>CM055957.1:83095771-83740771 GCA_029490685.1 Schizonepeta tenuifolia
TATATCTTTTACCTTTTTACCCTTAAAAGTTCAATATATTTACTCCAATAAAGTTTCTACATCCACTAAAAAATTAACAACACATCATAAGTGGGTCCCTTCCTCCACTTAAACTATCCTTACCAAATATTTATCTACTTTTTCTTAAAACTTGTGCACGGCCCCGCACCATACTAACGCGGGACGGATTCCAACAACCACATTCTCTTATGATTAAGAAATCAATTCAGCAATAAATGCGGGTCAATTTATCTCTATATATGATACTAGTGTCACTATGTCATACGCTTGTAACATATTAAGAAAAAATAATTATTATAAAGGCGTTACATCTTATAGTTATTTTCTATTGTTTTGCATTTGTTTTTTTGTTGAAAATGAGCAATTCTTTTAACAACATTGCAAAAAAAATTAAAGACCCTGTAAAAGTGAACTTGAATTGAATTCGTAATCTTTGGTCCGACATTAACCACTCTAACAGTAGATTAACATATGTATATATACTCTTTTTATTGTTTTTTTTTTGAGATACTTTATATATTGTTAAACAACTATCTTTTTCCTAACGCACCTCATTCCCATATAAAAAATAACTAGCGTATAACCCGTCAATTTTCGACGGGAAATTATAAAAATTAATAAAATTATTAAATAAGATTAATATGTGATAGATTAAAATAAATATTATTTGTTAATTATTTTAGCGTTAAATAATTCGATTATGCATCGCTTTAAATTTATATCCCTTGAACACATATCAAATTCAATTAAACAGTAATTTTACCACATATTTACGTCTCAAACCCATATAGTTATGTTTGTTAAAAATTATAACTAATATATTCTTATTACTTTCGATAATTGTTAAAGTTCTATTCTTCTACAAAACCGATGTGGGCAAAAATATATTTCACTCTCAAAGGAAAGCGACTCTTAAGCTGAATTTTTTAGCTTTTTATTAAGAAAAAAAAAGGCAAGAGAAGGAGCGGGTAGTGAGAGAGAGAGAAGAGATATATAGATAGAAAATAATACTATAGATGTTAAGACTGTCTATAAGATGAAAGTAGCCCTAAATACCACACATTATGAATTCAACATAAGATTAAGATAAAAAAATAAGTTAAACCACCGCTTCACAATCATCCCGTCTACCCCGACGGTTCCGACCTGGAACCGGCCTATTGACTACAATACTGATTTTAAATTATATAAATAATCATCTTTCAAATATATTCACAAAAAAATTAATGATGACATTTGTTTTCTTTTTACCTGAAATTAATATTTAATTATATACATAACTATATTCCAAAAATATTCACACAATATTTAATAAATAAAAATTTAATTATAAATTGTAGTATTATATAAATAATCATCTTCCAAATATATTCATAAAAAAATAAATGATGACATTCGTTTTCTTTTTTACCAGCTTCGTGAATAATTTTTTTAACTGAGAATGGAACTTCAAGAATTGTTTCACTATGTACTTGGTAGTTTTTCCTTTTTACAAAATTTTATGTGAAATGATTGTGATTCATAAAATTATTTAGTCAATGATATAAGATAAAAGTTGACCATGAATATCCTTAATTTTATGAGTTCAAACTTATATATATTAAAAAAAAATTTGTCCCGCAAGTACTGAATTGGCCCATCTACGCGCACGATTCTTGATTCTTAGTCGGAATTGACTCATTGATAAATCGTTAGTAATTTTTCTGCCAATTTTCCTACATATTCTACGTTTTCCAATGGAAACGAATAATAAAACAATTTGAGATGATGCGTTTAAGATTATTCAAACTTGTTTGAAATTTATATACTTGTACTTATTTAAAAACCGATTAAAAATTAGTCATTTGTATTCCTTTCTGAAAAAAAAAGTATATTAGTCTACCGCCACAATTCTGCATCGTAACTGGCCCGTTGACCACGACTCTGATTTATAAGTGCGTAATTTATAAAATTTATTTAGAATTTATATAAATCCAAAAATTTAATAAAAATAATGATTGTACTATTCGTTAATCATCATTAATCGTATAGTAATATTCGTTAATTAAAATTATAAATTATGTAAAGTTGGAAATCCAACTACAAATAACGTAAAAATTATGTAAAATTATTTATTTAGAAAATACATGAGAAAAAAAGCAAAAAATGAAAAATTTCTCGAGTGTCGATTGGAAATTGGCTCGTCTACCGCCACGGGTTCAGGTCAGAGTTGACCCGTTGACCACGTTTGATTTATAAATGCACAATTTATAACGATTCTAGATTTTAGAAAATACGTGAAAAAAATGAATAAAATGAAAATTTTAAAATTAATATGAATAGAGAATGAAAATGTGTCATGTGGGATCCTGAGTTGAGGTACCCGTCAGTTGGAAATTGGCCCGTCTACCTAATTGATTGACAAATTAGAAATTACTTATTATTTTTATCAAATTAAATAAAAAAATATTAGACTATTTCCAAATTTAATTGGTCAACCAATAAATTATCCAAACTATTTTGGAACTATTTATTCTGTCAATTAATAAATTGGTTCCCTAATAAAAATAATTATCTATTCGACCAATTAATAAATTGACCAAATTAAATTAAATTAAACTATAAAAATGTAGCAGTTATTTATTCGGCCGATTAATAAATAAATTGGCCAAATAAAACTCCTACAAAAAATAATTATCTATTTGGCCAATTAATAAATTTATCAAATTAAATTAGATTAAACTATAAAATATAGTTATTTATTCGGCCAATTAATAAATAAATTGGCCAAATAAAACTGGTAGAGCAAAAGATGAGAAAATACACATTGATTCTAGGTATTTATAAGTTTTTCAATAGGTGAAGTTAAATTATCCAAACTATTTTGGAACCATTTATTATGTCAACTAATAAATTAGTTCCCTAATAAAAATAATAATCTATTCGGCCGATTAATAAATTGACCAAAATAAAATAACTTAAACTATAAAAAT
Source organism: Schizonepeta tenuifolia (assembly GCA_029490685.1). Classification (NCBI taxonomy): domain Eukaryota; kingdom Viridiplantae; phylum Streptophyta; class Magnoliopsida; order Lamiales; family Lamiaceae; genus Schizonepeta; species Schizonepeta tenuifolia. The sequence continues at coordinate 83,098,765 of CM055957.1, forward strand.
ATAGCGTTATTTATTCATACGATTAATAAATAAATTGGCCAAATAAAACTCATATAAAAAATAATTATCTATTCGGCCAATTAATAAATTGACCAAATTAAATTAAATTAAATTAAATTAAACTATAAAATATAGTTATTTATTTGGCCGATTAATAAATAAATTAACCAAATAAAACTGGTGGAGCAAAAGATGAGAAAATACACATTGATTCTAAGTATTTATAAGCTTTTCAATAAGTGAAGTTTCATTGAAGATTTTAGTATAAATATTTAAAATCTATTATTTTACATTTAAAAATCCAAAAATTTGAGAATTTAGATAAATATGAATGGAGGAATATAAGGGGTGTCACGTAGGATTTTTTCAAAGTAAGAATCGGTTTTCTTTTAGTAATATAATGATGATTTATAAGTGTGTAATTTATAAAATTTATTCAGAATTTATATATATCCAAAAATTTAATAAAAACAATGATTGTACTATTCGTTATCGTCCTTAATCGTATATTAATATTCGTTAATTAAAATTATAAATTATGCAAAATTGGAAATCCAACTACAAATAACGTCAAAATTATTTCATGGATAACGATTATAGATTTTAAAAAATACATGGGACAAAAAAGCAAAAAATGAAAAATTTCTCGAGTGTCGGTTGGGAATTGGCTCGTCTACCGCCACGGTTCCAGGTTAGAATTGACCTGTTGACTACAATTTAGATTTATAAATCCACAATTTATGATTATTCTAGATTTTAGAAAATACATGAAAATAATGAATAAAATAAAAATTTTAAAATTAATAAGAATAAAGAATGAAAATGTGTCACGTGGGATATCGAATGAGGTACCCGTCAGTTAGGAATTGGCCGTCTACCTAATTAATTGACTTTAGAAATTATTTATTTTTTTATCAAATTAAATAAAAAATATTAGACTATTTCCAAATTTAATTTGGTCAACCAATAAATTATTCAAACTATTTTGGAACCATTTATTCTGTCAACTAATAAATTAGTTCCCTAATAAAAATAATTATCTATTCGACCAATTAATAAATTGATCAAATTAAATTAAATTAAACTATAAAAATATAGCAGTTATTTGTTCGGCCGATTAATAAATAAATTGGGCAAATAAAACTCCTACAAAAAATAATTATCCATTCGGCCAATTAATAAATTGACCAAATTAAATTAAATTAAACTATAAAATATAATTATTTATTCGGCCGATTAAAAATAAATTGGCCAAATAAAACTGGTGGAGCAAAAGATGAGAAAATACACATTGATTCCAGGTATTTATAGGTTTTTCAGCAGGTGAAGTTTTATTGAGAAATTGATATGGGACACAAGATTTTAGTATAGATATTTAAAATCTATTATTTTACATTTAAAAATTCAAAAATTTGAGAATTCAGATAAATATGAATGGAGGAATATAAGGAGTGCCACGTAGGATTTTTTCAAACCAAGAATCGTTTTCCTTTTAATAATATAATGATGATGATGATGATGATGATGATGATGATGATAATAATAATAATAATAATAATAATAATAATAATAATAATAATGTGAATTTAAGAAAATTTGATTAATTGTTTTATGTTTAACTAATTCTTTGAAAACTAATTTATGGATAATATGTGAATAAAAAAGTGAAAGATTCGAAATCTTTTAATTATTTCAAGATTTTATCTTGTTAGATATATGTAGATTCATGTTATATATTACTATATAATACAAAATATGATAACTATGCGTATGAAATCCATAAGCAAAATATGGACCAAGTCTATATAATATAATAGATATAATAACAATAGAATATGATAAATATTAATTTTTAATTCAAAAAATTTGAGAATTTAGATAAATAAGAATGAAGAATTAAGAGTAGTGCCACGTGGGATTTTTTCAAAGCAAGAATCGTTTTAATTTTAGTAATATAACGATGTTATCATAATTAATGTAATTGGCAAAGGGACAAAATAATATTCTCGACGGCGCTAAAACACATTGTCTAATAATTGAACGAAGGTGTTAAACGTAAAAAGTCCAAAAAGTCGAATCGGTTCTAATTAATTAATGCTTGTAACTTTTACTAGTTGACTTGGACTTGGTAACGTTACTAAAATTAGTTTGAGCCCCATTACAAAAAAAAAAAAGATCAACTCTAATTTGGTAACTATTATTGCGTGTTTGTGTAGGTCCAACTAATGGCTAAAGATTTTAAGTTCGAGTTTACTGTGATTTTTTATTTTAATTTCACAAAATATATAAATAAATTGTATAGCTCGAGTTGGAGTCGGGACATAGAATCTTGTCGTGTTCAATCTAATGAATATAAGTTAAAATTTTATGTATAATCATGGTATCTAGCTAAGGGTTAATTGTTATAAAAAAAATTACTCCTAGTTTTATAGTAATTTTTACAAAATTATTCGTTGACTTTTTTATTATTTTTCATGCAAAGAGTGTCAATGTGTCCATTATTATTTTCAGTTTTTCATTCAACATTAATCAAATTATTTTTTCTTTATGTTGTGGGAACCCGAAACTGCTACTTTCGGTAAGTGCTGGATAAACTTCCGTCCTTACAATAGTGGTCTTTTGATTGAATCATTTGAGGATTCAATTTGTAAGAATATGGCCGAGGGAGAAATGGGGCTCGCTCGAATTGTGGAATAAATCTTGTTCATATAACCAAACCAAATTATAACGTTATTACCAATTAAAGAATCGGAACAAAGACATGAATGAACATCGCATTTCTTCATTATTACTCCTTACAAACCGTTCGTCTCTTTCAAAGAGCATGCGTTGAAATTTGAAAATATGCATTGAGCAAATAATAAACCTTTATCCAAAAATACTTTTAGATCATTCAATTTTACGTTGAAGCTTCGTCTAACTAATTTTTCCCGAAACTCATAGCTGATGTAAAATAGAAACAAAGAAATTAAGAGTCAATAGAAGTATAGTGGTTTCCCCTCAAAAAAGAAGAAGTAAAGTGGTTGGAATATAAATATTTGAAAGCGTCGTTTGCTTCTCTTGTAAAATAAGTCCCCCCACCACTCTTAATTCTTCATTTTCCATTGAAATTGATTGCCCCCTTTTCCTTCTTCACCCTCAACACTCATCCCTTTTCCTCCAAGATCATTCCTTTCCCACTTTTCTTTTATCCCAGGTGCGTCTGCTCTTTTCTTCCTCAATCATTTCTTGTTCTTTTTCACCTTATTTTTCTTTCTTTCTTTCTTTATTCTGGTTTCTTGAGTTTTTTCTTTGTTGTTGTTTGGTTTCTTGGTTTCGATTTGGCTTTCTTCAAGGATGCTGAATTGATAGGCAGAAGGGGGAACTGGGATTTACTATGTGGGATTTCTTGACTTGTATTTGGCGTTTATTTTGTTGCAGTATGTTAGTTGGAATTTGATCACAAGATTATATTTGTAGTTTAATTCTACTTGCTATAGAAACGAAATTTTTCATTTTGTTTTTGTAAATGGATTGGAATTTTCAAGAGATGCCGTATACTTTGACCTTGTGAATCTCTTGATAAACCTCTGCGTTTTTTTAGAATTTCTAGGGATGTGGGTTTTACTTTCTTGTTACTGATTTCAATGAAGATACCGGATTTTTTAGATTTGATTAAATTCTTGCTAAAGGATTTTGGTGGATTTAATTGATATTACATTTTTTGTATGATGTTGAAAGTATAATCTTGCTTTCTGGTCTATTAACTGAGGTGTTTTTTTGTGCACACGAATCAATAAATATATTAGGTTATTGCTCCATTGGCTTTCATTTGCATTTCAAAGTCCTTTTTTCATTTTTTTTTCTATAAGCAATGTATGCTGATAAACATGTCCTTTTCATTTGTTAAAGAGGTACTCTCCACTTTGGAAGGGAGGAACTCGAAATCATAAATCATCGGAGTTTGGGTGCCAATGGATCAGAGTAATTATCTTTATTTGCTTTGTTTATCACTGCTGTATTGAGTAATTTTCACACTTGGGACTTATCATGGCGTGATACTGCGGTTTGTTGTCTCGTATTCAATTTTTCTTCACTGGGAGATCTTATTGAGCATGGTGATTCATTTTGTCTCAGCATCAGAAGCCACCAAATTTAATAAATTGCTGTCACTAGGAGCTGCTAGATGTTATTGTGATGCCTGGTTCTATCCTTTCAGAATCTTCTCGAAAATAACAAGAAACTCGTTCATGAATCCTAATAAACCTTCTCTTCTTTTTGAACTTTGTTATTTGGCTAATCTGTTCTTTAGTAACCAAAGCTAGTTTCAGTTTGACTGTTGAAACTCAATGAGAGATAATAGGCCATATATAATGGATCTCTTTGCAGCACTAATTGATTGCACAATTTTTTTACAGTTATCGTCATCTCTTTATATGATTTGGTTATTCCGTAAATGTTAACGTGTAATGACAATATATAATCAGAAAAATAAATGATCGGTCATTTATCAGTAGTGCAAGTAAAACTCGCGATAGGGACTTCTGTCCTTCCTGCAGCACCTCTTAAGACGAGTTATTAAGAAGTGAGCGATGATCGAGGTCGTGAGATTAATAAGCCTCCTAATGCTATAAATTGGGACTTGTTGGTGTTACAGATGCTACTCTTGAAGAGGGAGAGGGTAGAAATGCTCTTGAACTAGTCAGATCAGTTTCAGAAAAGCATCTTGATCTTTTGAGGCCTTCTTCTCGATATTATTCCATATTTAAAGGTAGTAATTACATCTGGTTCTACATGATAGTACTAGGCATTCGGTGTTCCGAGCTCCCCCCACCCCCTTCCCTTTTTTCAAAAGAAAAAACTGAAAAGTCAGTGCCACTATATAAGTGTGAAATTCTTATTTTCTAGGTGCTCTTATAATGCCTTTTTCTTTGTTGTGATCAATTTTTAAATTATTCTTGTTTAATATCCAAGTTATGAACATACTGTTGCATCCTCATAGGGCAAGCAACGGATGCTGCAGAGCGGGAAAAGGGTAAATATACTCTGATTAGAGACGAAGAAGACTCTCAAATGGGATTGTACGACAAACCTCTTCCTTGCTTTGGATGCGGAATAGGATGGTTCACGTAAGTAAAATCTCAGATCTTTTGCTGCATTTTTCTTGATCTCGGGTTTAAAAACTATATCCTACCTTGTTTCAGTTTTCTTGTGGGTTTCTTGTGCCCGTTGACATGGTATTATGCTACAATTTTGTACTTTGGGAATTTCTACCGCAAGGACCCTAGGGAACGAGCTGGACTTGCTGCTTCTGCAATCGCTGTGAGTAGCACCCTCTCAGTTTTTCTTGTTAATACAACGTTGGATTTCAGTGAACGGATCATCTGAGACGGGTTGCTTTGTTTTGCAGGCTCTGGGATGCTCCGTTATATTGTTAATCGTACTACTAATTATGATCTTCTAGCTATGATATGATCCCAGGATGTCTGAAAGCAGCAGCATCTGCATAGAGTTTGTGATTAATTCTACACGTGTTGATATGAATATCCATAAAGTTTGGAAATTTTTAGAGTGGGTGGGGTAGAAAGGATCCATTTAGTTACTGTTTTTATAGAATCTGCAGTGACTTGACTGATAAATGAACAGAAAAGCTTATTCTATACCTTTTTATAGATAAAAATGTCATGTCTCTGCATCATTTGTTGATTCGAGTTGCATTATAGTAGGGGGTAAACACCATACGTGGTGCGCCCCGGCGCAGTGGACCGCAAAGTACGGTTGGTGTGATCTGCCATATTTTTTTAATCGATTAATATTTTATGAGCCACTCTCCCCTGCGAGCATATCCTCTCCGACCGGATCCGGGTCAATCCAGTCACAATTTATTTTTTATTTTATTTTGAATTTTTTTTTTAATTTCAATTTTTTTTTCCTTGAGCTCCGCCTTCGGCTCCGATTTGAATCTATGGATAATCGTGTTGGCAATATTCATGTCTTTTAGCTCGTTCTGAGGCCTTCGGCTCTCCTCACTTGACCACTCAACTTGAAAACTAAAGGGAAAAAGAAACCGGGAATAAAAAAAATTAAAAAGAAAATGGAAAAATATTAAAAAAACTGAAATTTGAAAAAAATCGGCCAGTGCGTGTAATACATGCGCTGGGGAAAAAAAATGGCGCTATAAGTTTAAAAAAAAAACATGCTGAGTTTTTGCGATATATTATTAATTCTAATTCGGCCTTAATTAACTCTAATTGAGACTTAAGTTAACTCTACTTGAGATTATGGTTTGTTTGTGGGAAGGATTCCAGGGAATGGTTATCAATTTTTTGATACATGCAAAAATGTTATCAGATCAAATAGCAGTAAACGTCTTTTCCTCAGCACTTCAAGTTCATATCATTGGTTCCATTGATTAATCCAATGTTGAATTTGTAACCAATCTAGATTGTAAAAATGCAAAAATGTTAAAATAACCCTAAATGTTGGATTAGAATATGACGATCTTTATAGTATAAGACAAAATAGTGTATTCTGAATCCAGAAATCTGGCAATGATTTTCCTCATTCTAAGCAAACAGTAAAAAACTTCTGAATTCCTCATTCCAACCAACTTCCCGACAATGAAACACGCACAATCACATCAGAATTTGGAAACCAGCTCTAATGACCAAAAACCCTAAATCAAAATTTCCCCATCTCAATAATATAACATACAAAATTAGCACTTCTCATATGCTGAAGTGATATCCTTTCGGCAAATGGCAATTCATTGATTCATACATCAGATCCTTTTCAGCTGGTGATGGCTAGGCGTACATATTTTCCATCGACAACAAACCTTGAGCTTGATTCGATCTGCATAGCATTCATAGTCAAACAAGTTACATATAACAATTAAAAGGCACCTTGAGTAATTTGACGGCATGCAAAATTAATTAAATCAATTAACACTATACGACACCCGTAAACTTTATATTGAAAATATATATACATCACGAACAAAAGTAACAGTGCAAATGGACAAAAGACTTGACTTACCTTTTGCTCAATCATCTCAGCGACTTGGTTTTTGTCTTCCGCGCAGCCAGACTCCTTTAGAGATTTCACAAGAAGTTTATTGAGTTTCTTACGTTTCAATGCACCATCTGGATTCTGCCAACATGCAAGATACATATTAGCCGAAGTAGAATGACTAATCTAAGAGATTCCACAACAAATTTTTTTAAATATCTGAACACTCCACGGACCATGTGAACACCACCATAGAGATACTATCACATCAAAATCATATGCAAAATGCAATCATTTACCCGTAAAGAAAAAAAAGAATAATGTATGCAAACGCAATAGGTTTTAACTCAAACCCACACTGGACCCATTAAGTCGCTTCAACTAATTGGCAGATCATGGTCAAACTTGCCTCGCTTACATTTCTATCTATAACCACTTTCCTTCATCTATTATGTATGAGCAAACATAAGGCACAACTTCCACTAGTATATTGAAGATTGATTATCTCCCTTCTCTTCTTGTTGTGTCCTTAAAGCTATGCAACAGTTGTCCTTGAAAACTGGAATATAGTACCAGACCTAGATAAACTACTAATGTCCAGTGAACTAAACTACTAGGTCAATTATGTTGGCAGTTCTGAAATTCTGATCAGATTCTGAATTTGACTATTTGTCAGATTTTCGAAAATGATGAGAAATTTGATAATGCTTCATCAGATTCAGAATTGACTATTTGTCAGATTTTAAAAAATGAAGAGAAATTTGATAATGCTAAAAAGAGACGATGATACATACAGATTTCAGTGCTGAGGTTATAAGCTTTTTCCACTTAATGTTCTTCATGCTGACATTCTTGTCTGCAGTTGAATCCAGTACTGCATGTTTCTCTTTTGCACTGAGTTTGGCCTTCTTCGAGCCTTTTGTGACCTCTGTTTCTGCTCCTTGTGATTGAATAACTTTACCATTGCCTAGTTCTGAAGAAACATCAACTCCACTCTTGTGGTGAGCATCACCATTTTCAGATTCCTCGATTTTTCTTTTCTTATTTGATTCCAAAGAATTAGTCTTCGCTCCAGAACCGTCACAGAGGGGAGCAACTTTAGATGAATTAAGATTTTTTGAATCGCCTAAATCTTTATTTTCAGAAACTTCATTCGCTGCACCGCTTTCAGCAGAGCCATTGGTTTGTACAGTATCGTTTTCCTGCTGTTTTGCATGGAATCCTCTTGCTTTTGCTCTGTGTTTTTTCCCATCTGCATGGAGGAGCAAAGCTTGCTTACTTGTAGCCTTGGTGTTACACAGGCTGCAAACATATTAAAATAGTTGAAATATAAAGATCCATAGTTCAAAATAGGAGAAATGAAGACAAAAAAAAACATGCGAGAAACTACCATAAAGTACCAAAGGAACAACAAACACAAAGAATAAGTTCTTTGTCATAAATAAGCAGCACACTGAAGCAATTCATATCATGTTGTTGGACAAATGCAAGAGAGAAAAAACAGAAAACATAATTGAATAATAAACATCTAGCTTATTGGACCTTAACATATCTAGTATTTAGAAAAATTCTGTTCTTTGAGGCAGGAATATTTATAAAAATCCTAAAATGTAGAGAAGTAATAACTAGAATATATGATATTTAAGGAGCAATAACAGAAGTAATCCTTAAGTAGCAAAACCTAAAATTCATATAAGAAGCATTCGTCTCAATAACCCATACAGTCTATCCATCTCCACTCCCTCACAACTAAAAAGATTAAGCTTTATGACAAAATTTATAATTTCTCTAATCGGTCTTCCACTTGATAGATAAACTAGAAGCAGACAGTAAATGTGAACCAGTTATTGCCAGCATGTAAAGAACATACCTACAGAACCATGGAGGGCGTTCAGATAATCCAACATTTATGTCAACCTCTGGTCTCGGCTTTGCATCATTTTTGGGCTTAGCATTCATTCCATTCGCTGCTTTTCCTGGACCCTTTGGACCATATTTTTCCTGATATGAAGAACGTAAAACCATATTAGACCGTACATCATAATTCAGGATTCTTGTCCGAAATTGATGAACCAAATAGAAGTTAGACGAAAGCTACACTGTACATGAAGTCAAAACACGAAACGTAGGAAAGTGCAATTCAATGATATACATATCACAATCAAAAGTAATGCCCCTACCAAGAATTAGAGAGCCTTAAAAACGATAATGAAGCTCGAGAAAAACCAATAATTTCAAATATAGATATATCAAAATGCATTAGACACTGAATTCAAGAGAGATAAGAGCACGAGGGCTACGAGAAATACCGCTTCGGTAATGCATTGCGTGTGGCCTTCAACGTCGTGCTGCCCAAATACTTGCCCACAATCAATACACGATAGCTGAAACAGAGGAGGAAACAGCAGAAACGATCGTTATCAATAATCTAAACAGATTAGATTCTCATATTATAATTCATTAAAATAAAAAAATGCAAATTTCCAGGAAACGGTCGAAAGGAAAAAGAAGAAATTTGGAAACCTTAAAAGCAGAGCATTGTCTGAAGTGATTAGGAAGCTTGGGTTTCTTAAGGTTGTCTCCGCAGTCCTCGCACTGAAACCAGACCATCTCTTTCTCACCTCCACTGCGTGTTCCGTGTGTGAAGATGGAAAGATCCGGAGGCTCGTTTTGCTCGGCAGCAAGAAATGCTACGACAGTGGTGTAGTAAATAAATTTGGGGGTTTTGTCTAGGGTTTTGAAAATTCATAAATATTATGTTAGGATTTAATTGGAAATATATTTCAACGGGCCTTAATTTAAATTAAACCTGTTAGGCCCAAAACAACCAAACAGGCCATGTTGGGGGCCCCCCTTGAAAAAGAGGAAGCCTAAATGTTAATCAAACTAAATCCATCTAGTTTACCCCTCAAAAAAAAAAAAAAAAAAGAGAAAAAAAGCATCTACTTTGAAATAATGTTTGTTCTTTTTGGGTAAGAATGTCGTTTCTAGAAATGGACTATATGTTGTTATTCATATGATTGCATATCAAGTTAATTTGAAGATTTAACTTCCCTTAAAGATAATAGCACTGTAATATATACTATTATTAAAGTATTTATATCGTACACATGATAATTAATAATTATTAAACAATTCTATCAAACTGAATAAAAAATTATCGTCGTGAAAATACAGATCAAATTCCATCAAAAATCTAATCAGATATGAGTCAAAAAAAAGTAAATTGACGATGTGATTTGCTTTAACCTTAAATTCACGTACAAACTTAAGGAGTATTATAGTCTAATATAAGATTGAATAATAACTTATTTTCACATTTTTTAGCATCACGTTTTTAAATATTAATAGTAATAAGATCAATTGTGAGAAGAAGGTGAAGCTTTTAAAAAATATGGCCAAATTAATCCAAGATTCGACTTCCATGCATTGTGACACCTCTATCTAAATATAACATTAAAGAGTTGCTAATTTAGATAATATACAGTTAATTACGTTCAAATAGAATTTAGAAATACTATTTGAAGTAAAAGAAAATAGATTTTACTTGAACCCTGATTTTGCAGATAAGATACAAAACGAGTAGTTAGATTTGGCGGCTCCCCAACACTCCTTCCATTTGCAAAATTCTCCTCCCACATTTGTTTACCTTTTACCGCAGTAAACTCGCAGTCAGCCTCTCTCTGCTACAACTTCACACCACCGCTGCCACCAGAATTAGGGTTTTGCGATGAAACTAGCGCCGCTGAACACCGTGCAGAACGCACACGACGATTCCGTCTGGACGGCGACTTGGGTGCCGGCGACGGAGGATTCCGGGCCGCTGCTGCTGACTGGCTCCCTTGATGAGACGGTGAGGCTGTGGAATCCCAACGGCCCCGAAAAGTTGCAGACCAACACCGGACATTGCCTCGGGGTCGTCTCCGTCGCTGCCCATCCCTCCGGCCGAATCGCCGCCTCCGCCTCTATTGACAGCTTCATTCGAGTCTTTGACGTCGCCACTAACAACACCATAGCCACCCTCGAGGCTCCGCCTTCTGAAGTCTGGCAATTGCAATTCAATCCCCAGGTATTCACTAATTAGGGTTTTTATTTGTGTATTAGCCTTTTATTATGTTTGCTGTGTTTATTTATTATTTTATGTATGTGTTTGTAACTGATGATTTGGGATAGTGAAGTATAATGATGCATCTGTTATCAAATTGAGCTAATAAGCAACAAGGATAACAAACAAATTGGTGGGAATTGTATTGCGGGAAGATCTGGTGCTAATGATCCGAAGAGATTGTTGACTATTTTATTGTATCTGTTAACTTGGATTAGATCAAGTGATTAACTGAATGACTTGAATGGTCACTAGTTGAATGCAACAGTTGAAACATTATCTTCTTTTCTTTCTCCATTTTGGTTTGTATTCTTCCTCCAAATTTTTTTGTTGGCCTATCATGAAAAGTTGGGTTCCTTGAGTCTCTAAAAACTGTATACTGAATCCTTAGAAACCATAAGTGAAACTCCTCTCACCTCACTTATCCTCTTTTTAGTTTATCACCCTTGCCTTGGATATGCAGCAGTATAACTTTATAAATATTATCAGTTTATTTCGTTCATATTGTTTTTCTTTGGGAGTGGGGTATGTGGAGATCTCTAAAGAGATTGTCACCAACAATTTGCTAAGTTTAATGATCTGGTTGCCATAGTTGCTGAAGGTGCACTTTGTTATATATGCTAAAGATATTTCATGCACCACATTTTCAACCTGGATATCTGATTGTGTTGCAACTGCATGGTGGTATATTTGGTATCTCTAACTGAGTTGGCCGTAGATTGACTTGTGTGCAGCTATAATTTCCAATCTGATGAGACCTTCTCCTTCTAGGTGCATATTCTCTTGATTGCAATTGAAATGTTAGAAAATACTCTGATTTTAGCTCTCATATTTTGTACATTTTGGACTTGGGAGCAGCGATAAGTTAACACACTATTCGGTCTTGGACTTGTAGTCTCTCTGGTTGTCATTTATGGGACATCTTTTGTACCGTTTCCAAACATGTTTTTAGAAGTATTGTGATATCAGCAAATGATATCTTTGAATTTTCCTGTCTATATATTACTTTTGCCTGTTTTTAGTTGAATGTTTTTGGTCGACTCATCCAAAACTTCTACGTTTTCTTACTCAGGGTACAACACTGGCGGCAGCCGGAGGAGGCAGTGCTTCAGTAAAGCTGTGGGATACTGCAGAATGGAGGCTGATTGCCACACTCGAAGCTCCTCGACCCGAAGGCTTAAAACCATCAGAAAAAAGTGGGAGCAAGAAGTTTGCCCTGTCTGTGGCATGGAGCCCCGACGGTAGACAAATTGCCTCTGGCGCAATGGACGGCACCATCTCTGTTTTCGACGTGCCCCGTGCTAAATTCATGCACCACTTGGAAGGCCATTGCATGCCTGTGAGAAGTCTCGTGTACTCATCAGCACCCCTCGATTCAAGAGTACTCTTCTCTGCTTCAGACGACGGTCAGGTGCATGTCTATGACGCTGAAAGGAAAACCCTGATCACATCGTTGTCGGGCCACTCTAGCTGGGTGCTGAGCGTGGATGTTTCCCCAGACGGAGCAGCGATAGCGACAGGTTCAAGTGACAAAAGCGTTCGACTGTGGGATCTGAAAATGAGAGCGGCTACCCAGATATTGACTAGCCATGCAGATCAGGTCTGGGCAGTAGCGTTCGGACCACCCTTACAGACTGATGTAAGATCTTGCCTGCTCGCGAGTGCATCGGACGACAAGAGTGTATCGTTCTATAGATACTCTTGAAAGCAGCTAACGCCGACGAAGATTGGGAACATTTTGGTCCCCAATTGGTTGAGATGTTGGGGAAAAGGGGAATGTTTTCTTGTTTATTTGTAATTGGCTGAGCAAATTTGTGTAGGTAAACTTCTGGCCTGTCTGATACCGATGTGGGTTTTTAGTTCTAATTTAGAGTGAGAATATTTGATAAATCTGTTATTCCACGGCCCAAACAGACTAAATATATCTCCCAACCTTCGAAGTATCGATTAAGCTAAGATCACCCGGTGCTTACCACGCGACTACACCTCCTCATATGTTAATACTACATTGGAATATTTCTCTCTATGATATATTTCAAATAATTAGTTATTCCAGATATAATATTAATTAATGATATGTATACGATTACACATCAAGCGGGGATAGCTCAGTTGGGAGAGCGTCAGACTGAAGATCTGAAGGTCACGTGTTCGATCCACGTTCACCGCAACTGATATCTATTAAATTTTGGAACTTATTTATTTCTTTTTCTTTCTTTATGTTCTATTTAATTTTGGAACTTATTTATTTCTTTTTCTTTCTTTATGTCACAAAAAATTCCGCGAAAATCTTGGAACTTATTTATTTCTTTTTCTTTCTTTATGTTACAAAAAACTAGCGTATAACCGTCGAAAATTGACGTGATATTATAAAAATTAATAAAATTATTAAATAGTACTAATAAATGATAGATTAAAAAAATATTATTTGTTAATTATTTTAGCGTTAAATAATTCGATTATGCAATCTACTAAACTCGCTTAGAATTTATATCCCTTGAACACATCTCAAATTCAATTAAAAAGTAATTTTACCACATGTTTACGTCTCAAACCCATATAGTTATGTTTGTTAAAAATTATAACTAATATATTCTCATTACTTTCGATAATTGTTAGAGCTTTGTTCTTCTACAAAACTGATGTGGGCAAAAATATATTTCTCTCCAAAGAAAAGCGACTCTTAAACTGAATTTTTTAGCTTTTTATGAAGAAAAAGAGGTAAGGGAAGAAGCGGGTAATGAGAGAGAAAGAGAAGAGATATATAGATAACGAATAATACTATAAATGTTAAGATTGTCTATAAGATGAAAGTGACCCTAAATACCCCACATTATGAATTCAACACAAGATTAAGAAAAAAAAAAAGTTAAATCACCGCTTCATAATCATCCCATCTACCCCGCGGTTCCAACCTGGAACCGACCTATTGACTACAATACTGATTTTATATTATATAAATAATCATCTTTCAAATATATTCACAAAAATATTAATGATGACATTTGTTTTCTTTTTACATGAAATTAATATTTAATTATATACATAACTATATTTCAAAAATATTCACACAATATTTAATAAATAAAAATTTAATTATAAATTGTAGTATTATATAAATAATCATCTTCCAAATATATTCATAAAAAAATAAATGATGACATTCGTTTTCTTTTTTACCAGTTTCGAGAATAACTTTTTTAATTGAGAATAGAACTTCAAGAATTGTTTCATTATGTACTTGGTAGTTTTTCCTTTTTACAATACTTTATGTGGAATGATTGTGATTCATAAAATTATTTAGTCAATGATATAAGATAAAAGTTGACCATAAATATTCTTAATTTTATGAGTTCAAAATTATACAATATATTTTTAAAAAAAAGTTGTCCCGCAAGTACTGAATTGGCCAATCTACGCGCACGATTATTGGTCGGAATTGACTCGTTGATAAGTCGTTAGTAATTTTTCTGCCAATTTTCCTACATATTCTACGTTTTCCAACGGAGACGATTAATCAAACAATTTTGAGATGATGTGTTTAGGATTATTCAAACTTGTTTGAAATTTATATACTTGTACTTGTTTAAAATCCGATTGGAAAAATTAGTCATTTGTGTTCCTTTCTGAAAAAAAACCGTATATTAGTTTACCGTCACAGTTCTGCGTCGGAACTGACCCGTTGACCACGACTCTGATTTATAAGTGCGTAATTTATAAATTTTATTTAGAATTTATATAGATCCAAAAATTTAATAAAAATAATGATTATACTATTCGTTATCGTCCTTAATCGTATAGTAATATTCGTTAATTAAAATTATAAATTATGCAAAGCTGGAAACCCAACTACAAATAACGTAAAAATTATTTCATGGATGACGATTATAGATTTTAGAAAATACATGGGAAAAAAAGCATAAAATGAAAAATTTCTCCAGTGTCGGCTGGAAATTAGCTCTTCTACCGCTACGGTTCTGGGTCATAATTGACCCGTTGACCATGATTTTGATTTATAAATGCACAATTTATGACGATTCTATATTTTAGAAAATACATGAAAAAATGAATAAAATGAAAATTTTAAAACTAATAAGAATAAAGAATGAAAATATGTCACGTGGGATCCCGACTTGAGGTACTCGTCAGTTGGGAATTGGCCCATCTACCTAATTAATTGAGAAATTAGAAATCACTTATTTTTTATCAAATTAAATAAAATAATATTAGACTATTTCCAAATTTAATTCGGTCAACCAATAAATTATCCAAACTATTTTGGAACAATTTATTCTGTCAATTACTAATAAATTGGTTATCTAATAAAAATAATTATCTATTCAGCCAATTAATAAATTGACCAAATTAAATTAAATTAAACTATAAAAATATAGCAGTTATTTATTCGGCCGATTAATAAATAAATTGGCCAAATAAAACTCCTACAAAAAGTAATTATCTATTCGGCCAATTAATAAATTGACCAAATTAAATTAAATTAAACTACAAAATATAGTCATTTATTCGGCCGATTAATAAATAAATTGGCCAAATAAAACTGATGAAATAAAAGATGAGAAAATACACATTGATTCTAGATATTTATAGGCTTTTCAATAGGTGAAGTTTCATTGAGAAACCGATGCGGGACACAAGATTTTAGTATAGATATTTAAAATCTATTATTTTACATTTAAAAATTAAAAAAATTGAGAATTTAGATAAATATGAATGGAGAATATAAGGGGTGTCACGTAGGATTTTTTCAAAGTAAGAATCGTTTTTCTTTTAGTAATATAACTAGTGTGCAACAAGTCGAAAATCGACGGAGAACCACATTACTATAATTTATAAATATAATCACAGAAATAATGTAATACTATTATTTATACCAGAGTATGATCGAAAAGAGTGTTTCTTTGATTTTACTCCACTTTCTTTAGCTGCAACAACTCAAAATAATTTTTTTTGTACAATTGTATATACAAAAACGTGGAGAATCCATGCATATTACTAATATATATACACGTATACTTAATTTTAAATCTGTATGATATTGTGGAAGATTTTAATTCTATGTATTTATGGAAGTTGAGGCTAAATAATAGAATATATGAAAAAAATATATTTTAAATGAATTTAAAATAAATAGGAATAGTGAATGTAGGTTGCGCCACGTAGGACCTACAATTAAGGGGAGGCTTCGAATCTATATGAGTATTAATAATATATAGATAGATAGATGATTCCGCGAAAATATTGGCTTAACATTGAACGAATATGTTTTTTACCACTTTGCCACAAAAATGTTTACAAACTTAACATTGAACGAATATGTTTTTATGTTTTTTACCACTTTGCCACAAAAATGTTTACAAAATTCTCCCATTTGTATAGATGAAGGTTTTATTTATTTCTTTTTCTTTCTTTATGTTACAAAAAAATTCCGCAAAAATATTTTTCTTTAATTTTGGAACTTTATTTATTTCTTTTGCTTTCTTTATGTTTTTGACTTTTAACTTTGGAACTTTATTTATTTCTTTTTCTTTCTTTATGTTACAAAAAATTCCGCGAAAATCTTGACGTAACATTGAACGAATATGTTTTTTACCACTTTCCCACAAAAATGTTTACGAAAATTTCCCATTTGTATAGATGAAGGTTTTGATTTGAAGATGGCAAATACCAAGGCTTCAGACGTAAATGTGTATGTGCCAAACTTGTGCTTAATGATTTACCCCTATATTTATATCTCTCTAATGGTGTAATGATTAAGAAAAAGCGTAATTAATTCATGACATTTCTTTTTTTTCTGTTTTTTTTTTAATTTCCAGGTTTTCTTTTTCTTTTTTTCTGTTTTTTTTTTAATTTATTTCCAGATTTCTTTTTCTTTTTTTCTGTTTTTTTTTTTGTTTCCAATTTGTTTTTTCGCCTCTTTTTTGTTTGTCGTTTTTTGGTCAAGATTCGAGCAAGGGGAGCCGAAGGTCTCGGAGCGAGCCGAAAAAATCCAAATTGTTGTTTGACGATGATCCTTATATTAGTAATCAGAGTGAATGTGGAGCCGTAAAATCGGAGCCGAAGACGTAGCTGCAAAATAAAATCTGAAAAAAAAAAACTAGAATATATATATATACGAGCGCGTGCATCACATGCGCCACGTGTGGGACGCTCGCTTGTGTTGCACGTGCCAACGCGCCGGGTGTATAGTATACACCCGACTCACAGAAACACGTCTCTTAATTCATTTACTAGAGATTTATTTTAGTCCTGAACTAAAGTGCGAATTCCATTTATGTTGAAACTTTATTTGTGTTTTCCTTCTTTTGCTACATTTTTTTTAATCTCTTATATTTTAGCAAATTAATATATATCCTGACTTAACATAGAACGAATATGTTTTTTCCCCCTTGAACTTTTTGGTTTTTTAATTTTCCTTCTCCGTAGAACTTACTTCTATAGCACAACTAGACATTCGAAAGTCATTTTTTGGTTTCAAGTTACATTTTATCTATAAATAAGTAGAGAGGTATCCCAGTTTATCATATGTTTTCGTATTATCCCGGATACAGTTTATATTTTGCCATTTATTAAGTTACATAATAATAGAAAAAAGTTACAACCAAATTGTAATAATTAGAGTAAAGTAGAAACTAATATTGAATGTGATTTTTTTTTTATTGAAGCATTGAACACGTGTAGGTTGCTATATATGGTGGAATACTAGAATGGCAAGTGTGGTTGACTTTGCATGGAATAAAACTTACTATATCTTCCATATTCTTCTTCTTCTTCCATATAAGGTGGAGGCTTACCTTTAAGTAAAGTCCACCCTACACTCACATGCAATGGATGAGTTATAAATTGATTATATTGATATAAAAAATAAAATAAATATTTGCAGTTGATTTTATTACATTTAAATAATATTATAGTATCTAATTTTAAATTCGCCATTGAAAAATAATTAATTTAAATTCATCCATTTAAAATTTGAAGAATTTGGCCATGATTAGATTAATAATTTTTCAATTGGTGAACTTATATTAATTATTGTTCGATGGCGAATTTAAAAAAATTAGATACTATAATACTATTTAAATGTAATAAAATTAACTGTAAATAATTTTTTTTTTATACCAACATAATTAATTTATAACTCACTCACATGCAATGTATGTGAGTGTAGGCTTCAGGATTCAGGGTGGAGGCTTCCTTCTTCTTCACGAATATATCACAGTATCACTAATTAACAATAACATCGTATAATTTCCCCATACATCAAACTTGTCAAAGTGAAACCAATAATTTCACCTAAAGCAAGTAGTTCTTTTTTTTTTAGAGGATACTAAAGCAAGTAGTTCTTAATTCTTAACTAAATGCATGTGTATTTTGTTCAAATTCTTACAAAAATTGTAAGTAAAATCAAATAATTTTGAATTCAAATATGGAAAAGTTGTAGTGAATGAAAACAATACACCACCTGAGCAGGCACAATCAAATACCAACAAAATTGCTAACAATATGAGTTTGTATTCAAATTCTCATTTTACAGATCTCAACTCAATAGTCAAATCTTCACAAATTTTTTTGTATGTTTATTTCTTAGTCTTATTTTACATACTGTATAATAATTTTTGTTTGCACTGCAGAATATCCACAAGGATGATATTATGCTCAATTGATTGACCATCACAATCAGAGCCTTGAGTACTGGTTTTTCCTCAACGAACTTGTCACCATCATCATCTATCCTGAAATTTATGCGTGTGTGACATTAACATACCCCTGCCCCCACCATTCTTTATCCTTGTGAATTTAATAACATGATTTTTTCTCCAAAATTCCACAAATTCAAATCCCAAATCATTATAGAATCACTTCAACCATATTTCGACGTCGTATTAACGAGTCTTGACTCTTTTATGCAAAAAAATTAATAATCTACACATATTTCGTATTAGCACACCTCATCTAGGCACAGAGTCCCGCAATAGTGCGATAGTAATACATCGAGAAAACAATTTTTAAACCAAAAAATAGTACAAATTTTGACACACAAAAACACGTGGCAATATACATTCAGCCATGTCGATCATCATCTTCTCTTGGACAAGAATTTCTCGAGCTCATCCATAACCGCTCCAAACTCAGCCTTCACCGTCACCGGCCGATTCGCATTCCGGCACGACATCTCCGGAATTCCGCCGGAGTGATAATCAATCTTCGCCTGCGTAAACTTCAATCCGTGCGCCGTGCTCACCACCACCGCCCGATCCGTCGCCCCGATCGTCCCGTTCCGCCGGAGCTTCATCAACGCCGACAGCGCGACGCCGGTGTGGGGGCAGACGAACATCCCGGTGGAATCCGCCAGCGCCATGGCGTCCATGAGCTCCTCCTCCGTCGCCTCCTCCACGATCCCACCGGAGCTCCGCAGCGCGTACACCGCTCTGTTGATCGAGACCGGATCCCCAATTTGAATCGCGGAGGCGAACGTCGTCTCCGCCTTCATCGGACTGAACTCCCTCCACCCCGAGGTGTAGTAACGGTATAATGGATTCGCATTCTGCGCCTGCGCGCAGACGAGCCGCGGAATTCGATCGACGAGACCTAATTCCTCGCACATTTTGAATCCTTTGTAGAATGCGTAAATGTTCCCCAAATTCCCGCCTGGGACGATTACCCAATCCGGAACTTCCCAGTTGAATTGCTGCAGGATTTCGATTGCCGCCGTTTTCTGCCCCTCTAATCTTAGACTGTTGAGCGAATTAGCTAGATAAATCGGCAGCTCCGTCGTGATTTGGCGGATTAACTTCATGCAGCCGTCGAAATCTGTGTCTAAGCTGAGGACGAAGGCGCCGTTGGCGATTGGCTGCACCAGCTGCGCCATGGAGATTTTGTTCGCGGGGAGGAATACGATGGAGGGGATTCCCGCCGCCGCACAGTAGGCGGAGAGAGCGGCGGAGGTGTCTCCGGTGGAGGCGCAGCCGACTCCAACGAGGGGGCGGTTCATTTTGCGGAGGCGGTTGACCTGGCTGACCAGCACCGTCATTCCTAAATCCTTGAAGCTGCCGGTGTGGCTGATGCCGCAGTGTTTGACCCACAAATCGTTCATGCCGAGGAATTTCTTGCCGAATCTCTCCGCCCAGAAGAGATTGGAGTTGCCTTCGAAGGCGGAGACGATGTCGGCGTCGTCGATTTCGGGTAGGACCCACTCTTTTTTGGACCAGACGCCGGAGCCGTAGGGCCAGCGGGTGGTGCCGACGCGGGAGTCGAAGAGTGAGCGCCAGTAGTGGCCGTCGAAGTGGCGGAGGGCGTCCATGTCGTGGTGGACGTCGAGGAGGCCGCCGTCGCGGCTGCGGTAGATGATTTCGTCGAGGGAGTAGGACTCGGAGGTGGGGGTGTTGGAGGAGATGGAGGTGAAGGGGACGTACTTGGCGGAGAATTTGGCGGGGAGCGGCGGCGGGAGAGGAGGGAGTACCGGTGAGGTGGTTGATGAGGTGCATGTTATGGGTTTGAGGCGGTGGCGGCGGTGGTGGGGTGAGGGTGATTTTGATTTGTGGAAGAGGGAGGAGAGGTTGAGGAGTTGAGCGGTGGCCATTGCTTAGACGGTGGTGGCAGAGCGGTGGAGAACGACGGTGGTTGTGGTGGTGGTGGTTTCGAATATGGCATATTTAAGGATTAGCGATGCTTATCGTTTCAAAAGGGGGGAAAGACTATAATATCTGAACGTAACGTGCAACACGTGTGGATGTGGTCAGTGGGGTATTTTTCGAGAAATTAAAATTCTAATAAGATGCTCTCTCTCAAATTCTCAGTTTGCATGAGTTTGTTTGCTAGTTAGTTAAGTAGTAGTAGTGGTATTATTTCAGTGATTTTTCGTTCTATTGAAGAAAATATAATTCAGACCTCGCAAACACGTGGAATCTGGACTTACTCTGAAACTTTTTTCTTAGTTAAAAAAAAAGAAGGCAAAAACTTTTGTTGAGATTCTCCACCGTACGGATGACCCGCCCGGCTCGACGCGCGAAATTTATGCGTATCTCACGCGCTTCAGTAATTTTATTTTAATTTTTTTAAAAAATCCAAATTTTTCCCTTTTTTTCTTGTTTGTCTTTTCAATTTTTTCTTTATCGCTTCTTCTTTGGTCAAAGATTCGAGCGAGGGGAGCCGAAAGCTTCGGAGCGAGCCAAAAGATCCAAATTATTGTCCGACGATTATCCTTATATTAGCAATTGAAACGAAGGCTCCACCCTAAAAAAAAACTGTAAATTAAAAAAAAAAACAAAGGGCGTTGACATGGGTTGACCGGGTCGGGTCGGTCAGACCCATCCTCATGGTGGAGATGTCTGCACCCAAGTGTTACTCAAAAAAGAAATACGTGGAATCTGGACTTGGTCGGTATTGCAGTTACACGTGATTTTGCAAAGTTGAAGAGATGTTGAGGTATGTAACTAGAGAAGCCACTTAATTAATCATCAACATTTGCCATAATCTTCTCTCAAAAAATAAATTGCCTTAGTTTATCTATTATTTGAATGGACTATACCTTATAAATAATATAAGTCATGATTAATCCAACTATGCTAACCACGATCGACTGTACAATATAGTCTGCATTAATTTTACATGGGATTATTTCCATATGTTTGTGTTTGAACGTTGTAATAAATTACATTCTCTTACTAAACTGATGATGTATCGTTCTAACTAATGTGTTCTTTATCCAACTTTAATGTACTTTTGTATGGATAATTCATAAGAGTTCCAGTTGATTCGTGAGTATGGCAATGCATATTTAGGATATGTAAGGGTTCATCAACGTTTTACATTCAATATTAATTTATAACATCGTCACTGAAGTTCAAAAAAAAGAAAGTTTTAACGAATTCACAAACTTTGAGATGAGTATAATACAAGAGGATTGTATCAAACTGATAGATTCATTTGAAGATATTAAAAGTACTTAACATAAAGTAGCTAAATACTAGTCTTTTTTTTTTTAAACCTGAACTTGTCGGTGCAGTATAAAGTACAAGCACATGTAACAAAAGTTTATGAAATGAAACAATCAAATTATCAAACGCTACAAGAAGCTCTAAACAATAATGCATATTTATCAAATTATAAGAGGAAAAAGAAACTCAATGTCACAGCCCGACCTTTCTAGAGTGAAGATGACTAGGTCGGGGGAGGACCGTGACTAATGAATTACACAAATAATGAAGAACACAACAAGGAACATGCTCGGGGTAGAATATTAAATTGATACTGACATAAAGTGGAGTACATTAAGGGGGATTTTTTTTTTTTGCACACTATGGAATGTGCAAAATGAAAAATACCCACCTACTTTAAAACAATGAAAAATACTCATGGTCCTACTAAACTGAAAAGTTGTCATACTTTTAGTCAAATCATGTTGACTCTCTCTATCTCTTCACCTTTGTCGGCTAACATCCATTATGTACATTGATCAACTTTTCTGGCATTTCCTGCTCGCGTATAATGAAATCCCGCTTGACATGTGTCAAGTCCCGCTCAAGCGAAATCATAAATCCCGCTCGAGCGGGATTTGACAAGCGTTGAGCGAGATTTCATTATACGCGAGCGGAAACGTCATTTATGTTACTTTAATGACGATTCATAATTTTTAAAGTGAATATTGTACGCTAGTTAATTCCTATATGATTCATAAAATAATTAAAAATATTACTATTGCATAATAATTGTCAAATAATCACAAAATTATCACACAATCATGGCTTACACGCAATACCACAATTGTCATCCATTTTATATCACATCTCTTACAAAGAGATGTGATATAAAGTGGATGACAAGATGGTATATTATATTTCACATATTTAAGAGTGAGCATTTTTCATTATTTTTTAAGGGAATGAGTATTTTTCATTTTGACATTGTCAAAGTGGACATTTTTTATGGATTGCCACATACATTAATATGTGCTGGTACTGACATTCTTTAGTAATAGTTCTGTTATTAAAGAATATCAGTATCAACACATATTAATGTATTCCAATTTATGTCAGTAACAATTTTATATTCTTCCTCGAGTATGTTCCTTGTTGTGTTCTTTATCATTCGTGTAATTTATTAGTCACGGCCCTTCCTCGACCTAATCATCTTCACTCTAGAAAGGTCACTCTAGAAAGGCCGGGCTATGACACTCAAACAAGATTCAATTGCCTAATTTTAACCTTGCCACCACGTTAACGGCTTCCTCCCACAATTGGACCTTATTGGGCTTTTTGCGAGTTGTGTGACTTCGCATTTGGGGGTGTCAACTTTTCAGCAACATGCATATTTTTGCTTGTAATTAATTCTCATCGTTTATAGCATCCAACAAAGAGTTCATCCCAAGGGGCCAAGGGGATTCAATGTTGGAGAATCGGTTTTATGAGCACCTCCAAAAACATTATTGTCTGAGTTTACACGTACTACGTTCACCATAACATGATTATATTTTAATAATATAAAAATTATTTTACGTCAAATTAAGCACCCCATCTTCAATATACCTTTTTCTTATGGACTTGACCTTTTGTCGTTTTTTGTTTCTTTTTTTCTTTTTAAGTATTTATGACTCGTGTAATTGAGGTTGAGTAGTGATCCTTCATATGGGTTATCCTTTTAACCCAAGGTCCTCTTGGTAGACCCATTTCCAATAATCTAGTTCTACACCCGAAAATTTTATAATAATCTGATTTAGATGATAGTATATGATCATGTTGTGAAGAACTCTTAGCTCTTGGTTGGACACTATTTTATTTTAGGAAAAAAAAAATGTCTTCTATTGCATTTGAATATGTCGATTTAAATATTGTTATGAGCTCGCATGCGATTCTCATATATATATATAGTAAGGTTAACTATACTTTGTGGCTCGACCTTTCACCTTATAGTGATTTTATGGCCTAACCTTTCAAAAAATACAAAATTGGGCCGAGCTTTGCCTCGTTGTAACACTTATGACACATGAGTAGAGATCCGGTGACGGAATGATGATTAGGAACGTCAGATGCTGATGTTTATCATCCTACCCAATTTTTTGAATGACTTGGACTTTTAATTCCCACCTCATCTTTCACCTTCCACATCCCTCTCCCATCTTCCTCTTTTCCTCCTCCCCTCGATGTCCTTCATTTCTTCCATTCTTACAATCTGATCATTCAGTTTATCTAGAGACTCGTCGGAGAGTTGGAGATTGTCAGGTACAAAAACAAGGATACTGACGGCGGGGCCGGAGGGCTGGCAGCCTGGCAATGGATAGTGGTGATTTGATGGTAGCACTGGGGGAAGGATAATTCGACGAGCTTTGCAACGATGTTGGGAGATCCCATGAATTCATGGTCCTCGAAAGTCAACATAAATCCGTCTTGGTAGAGGCTTGCAAGCCCGGCCCGATTCGAATAGAAGGTTGAGTAGTAATAATCTACGAATGTCTTCGCTACTTTGTCTCGATCCATTCTCGCATCGACTTTTTCTCAATCTTCTTTCCCACTACAGTTGATCGTTGCATTTCAATTAAGTATATTTACATTTAAGATTGGTTATTTTTATTTTTGGTAGAGCTCTCGAGGAGAATAGCCACCGAACGTCGTACTCTTCTTCTTTTTCTTTTTTTTTTTTTCATTTGGGCAAAGTGCAAAATCAAGAAGAAAAAACAAATGGTGCAAATTCACCTATCAATTTGCTGACAGACAATTGAATTAGATTTTTCTCATCTTTTTTTTTTCGTTTATGGTAGACAAAGTTCTAGGTGCAATCGACCGAAGAAGAAAGTAATTATTATCTAGTCGCCGGAGATGGCATATGAAGAGATTGTCAAAGTTTAGTGGGAGGAATACCTTTCTGGCGAGTGAAAGGAAATTTGTGAGTTAGTAAGATAATTTTTTAGAATGGAATAATGCTTTCAACGAAAAGGGGTTATGGGGCTGTTAAAATGAAATAAGATTAGTGTTTGAGTGAGATCAGATTGTAAGAATGGTAGAAGAGGGGGACTTCGACGGGAGGGGAAATGAGATGAGAGAGAGAGAGATAAAGAGAGAGTGGTGAAAAAATGAGGTGTAAATTAAAAATCCATGTCATTCAAAAAATTGAGTGAGAGTATACACATCAACATTCGACGATCCTAATCATCATTCTATCACTGGATTTTTGCTCACGTGCCATAAGTGTTACAACGAGGTAAAGGTCGGGCCATTTTTGTATATTTTGAAAGGTTAGGCCATAAAATCACTATAAGGTGAAAGGTCGGGTCACAAAGTAAAATTATCCCTATATAGTATGGTGCGAACAAACAAATTAACAACAATAGTTTAGAACATTGTTTTTTGTTCCTTTTACCTTTAGGGTACGTTTACTTTGGTAGAAAATTTTTCATTGGAAAATGATGGATAAGAAAAGATGATAAAATATTAACATTTCCATCATTTCTTATCCATGGTCCCCCTAGGCCCCCATCCCTTCCCCAATTTTATGTTTTTTATCCATTGAAAAATATTTTCACACCAAAAGTTAAGGATAATATTATTCAAAATTGAGAGAAAATGAGTGAAAAGGGGCTGCCCGAGAGAAATTTTCAACCTGCTCGGAGAAAATTTTCCATCACAGTAAACATGTGAAAAAGATGGAAAAGGATGAAAATTTTTCTTTTCCACCATTTTCCTTCAAAATAAACGTACCCTTTTAATGGTTTTTAGGGTTTTCTTGATATAATATTACTACACCCCTTTTTTCCAATTAGGATTTCCTATAGATAATTTTTCAGTGATAAAACTAAATCGCTTGAAATATATAATTAATAAAAAGGAAATTTAAATATATAAGTTTTTTTTTGAGAGATTTACATTTAAATCACTTGAAATATATAATTAATAAAAGGAAATTTTAAATATATAGGTTAATTCAATCTATTTTTGAAAAAAAATAGCCGACACGCACGGTCACACAAATGCTAATTGAGATAATTACGATCTTCTACATTCGTCTTTTTCCCACAAAGAAGACAATTTCCAAAATGAAACAAAATTCAGGGTAATGATATTCAGTCACGTGTGACCAATCACACACGTAAGAAAAATGAAAATTGACTGTAAAAATGAAAATAATTACATTTTCTCCAAGAATTTATGCTTATTAATTAAGGTATATTATTATTTTCAAAATTTATATTATTATT
The DNA here is from genome assembly GCA_029490685.1 of Schizonepeta tenuifolia. NCBI lineage: Eukaryota > Viridiplantae > Streptophyta > Magnoliopsida > Lamiales > Lamiaceae > Schizonepeta > Schizonepeta tenuifolia. Next base: position 83,125,065 of record CM055957.1, read on the forward strand.
TTTAACTTGTGTGAACCAGTGATAGTGAGAGATTAAATAGCACTAACCTAAAATTAATTTTTAAATTACTTTGTACCGTTGTACAGATGGAATGAGTTATGTGCCCGCCAGAAGTTGGGCAGACATCCAATTGTTAAATATATTGGGTCTTACATATCACTCCATATTTATCAATATTTAAAAGATTCACCCCATCGTAGTTGTAATTTCACATATTTGGTCATATTTATTTTAATATTTTTAATATGCCCATCTCCACAAGTATATTTTAGTTTTCCATTTGAAATATGTAGTATAGTTTTCATTGATGGTGAAATGGGAGCTAATCTCAATGGGAGTAGAACCATTGAAACATGCATGTTTAACCCTTTGTTAAATATAAATATAATAAGAAAAATCTCAATCAACATAAAATTTATATTACAAATAATTAAGTAATAGTATAAAATAGTCGGCCACAAAAAAAATTTATAAAAAGAGGCTTTGCCTTTGATTTCATATTTGAAGGCTCTTGAGCCAAAGTGATTCGAATAATATTTTCATATAACATAAAAAATCAACAACTGTAAAACTATTTGGTATTAGATGTAATATTTCTTTATAAATCGTGTAATATTAGAGCTGTAAAATGCACTCATTACTTTTTTTTTCGAGAACAATTTATGTTCAAATTTTATGAAGAGATAGAGAGAGAGGTAATTTTATCTAATGATTATTAACTTCAATTGCAATTTCTGATGCTTGCCTAATGAAGTTGTTTGTACGGCTCTAGAAAAGAAAAGAAAAAAATAGTTGCAAACTATAAGACTATGTTTATCACATAGCAGACAAATCACCGTCCAACTATCTTTATTAATATTTAATTAATTTATCTTCGATTTCGACGAGCTTCTTCATTATACGTTCGAACAAATGCTTTCGCATGCGATATCTTGTTCGAAAAACTTCTGGAGCATATATTGGATCTTCAGCAAGTACTGCTTGTAAAAACTGTCATGGCCCTTCTCACGTTTTCTTTCAATATACCGCCTCGTTGCTCTAACACTATGGTTAGTAGGTTGTAAAGATAGAGTGGTTGCATGAATGACTACGTCTTCGATGATTTGATCAAGTTGCCGATTTTGCTCAGCAATTTTTTCTTCCCATTCATCATCTTTGAGAAGATTGAAATGACCAAAACTAGAATTTGAAGACATTTTTTATGAGGGTGAACTAAATGGTTGTAAGAGAGAGATTTGTGTGTAGTTTTGATGAAACATATAGATTAATATATAAGAGTGTTGTGAGCATAGGATTCTTCTGACAAGCTTATCTTCTTGTTTGTACGCATCAAATGCTTTATATGCTGGTTTGTTTTATTAGATGAAACTATTCAATTATTTTGATGAAGCATGAGATTCTTCTGACATCATCATATCTTCTTGTCCAACGTGCTCAAAACATCACGGGTGAATAAAAGCATGCTTGTGAGCATAGGATGCTATATATTGACCACAAAAAATAAGGAACAACTGGAGAACATAAACTACATAATAAAGCATAGGAATTACAAAATACATAATAAGTAACATAAATTTGAAAGTTACATAATAAAGAATATAAATTGAAAGTTATATAATGAGGAACATAAATTGCAAGTTACAAAACATAGTTAAAAACAAATAAAATATGATCACATTCTATACAGATCTGTCACTAGATGACGTTTCAGAGCTTCTTCTTCTGGAGATAAGTCCCTTTTGCTCATCAAAGTGTTAAGTATAGATGTTTTCATTTTTCGTTCTTGTATTTCACATTCTTCTTCACGTGTGAGCCTCATTTCACGCAGTGTTGCAGTGAAATCATCAGGAATTGACGATGATTGTGATGTCACTTCTTTTCCTTTTCTTTTAGCATTAACTTTAGCTTTATTTCTCCCAATAGGACGTTGTAAGCTTGAAAAATTACCTCTAGGAGCGGAGTTGAATTGTGGTTCTCCATCCTCACTTGTCTTCGATCTTTTTGAGCTCCCTCGACTTTCTTCAAGACTATCTTCTTCTGGTTGGAAACGCGTCGAACCAGTACTGTTTAATTTCAATTCCCACTTGGGATGGCGACGCATAACTTTGTCAAACACTTCATGATGATTAAATTTATGTTTCCCATAAATTGTTTGAGTTTCTTCCTCAATGTTCTCTTTGGACTGCCCGCTCGTAGCTCGATCGTGTGCTTTTTTGTATGCACAATCCACTTGGTTACGGCCGTGTTGAGTCATTTGTAGCGCGCTCTCAATGATTCTATTGTCCTTTGTTCGCCCAGTCCTGACATCTCTGTTCTCCCTTCCTCATATTGCTTTAGAACATTTTTCCAGAGCTTGTTTGCAGTTTGGTTGGTGGCGACGACTGCATTCATATTGACAAAACACCATGCAGACATTAGTGTCATGTCTTCTTTCACACTCCAATTTTGCGGAGTGTATGAATCATTAGTGTCAGTCTCCACCTCATTTTCAAATGAGCTCTGGGAGATGTTTTGAAATGAGCTTTGAGAAATATTTTCGGATGAATATTCTTGGGAAGGATCAAACTGGGGATAATATCCTTGGGATGGATCAAAATTGGGATAATATCCTTGGGAAGGATCAAAATTTTGTGATGAATGAAATTTTTGAGAATTGTAGAAAGAATTGTTCTCGTCATCCATGACAAACGAAAATAGCTAATAAAGAAAATAAATGGTGTGATAAGATGAAGATTATATGTAGAGAGAAGAAGAGATTTTTTTTGTGCAAAAATATAGCAAATATGGTCTCTATTATAGAGTAGGAAAAATTACGAATTTTGGTATAATTTTTATTTATTTTTAAGATAATATGTAAAACATAAAATAATTTTATCTTAATATCCAAAATAATTTGATTAATCAATGAAATGGCGACAAATGTTACCATCCCATTGAATTAAAAGTATAGGAGAGAGAGAGGTCACTCGATGGCTTTTAAATTTGGGTCGACTCAAATATTGAAGAGAAAAGAGGCCATCTTCATTTTTTTTAATAATATATTCATGTGGCAGGTTGCAAGGGCGCTGATAAACGAGGCCTAAGTCAATAACAGTGACAATGGGAAATGGGAACTACATTTGAACTAAATATCATATTAATAGTATGCTAAAGACTAGTATAATAGTACTGTGTTGTTTGGTTTTTTTAAATATAATTTCGGAACAAATGGTCTTAAATCTTATATCGATGATAACTTGTCGATTAAAGCTCTACATCACATAAAAAAGAGACCTCACATCACACAAATGTAATTTGTTTTTTTCGGGAACACATGGTCTCAAATCTTATATTGATGATAACTTGTCGATTAATGCACTATACCACCATATAGGTGAGACATCTACATCATTTAAAGGTGGAATCACTACATCACCACAAAATCTATGAATATACTATACTGCGTGCAGGCGGGATTGACTCCAAAACTTCTCACTAAGAAAGACTTGTGACATAACACCTCAGTCGACCACTTAAGTTAGGTAAATTGATGATACGTTGAATAATTAAAAATTTCGAGAAAACAAATTCTAAAGTAGCTGCAAGATTTTATATTTCATTCGTAAGAGAGAAACAAACTAAGAAGGAGGGTAGTTACGGAAACAAAAGAAACTAGTTATCCATAATGGGAATTGTTTCTAAAATCTCATTAAACTTAGACTGCCCATAATGGCTGTCTCGTTGGCCGGTTCGAGACAGTCGAGCCAACGAGATAGACCGTTGCAGAACCCAGAGGCTCGAGACGGTCCACCATGTCGAGACAGTCTCGAAAAGATTCTGGCCCTTAATGTAATTTTTATTTAAAACATAGCCATTGCCGAACAACTCAAAATCGACAAATTTTATTTATTTATTTATTTTCGCCTATTAATACCCCATTCTTCTATATTTTTCTCCATACCAAATTCATCTTATTCTCTTCTTATCTCTCTATTTTTGCTCTCTACTTTTCGTCCAAAAAATGTCTTCCTTGTCTGAATTCTCAACCGACTACTCTTCTCATGACACCGACGAAAAAAATATGGTAATTTTTCAATAATTTTCCACCTGCTCGATTTTTCAATAATTTTCAATGACAAATTAATAACCATGTAGCAACAACTAGACGACAACAACAAATCAATACTAAACATAGTTTAAACATTTAAGTTCAACAAACAAAATACAAAGTTGAGATGAAGATGGTAACTAGGTGGCTGCCAATATTTAAGTAAATAGTGATTAATGATTATAGTGCACTATGTTCTAATTAACTGTATTAATAATGATCTATTACATCAAACATAAAATCTGTAAAATGTTCATCAACAAGTTGAAGATTAATTAATTAATTGGACGAATTTACCTTCTACTAATTTTTAAAGGTTAGTCGAGATAATCTGTGGATTCCAACTCCAATCTACATTCTGTTTTTAAAATTTTGCAAATCCCTAAATTAAAAAATTGAAGCCCTAAATATTATTCCCTTAATTTGGAATTGGAAACTGGGATGTTAAGAAATAAGGATGTAGATATAAGTTAAAACAATAGAATTGGTGTAAGATGAAGACGGAAGGGTCTGTAGAGTTATGTTTAGTTTTAGGTTTTAGCTTAAAAATGAATATACATTATTAATATATTTATAATTTATACTTATAAAATTAGTAATATATATAATATATGATTGTATATTGTTGATCGAATGTTTGACCGGGTACTCAATACCCCCGTTAGGGTATTGGGTACCCGAGTTAGAGTATTTTTTAAAAATCTCATACCCATATCCATTCAATACCCGTAAATTATGGATATTAGGTACCCAATACCCGGTCGGGTATGAATAGGATATAGATAATTCGGAAACCCACTTTCCATACTTTCACCCCTAAATAGAGTCACTAACAAATGACTATAAATGGGCAAAATTTTGTACACGAAAATATATTAATTACACTAAAATAGTTCTCATTAAAAAGAAAAGAATTTGAGGGGGAGGTGTGATGTGATTGTTTTATCTCTCAATTGTAAATTACTATAAGTGTTGAAGTATACAATTAATGACTCATAATAAATCTCCAATGAGTCCATAATCATTTCCTACTTGCCTACAAGTAAATTTCAAATTCTAATCAACAATTATCCCTAGGTCACATCGGTCTTTATAGATTTAAAATAAGAAAAAAAAGCAATAATTATCATTCATCATCCCTCACACATAAGGGTAAAAATGAAATTATACCAAATCTCATAACCTTAAATGCAATAAACATAATTAGGAATTAAAAACCATCCAGTAATGTCGGACTTAGTGTAAAGTGCCGTTTAACCTCGTCATTGTCTCTCTGTGTAGGAATTCTCAATTAGAAGCTACAGCTGACCACCTATGCATACTGTATACTATATATTTAGAGAGAGAAAGGACAACCAAAATTCTTCAAAATCACAGAGAACAATACCTTCCTCATGACAGCACATTTATAGAGAGAGAAACGACAATCTACTTTACTTTTTCCATCATTTGCATACATAAACTTCAAATTTTGATTGGATTTTGGTGTAATTGTTAGGAAGAGAGAGGAGCGAGAAAAGTTAGTAGAGGAGAATTTGTTGAGTTGAGTTAATCATCAAGAGAAAAGGGAACTTTGCTTTTGCTTTCAGTTATTGTTTGTTGAGTTGGGAGATTCTGGAGGCGCCGGCTGCTGGTTGCCGCCGATCTGACTCAGCGAGTCAAGGGCTCGGTCTCGCTCTGTGTTGATGATCTGAAGAGCAGGAGATCGAGTCTTACCAGATTCATTAATGGTAAGCTAACGACTTAAACGACTTCTCTGCTGCCGTTTTGATTGTCATGGAATTGCTATTGTTTTCGTTTGACTAGCTTTGATTTTGTTTTGACTTTGAATTTGGTTTGATTCAATTTGGGAATTGGTCGGCGCTGTTAGTTTTGTATAGTCTGAACTTAGATAGTTGCATTTTGCTATATTTAGGGAAAGACAATTGTTTGATCACTAGAAGTTTGGTTCTTAATAATAAAATTACAGGAGATAATAATTGTACGGCACCATTTTAGTGAGGTGGAATGATATTGCAGAAATCGACCAATTTGATTATTTTCCATTTCTCAAATTGTAACGGGAAATTTTAGTTAGAAACGAATTGCTAGAACTTAAAAGATGGTATCGAAGCTGCCAAAGGCATGTGTTGGAAATTCGCGAATGCCGGTTATTGCATCATCCGTTGTGGGGTTTTAAATTATTCATATGAATGCTACCATATAAACAAGTTTCCATAATCTAGAGGGATTCAATGCTCTTCAAATATAAATTTTTTCCTCAGCAGTTTAGATGTACTACTCATTTGTTTTTATTCCTAGTTTAGTTTCAACAATTTGTAAATTTTGTGCTCAATTTCGAATGAATATTTTGAGTGTCTGATTCGAACATCCTGTGCTTCAGTCCCAATCTAGTTTGACGAAAGGATTTTTCTAGCCACACTTTTATACATTGATTAGCAAGTTGGTTCTCCATGAATATTTTGGGTGTGTGATTCGAACATCCTGTGCTTCAGTCCCAATCTAGTTTGATGAAAGGATTTTTCAAGCCACACTTTGATACATTGATTAGCAAGTTGGTTCTCCGTGACTTATACAACCCAACTTCAGATAAAATGTAGGTTCTTATCATGTATATATGAATAGTTTAGAGCCCTACAGATTAGGTTTTTTAATTCCTTTATTAGCTCATGCTTAGGATTACTTTGGCAGCAAGTAGTATTTGGGTAGCAAGATTGTGGAGTTGATCTTGATATTGGAGTATATATTATATAAGCCACATTGTTTTCTCCTTTCATTAATGTAGTAAAACAGTCCAACGAATTCTGTTTTTACCTAACCTATATGTTCATATCTTGGAACATGGATGTTGACTTGCCTAAGCCACTGGTGCAAATTTCAGTATCCAAATTATGGTTCAGTACTTGCACAAACATCTAATCGAAGGCAATGGACTCATAGTATCAGATGAATCCTTGACTAATAAATACAAAATATGTGTATTCTATGATGATTACCATCTCCAGAGTCTTCGTAGCGAAAAGAATCAAAAGTTGATGATCTTTATTTTGGTCGATGTTGACTGAGAATCTAACAAATCCTTTGAATTATTTTATACAAAGGCTCTGCTCTGCTAGTGTTTCAGTTACTTATTTTTAGTAGATAAGGTTATAGTAATCTCATGAATGATTTTTTCCAACACTTTATATATTTCAGATTTTTGGTATTGTTCTCTGTTCGTTAAGGGTGAACTAAACCTGAATCTTGTAGTGTAACAGTGAAGAATTGATGTTCGGTCAAATTTCTTACAAATTTCTTCTCCTTTCTTGTATTGCAGGCTACATCAGTTAACATCATAGTTGGTTCTCATGTATGGGTTGAGGATCCAGCCTTGGCATGGATTGATGGACAAGTGAGTCGAATAGACGGCCAAGATGTTCATGTCAAAACTACAAATGGGAAACAGGTATATGAAAAGGATTATATAGTTATGGGAGACTCTTTGGTGAAAATGTTCTCCAATTTTCTGATTTCCATGCAATCAATGTGCTTTGCTTCATTCTTATTTCTTAAGTGACTTCTTTAAATATTATTCTGAATGGTTAGTGGAAAATTAGATTGAAAGTGTCTGTTTCCTATGATTTTGATCGGGATCATTTGCCCATGTGGCATGATAATTGTTTCCTTACTGTAGATGAGGATTTATTATCTTTCCATTCGAAATTTGTACTGAACCCCATAATGGAAAATTTTGTTTCTGGAATAATCTTATTCATATTTTATGTTAATAGATACTTTTACTTTATTGCTTATATTACTTGAATAATGGTCGAAGTCCTGTGGCTACTAATTGGTGTAAACTCTTCATTGCTAATTGATCTTGCTTACTAGATTGGTTATATTAATTCATGAGGCTGGTGAAATTGATTTGGAGTCAAGTTGGCTATCTTAGGTTCCCTTAAGGTTGCTTCTCATTCTTGATTACCACGGTCAATTGGATCATAGTACTTACTATTTCTGTATTATGATGTCTAAACTTGGAGGCTAATAGTCTTGTGTGTCAGATAAAACTCAAAAAACACAAGTTGGATTGTAGTTAATTTTTGACACACTACATTGCTTGAAATCTCATCGGTATCTATACAACCCTATGGACATACATACAGCTGATGTTTGTGAAGGCATGTTAACACCTAGCCGCTTCTGAACCTGTAACGACTATTGTCGTTGAAATTATCCTAATGAATCATCAAGACATCAAGTTGCTTTCCTTGCAATATCAACAGCAGTCACTATTTAAGGGCAAATGGTCTTTCTTGAGGAGCTTGTGTTGTTATAATCAAATTGGTGCATGTTCCACATAACTGGTAGTTGTGTTGCCTTCTCAATCTTATACCGCTATATCAATCTATAATTTTTCTTCAGATACCTAGACCGGGATTTCTTTTGTTTCATAATCTTTTCTTGTACATGATTGGCCAAGTTATTCTTAATTCAACTATTAGCTTTTCTATGTTTTTTAATTCAGCCAACATTCTAATTTAATGTGCTTGTTAACTTTATCTGCTGTGTTCATTTTGGAGAGAGATTGTTGAACCGTCTGTTTCATGGTCGGTGGGCGGACTAGGCTTGTCAGTTTGATCTTTTCTAATTTCTACACTTACTGTTCAGACCATGCAGTGCTCCAAGATTTTTCTCTTGTCACCTGTAAAATATAATATCCTAAAAATGTTGCAGGTTGTTGCAAATATCTCAAAAGTATTCCCAAAGGATACTGAAGCATCACCTGGAGGTGTGGATGACATGACTAAGCTTTCATATCTGCATGAACCAGGGGTCCTGCAAAACCTGGCAACTAGATATGAACTAAACGAAATATATGTATGTTTTATGATATACATGGGGTTACATTTTCGAACTATTCTTGTCACCAAATTAATCTAGCACTCCTGCAAAAGTAGTTCTCATATGTTCTCTTCTGTGGCCCATTTACTTCTCAGACTTATACTGGGAATATTCTGATTGCAATAAACCCTTTCCAAAGATTACCTCATCTATATGATACTCACATGATGGAGCAATACAAAGGAGCAGCACTAGGAGAGCTAAGTCCTCATGTTTTCGCAATTGCTGATGTTGCTTACAGGTGATATTTGACGAACATGTAGAATAATTCTAATTTCTTCTACTAGTATTATTGGGGATCTGTGTAGTGAATGTTGCATTGCTTAATTTTTTGCTGTCAGGGCCATGATCAATGAGGGTAAGAGCAACTCCATTTTAGTTAGTGGAGAAAGTGGTGCTGGTAAAACTGAAACAACAAAGATGCTGATGAGATATCTTGCACATTTGGGTGGTCGGTCTGGAGTAGAAGGACGGACCGTTGAACAACAAGTTCTCGAGGTAAGCTTGGAGCTTAGACTGATGAAACTTGCAGCTTATACTGCTGTTGATTGATGACCATTTTTTTTCAAAATGGAACTCTAGATGAAGTATAGTGATTAGAAAATGTTGTCTCAATTGGTTTTTTATTGGTAACTAATGCAGTCAAATCCAGTTCTTGAAGCATTTGGAAATGCCAAGACTGTCAGGAACAACAACTCTAGGTGAGTGACTGTTGAACTTCTTAAACAAACATACTGGGAAATACTTTTATAATTTAATATATTTCTTGTACTTTGTTTGAAAAAAATTAACCACGAGGCATTGACTTTAATGGTGCTGCATCATACAGTCGTTTTGGTAAATTTGTTGAGATCCAATTCGACAAAAGTGGGAGGATTTCTGGAGCAGCTGTTAGAACTTACTTGCTGGAGAGATCTCGTGTTTGCCAGATTTCAGATCCCGAAAGAAACTACCATTGCTTCTATCTTCTCTGTGCAGCACCACCTGAAGTATTTCATCTAAAATTCTTTTGTGGTTTTGTTACTTATTTCTCTGAATGCTTTTGTGTGATATGTTGCTAGAGCTGCATTCATGTTTATAATCATATGCGAGTCCATTTTCTGCAGGAAAGAGAGAAGTACAAGCTTGGAAGCCCAGAATCATTCCATTATCTGAACCAATCGAAGTGTTATAAACTTGATGGAATAAGTGACGCTGAAGAGTATCTTGCAACTAGAAGGGCTATGGATATAGTTGGAATAAGTGAGGATGAGCAGGTTGTGCCTTCCTCAAAAGACACCATATGAATAAGCCCATCAATATCATTCTCAATATTATACTTCCTGTATTAAATTTTAATGTCTTTTTACATTTTCAGGAGGCAATATTCAGGGTTGTTGCTGCAATTCTTCATCTAGGTAATATCGAGTTTTCCAAGGGGAAGGAGATTGATTCTTCTGGGATTAAGGATGAGAAGTCAAGGTTTCATCTCAACACGACTGCTGAATTACTCAAGTAGGAAGATTTTCTTTTTTTTTCTTCTATCCCCTTTTTCCTTGTACTTTGTAGGATGATCATATATGCTAAACTTAATTCAATAGGTGTGATCCAAAGAGCTTGGAAGATGCACTTATTAAGCGAGTTATGGTGACACCGGAGGAAATTATCACCAGAACTCTTGATCCAGAAGCTGCCTTGGGCAGCCGGGATGCTTTGGCAAAGACTGTATATTCTCGACTTTTTGACTGGTAAAGTGAAAGCACTTCATCGCGATGTAAACATACAAGTATGATATATTTAACCTGCATTTTAGCCATTTGAATTGAGCTCTTGTTCTGTATTGTTTACAGGCTTGTTGAAAAAATTAATAACTCCATCGGGCAGGATCCCAACTCAAAAGCAATAATAGGAGTTCTTGACATATATGGGTTTGAAAGTTTTAAGCAAAACAGGCAAGCATTATCTGGATATATCATTTGCAATGTACCATGAAGATGTTGGTGTGTTCTGACTTTGTTTGTGTGATGCCAGTTTTGAGCAGTTTTGTATCAATTATACGAATGAAAAACTGCAGCAGCATTTTAACCAGGTTTTTTTTTGGTTCATTTCTTCTAAAATAAACTTGTTTCTTATATCTTATCTGATCTGCTTATTGGAGGTCTTTTGCTATCTGTTTCAGCATGTCTTTAAGATGGAACAAGAAGATTATGAGAAAGAACAGATAAACTGGAGCTACATAGAGTTTGTTGATAACCAAGATGTTCTTGATCTGATTGAGAAGGTTTGATGCCCAGAAATTCATTTTTGTTGATTCCGTGTCTTTATCGCCTTTAATGAATATTCATACGATAAACTTATTATTTGACATAGTACTACTTTCTTTTGTTTAGTATTGTTCAAATTTTCTTTTATTCTGTATCATACTCTGTATAGGTATTAGTTCATCTCATTGCTCTCTCTCTCTCTCTCTGTGTTTTTTTTTTTGCAGAAACCAGGAGGAATAATTTCATTGCTAGATGAAGCTTGGTATACCTTCTAAGTGTTTATCTCCTCAGTTACTTTCCTAATGTTCAAGTTTGTTCATGTATCTTGGGGGTGTTGAGTTGTTGTCATTGAGGTGGTTGGGTTTTTGTTTCCATGCTTTCTGCTGTATCCTCTGGCGATGGATGAAATATATTGCATATCGTTAATTTGTTTCTTTTATCTTGCAATATTTGTCCACATATCTTCTGTGTCCATGTATTACGCTGTTCATATTTACCTTTTTGTGTGCAGCATGTTTCCTAAATCTACTCATGAAACATTTGCTCAGAAGTTGTATCAGACTTTTGTCAAAAATAAGCGCTTCATCAAACCCAAGCTCTCACGTACCAATTTTGCCATATCTCACTATGCAGGAGAGGTACTGATGCATTACCATTTTATTATAAGCTTATCTGGTGACCAAGAAAGATGGTGAATTGTGTTAAGACACTTAATAATATTTTGTACCTCTTCCGGAATTGTAGGTGATGTATATGGCAGATCTTTTCCTGGATAAGAACAAAGATTATGTGGTTGCAGAACATCAAGATTTATTAACAGCTTCAAAATGCTCTTTTGCTGCTGGTTTATTTCCACCTAATCCAGAAGAATCATCGAAGTCATCTAAGTTTTCGTCAATAGGGTCGCGCTTTAAGGTTCTCTTGAATTTTTCTAGCACTTTCATACATTCATTCAATATCTAAGGCACTTGTAGAGGACTTGACTCATTTAGGGATTTCAACCCGAGGGAAATGCCTAATGTACTAGGTGTGTGAAGACTTAGCTGAATACTCCTGTTTGATTCTGATTAAAGCAACCATGTTTGTGCTGAATATTTCTTTCAAAAATGCGAGATTATCTGATAATGGGAGGGTATTATTATGTTTAATTCTAGTATCCCTCAAGATTTCTGATACATCTTAATTTCTGAAAAGTAAAGTTACTATATTATAGCTTTGCTTTGGCATTATTGTAACTTTTTCCTTCTAATCACTTCAGATTTTTCTGCTAAGAGTTTGAGGAATAATGATATGCTCTGGTTTCAAGTTCCGAAATTTAGCATCTAATGGGACTACTTAAATTGAGTAATTTGTAGTTGGTCCTTAAGACCCTCATGAGTTTTGATGGTAGATTTACTTTCTTTCAAATTGCTGCTGCCACAAATTATAGGTATTGCATTATTGAGGTCATTATGATTTGTGGAGCTAGAGCATAATTGAGGTCATTATAGGTATTGCATTGTTGAGGTCATTATGATTTCTGGAGCTAGAGCATAACTGTGCGAATAGAAAATGGACCTGGGGGGTGAACTGTGGGTTTTGAGGTCAATAGTTACTGTACTTATATCATTGCTCACATAAATTTTCAGTATATTATTTGTATTATTCTAATCCCTGACATAATGGTTCTGCAGCTTATGCTTACAATTTTTAGGATGTATGTTGTGCAGTTCGTTTAGCTTATATTGATGCTAAAAAATTCCCTTTTATAATTTGTTCCTTAAGATATGTTAAGGGATCGAGAAAATGCATTACAGTTGGTGGGTATATGGTGCATATAACTCTAATCTTCTGCTTGCAGCTACAACTGATATCTTTGATGGAGACCTTAAATTCAACAGAGCCTCACTACATCAGATGTGTGAAACCAAACAATGTTCTCAAGCCTTTCATTTTTGAGAATGTCAACATTATTCAGCAACTGCGATGTGGTGTAAGTCTGGGAAACCTGGATCTTTCTTTCAATATCATTTGATCAAACTAGTCTGTTTGACTTTTGAATTCTCTTTCAGTCTCTTCGTAGAGAAGTATGTAGTAATATTCCTTTATATTGTAGGGTGTTCTTGAAGCTATCAGAATCAGTTGTGCTGGATACCCTACCAGACGTACTTTTGACGAGTTTCTTCTACGGTTTGGTGTTCTTGCTCCTGAGGTTTTAGATGGGAAGTAAGTCTTTGTTTGATGCTTCAAACTGGTTCCTTATACAAACTAAGACGTGTATCTCCACTCACCGCTTGTCTGTTTCACCTGTCTTCATCTGTTACTATATTCATTTTTGTTTATAAATAAGTCGATGATATTCTCACGTGCAGCTATGATGAGAAGGCTGCATGCCAGATGATATTGGATAAAATGGGATTAAAGGGCTACCAGGTAATTGTTAAAAATGGTATCTTTTCTTTTATAAATGTCGATGCATACAATTGTCCTTGTTCCCTTTGTTTGATCCTGGTATCTTTGTTTGTTCCTTATCTTTTCTTCAGACATATTAATGTAGATGTCATTTATGGACCTACAACTTAAGTGTTTCTTTTGTGCATAAAGTTATTCGCTGTGCTAGCCATGTTTCTTGCCGACTTACTTTACAGGGATATATTTCCATCTTTTTTTCTTTTTAGTTCTGTTCTCTATCTTTCACACACATGGTCTAATCTGCGTGTTATGTACTTATAATTTGGATTTGCAGCTAGGTAAGACAAAGGTCTTCCTTCGAGCTGGTCAGATGGCCGATCTAGATGCTAAAAGAGCTGAGGTTCTTGGAAACGCAGCCAGAACAATTCAAAGGCAAATTCGTACTTATATTGCGCGGAGAGATTTTGTTGTATTGCGGCAAGCTGCAATCCAACTGCAGTCATGTTGGCGGGGTAACCTCAATTTTTAGATCCGATTTCTGATTTCATTATTTATTCAAGAAAATTGATTCTAAACATGACTGAATATGCATATCATTTAAGTTGCTTGTGTGCACATTTTAACTTGCTGACGTAAGTTTGAGGGGATTATAGTAATTATTGAGTGAAATTTTGAGAAAGTTCTGTGTTGATAGTTTGTTTTACTGAATTTTTAAGAAAATTCTATGTGTGATATGACTATTGGCTGAATTTTGAATAGATTTTACATGGTACCACAAGTTAATCAGACTGAAAATTTAGAAGATTTTCCATGTGCCTTGAAGATCACTTGTCTTTTGCTTATGATTGTGTTAACCGTCATCTATCAATTTTAGATATTTACTGGTTCATAAATAACATTTATTTATTTGTGATTTTTCAGCTATCTCCGCTTGCAATCTTTATGAGCAATTGCGTCGTGAAGCTGCTGCTCTCAAGATTCAGAAGAACTTCAGATGTTACACTTCCCGAATATCCTACAAAGCTTTGCAGGATTCTGCTATCATAGTGCAGACTGGCATGAGGGCAATGACTGCTCGTGGTGAACATAGATTCAGAAAACAGACTAAGGCTGCCATCAAAATTCAGGTTTTGCTATCACTTTCACACTGCAAAAATCCAACATAATATCAACGCAACTGGAGATTGTAACTATTCGCAAATCCTTTTGTTGCTCACGTGCAGGCTCATGTACGTGGTCACATAGAATATTCTTATTATAGAAGTCTCCAAAGGTCTGCTATTGTTACTCAATGTGGTTGGAGGCAACGTGTTGCTAGGAGAGAGCTGCGACAGCTCCGAATGGTTCTGATCAATCCTTTGTCTCTTTTCATTCAATGAGTTGGGTTTCTTCTTGCACTTTGTATGATATTTTGTCTATGAACAGGCTTCTAGAGAAACAGGAGCCCTAAAGGAAGCCAAAGACAAGCTAGAAAAGAAAGTAGAGGAACTTACCTGGCGATTGCAGTTTGAGAAGCGATTAAGGGTAAACCATATATAACAATTCTGAGCGGTCCTTTGCTATTTATTACTCGACTTGATTGGCATTACCCCCTCTTTGTTTTGTTTGTTGAATGTAGACTGAGTTGGAGGAAACAAAAACACAAGAAATTGCAAAGTTACAGGAGGCATTACATTCAATGCAAATACAAGTGGAAGAAGCAAATGCTAGGGTGATAAAAGAACAGGAAGCAGCTCGCAAAGCAATTGAAGAAGCACCTCCAGTTATTAAGGAAACCCCAGTTGTGGTCCAAGACACAGCAAAAATTGATGCATTAACAGCCGAGGTTGAAAGTCTAAAGGTTAGAAGAATTGCTTGAATTTACAATAGTAACATTTTGTTGATGCCATCTTTGTTTACTCGCTAAGGGATTGAATTTATGAAAGAGACCTTAGTGCTAGCAGAAGCATCTAATAGACTGGTTTATCCTTTCACATTTGTTTAGACTTCAATGTAGTAGCTACTACTGGCCTGTCCATTTGTCTCGTGTTACAAATACTCCATTGTCTTAATTGGCATGACTGTTCTCATGACTTATTTTTCTTTAAAAAAAACATAGCTCAAATATCTTTGAATGGTTATTGAGAATACCATATATTCTTAGTCACCTTATATATCATTTGAAAAGTTTGATGTGTTGTCATATCTTCAGAACCTATGGACTGAAATATTTCTGTAACCCATTTCACTATTCTCTGCAGGCTTTGCTGCTTTTGGAGAAACAGGCTGCAGAAGTGGATAAAAAGGCTAGTGCAGAAGCTGGATCCAAAATTGTGGATTTGGCTAAAAAGTTAGAGGAAGCGGAGGGAAAAGTGGAGCAGCTTCAAGATTCCACACAAAGGTATATTTACTGAAAGTAAATGAGGAATGATCTTGAAATTGATTTGGTTATCGACAAAACAGTATACCTGTTGTACCAAATTGTTCTTTGTGATTTATGTATTGTATTCTAATGTTTTCTTCTCTGCCATTAGACTTGAAGAGAAGCTATCAAACCTTGAGTCGGAGAACCAAGTACTTCGTCAACAAGCTCTAACTATGTCGCCTACGGGAAAAACTGCGTCTGCTAGACCCAGGACAACTATCTTTCAGGTAATGCTGATTTAATTTTATTATCATATTTATTTCTGTTCAGATATTCTTACTTCCTTGGTAATGTTACAGAGACCTCAGGAGAATGGACATATTCTCAATGGAGAACCGAGGCCTGGATATGTAAGACCATCACCACTGTTATTTTGAACTGTCAAAATGGAGCCATTACGTCACTTTATGGTTTGAATATCTCTTATATTTATTCTATGTTTCTTACCATAGGATGGGGCCCTTGTTGTTGCATCTCCAAAGGAACCCGAATCTGAAGAAAAACCGCAGAAATCTCTCAATGAAAAGCAGCAAGTAAGTAGCTTTTGGATTTGTATATCAAGATTAAAGTTATGATGGATGTGCAATTCTTTTGTACGTGTTTCTCCTCAACCCCCACTCAATACTATGTGCAATTTTCCCATGCAATAGTTAATTTTTTTGGTGTTCTGTAGGAAAACCAGGACCTACTGGTCAAGTGTATTTCTGAAGATCTGGGTTTTGCTGGTGGAAAACCTGTTGCTGCTTGTGTTATTTACAAAAGCCTTCTTCACTGGAGGTCGTTTGAGGTCGAGAGAACTAGTGTGTTTGACCGCATAATTCAGACTGTAGCGTCTGCGATAGAGGTCAAATGGAGAATTTCTAGTCTTCTATATTTGTTTTCAATATGATTAATTGAAGCGTGGATTTTCTACATGTTTTCATGAAGCGTGAATTTACCAGTGATGCTATTTCGTAGTGTTTTTCCAATCTTTGAAAATACTAACTCTAGAACTCCAATGCAGGTCCCTGATAATAATGACGTTTTAGCTTACTGGTTATGTAATACATCCACTTTGTTGATGCTGCTCCAACACACTCTGAAAGCAAGTGGGGCAGCTAGCTTAACCCCCCACAGAAGGAGGTCATCATCAGCTTCTCTTTTTGGGAGGATGTCACAAGTATGCAGTACCATGTCTTTTGACCTGCCTTCTCACTATGATGTGTTAATATTTGATATTTTACGCCTCTGTTATCCTTGAAATTACTTTGAAGGGATTGAGGACATCTCCACAGACTCCTGGACTTCCATTTCTGAATGGTCGAAAACTTGGTAGACTAGATGATATGCGGCAAGTAGAAGCCAAGTATCCTGCCTTGTTGTTCAAGCAGCAGCTTACTGCTTTTCTTGAGAAGATATATGGAATGATCAGAGACAACTTAAAGAAAGAAATTTCCCCTTCAATTGGGTTATGTATCCAGGTAAATCCATCAATATGTGTTGAGCATGGTACTATCCAATTCTAGATCCCCCTACCACTCCCGCACTTTTATTCTTGTCCTTTATCTTGTGTGTGTATCCCCATATTTGAGATTCTATCCTGGTTTGAGAATATGTCTATATGGTTAAAGTGGTTAAACAGGGGCCTTTAGTCTCAAAGTCTGCATGGCAACTGGTAAATCCATTGTATGCTGAGTGAGACAACTTTCTTTATTTTACGCAGGCCCCCAGAACATCTCGTTCAAGTTTAGTAAAAGGACGTACCCAAGCTAATGCTGGAGCTCAACAAGCACTAATTGCTCATTGGCAAAGCATTGTGAAAAATCTAAACAATTACTTGAAGATAATGAAAGCAAATTTTGTAAGTTCCAAAATTTCTTAAGTTTTGAGTTATTCTTATATTTACTCTTTTGTTTAAGATGTAATTGTGCTCTTGTTTAATATAGGTTCCGCCTATCCTGATCCGGAAGATTTTTACTCAAATATTTTCTTTCATCAATGTTCAATTATTCAACAGGCAAGTTCATTTCTTGGATCTTAAAAATACTGCATTTGAGGAAATGTTGTTTGACAATGTGTACTTTTCTTTTCATATATTTTCAGTCTTCTTTTGCGGCGTGAATGTTGCTCATTCAGCAATGGGGAGTATGTCAAATCGGGGTTGGCTGAATTAGAGCAATGGTGTTGTTATGCAACTGAGGAAGTAAGCTTTCACTTTATCGCTTCTTTCTTTTTTTTTGGTTATGAACTACCTTAATATTGTTCTTAATGCCTTACCAACATTTATGGTGACCAGTATGTAGGCTCAGCTTGGGACGAATTGAAGCATATTAGACAGGCAGTCGGATTTTTGGTGAGAATCACTTTCAATTTCTCCCATTGTTCTGACATCTTTATCATATTTGTATAAATTGTTTGCTAACTAATTCCTCATTGGCTTGTATTTCAGGTCATTCATCAGAAGCCCAAGAAGACCTTGAATGAAATTACAAATGAACTTTGCCCCGTGAGTTGACCTTTATGCTGCTTTATGTCACTGCCCACTTCTCTTAAGACATTCATTTTGATATTTAAACATTTTCATTGCGTTGACAGGTGCTAAGCATTCAACAGTTATACAGGATTAGCACCATGTACTGGGATGACAAATATGGCACTCATAGTGTTTCTGCAGATGTAAGCTGCTCCTTTAACATGTGCTTGTGCAAAAGTATTAGCTAGTGTTTATGTGCACAATCTCATTTTGGCTTGCATTTTTTTGTGACTTGTGTCCTATCGTTAATTGCATAGGTCATTTCAAGTATGAGAGTTATGATGACAGAGGACTCTAACAATTCAGTTAGCAGTTCCTTTTTGTTAGATGACGACTCAAGGTATGTCCTCTTTTCCTTGGTTTGCTCTCCCTCTTTTAACAGGACTGATTCCTTATAGCTGTAATTTGTGAAACGGTTCAGAGTTGAAAAAAAATTCAATAGCGAAAAAGATAAAAAGTCTATTATAATTATCTTCATAAGAAACTACAAGTGGATGAAAATATGACTGACATTATTAAGTTTCTTTTTTTACGTTTATATTTTTCAAAGTAGACTTTTTTACTATTCTAGTAAGTTGTTTATTGTCCTCTTCCCACCGAAAACTCTAAGGTAGTGATTGGTACGATGGAATGAAGGACGGAATGGAATGGTCATTCCTACTTCCATTCCATTCCTTTGCTTGGTATGTTTATGTTTTATGAGGAGGAATCGTCATTTCATCCGGAATGGTCATTCCATTCTTCAAGGGTTTAGTCATTCCTTAGTCAAACTATGGTATTAGTCATTCCTAATACTCCTATTTTTATATTTTGACATTTTACCCTTATATATTTTACAATTTTGTCAATTTTACCCCAAAAAATCAAGAAATTATTTCCATCAATTCTAACTTATATACACACTGCACAACACACGCACACTGCACACACATACACGCACACACACGCACACACACTGCACGCACACACAAACTGCACACACTGCACACACATACACATATATATACACACAGTGCACACACACACACACACACACATACACACACACACACACACTGCACACACACATTCTCACACTACACATATACATGCATATACACACACAACACAAACACAC
Organism: Schizonepeta tenuifolia; assembly: GCA_029490685.1. Lineage (NCBI taxonomy): Eukaryota > Viridiplantae > Streptophyta > Magnoliopsida > Lamiales > Lamiaceae > Schizonepeta > Schizonepeta tenuifolia. The sequence goes on from CM055957.1 coordinate 83,144,703, forward strand.
ACAATATATATATACACACAATGCATCAAAAAATATCGATTTCATTCCTTTAATTATTCCTTATGCATATCAAGCATAAGAATCAACTTACCCATTCCATTCCATTCCTAGCCCCATTCCATTCCTACCTCATTCCATTCCATCATATCAATCACCTCCTAAAAGAAATGGCGAGGTTGATGACGTGGCATTGCTGTTCTATTAAGCTTATTTCCTTACCCCCATTGTCTGTTAGTTTCAGTTGTGTGTGGAGATGCACCCACACTATAAATCAATCTTATCAAATCATTTCTCCATTATATTAATACAAGTATTCTGAGAGTCAAATTTGTATATTCTTAACACCTTTTGCAGCATCCCTTTCTCTGTGGATGACCTCTCCAAAACCATGCCACAAGTAGATGTGGCTGATGTGGAACCTCCCCCGTTAATCCGTGAAAACTCAGGATTCGTGTTCTTACATCAACGATCAGAATCATGATGTCTCTGAAGTTTGGTAATTGTCTTGCCCTCATCTTGATTGAAGTTGAAACCGTACAGTAAAAGCTTGTGAAATCTCTGTGCATACATTTCGATTGTAATTGTGTTCCTTTCCATTGTATATTTTCATCACAGTTTGCATAGGCAACAGTAATTGGCTGTTGTCTCAGCAATTCCAATTTTCCGCCCTCACGCCCCATCGGCACGAGGGGCATTCTTAGGTTTTGCCATGATATGTAATTTATAGCATATGCATTGGCGTTTAATGATTCTTTTATTTTCCCTTGGGTTTTTTGTGGGGTGTAAAGTGATAAATATAGAAGTTGCAGATGTTAGGCTTTTCGAGTTTTTCTGGTTGTGTGAAGAGTGGCTAAAGGGTGTCATTCTTCTTTTGATGATGGATATATTTAGATTGTCAACAAGACAATTGTATCTGTAAATGTATGATTTATTCAATTTATTTTTCTTTATGAAAGAAAGTACGGTTTTCCATCCATGACTTCTTCTGCCCTTGGCGTGTTTGCTCTTCTATTTTCTTGTCCTTTGCTTGTTTGCCCTTCTATTTTCTATCAAGTTATTGACAAGGTGAGTTGGTTGTGAGAATTGACATCTTTGTATTTCAGTCTTGTAGTATTTGATTGTAGTTGGCATGCATTTTGATAATTAAGCATAAGCCTTTTATCTGCTCTACCATTTAATTTAGTTTGTCCTTTTTTCCCCATATGGATACAAACAGTGTCAGTGATACAGATTACTTCCCGTCCTGCTGCAAAAGTATGTTTAAATCTGTCATTTCGGGATGCCCCACAAAAATGTGTTGCGATATTTTGGAACATGATCCCACTAACTTTCTAATTTTTTAATATATTTTGAAGAAAACTTTATAATATTTTAAACATCACAATAAATCAAATAGGTGGTTCCTTTACTCCTCTCAAAGTAAATAAAATGTTTTTAACTTTGTTACAAAATAAAACTTTTTAAATTTTGCCTACATTTCCACGACATACTTTTGTGGGATCGAGTAAGTATATTTTACATTCTCAAATCACAAATAAATGATGTATTTAATTCTCTATATAGATCACAATAGCAACAAACTAGTATCAAGTAGACATAATATTTATATAGAATGGGACAAACCATAGTTGATGGAATTTGGATTGTGGATTTCTTGCTTAAGGAGATGCTTATGAGCATCAACATGAGTGTTTAAGCCTTCATCAAGTCCAATTGCATTAATATTTTGAATTCAACTATTGCAATTTAGCTTTGAATCTGGTGTCCTACCACGAGTGCATTTCATGGAGTTGAAGATTTTGAGATAAAATGTCGGCATGCTGGACCCAGTGTGAAGGTCAAATGAAATGAGTTATTTAAATTTGAATTTGGAAAATAGTAGTGATAGTCTAAATTTGATTGCCTAATATTTGGTCGAGCTCAAGTGTCAGTTTTAAGCTTATAAAAGATACTCCCTTTGTCTTGCTCATATTATCAGGTTTTTTCTCCACGAGATTAAAAGTAAAGGTAAAAATATTATGTGTCGTAAGGTTCCATCACTTTTGAAGTATTTTAAATAAAAAAGTTATTGTATTTCGAACATGATAATATTAGTGAGATATTAAATAAAGAAATTATAGCAATATAGGCGAGATAGAGGAAGTATAAAAAATATCGAGCTAGGCTCCATCGATAGGCAATCATCCCTTAGCAGTTAGCACAGAAGATAATGCGCAAACATTATCAAACTTGTCTATGAATTCTAGCTCTATTTATAGTACTAGAGTATATTTTATTTTTTTCTATAAATTTTAAAAATCATTAGCAACCCGAACTATTCTGTTGCCTACTAGACTGACTTATTCAAGCCAAACTTGAAGTAAACTTTAAAAATTGATACTTCAAATTACAAATATTTATATAGATGTGTGACTTGGGGTTTTAAAGAGAAAATGAAATAGTTTGGGGTTGTGATGTGAAAGTGAGAAGCTCAACAACAGCGAAACCCTAAAATAAGAAAATTAATAGTATAAATAACCCTCAACAATCGCAAACCTTAGCATGTATGACATTCTGCGAATCCAACCTTCACTAAAAACTTGAGGTCGAATCACCGCCGCCATTATCTGGGGTAAGAGTTCTGTCCAATTTTTCATTTAATTATCGCTTTTATCTTTGCTTCTTTATAGTTGTGACTCATATATTGTATCCCCATTTAATTTTGATAATTGTCAGAATACGCCGGCGCCCTTTTGTTATTGATTTGACCAAATTGTTGAGTGCCGTCGTCGAGATGAACCACTCTCGTTTTGATGATCGGAAAAGTCTGCGAATCAGCTATACTGATTTGTTGGCTGAGCAACTGTGTGAGCTTAATGAAGAAACCATGCGAACTCAAGTTATAAGGTGCTGTAACAAGTCAAAAATAGATGGGAGAGTTTCGTGTAGCATAGAGCTATGAGCATGTATACTTTTCTTTCTTTAAGGTTAGGACAATGGTGGGGTGGCAGAACGGTTTACATACTTATACTCCTCCGATGATGTGGTAGAAGCATTCCTGAATGGAAATCTTCATTGGTTGGCATCTAAGTTTAAATCTAAGTTTTCCAACCATATTTCCTGCCTTGATCTTGAAACAGAACCTTTTAGCACCTTTTCTTCTCTCCTTTTAATTATCAAGATCAACTCAAGAGTTTAACAATTGCTTCAATCTAAATTTAAATCTGAGTTCTTCAACTATATTTGCTGCCTTGATCTTGAAACAGAACCTTTTAGCACCCTTTCTCTTCCCATTTTAATTTTTCTAGATCAACTCAAGAGTTTAACAACGCTCGATGTTTTGGTGTCACTGAACATGTGATTAACCAAATATCGTTTGGAATCAGTGGATATTGTTTGCGAGAAGAAATTAATTGAAGTTTGATTACAATTACTTACAAGATATTGTACAAAAGTCATTGTAATTGTATTGTTGAATTGTAAGTAACTGTATTTATTATTTGTATATTGTATTTTTGAAGTGTAAGTAACTGTATTTATTATTTGTATGACTTGGTCGATGTAATTTGTAGGTCTGTATTTGCATATAAAGTTGTCTTGATAAACACAAACTTTTATTTTATCCATAAAGAATGTTGTTACAAGTTGAGCTTCATGTGAGACTTGGCATAGTTTGTGTTTCAGTCTGGTATATTATTCTGGTCATGCATTTTGATGGCGATATTTGTTTGACCAAGTGTAGGCATGTTTTGTGGCATAACCATCTAAGTTCATCTTAAGTTTATACTCAACTTTTTGCAATTTAGCTTGAATCTAGTGTTCTATCTTATTATGACATAGGCCTTACAACCATGTTCTAGAGATTTGTGGAGTTAAGATTGTTTGACAAAAGATCCAACTCATTGAAATTGCTATTCCATTAACTATAGACCAATTTACTACGGCTTTTATTATGTAATTGACATATTAAGTTAAATAAATGTTTGGTTGGAAAACAATTGTCTATACTTAATGGTTTTAATGGTTTTAATAAGTAGTCCACCTCAAGCTTCAATTTGGACTTTGGACTAAGCTCGAGCCTACGACATTTCTCTGCTTAGCTCGAAAGTTTAATTGCTCATTTTTTGTTTGTATGTGGCTTATTTATATCTACGAATTTGAACATGGTATTAGCATTGTTAATATATACGCATATAATAAGTTTATTGACTATGAGGGTGTTTGGCTAAGCTTTTAAGCTCATTAAAATAGCTTATAAATTCTTCATTATTAAGAATTTATGAGCTTATCAGTTATTTTAAGGAGCTTTTAAGCTCAATCAAACACCTACTATCTTTAAGTTGATCGCCTAAAAAAATATTATTAAGTTGATAATGAGCTCATACAAAGGAAACTTTAGCCACTTACAATTGGGATATCATAATTGAAGCCAAACAATGAAATTTGATATATAACCACACCTTTTGTTTGACTTATTAGCAGTACTATCTTTTAAATAGGTATTTAACCTTGGATAAAAAAAGAAAATATTGTATTTGCAATTTTATATTATGACATTTAACCTCATATATAATTGAGGAAATGTTGTAAAATAATACTTTTTCTAAACAAAAAATGTAAAATGTTACATTCAATTTTTTTGTTTCAAAATAACACTTTGAATTTTGAAATGTCTGTTATACCCTTAATGAGTATACAAGAAGACTAACTTTCATTTGATTTATACACGAAGACTAATTACTTGTATGAATTTCAGACCATTAATTCCGACGAAAATTTGAATCATACACGAAGCTTAACTTCATGTATGCATCATATATGCATTATACACGAAGACTAACATTCATGTATGCATCATACACGGAAAATTCCAACGAAAAATTCTGGCGAAAATTTCCGGCGGAAATTCGAATCATACACGAAGCCTAACTTCATGTATGCATCATACACGGAAACTAACATTCATGTATGCATTATACACGAAGACTGACTTTCATGTATGCATCATACACGAAGCCTAAGATTCATGTATGCATCATACACGAAAAATTTTGCCTCCAAAAATTTCAAATTTGTATTATACATGAAAACTAGTTTTCATGTATGATACATACATGAAGATAAGTTTTCATGTATAATGAATACATGAAGTTAGGCTTCGTGTGTGATTCAAAATTTCGCCGCAAAATTTTCACCAAAAAATTTTGCCGGAAAATTTTCGCCGGCGATTGCACCACATCGCCATTGTCGGCGTCGAAAAATTGTACCGTCAGAAATTCATACAAGAAGTTAATCTTCGTGTATAGAGTTGTCTAAACAGTACGGGTAGGGTACCTTACTCAAAAATTTTGGGTACCCGACCCCGATTTTTCAAATTTTTGATACCCTATCCCGACCCTATATGAAAAATCGGGTATCCAAATACCTGAGCGAGTTCCTGATCGAGTATTAGGGTACCCTAATTACCCAAGCATTGGTTCAAATCTGTCAAGTAGACAAAACAATCAAACCAATCTAAAGATGTTGTCATGCTTTTGCTTCAGTATTGCTATTAACCTACTCACTGTCGTGCATGTACATATATTTAGCAAATCATGCGTTCAACACTCAATAGATATCATATTATAGATGAATAGAATAAATATATCTCAAGCACCTACACAAGACACACACACACATAATATATATATATATATATATATATATATATAGGGTAGGGATCTGGTGAGAATAGATTTTATATGAGAACGTGAGAATGGTACATTTTAATGCATTTTTATCATATTGGTAATGTATATATTGTAGAAATGTAATGCATAAACATTCTAATGCATAAACTGGAGAAACCTAATGCATAAACATTGTAATGCATAAATTAGTACTACATAATGCATCGTTAAATCTGAGCCGTTGATTAACAAAAATCAAGGATCTAAATTTATTCTCATTTCTCACCTAAGATAGCATTCTCACATGATCTTCTTCCTATATATATATATATAAGTCATATGATATGATATATATATATTTATTTATTTTTAATAAGAATAGTAATCGTCTTTGTATTCTAAATCAGTCGGAAATTTCACCTGTAAAAGAAATGGCACCGGTGATGGCGTCGCAATAAAGTTTCGCTGCTACGTAGTTGCCCTACTTCGTGTTTGATCGACACAGAGTCTAGAAACTAGGGTATATATATAAGAAAAATTAGGGTATAGCTATATATATATAAGAGGTTTATATTAATTCAAAGTAAAATAATATATATAAATAAATATACTATATAATAATAAAAAAATCGTGTTTATTTGGATACCCGGATCGAGTATCGGGTATACCTAATACTCGAAATTTCTAAAATTCTTATCCCGTATCCCGACCTATTTCCCAAACATGCAGGTACCGGGTCCCCAAAACCCGTCGGGTATAAGGTCGGTATAACACTACCTCATTATCCGCTACCCATTTAGACAACTCTATTCGCGTATGATACAAATTAAATGTTATCTTTTTGTATACATGAAGGCCATAAAAGTTCTAAACAAACTCAAAAGGCTATTTTGATGATTTTTTTAAAATGACATGTTAATTGATTTTTTATGTTTGAAAATGACTATTTTAAAATTTCACTCTATATAATTTTGATCCAATTTTTAAAAGTTGTAAATAAATATATACTTTCATGATCATCATCATCATCATCATCATTTACAATTAGACTCACTTGCATGGACTCACTTGCATTCGGGGGAAGGATCCCCTAACTGTGTGAAGAAGAAACACATTAGGGGCTGCTATGGGACTTCCGGCGTCGTTTTGTATTGGTTTTCCAAATATTCACGTGTTTTCTTTATTCTTTATCGTTTCTTTCAGCTATGTTTTTACTTTCTAAATTATTAAACTTTAATTTTATATATATTTTTCCATATAAAACAAAACAAAGTACTATTTCTTCTCGTTTTTTTTTTCCTTCTGTATTTTTTAGATTTTGAAAATTTGATAATATTTTTCCCTAAATCGATAATTAGGATATAATAAGTTGATAAAGAAAAGGGTAAGAGATAATAATTTGTTGTAGGTATTATTATCCAAAAGTAGCTAGGAAAAAATTTAGGGACCCTTTCAAAAAGAAAAGATAGGAAAAAATTTGGGGACCAGAAATAATATAATTGAGCATGTTGAGATAAATACGCTTAGCAAAATTTGAAACAGGTACAAGGTTAAAAGATTGTTCGAGTGTTGATAGTACCGGCCTCTTCTTGGGCCTGATCTGAGGCCCAACCTAATTGGGCCTGTACGTTGAGCTCGGCCCAAGGAGCTCGGCCCAGACGAATTATCAATTGCCTTGAAGACCAAGTAATGAAGCCTTATCCTGGAGAAGAAGGAATTCTATTATGAAGGAGATTCGGATATGTACGAAGAATCCTAGTAGGATTAGGGCTCGATTCAAGGCCTATATATAGATGCTAGATTAGAGGTGTAAATACGTTCAAATACTCATTGTACTCTCAAGTATAATAAAAGCTCTCTATATTCTCTCCCGTGGACGTAGATCACATTGATCGAACCACGTAAATCTTTGTGTCATCGTGTTATTATTTCTTTTGGCTACTTTCGCAAACCCTAGATCTATCATTGGCGCCGTCTGTGGGAAACTCGATCGAGCACAAGTTCCATATAGATTACTTCTTAATACAATTTCTTTCAAATTCATTATAATTTCGTGGATCGATTCTTGAATACCCGTTAGAGTAGAATATTCGTGGAAGACATTCTGGAATTTTACACGTGTGATACATGTTCCTTCTATTTCTCCAAGCAAAGCTCTTCGCATCGCAATGCCTATTGTGTCAGCTTGTCCTTTCATAAGTGGAGACAGAATAAATCGACCATAATAAAGGTGTTTACTGTCTATTTTTGATTCAACACACTTCCACTGTAGTGTCCGAGTAGATACTGTTACTTTCTCTCGAACCATAGTAATAATATTTTTTTTGATTGAATTATTTATTTCTCTTGTTTCTCTTGAAATAGATTCACTTTTTATTTCTACACACGTCTTTTTTTCGGAGGTCTACAGCCATTATGAACGGTTCTTTGGTAGCAGAACAATGATGGTAACGCGATCACAAAACGTGCGGGAGGACCAAAGCCAACGTGGGAATCCCAACGAAGCAGAAAGTCGCCCCACAAACAGGGGCAATCGCCAGAAAGGCAGTTCGGTCCCAAAGGAGGGGCACGACAATAACCCTATAGAAGAGGATCCGTTCAAAGGGATGCCCGAGCTGGAAGACATCCCTCAGAAGGGTCCACAGAAATCAGGATCGAAGGGAGAGGATTTTCTCGACGACTTCGACCTCGCTACTACCTATGCCGCGACCGAATTCGCTAAAGCGAATAAGGAGAGCTTCAAGCGCTTCCTCATAACAGCTCGGATGCCCCCAATATCCGAAGCTAGGGAGAGTTCCACGCGGAGGTCTATACCCAAAACTCCACACCACTCGAAGACACAGGAGCCCGAGCTGAGGAGAAAGCACGACACCCGGCGAAGCCCACTCCGCCGCCGGAGCTCCAGCCCACGTCGGGGTCCCAAGCAACACCATCTCCCAAGGCGACATCGTAGCCCAGGCAGGGACCGAAGTCCGAGCTAATCCAGAAGTTATAGCCCCGAGGCAAACCGACACCGATGGGAGGGAAGATCAGCCCGACTCGTCAGCCCGTTCACCGACGAGCTGCTTGATACCAAGCTTCCCGCGGCATACAAATTGCCCAACATACCACCCTACAATGGGTTGGAGGACCCCCTCAATTTCCTGACGCGTTTCAAGTACAACATGCACAACCAGGGCCTCACAGAAGAACACATGTGCAAGCTGTTCCCCGAGATGCTGGTCGACTACGCTCGAGCTTGGTTCGACGGCCTGCCGACTGGCAGTATAGGGTCCTGGGTCTACCTCGAAGGAATCTTTAAACAAAGATTCCTTATGAAAGTCCAAGCTCGCCGAGATACGACCTATCTCCTGTCCGTAAAGCAAAAAGACAGAGAGACCATAAGGGAGTACGCCTCCCGATTTATGCAAGAAAGCTTGAAAGTCGATAAAAACGACGATGTTTTCCTCATCTCGGCTTTTCGAAACGGGGTCGCTCCTGGGTCCTTGAACCAGGAGCTTGCTAAACAGAAGCCCGAGACGGCCCAAGAGATGTGGAGAACCGTATACCAGTTCGCGGATGGCCAAGATGCGGACCGGTTGAAGCGAGAGGAAACTGAGAAGAAGAGGGCTGAAGGTGATCGCGGCCGGAATGATCGTGATCGGAGAAGTGCTCACGAACGCCTTCAGCGAGGACCTATCCAATCCCGGCTCGAACCTGGACCTATCCAGTCCCGGCTCGGACCTCGACCGGGATCAGAGCACCCTCAGGGACCTCCTTTTGTGAAAATGAATGCGGAGATCTTCGCACTTCATGAGGACTGGTTCACCAGACCACGCCCTATGTCGGGGTCAAAACCTCGAGATAAAAACAAACACTGCTCCTTCCACGACGACCACGGGCACTACACAGAAGACTGCCGCGACCTCGCAGAAGAGATAGAGAGGTTAGCCCAGGAAGGAGCTCTGAAGAAGTACGAGGCCGGGGGAAAGAAAAACAGAAGGGGGAAGCGAAAAGGCGGACAGGGTCGCTGCGCTCCCGATAATAAGCGAGCTAAAACCAATCATGATGAGGACGATGACGACCCTCAGAGCGGCGTGCCACAGTACGACGGGGTGGTGTCGACCATCTCCGGGCTAACCCCAGGCACGACAAAAACTAAGCTGAGGTCAGAAGCTCGCAGACCACCAATTCCGTCGGAAGAAGAACAGACAAAAAAGAGGTTCAGGAAAAGCGAAACCGTCACCTTCTCCGAGGATGATCCGGTACCTACAACAACGCCCCATAATGACGCCTTGGTAATACAGGTCGGAGTGGCCAATAAGATGGTCCAGCGCGTATTTGTTGATAGTGGGGCCAGCGTCAGTATCATCTTCCAACATTGCTTGGATAGGATGGGACTCGACCCAGCTCGGGTTAACTCCGCGCCCCTGCCCCTCAAGAGTTTCGCACAGCATGAGACGCGACCTGAAGGGATCATCGCGCTCGACGTCGCCATCGGCAGCCCGCCAACCAGTGTCAACAAGCTAATCCACTTCTACGTGGTCAAAGCGAACTCCCCGTACAACATCATATTAGGTCGGGATTGGCTGAATGCGGTTCGAGCCATCATCTCGCCATACCACTTGTTACTGAAGATCCCGACCTCGGGCGGAATCCTAACTGTACGAGGCGACCAGAAAAAGGCCAAAGAGTGCATGAAAGTTGCCCTTCGAGGTCAACCGCAAGCATAACAATCAAAGTATCCCGAGGAGTTGGAAGAGATGACAACGATTTCAGACACCTCGGTGGAACAAGTCCCCTTATCCGAAGAAGACCCTGCCAAATTTGTCAAGGTCGGCTTTGCAGGGGGACCCCAAACCCGGCTGCAGGTAATCCAGCTCCTTAGGGAATATCAAGACGTTTTTGCTTGGTCGCCAACGGACATGACGGGGGTGTCCTCGGACATCATTACACATAAGCTCAACATCGACCCGAGCTCCACCCCAGTAAAGCAGAAGAGAAGAACATTTGCTGCCGAGCGGAATCAAGTCATCTACGATGAGGTGCAACAATGGCTGAAAGCAGGACTACTATTCGAGGTCAAATACCCAATTTGGCTATCTAACCCGGTGGTAGTCAAGAAAGAAGGAGGGGAATGGAGGATGTGTGTGGATTATACCGACCTCAATAAAGCTTGCCCAAAGGACTGCTACCCTCTCCCCAACATCGACGAGAAGATTGAATCCTTAGTGGGATATGAGGTATTCAGCTTTCTTGACCTTTACAAGGGGTACTATCAAGTCCTAATGGATGAGGGAGATGCGATCATGACGGCTTTCGCCACGAGCTTCGGTGTCTTCGCATTCAAATACATGCCCTTCGGGTTAAAGAATGCCGGAGCGACTTACCAACGGATGGTCGACTTCCTCTTCCGAGATCACATCGGCAAGATTGTCGAAGTGTATGTAGATGACATTGTCGTCAAAAGTAAAGAAAAGGTTTCAGCAGTGGATGACCTACGAGCGACGCTCAACGTGCTAAGGAAGGCGAACCTCAAGCTGAACCCCAAGAAGTGCACTTTCAACGTGCGATCTGGGAAATTCCTAGGGTGCTGGATCTCGCCAGAAGGTCTCAAAGCCAACCCGTTGAAAATCAAAGCTGTACAGGAAATGAAAGTACCCCGAACTATTCGCGACGTTCATAGGCTGACAGGCTGCATAACCGCGCTAAGCTGTTTCCTCTCAAAAGCCGCCGAGAAACAACTTCCGTTCTTCAAAATCCTCAAGAAGGCACCGGAGTTTGGATGGGGACCAGAGCACGAACTAGCCTTCGACGAGCTAAAGCGCCACCTTGGAGACTTACCAACTTTGTCAGTCCCCAAAAAGGAAGAATCCCTATCCCTATACCTCGCAGCGTCGGAGGAAGCAATAAGCGCAGTGTTGGTCCAAGATGAAGGAGATCGGCAGCTACCTGTGTACTTCATCAGCAGAGTCCTGAAAGATCCAGAGACAAGGTATCAGCCCCTCGAGAAGGTCGCTCTAGCCCGGGTAAATGCAGCTCGGCGCCTAAAACCTTATTTCCAAGCTCACCCAATACAAGTTTTGACCGACCTACCACTCCGGCAAGTCCTTACTAAACCGGAAGCTTCAGGAAGGATCGCAAAATGGGCGATCGAGCTTGGAGAGCACTCCATATCATTCGTTCCCCGCCGAGCTATAAAAGGGCAAGCTTTAGCAGACTTCCTCGCAGAAGCTCAATACAACGTCGTGAATGAGCCAAAAGAGTCCGAGGCCAAAGCTGAATTCCAAGAAATACCAGAGAAGACTCCCCCAGACTGCTGGGAGATGTACGTGGATGGAGCCTCGGGAAAGAAAGGGAGCGGAATTGGCATACTCCTGATCAGCCCGGAGAAAAAGGAGTTGACATACTCGCTGCGATTCGAGTTCCCCACTACGAACAACGAAGTGGAATATGAAGCCCTCATTGCCGGACTACGTCTTGCCCAAACACTCCAGGTACGAGCTATCCAAACCTACTGTGATTCCCAAGTAGTGGTCAACCACGTGCTAGGAAAGTATGAAGCGAGGAGTGAGAAGCTGAAGAAATACCAGGAGAAAGTCAAGCTCCTCCTTCCAGTTCTTCAGAATAGTTCGCATTCCCCGAAGCCAAAATACCCGAGCTGACGAGCTAAGTAAGCTGGGGAACTCAACCGGCTCAACTCTAGTAGAAGAAGTCCGGAATCGAAGTATAGAAGAGGCGGAAGTCAATGCAATCAAAGAGGACGACCCGAATTGGATGACCCCTCTAAAAAGATATTTGGAGAGCGGGGAAATTCCCGAGGACAAGGCTGAGGCCAGAAAAATCCTAGCTAAATCCACGCAGTACGTCCTCGAAGGAGGAATCCTTTATCGAAAGTCATACTTACAGCCTCTCCTAAAGTGTGTGGGACCAAGGGAAGCGGACTACGCACTAAATGAAGTGCACACCGGGTCGTGCGGAAGCCACATCGTAGCTCGGATGCTAGCACAGAAAATCATGCTGTGGGGGTACTATTGGCCAACAATGGTAAAAGACGCGGAAGAATTCATGAAAAAATGCCTGAAATGCCAGATGCATGCCAAGGTGACGAGGGTACCCCAGACCGACCTCTCCACTATACAGAGCCCGTGGCCATTTGTGGAGTGGGGCATTGACATCGTGGGGCCGTTCTACCCGACCCCAAAACAAAAACGGTTTTTAATAGTCGCCGTTGACTACTTTACCAAGTGGGTCGAAGCGGAACCTTCCACAAAAGTCACAAGTGAGAAAGCCGTCGACTTCGTTTGGAAGAACATCGTGTGCCGGTTTGGAGTTCCAAGAGTCCTCATCTCGGACAACGGGACGCAATTCACGAGCAGAGCATTCCAAGAATTTTGTGAAGGACTCAATATCCAGCAAAATTTCACCTCGGTCAACCGACCTCAAACTAATGGCCAGACCGAGGTCACCAACAGAACAATAGTGAACGGTAGGGCTGCTTATTCGGATCCGGTTTTTCGGTTATTAACCGGAACCGGTGTTAACCGATTCGGATCGGGTACCCGATAACCGATTTTATCGGTTTCGGGGTCGGTTCAGTTACTCCCTCTACACATTTTCGGTTACCGGTTAATAACCGATACCCGGTCGGGTATCCAAAATAACCTGTCAATTTTACACTTAATTTAAAATATATATATATTAATATATTATATCTACTTATTAATTATTATAACCCTAAATCACTCTCCCCCCTCCCTCGCTCTCGACTCTCGTCTCGCTCTCGCTCTGCCTGCTGTTCCTTTTTCTTTTACTCAGTTAATGCTCCAAAGTCATGGAAATTTTCCAATTCACGAACATTTGCTTGCATTAACATCAACTTTTTCAAGATTTGTGCGAATGACAAAGTAAAAACAAAGAAGAACAATTAAATTAAAATAAAGGAATACAGTACATATTAGTGTTGAATAAAACAGAAATTATTATTAGATTGAAAAAAGAAACAGAAATTGTTTTAACTACAATCATTTAAATTTGATAACACCTACTTCTTAAGAAATTGAATACATACCAATAACGATATTTTGAATGTTAAAAATTTAATGAAATAAATTAGATATTTCGAATTCCATAACTAATTTTTTGCATTGCATGTTGTTGCTGCTTTGAATTGATTCATGGGTTTGAAATTACAGGTTATATAATAAAAAAATAGAGGCTATATTTCGTTTTTTTTTTGTAAATCGGTTAGTCGGGTAATTACCCGAATAATTACCCAAGTAACCGATTTTAAAGAGGTTCGGGTATGTGTTCAGTTAGTCGGTTACCCGCCTAACCGAACCGGTCGATTATCGGGTACCCGGCTAACCGCTTCGGTTCGGTTAGCGGTTACCATTTTAGCGTTTTTCGGTTTCGGTTACCCGAAAATTCGGTTCGGTTATTTTTCGGGTAACCGAATAAGCAGGCTTAGTGAACGGACTCAAGGCCCGCTTAGAGAAGGACAAAACGGAATGGATCTACAACCTCCAAAACGTCCTGTGGTCATACAGGACTACACCCAGAACTCCAACGGGAGAAACCCCGTACCGTCTAGTATACGGAACAGAAGCGGTCATACCCGTAGAGATCGGGGCGCCAAGCCCCCGCACTATCAACTTCTCAGCTGAAGCCAATGAAAAGCAATGCCGAACCAACCTGGATTTACTTGAGGAGAAGCGGGAACTAGCCAGCATAAAAGAAGCTCGGTATAAACAGCAGATGACCCGATATTACAATCAAAGGGTCAAACCCCAGCAGTTCCAGGTCGGTGATCTTGTGCTTAGAAACAATGAAGTAAGCCATTCGGAGAAGCTCGGCAAACTTGAAGCCACATGGGAAGGGCCCTACAGAGTGCACGAAGTTCTCGGCAAAGGAGCCTACAAAATCGCCTACCTTTCGGGCGAGCTGATACCCAGAACGTGGCACATCGCCCACCTAAAGAGGTTCTTCGTATAAGCAGCAGAGTCTTGCATTTAGAGTCTAAGTCTTTTCGTCTTTTTTTTCTTTTTTTTTCTTTTTAAGTAATAATGTTTTGTTTTTACGAGCTCGTCAAAACTTTTATTTGTTTCGCTTTTCCTTTAATAAAGTTTCTTTTCGTTTTGCATATTCTCGTGTCTTTTAATTTGCTTATACGAAGTATCCAAAAATAAATCCCCTCATAAGGACGAACTAAAGTTCCCTTCCGAGGTCAATAATGATCCGACATGGGGTAATTATATCCTAAGAAATGCGCAAAAGAAACCCTTTTTGAGGTCCGAGCTCGCCTCCCTCGAAAGGGAAGATCCGACAAGGTCCGAGTTAAACTCCCTCCGAAAGATAAAATTTTCTCAACCGGGGTCAGAACCAAGTTCCCCCGAGAGAATCATAACACGAGGTCTGAACCAAGGTTCCCTTGTCATACAAAGAGGTCCGAGTTAGACTCCCTCTAAAAAAAAAGAAAAAAAAAAAAAACAAAGAAGCAAAGCACGAACGCAAGGAAGCATTCTTCCCGAAAAACATGAAGTTCATAACAGACAATATATATTACTTCGTATTTGACTAATTACAACATTGTATGTACATAAATTACAGGAAGAAGCGAGCTACTCTACGGAGGGGGATTTGGCCTACTGAACTTGAGCCATCGCTCTTCGAAGGAAATAGATCCCAGAAGGTCGTCGATGGATATTCGACCTCGTCCCCGACCTCGATTCCTTCCAGAAGAAAAACCACGACCTCGCGGCGCCGCTGAACTCCGCCCCGCGGCCCGGCCACCTCGGCTCGATCCGGCATGACGTCCCCGAGAAGCAGCTCTAGCCTCACGAGCAGGCATAGTCCGAGAAGACGACGGAGCAGACCCATCCGCACTGTTGGACAGGAATGCACGAAGTTTCGGCCGGCGGGATAGCACGCATTTATACAAGTTCGCGCTTTTCTTGAGCATCTCAAAAGCCCCTTGAAGCTCAAAAGACTCGGGACCGCATGCTGTTTTCAATTCGAGATACTGTTCCAACAGCTCCTTCGTCTTCAGTTCCGCCTCGGAGATGGTAATACCGCCGTTGCGGCGGATGATATCCTCGTACTCGGCATGCTCCTCGACGATCTTCTCATGGTCCTCCAGCACGCGCCCAGCCCTACCTCGGGCTACTTCCAACTCTTCCTCCGCCTGAAGCAGCTTGGCCTGAAGTAAATCGGCGTGCTCTTGACAAGCGACCTGCTTGACCTCAGCCTCCGCGCAGAGCGACTCAAACTTAACCTGCCATTCCTCCAGCTCGGATTCTTTGAACCTCAACAGAGCACACTTTTCGTCAAAAAGCGCCTCAGCTCGGCGACATTTCTCCATCCATAACCGAGCTAGAGACCGTTGTTCAGATAGATCTTGAGAAAGGAGACTTATTTGCTTGTGTAGAGAAGCTATACCAGGGATATCAGAAATCTACACACAGAAGAAAGTGCGAAATTCGTTTATTCAAAAAAAGGTCCAAGTACATAGTTACACAGGAAAAAAAAAAAAAAAAAACTAAGGAGCATCCACCTCCTTGTCTTGAAGAGGTGGTTGCCCGGAGGGGGGGCCCTGAGAAAAGCCGTCAGCGCCTGCATCCTTGGGATCCTCTTCGTCAGCCAAAGCCTCGCGCTCCTCTTCCTCCTTGTTCTCTCCTTCCTCGTTGGGAAGAGCATCGAAGGCTGCGTCGAGGGCAGGGTCCCGATCTGCCGAGCAGGCAGCAATCTGCTCGGCAGATAGGAGCACGGACGAGCTGGCAAGGGCGTCCAAAACGGGCAGCTGGCCGAGGTGACGTCGGATCACTTTGGCGTACTCGGAGAAGAGGGCCTCGTCCTTCAGGCACTCATAGCCATACTTGGAGACGTCCAGGTCGGGGAAATCACTGGCGGCAGCCTCCAAAGCTTTTCCGAATACTGACTTTTTTCGTCCTCGTGCTTCGCTGACATCTCCCCGACGCCACTCTTCAACCAGGCCGTGAACATATCATTGCCCTGCAAGAAGGAATGCGGTTAGCTACACGCAAGCAAGAAGTACAGAAAAATAACTAACAAATCTCCACCTCGGGAAAAGGCAAATTCCTCAGCTGAGCTGGAGCAGACGGGCTCGCGTCACTGCCCGAAATGTCAACGATCTCCACGTTGACCCTAGATTTCTTGCGGAATGGGCTGTCGGAAGGGGAGAGAGCGCCCGTCGCTGCAAGCACAGCCACCTCGGTTCGCCGACCCAAGTCGGAGGATCTTCCGAGCTGGCTTTGGTCGGACGTCGCAGATCATCCTGATGACCTAGGCCTCTTTCCCCCGCGAGCTGTGGCCTTGGCATCAGATCCCTGCTTCCCAAACTTCACTGCAAAGGCAAGGCAAGTAAAGGGGTTAGATGACGGATCAACAAACGAAACAATCCTAACAGCACTAGCGGGGCCTCACCCGTTGCTGGATCCACCATATTTTGGGGCTCAAACGGGCTTAACCCCGCTTCAGCTAGCGAGTCTTCATTGTAGCTCTCCTCGAACGGCCCACAACTCGCTATCGCCCTAGCGACACTCTCCAAGCCCTCGTCCACCTCGTTTGTCACCCAAGCGCGAGGCTTGCCCAACCTCCAGACCAGCTCGACTAAGCTCTCATGCCGGCAAAAAAAGAATTTCCTATGCCACTTCTCCACCTTGTTCAGGGTTCTCCCCTTAAACTCAGTGCGAGCAGAGTGAAGGGTTATGGGGAGTCCCGTAGTGACTACTTGAATCCCGCCGCTGAACGTGTCACACGTGTCACGTAGCAGCTTTTTCGAAATGTGAACCGCCTCTCAAAAATATTTTCAAAAAGTCCCCAAACTTTCCCTCCATCCGAATCCAATTGCAGCGGGACCTGGATCAACCCGACTACATCGTGACCCGGATCCGCGTGAGTACTCAAATAAATTAACTTTTGAGATTTAGCCATCCCCAGCTCGAGCTCGGATGATGGAACCGCTGAATCAGGCCGGGACAAAGCTGATGTGTGCGATTGTTCAGATCGGAACTTCGACTTCTTTCCTCTTTTTTTTTGGGGGGGGGGGGGGGATGTGATAGTACCGGCCTCTTCTTGGGCCTGATCCGAGGCCCAACCTAATTGGGCCTGTACGTTGAGCTCGGCCCAAGGAGCTCGGCCCAGACGAATTATCAATTGCCTTGAAGACCAAGTAATGAAGCCTTATCCTGGAGAAGAAGGAATTCTATTATGAAGGAGATTCGGATATGTACGAAGAATCCTAGTAGGATTAGGGCTCGATTCAAGGCCTATATATAGATGCTAGATTAGAGGTGTAAATACGTTCAAATACTCATTGTACTCTCAAGTATAATAAAAGCTCTCTATATTCTCTCCCGTGGACGTAGATCACATTGATCGAACCACGTAAATCTTTGTGTCATCGTGTTATTATTTCTTTTGGCTACTTTCGCAAACCCTAGATCTATCAAGTGTGTTTGGTTATATAGTCAAGGATATGCTTGAAAATACCAGCAAATTTGTAAAATGCGCCAGCATCAGCATGGTTTGAATAATATGTGCAACTTTAAGAAATTATGCAAGTATATTTTTAAAAGTTGTTTGTGGTTATATTGTATTTTTTATTAAAAGTTGTTTGTGGTTATATTGTATTTTTATATTTTAATTTATATGCATACATTTTAAAAATAATTTTATATATCTTATTTAGAAGTTGCGATGTTGTTCAAGTTATAAATCAAACTTAGGAAATGAATTTTATTTCATGTATCTAGACTTATCATTAGGAAATGATTATGAATCGGATTACTCATTTATTAAGTATTTTTTAAGTCTAAATTTGTTTAGAATTTTTGAACATTTTCTCGTTCCAATCTCGATTAAAATATTGATTTTTACTGTATATATCTGTCTCAAATCCGTCAGATAATACTCGATAATTTGAACTTTACAAAGTTAATATTAACTAAAAATTAGCAAATCTTCTTTTTTATGTCTATTACAACCGTCTCGTTGGTTTACACTATTTGGACTGTCTTCTTGGTTTACACAATTTGAACTGTCACGTTGGATTATACTAAATTATCTATTTGTAAGAATTATTTATTACAAAAATATTTATGTTAGAAGTATAGTCCTATTATAACTCTCTTGGTCATATAAAAATGTATTTTATACAAATTTGTTATTACTTTCGAGATTTAAAAGATTAATATAAAGGCATGAAATATCGTTGGACGCGCCATGTAATGCGATTGCAATAAATAATAGGTTGAATAATAATTAAGTTTTTTGATATAATATAGGAATATAAGTGACCAAGACTAGTATAAGTAAAACAAATCGTAACTTTAAGTAAAATAAACATTATGTATTGGATTTGAGATGTAGACGTGGGAATTGATATATGCGACATTAACATATCTATTAAAATATCGTGGGAACACGCAGTCACAAAATTTGAACAAAGTTAATATTAACTAAAATTAGTAAATATTATAGTTTTTATGTCTATTTGAATCGTCTCGTTGGATTTCATGTGGACATGTTGAATAAATATGTGTATTTAGTCTTCTAGAGAATTTCATTTACAATTTTCTATTGGTCTCTAAAAATAATAATTTCTTTTTTTAAAATTAGTTTGCCACTTCAAATTTAATCATTAGTGATACTTATAGACCAACTTAAAAAATAAATTAATTTCTCATATTTAAACATAATTGAGAATGACAATGGGTTGAATATAAATTCATTAGGTATTTTCCAAACTCATATTCGTTCATAATTTATTTGATATTTTTCGGAATCATGATGATCCGTATCAAATTTGATTAAAAATTGACTTTACTACTCGTACTCGCTCCAACTTCATTAAAAAAAACATGTTAATCAAAAAATATGAACACTTCAAAATGAGCCAAAGCTCGAATCATAACTTCTCTATATGTACTTATCTCAAATTCAATTAAAAAATAAAGCTTTATTATATGTACTTGCTCTATATCCATAGGGTAATACATCCTAATTACTTAATAAAAATTCGAATTGCAAAGTAAACATTAATTCACTATAACAAAGAATTATGAAAATACTGATTTAGTAAAATTTAAATCTATCCATGAAGTTCTAAAATAAAATATAGATTAAAAGGCACAAAATATAGAATTCATGTGTGAGAATTGGATCAACAACTAATAAGTAGATAGCATAGATTATTGAATTAATATGCAAAAAATACGAGAAAAGGAAAATCGGAACGCAACATCGAGGAGGGTGCACCGTTTATTTTTCTGTTATTAATGGATTACAGGTATTGGGTGCTCAATATTCGAGCGAGTATGGTAAGGTTACAGATAGAGGTGCCTATACTGATCTATCCAACTGTCAACGGTCGGAATCGGAACCGCAGGAGAAGGGCCAGTTACGAGCTGCTCATTTATTGAACCATAATCGTCGGTGGGCCAAACCGGCTGTTAACCCCTGGTTTACGTATTAAATAATAAAAAAAAAAAAATAAGAAATAGGCATTGAAAACTAGCGGGCGCAATGGTCGCCGATTCCAACGGCTACTGGGCAGCATCACGACAGTGAAGAAGTAGAGCAGCGGCAACAGCTCAAACGGCTAGAAAACTAGTCGTTTGCTTCCTTCTTTTACTCTATAAATAGTCACCTTCTCCACTTCATTCCTCACACCAATTCTCTCGTCTCTTTCTCTATTTTTTTTTTGTTGTTGTTGAATTTATATTTCATTTCCTCCACCACTCCACCTTCACTCTGCTCCACTCTACCACTCCACCGCCACGTTCCGTCAGCCCCACTTTCCACTCCACCGTCTCCACCTCCACCGCCACTCTCCACCACCATGTTGTCATGATCCCGTTCCGATAAGGGCAAGAATCCCGCCGAAAATCAAGGAGATGATGTTTCTCCTCGTCGAGGAAGATCTGGAAAACAATCTCGTGCTATGGCGGCAGAAAAAATTTATGAGGCTTATGCCGAACGTATTCAATCACAGGAGGATCAAGAATTTTGTGAAGAATTTCAAAGGCAAGAGGAGATATCGAACCGACAATCTCAACAACAATCCAACGTCGAAGACGAAGAAGAAGCGCAAGCATCAAGTCGAGTTCTCACCTCGGATATCTTCACTAAGCACTTCAAAAAAGTGCCAAGACCGGCAGACTCCACCACAACCTCAAGCAACACACCCGCCGATAACAAACCAAAATACAACGCATTTTGCAATTATTGCAAAAACGTCTACAAATACATGCACGGGGAGGCTACGACACACTAATGCGACACATGGAGACTTGCCATCCGAGAGAATACGGAATTCCAACAAACCAAGCTCAAATTCGTGGAACAACTTCTTCGGTAACGGGTATGCCTTTTAATCTTTTATTTAATATGATCATAATTGTGTCGAAAATGTAATGGCTAAATATTGCGTTATGGAAAAAATTCTTTTTAGATTTGCCAATAAATTTTTTTATGAAGAATGTATAAAAGATGTATATAGTCCCCCTGCTAAAAAAATTTATAAAAGTAATATGCTTAGACGAATTAGAAGACAAATTTTTAATTAAAAAAAAAACAAGAGTTAATAATTTTTTTTTTGTTATAAGAGTTAATAAATTTTTTGATTGGTTTGGACCATAAAATTTCTATTTATGTCGATATTTGAACCGATTATTACGGATTACCCGAAAATCCGTCTTCTATATATCCATTAGTTTAGGGATAGGAATTGAAAACCCCTTGGGCCGCCGCACTGAGGAAAAAAAAAATTAAGAGAGAGAAAATAATTTTAGTTTTCTCTATATAATATATCCACTTAAGAAAATGGCTTGCGTCGCCGCACAAGAGAGAGAAAAAAATTAGGAAAAGATTTCAAAAAAAAAATGCTTAACTTTAACTCGTAAACTTCACCGACGCCCCATGATCTGGGTAAGAATTCTGTCCAATTTTTTATCTTAGTTAACCATTTTTGTGATTACTTCGTTTAGAGAATGTTGATTGATTTCCCGATTCAATTTTTTTAATGTCAGATTGTTAATTGATTTCCGATTCAATTTTATAATGTCAGAATGATGATTGATTTGCCGATTCGATTTTTATAATCTCAGATGTTGATTGATTTCATGAAATTGTTGGTGTTGTGTTAAGGATTTAACCATAAACTGTTTTTCTGGAACAGGTGTGCTTCTAATGGATGTTTGTTTTTGCTGTAAGATTAGAGTTGATTTTGGGATGGCAATCTTAGTGAGTTTTTCTAGCATCGGAACTATCTTAGCCTTTCTTTCTATTGGAAAGATGATATGCTGATGTTTTCTGAGCAACTGTGTGAGCCTAATGAAGTTAGGATGCAACCCGATTATTTTTGCTTATACAATACAATAATTGATTGTAACCGAATATATTTGCATATAACAACAAGAATTGATTGGTGGTAGATTTATAATAATATAGGTCAAAGTTGTGTTAAAGACGGGGTTGCATCATTATTTTATTTGCTCCAGGTTGTTGCTAAAGTGTTTAACATAATGTTCGTTGTAGTTTGCTGCTTAAAAGTGTTTGACAGAATGTAGAGTAAGCTGCTCGTGCTAAAAGTGTTTGACAGAATGTAGGAGTGAGATGCTAAAAGTGGTTGACAAAATATTTGAGGGAAATTACAATGAGCATAATAGACATGAGCATAAAAGACACAATTACCTAACGTTGTCTCTTATAGTTTCGTGTTTAGTGGATTGTGCAATGTTAGCATAATGAAGGATATTGATGATTTGTTGATCAAATGGCTGAATTTGAAATCTCTTTGAATGTCGTTACTTTTAGTATATTGATCAAATACGTATTGCAAAAAAGGAGAAATAGTGGAAAAGATGAAGCAACAAAGTATTTGTTCGGATCTTGTCTCTTATAATACTCAACACATCGAAAGAAGAATCTAAGTTTTCAAAAGTATGGATTATTTAGACTAGATTTGTAATTTATTGTTTTACAATAATTTTAGATTTTATTAGTGAGTGCTATGTTCATTTGTCTGCGCTAATTTTATATTGTATTTCAAATTTACAATCTTCAATGTAATGCATAAAATCGATATAAAATAAAATATATCTTTATTTATTGAATGTGATTAATTAAAAATTTATATTTTCACACAGTTCCACGGTTTTGAAACAGTAACACCCCAATTTTTACTCCCCAATTTTACTTAATAAAAAGAACTAATATTATTGAATATTTAGTAAAAATAAAATAAACATTGTCTCATAAATTAAGCAGCGGAAAAAGAACTTAAAACTGAAAATGTCATAATTTTTATTAACTAAAACAAAATCTCAATTTATTCTTTCTTAAACTCGTCCTTGCCCACCATCACGCGCCACGCCGCTCATCGCCCGAGTCCTCTCCTAAAAAGATTTAATGTTTTGGAATGAGTACTTTAGACTCGTGGGGCCATTTATCCAGATTATATAACTCACAACAAGAAAATACATGGAAAATCCCTCAATTTCATTACATCGCCCGAAAGCAATGTTCCACTTCCTCGAAGCCCGAAGGCCATAAACTCGTAACCTCGAATAGCCCGTAGGTTTAACCTCGAATAGTCTGGACTATCATTGCTTTTGTAAATAGTCCAAAGGTTATAACTACTTTTATAATTAGTCTTGAAGCTATAACTTCTGCATATCACACGCATAACTTGTGCAAAATATATAATAGGGATAAATGATAACTGCAACTTTAGAACCCCACCTTAATCTTTCTTGACTTGACTGAAAAATCTGCAATTAAATAGTTAAGTCCCGAGCGCCGATCCTATAAATGATTATGTATGTCATGATGCATGGTTTTTAATATAACGATCCTATGAATGATTATGTATGTCACGATGCATGGTTTTTAATATAAGAATAGAAACCAACCAATTAAAACTTAGTTAAAACCTATACATACGATACATAGATATATACACACAAAGAAAAACAATCAAACTCATTTGTTAAACTTATTAATGTATTATATAATATATATATCAGTAATTATGCATACTATCACATATATTCATAAAAGAGCTTAACTCATCATACACACATTAAAGATAAAAGAATACCTAGCGAAAACCCACTGACTTCAAATACTACATAATCAAACATATATTGTAACATACATAAATAAAAGGGATAAACGACCTAACTAAGACTTATTAATTTTATATATGAAATCTTCATGTTATTTCATATAAACACAAATATGCATATTTATATCATAAACAGAAAAGTAGGACAATTTGGAACGAAAACTCTTGAATACAAGAGACAATCAAACTTTATACTTTTTCAACAATAAAGAAAAGAATACAGGAAACGGAGGTAAACAAAACGGCTCGACTTACAAATAATTAGGAGAAGAAAAAGGAGAAAGGAATGTCCCTCTATTTGCATAGGAATCGTGAATTTAATGTGAGAAAGGAATGATAGAAGTCTCTATTTATACTTGAAAATCATAAGGAAAAGATAATTACGAATTTCGTTTAATTATTCTCCAAGAAAAGATTAAGAATATACAAAATATTAAAATAATAATTTCTAGATAAGGAGTTCCTAGAAGTTTATTCCCATAAAATTTGTAGTCCTAGTTATGCAAATAATGTATGTTAATTATCTCCTTGTTTAACACAAATAATAATAATAATAATAATAATAATAATAATAATAATAATAATAATAATAATAATAATAATAATAATAATAATAATCCCCACTATAAGTCGATTTTTTATGCATGGAAATCTCTTTGGACTTAAAATCATAAAAAAAAATACTAGAATCATGTAAATGAATCATGCTTATGCTCATACATTAATTCTAGGCGTGACTAACAAGACTCAAATAATTAATTGCATAAAATAAAAATATAATATAATTTCATTTAAAAGTAAAATAGCTTATAAAATTTTGGGTTGTTACAGAAACGGATTCATTGGTTCATGTTTAAACCTTATATATATATATATATATATATATATATATATTTAACCTTTCCCAATCCATTTATCATTATAATTGTCATTTTTTGCTTCATAAACCATACAATTAACATGACTAATACAAAATATATTTTAAAACCAGAAAAAGAAAAAAAAAATCGTTGGAATCGCCGGTTCACGGTTCCTAGCCATTGGAACCGGAACCGTTCTGTCCTACATACGATTTCGAATCGGAACAGGCCCATTGACCATGGTTCCGATTCTGGTTCAAACCTGGCGGTTCTGGTTTGGGTGAACACCTTGTATTGTTTAATATTGTTGATAATACTATCAATCTCTAAAAACGATTTGTTATACTCCCTCCGTCCCCAAATTAAAGTCTCATTTGATAGTGGGTGGGAGAAAAAAAAGGTATTGGTATTGACAATAGATTACTTTTGTTAATTTAAGGATTAGGAAAACATCTTTACATTTAAATAATTAGAGGGTGATGCATGACAACTTGGTTTATTAATTGAAATTGATTAATTTTTTTGACGATTTTTCGGATGATTTTTAACTGTGATTAATAAATTTAATTTGCCAACATTAATATGTCAACATTTTTATTAAGGGATTAATAAAATTAATATGCCAACATTAATTAATTTTGGATGATTTTTAATTGTTGTTAATAAAATTAATATGCCAATACTAACATTAAATCGTGGTTAAGGAAAATTTGCTAAGAATAAAACCTTGCTATCGATTGTTAAGGAATTAAATCTGTTAAACTCGTGTATTTAAATTGTTGTGGAGAATTTAAAAATCTGGAATTGCAACACATAAATTTGGGCAAAATTAAATGTGCACATGCAGAGATGGAAATGGAGGCAAAACTATTTCAGTTTGAAGCTAAAATCTGATTTCACTCATTAAATAATCAAGTAACATAATATGGAGTACAATGACTTGATAAAAAAAAATGGGGAAAAATTTAAACTACACCTAACACCCCAAATAGAGCAATAAATACAGCATTGAGAGCTCATTGAATCCTCTCAACCACAAACCAGCAGTAACAACAAAGAGAAAAATATAATGTCACTTCCTAAATCTACTAGAAAACTGACAGAACAAGAGAAAAACATAGTGGCATAGTGGTTACTCCAACACATCTCTGATGGGAAACTTGAATATGGTGCAAAACAGGAAGCTGCAGACAAATTCAACCTTGCTTTGAGGACAATATTTTGGATTTGGCAAGCAGTAACAGCTCAACTAGACCTTGGTGTTCATGTGCATCTGCAATAAAAAAGAATAGGATCAAGGCAACAAGTTGGTGTTTACTGTTTTATTTGCTCAACAAGTCTCAGCAGTACCTTTTGCATCATTGACTTTTATTCTAGTGGTGGCATCATTAAGACAATTATAGGATCAAGGCAGCGAGTTGTTCATGTAGGAATTTCAATCAGACATTATGAAGGCAACATCATCACAAGAATTCTACATCACATAATTGAAGTTCAAGGCAACATCAACACCGAATATCAGAATGCACAGAATTTCTCATAACATCAACATCGTGAAGGCAACATCATCAAGGCAATATATTTCATCACAATTTACAGAATTTATGTTCAATCAAAATTCATCACAATTCACAGAATTCTTGTTCACAAATTCTCAAAATTAACTAACACATCAACAATGGCATCACTAGCCGTCCCCCTCAAAGTAAAGAGATTAGAAATTCATCACCTGATTCAGAGGACTGAGGCAGGCAGCTTCCATAGCCTTCATTTTTTCACGAAATATTTCGCATTTAGTAAATAGGAAGTAGTAAGGATATGTAGGCAACATCTTCTCCACCATAAGATCTAAAGCGAGCCCCGGCGATGATGGAGTTTCCGGAACCGACATCGGAAAATTAGAAGGTGGAGTCGAAGAAGAGAGATCGACTACAATATCGAAGATCTCCAACCCAAATGGTGGAGTTTCCGGCACCAAGGCACCAAAATCGTTCGATTTGGCTGGCATCACAAAAATTGAAAATAGTTTCAGGGACTAAATCGATGGAACTCCACTCCATTTCAGAGGAATTCTTCATCGAAGAGAGCGATGTATCAAGATTTACATAAATCGAAGAGAAATACTTACATAGAAGCTAGTGCCGACTATAACGGTGGTTGCCTCACATACTCCATCACCTGTCAACCTATCTAAATGTCTCACCTTGAATCGCATATAGTTTAGGTACAGCTCTATCTCCTGCAATGTTATTTAATTTTGTTAGTTATAATATACAAATAAGTTTGAATTATTGTAATAAAGATAGAATTGTACCTCTGCCCACATCATTTGTCGACTATTTTCCAGACGATCGAAAACAGATTGTACAAAGGTCAATCACCTTAATTGTGATTATAACATCTTCTCCTGATTTTCTATGCTTCTTGTACATACGTTTCAACCTCTTCACGGTCTTTGCAGTCATGGCCAAATAAGGCGTCTGTATGGCGGTAGACGATCTCGTCTTACGACGACCTTGCACCTCGTCTCGCTCTGCCAATTCGTAATCTTGCTCAGCAGACTCCTCATCAGACGATGACGACTGCTGAATATTAACAGGTGAAAACTGCCGACTGAGCTGTTTGTGTGTGGTGTCCTCCACAGTAGGAAAAAACGGCTGCTCCTGCTGGTACTCAGGCTGGTAGGGAATCTGCTGGTCATGTGGGGTGAACTCAGCAGTAGGAAAAAGATGACTGCTGTTGCTGTTGCCTGGAAACACTGACTGCTACTGCCAGATGGGAGGTCAAAACATCGGAGGCTGCCACGTCGGAGGGTCGTACCGATGCAGCGGTCTACTGCTGTAGCCGAAGAACATCAGCTGCTCCTGCTGGTAGGCAGGCTGATGCCCCCACAGCTGCTCAGGTGGCTCGCTTTGGTGGGGTATAAGGTCAAACGATTGCCCTAATAGATGGTGCATCGGCTGCTCGATACGCTCAGGGATGTGAGGAGAGTGGCGACTATGCCGATTATGCTGTCCCTATAGAGCTACAGCTGCAGAGTGACGAGGCGGGTCCGAAAACCTCCGGTGTGTGCTCGAAACCTCTGCAGATTGACGGTGTGGCTCAAGGCTCCTCATGTAGCTCCTAACAGACTGCTGTGGAGGGCTCCTAGATCATCTGTGTCTCGGACCGAAATACTCCTTCACCTGAGCAAAGAGCTTCCGGGAAAATATAGCAAAGAAGTCCTTGTCAGACTCGTCCATCAAGACCGTCCTCAGCCGTGATCGATGTAGTCGTCTGTGTCGTCCTTCGCGTGGTCAGGACAATGACGTTCATGGACACAACACACTCTGTCTTTGGGTCTCTCCTGATAGACCGGCTCTGCTGTCTCAACTGTATGTACTGGTGGTGGTGGGGTGCTCTGTCGGCGTCGTTTTGGAATTTTCTGTGCCGATGAGGTCGGTTTAATTATCTTTCCAACCACCTCCGCAGCCTTCGCCAATTTTCCCTTCTTTTTCACCTTCTTTCTCGGGGAAACCACCTCCGCAGCCTTCGCCAATTTTCCCTTCTGTCACAGCCTCAAATCCCGAGGGACGGCAAAGCCGGGGTGCGACTAGGGGTTGGATTAAAAAAGCGGGGAAGAAGGGGGAATAACCTGAATAAATGATAACTGACATAACTTTGATAAGATAGTAAACATGAAGTACTTCGATTAATCAAAAGAGAGGCAATCCCGAAGGATCCCTCGACAAAAGTTGTCTCTGAGATCTCTAGGGTTTCAAGTACCTAATACTTAAACCGAAAGTTAATACATCAAAAGAGTGTCTTATTGCAAAAAAGACGTAGATTGATAACACATTTTCAGATGTGAAATCGAGGCTCAATTAAAACTTCTTTCCTTAAGTACGACCTCTACTCAACCTCCGCCGCCTTCATCACTTAACCTGCACATTTATAAATACATACAGGGCTAAGAACAAAAAAGCACTTGGTGGGCACTTTGTCGAAAACATATCATAGATTTTATATAGATTCATCAGGCATCTAAACAGTAACACAACGGGGGTTTTCCTTTTTAAAAACAATCCCATGCTTACTAAACATTTTCTCATACTTTACTTGATATCAAGATTTTTCTGTTGTTTCGTTCATATTGCCCAACTTCTGTTTCAACGCCGGGGAAGAGTTAACTTCTTCAGCGCACGTTCCTCACCGTGGCTGGCTACCCCTCAACAGGGTACCACACACAACGGCTACCATGTACACTAACTTTGGATAGCACTCTGTGGGCTAACTCAGAATCCGATCGATTAGTAACTCTGGATAGCAATATGTGGACTAACTCAGAATCCGATCCTCTGGATAGCACTCTGTGGGCTAACTCAAAATCCGATCGTTTAGTTGGCGAACCAACACAGAATGGCACAAAAGTACTCACAAAAACAAAGTATTTTATGCCATGATAATCACTTTAAAACACACTTATAAAGCAATAAGTAAACATTTTGAGCAGCGCTCACTTTATTTTGATAGATAGAAAAGCGCACCTTATACGAATTACAGAACTACTTTAACCTTCTGTCTTCCATCCTTTCTTCTCGTCGCGACTTCCTCCTTTTATCGCAAACAATCAAACTTTAGTAAATCGGTCGAGGCGGTTTAAGAGAAACGGACTCGATAACGATTAAATAAGTTTTAGGCCTTTGCACTTTAACTAGTCTTTTACTAAACAAAACGAGACTCGAACACATCTCGCTAAAAACTAACTTGGTTCTTTACTCGACACTTAGAACATCATAACGGAAGTCGATAACTCTTAACGACTTAAAAGTTCTTAAAGAATTAAGTTGAAAAGAATTCAACTCAAGAAAATGAGTTTTAGAAATTTTCTGCACAAGGCAGTAGGTCTGGAGCCTCTACAGAACAGAGTATTTCAAAACAGGGGATGTGCCTTATTTCAATAGAAAGATACGGATGTCTAATTTACTGTCCAATTTACGGATCTCGATTTCTTTAAACGAGCTAAGAGTTATGGCCGTTTCCGTGAAGGGTCACAAAACTGGCCGAAAAACCCTAATCGTTTTAAAACTCGATGCACGATTCCCTAGGTTCGATCAATGCTATACAATCTTTAAGTGCACGAAATTTCCATCAACTTAACAGTCAAAACACACAACCATTTAACATGATCACTTTTACGTTCCTCGATTAAACTACGACGAGCACTTCTCGTCTTTTCAACTAATCAATTACACTTAGCAATTTCATTTCAATTTCAAGTTATAACTAACTTCTAACTTCTATTTCATAACTCATATGAAATCATCATCAACTACACTCATGCTTATTAATCATCAACTAACTCAAATCAATCAACATATACTCATAATCATCAAACACGTCGTTTTTATCGAGTAACGAACATCGTTGTCGATTTTCTTAAACATTTTTATAAAATCTAAGAAATTCATACTAAGTACATATAATCATGCTTATCAACAATACATCAACCATATCATCAATTGGAAACATACAAACCCTCGTTTTCTCGTTTCTTTAATTCAAAACCTACTTACTTTCTTCGATTCTTGAAGTTTTACTATTTCAATTCAAATCAAATTAGTTTCTATCATCTTTTTACTTAATAATGATCATCTTAACATATTAATATCATTGAAACTATTACTTAACCAATTTACGTCATTTTTATCGGTTTATGAACTCGATTCTTCATAGTTGTTTAATAAATTCCCAATTAATTCAACAACTAACCTAACATACCAACAATCACTAATATTCAATTAGTTTTCTCGTTCGATTTTCCTATCGACGATTAGGCTCGACTCTTCGTCTCTTACAAAAAGTTTGACATTCTTAGAATTCATTCAAACTTCCAAATTATGATCATTAACTACTTAGATTAACTAATATACAATCCATAAGTTCATATCATAATCTATACTTAACTTCTCGGCGATTCTTCGTCTCCAACGATTTCATTTTTATTTTTGAAAAAATCTAACTTAAATATATGTTGAACCTCATGCTTCCTACATCTTATATATCAAATCACATCATAAAAAACATAAGATTTACTTAATCAAAATCCTACTTCTTTGTCTCTTACAATATTGTTTTTATTTTTAGAAAATCCCCAAACAATTCATGTAATCATATCTCAATGCATACAAACATATCCCACAAACCATATATATAAATTCAAGCTAAATCTTCATCAACTAGTTCATGTATTTTTCAAAAATTATCCAATTTATTCCTACATGATTTATATTCAATTTAAACCATAGAAACTTAATCCTAAGCATTAATAGTCATGTAATAAACTTAGAACATCAATCCTACTTCTCTTACAACTTTCGAAAATTTAAAGAATTAAAGGAATGAATTTTTGTTCAGTTGGAATCAAAGAGGAAGCTCTCACCTTTACGAATATGCAATCGGAATTGAAATCGATTGGTAAACGAACAAGTTACGGAACTTAGAAGCTCGAAGAAATGAAGAAAAAACTTGAAGATCTTGAAGAACTTGAAGAACAAGAGAGAGAAGAAAGAATTATGGGGGGGGGGGGGCGGTTTTGGAGACAAAATGAGAAGAAAAATGGAAGACAACTTGATATTTATATAGGAGAAAAGAATGGAGATATTATGCAATAGTAAGGAGGTTTAACCAATTAAAATATCTAATTTTTCGGATCTAATACTGCAAACTAAAAACGAACAATTAATTTCTTAGACGGTTACATTTTCGGCGAAATCTATTTCAACCAATAGATTGGAAATAATTTACTTAGTCGGAAAGGACAATTCAATTTCCGAAATCCATCGAAATGTCGAGACGTGACAGTCCAAATTTTGCCCGGAAAAATAAATAAAACTGACTTTTACCAGTAGACTCGTATCGCAAAATAAGTGAATGTAAAGTCAGACGGTTTTTTCGATCTGAGTTCTCGAA
This sequence comes from Schizonepeta tenuifolia, assembly GCA_029490685.1. Taxonomy (NCBI): domain Eukaryota; kingdom Viridiplantae; phylum Streptophyta; class Magnoliopsida; order Lamiales; family Lamiaceae; genus Schizonepeta; species Schizonepeta tenuifolia. Next base: position 83,176,290 of record CM055957.1, read on the forward strand.
CGAAAATTTTTATCGGACGCGAAAATCCTAATACAGTAGTCGGTTGAACGACTTATGGAATTTATTTTCAGAAACGGATTTCACCGTTAGCCTTAAAACTAAAATTCCTTAACTTAGGTGTGCAAAGCCTTAATTAATCATCAAATTTTTATTTTAGTGACGAAAGAAATATCCGGTATATTAGATCTTCTCTGTTAATTTTGTCAGAGGTTTCCAGTTTACATGATACACCGAGTCAAGACTGAACCAATACAACTCGTCCATGTCTTCCGGAAGAATAGGCATCGGGATATTTATGACAAGACCCTAAACAAGTTATGTAAAATTATTATTAGATCACAAATCAAACATGTAATATAAATGTTAAAATATTATAAAAATAAAGGCAAAGCATGTACCTCTCTCTCGAAGAAGGTGTTGAAATATGCTTTAAGACATTTCGTAGTCCACATAAAACATCGAGGAACTCTAACGGCGGTTGATCGGGTTCCACAGTTCCGTCCCAATAGTGGAATACACTCGTAAGATCAAATTTGTAAAATCTAAATCGGTCCGAAAAACTGATGAGAACATTGGTTGGGTTTCTTGGCGGTGTTGTTAATGTAGTAAGTTAATGCCTGATATGTGTAATCACCCCAAGGAAATTGTTCCCATATTTTCAGATCCTCAACTAATGTTCATGCCCAATCCTCGACCTCCATATTACAGTCCCGACAAAGGAGAAATAGGTAGTAAACTAAGAGCTTAGCTACCTTTACATAGTCTTCGAGGTTGTCTCCCAATTCTAAATCTTTAAACATATTTTGCATTTCTATGACACTAGTTTTGCGGCCTTTGAATACTCTATGGAAAAGACTGTCAGGCTGGAGGAGATGTCTCATATTTGGGTCGAAATCTATCCTTCCAAAATTCAATCCAATAATGCACTCATAGTCGCGTGCGGTAAAGCGGAGTGTTCGCCCAGAAATTTGGAACCACGTCTCATTTGGGGGGATCTCACGACCCGTCAACTGACGGCCAATAAGTGATGCAGGGCATTGTTTGTACTTCCAAACCTCTTATGTTTAATGTAACGGCCAAGAATTTCTGGCGTAAATTCATCAATCACTTCTTGATACCGTACTTGCGCATAAAGTGCCGAAATACCATCGTTATTTCTTTAAATAGGACCTCACGACAGTATATATTTATTAATTTGTTATGATGATGCAATCCAGGTCTCATCAAATCACAACTGGGCTGCAATATAAACACACAAACCATAAGGAAAGAAGTTCGATCGCTCAAACCAATAAAATCACAAAACCTAAAACCTATAAAACAGTCCCTGGTCACCCACGATGGGACTGCCCATGACGGGGCAACCTACGACGGGGCTGCCCACGACGGAGTGCCCACGACTGGGTCCCCACGACGGGGTGCCCACGACGGGGTGCCCACAATAGGGCTACCCACAATGGGTGCCATCGTGGGTACATAAACACCCACCGTGGGCAGCCCCTTTTCACCATTTTTTACCTTCAAACCCCATTTTTTATCAACAAATCTTAGATATAACACTTCTAATACTCATAAAATCATGTACATTGTTCTCATATTTAATAAATCGAACATAAACACACACTTAGAAGCATACATTTTGCAAACCCAAAATTCAATTTCGTGTGAAATTTTATCACTAACCGGTGGCTTGTTGTCGACGAGTCGTACTTCCTCCTCGTCGGAGGTAGATGTCGACTCCCCATGGTGGTCGGATTGGTCACTCATTGCCGCTGTGTGTTTGTGTGGGTGTGTGCCGTCGTGTCGAGGGTTGAGAGGGAGAGAGGGAGAGAGAAAGTGATGTGTGGTGGGGTAGTGGGGGGGAGGACCAATAGAGATAGGATAGGATTTTTTTTTTGTCTTTTTCTTATTTGTTTATTTAAAATAAGGGTATTTTAGTCTTTTAATTGATTTTGGTATAGAAAACTTATACTCTTATAAAAGAGTGTAAAAAACTTCTACCTTTTATCAAAAGATATTTATAAAGAGTTTCCCCTTAAAAATAGTTATAGCAGCTAGTTGTGATTGACAGTTTAACACTTCATTTTATATAAATATCACAAACGTCAACTTATGAATACCTTTATGTTATATTTTCTCTGTTCCACTTAGTATGTCTATTTACAATTTGGTACGAAAATTGAAAATAATGGTTAAAAAATAGAAAGTAGTAGGTCTCAATATTTTTGAAGGATTATTTCTTTCATTATTTAAAAGTAGACAAATTAAACGGAACATGCATTTAAAGAAATGTAGACAAATTGAGTGAGATGAAGAAATTATATAATTTATAAGTTGAAATCTGAAAAATAAATTAATATTTACTTGGTTAAAATTATACGTGGTTAATAAGGTTCAATCATTCTGAATTGTTACTTCCGCGATGCATGGTGATGAATTGAAATGATAAGGCTATGATTTAATCACATAGGCTCGTCTATAATGTATATGATCATCTCATTGAAAATGAGTATGGTTACGTGAAAGGTCATCATTACAAATACGTGTTACATGAAATATCATCTTGTATTAAATTTATTCAATATTTTATTTCAAAGTGATATAATTTGACAAATCATTGTGAATAAGTGTTACACAAAAGATCATCTCATGTAGAATTCATTGTCGTGGAATCACTTTATTTTGTAATTTAAAAATAAAGATTGATAAAGAAATAATTTAAAAAATCATTATAAATAAAAATTACATGAAGAATCATCACATTGAAAATATATATTTCAGTAAGGATCATCTTGTGTAGAATTTATTGACCGATGTTCACTTTGAGATAATGTTTTTATAATAATTAATACATTAATTATGAATAATTACTTGTGATTAAGTAAAATATTTTTGGAGAATCATAACCAAAAATTAACAAATAAGTAAAAATATCAAATATAAGAAATCACCAATGTGTTAGGTTTTAAATGAGGCTTTATTTATAAATCAAAACTCCAACTATTATTTAACTCACTTTTAAAAAATGAGGTAATAGTGCAAAATAGCCATTTTCTAGCAAAAAATGTTAAAATGTCACCCACATTTTAAAAGTTGTAGAATAGCTTTTTAGTTTATGAAATGACATAAATACCCTTAATGAGTATACAAGAAAGCTAACTTTAATTTAAATCATACAAGAAGACTAGTTTCTTGTATGAATTTCCGGCGGAAATTTCCGGCCAAAAATTTCCTGCCAACAATTTCCGACCAAAAAATTCCGATGAAAGTTTTCCGGCAAAAAATTTCGGCGAGAATTTGAATCATACACGAAGCCTAACTTCATGTATGTATTATACATGAAAACTAATCTTCATGTATACATCATACACGAAGACTAACATTCATGTATGCATCATACACGAAAAATTTTGCCACCAAAAATTTCAAATTTAAATCATACATGAAGATTAGTTTTCGTGTATGCATCGTACACGAAGAAAAAAAACATACACGAATACATATCTCATAGAAGAAAAAAAACGCATAGAAGAACGATCTCATACACGAATGCATACACGTATACACGAATGCATACACACATACAAGAACAATCTCATACAAGAAAAAAATGCATACAAGAAGAAGACTGCCGTCGCCGGAGAAGACCGTCGTCGCCGGAGAAGACGACCGCAGGAAATTTTTCGCCGAAAATTCATACATGAAGTTTAGTCTTCGTGTATGATTCAAATTAATGATAGCCTTCTTGTATACCTATAAGGGTAGAAAATTTATAAAAGAAAACAAAAGGCTATTTGGACAACTTTTTTTTCAAAGTGACAATTTATCTTTTGTTTTTAGGAATGACTATTTTGACTTTTTACTCTTTAAAAATTATATTCCCTCGTTCCCATAAGAATGTGAATAGTTTTCTTTTTTCGTCTGTGTCATAAGAAACTGGACTAAATCTTGATAGCAATGATCTCGGTGCCGTATCACCTTTCATATCAATTTTATGCTTCCTCTAGTCTGGAATATTGAAATGATTGAACACAAAGAAAATGAGGTGTGAGTGCTTTAGCTTGCAGAATCCAGGATTATATAGGTAAAAAAAATAGTAAAATTAGGAAATAAATTAATTTGTTGACATCAATTTTTTAATTTTGTAACGTTTTTTTATTAATTGCATGATTGTAAATTATTACTGAATAATTGTGATATCTCATTTAAAATATTGTAACTGCCAAACACTTATTTAATACACACTTAAAAATTAAAATTTTTAAATAATTAGAAAAGAAAAATAGAGAAAAATCCACCTAAGATAGAGGACGATTGTGGGCTTAGGAATCCATTGTCCTATTATAAAGAATATGACATATTGAGTTAAATAAATGTTTGGTTGGAAAACAATTGTCTAAACTTAATGGTTTTAATAAGTAGTCCACCTCAATCTTCAATTTGGACTTTGGAATAAGCTCGAGCCTAAGATAATTTCTCTGCTTAGCTCGAAAGTTTAATTGCTCATTTTTTGTTTGTACGTGGCTTATTTATATCTACGAATTTGAACAAGATATTAGCATTGTTAATATATACGTATATAATAAGTTTATTAACTATGTTAAAGTTGATCGCCTAAAAAATATTAAGTTGATAATGAAACTTTAGCCACTTACAATTGGGATATCATAACTGAAGCCAGACAATGAAATTTGATACACAAAAACTTCTCTACAATCGGTTGCATACATGCAATTGGTTTTGACTCGCGCCCCAACCCAACCCGAACCCAACCTCGCGAGTTAAAAACAAAAAAAAACAAAAACCGCCGCTACAGTTTATATCAATGTTTTAAAACCCGGACCGGATCGGCCGGTTCAACCGTTCGAACCGGGAACGGACTTTGTACCGGTCCGGATAGTCCTATTTAACCGGTACGGATAAAAACTGCTTTTGACCCGTTGGAATCGGGAATCGGCTACGGTTTTCAAAAACAGGCCGGGTCACATATAAAGGCGAAAATTTTAAATGCTAGCAAGGAGAATTGAACTATTGACCTCAAGGACAAGAATTAAGGTGCCATCTCCACCAACAAGACACTTTTAATAAGTTGACTTATTTTATTATTATAGATACTTATAAGAGAGAAGAGTCAGAATAGCCTTTTTGGAAACAAAAAGATGAATAATGTCAATGTTCAAAAAAAATGTTCAAATAGTCTTTTATCTATTTATGAAAAAAAAAATGTTCAAATAGTCTTTTACCCTCTTATATCATTATAGGTATACAAGACTAAACATCATGCATACACGAAGACTAAACTTCATGTATAAATTTCGGCGAAAAATTTATTCATACATGAAGCCTAACTTCATGTATGCATCATATATGCATCATATACGAAGACTAACATTCATGTATGCATCATACACGAAAATTTTTGGCGAAAATTTTCGGCGAAAATTTGAATCATACACGAAGCCTGACTTTCATGTATGCATCATACACGAAGACTTACATTCATGTATGCATCATACACGAAAATTTTCGCTGCCAAAAAATTCAAATTTGAATCGCATACACGAAAATTTTCGCCGCCAAAATTTTTAAATTTGAATCATACACGAAGATTAGTTTTCATGTATGATGCATACACGAAAATTTTCGCCGTCAAAAATTTCAAATTTGAATCATACATGAAGATTAGTTTTCATGTATGATGCATATACGAAGATTAGTTTTCATTTATGATGCATATACGAAGATTAGTTTTCATATATGATGCATACATGAAGTTAGGCTTCGTGTATGATTCAAATTTTCGCCGGATTTTTTTGTCGGAAAACTTTCGCTGGAATTTTTTGATCGGAAATTGTTGGTCGGAAATTTTCGCCGGAATTCCATACGTCAAGTTAGTGTTCGTGTATGATTCAAATTAAAGTTAACTTTCTTGTATACTCATTAAGGGTATTTATGTCATTCCATAAACTAAAAGACTATTTCCCAACTTTTAATTTGTGGGTGACATTTTAACACCTTTCTTTAGAAAAAGACTATTTTACAACATTACTTCTACTTATAAACACTATAAAAGCATGTTAGAACTCCAATATTACCGTTCTCTATTGGCTTCTTAATTGCTTTTGTTTTAATATTATATAATACATTATAAATATAAATTTATATGAAATATATATTATATATTATGAATATTAAATATTTATTTATGATGAATTTTGGTTTTATTGATAAAAAATGTTGAATAGTTTTATAGTTTGCATATATATAATAGATATTTTTAATTATTTATTGAATAATTATATTAAACAGTTCGATCATGATTCAACCGATTGAACCAATTGAACCATGACCCGGAAGCCTCGTCGGTTCGACTTCCGGTTCGGTTTTTAAAACATTGGTTTATATATTATTAACTGTAATAGTATTATACAACTTTGAATGTTGGCCGAGTGGTTGGGCAGAAGGCTTAGAACCTTGCTTGTGCGTTGGACCAGGTTCGATTCCCACTAGCGAACTTTGGTTTTTTTTTTTTATTGTTTTTTTTTTCTTCTTTTTCCATCCTTGAATTTCTTTTCTTTATTTTTTCTTCTTTTTTCTCTTCTTACTTCATTTTTGTTTCTTTCCTTGAACTTTTTTCTTTCTTTGCTTTTTTAAACTTTTTCTTCTCTTTTTTTTTCTTTTCTTTTTTGGAATCTTTATTTAAAATACATATAATTCAAAGTAATTATTGTCATGAATAAAAAGTAATTATTAAAATAAAATTAATTAAAAATTATTATTATTAATAATGTTTCACAATTAAAATTTTATTTACGACAATTTGTACCTTTAATTATGTAGTCAAGTAATTATTGTGATTAAAAGCAATTATTGATATAAAAGAAGGTAACGTTTCACAACTATTACTTTTTTTAACGATAATGTTTATTTTAATTCACGACAACTTGTACTTTTAATAATTCGATCAAGTAATTATTGTTGTGATGACAAGTAATTATTGATAAGAAGAAAGGTAATGTTTCACAATCATTAAGTTTTCTTAACGATAATATTTACTTTTATTTACGACAACTTATATTTTTAGTTATTTATCAAGTAATTATTATCGTGAGGATAAGTAAATATTGACATGAAGAAAGGTAATATTTGATGGTCTCGGTAACGAGTATCTAGTGTATGGGGGAGGATTACACTAGTAGCAATTTTTCTTGCTTTAAAATATTTTCACTGAGTCAACTGCTCAGGTCAGTTGGCTCAACAACTGAGAAAGTCAGTTGGAGTGACTCTACAACTGAGTTGGTCAGTTGGTGCAGATCACACAGTTGAGTGCACAACTGACTTCTTTGACTCAGGGTCAGATATGTAGACCAACTGAGGTTTAAAACAGTTTAGCATTGCGGAAGATGGTGGATTAAAAACTTGTTACATAAACTGAAACCTTTGTGAAAATGGGGAAGGTCAAGTTTCCAAAGTTAGTACAGTTGTGTATTAGTGCAGTTTGTAAGCTGGTCACTTGGTTAGGTAACTGAATATAATATATTGAATGTAAATACATAATGTAAAGGACACAGTATTTTAACGTGGTTCAGAGATTGACCTCCTACGTCCACGACATCCTTTTTGGAGAAGTAATCTACTAGATAAGCTTAGGCGTGCTTACCAAACGTTCCACTTGGTTTTCGGGTACCAAGCAACCTAACCAGTTCGATTACGAGTTCGATCAAGACCTTACCAAACTTTTTTGGGCAAGTGTACATCTTGGGCTTAGATTACGGGTTCTAAGGGGACCTAGTCTTAGATTGCAGGTTCTAAGGGACCCAGTCGTGGATTCCGGATTTTAAGGGACCTGGTCTTTGATTACAGGTTCAAAGGGACCTGGTGCCTTTGATTGCGGGTTCAAAGTCGGACCTAAGGTTTGGGGGTTGGGGGTTTTTCTAACTAAGAAACCTTCTATACAGAGAGAAGTGGAGGTTTCGTCCTAAGGCTTCGGACTTGATATTTTGGGAGAGAGTTCGGTCACACACAATATAAGCAAGAACCTATACTCTAAACTCGATCAAAGAAGGGACTTTCTGAGAGGCTAGATGAAAGAACATGAGGAGGTTTGGACACTCGACTTCTACTGGTCTTCAACTGAGGTCTTCTTGCTGAAGAGAGAAGTGGTCTCTTGTTGCTACTTTACTCTTGATTTTATCTCTTTTGGTACTTCTGTGTGCTTGTGTCTGCTCTTATGCTTGCCTACGAGCTTTGATGCGGAGAACTCTATTTATAGAGGAAGATCTAACTAGACGTTAGAAAGAGCCGTTTGATCTCTGCCAAAAGCACGACGCTCCACCTAATTTTCTAAAAACTTTCCTAAAATGGTAAGTGCGACCTTCGCTTTATGCACGTCGCTGTTGTCGGTCCATTTATAGTAAGTTCTTCAGGTGACTTGTGCTTCCAAGTGGATTTGAATCTAGGTTGCAACTCTTCTGCCTTCAACGTCTTCAAAGTCTTCTCTTTTCAGCTTTGCGACGTCTTACTTCGACGCAACTTCTTTTTACGCTTCAGCTGTAGGGGTGAACAAAAACCGAACCAAAGTGAAAATTCGAACCGCATCAAACCGTAATTTGCAGTTTGGTTTGGTTTTTTAATTTAACGGTTCGATTCGGCTTAACAAATTGGAATCCGAAATTATTTAGGTTTAGTACGGGTTGGCCCAAAACAAATTGACTTCTACCCGAAAACCGAAATAGTTTTTTATGTTAGTATTTTTTTAATTATATCTATATATTAATGTTTAAAAGTAATTTAAAAATTTGTTATGAAAATTGTGATAATCTAATCATCACTTTTGCATACCCATGTCAAATCATAAACCCATCTTGATATCCCAATCATAAACGATAAAATCTATCCCATCTCCAATTGCAATGTCGCGACGCATGTCATCAACGATGTTGCTTGAATTTGGTTGAACCAATAGAATTGCTATATTTTGTGAAAATATATTAGTAAATAGGAAATAAAATGGGTGCAAATGTTGTGAAAAATATGCACTTAAAAATATGTAAAATTTTTGGTAAAAACTGAATATAATCGAACCCGAACTGCAGATTACGGTTTGAATTTGATTTGATTACACATATAATACAATTTAGTTTGGTTTGAAAAAAAAAAACACAATTTGGTTTTCGGTTAATTTTGGTTCGATTTGGGTTGGGCCCAAACCGTCTGAATGCTCAACCCTATTCAGCTACATGGCTTAGTTGAGGAGTCAACTGAGTTGATGTCCAACTGAGTCTGTGCTTCAGCTGAGATTGAGGTCTCAAGTGAGTTTGATGGTCAACTGAGTTTGAGGGTCAACTGAGTTTGGGTCTCAGCTGAGTTCTTCACGAACTTCCTTCTTCAGTTCGACTGACTTGTTCTGCTTGAAACATATAAAGATAAAATCCCTATGCTCAAACAGTGAGCTTTAGCTAAGTTCAGACTGAAGGCATTCATCTACTCGGTTTGGTATCGTTCGAAACCTTTACTAATTTCCCAACAATATTTGTCAACTATTACTTTTCTTAATGACAGTATTTACTTTTGTTCACAACAAAGTGTACATTTATTTATTTGGTCAAGTAATTATTGTAGTAAGAAAAAGTAATTATTGATATGAAAAAGATAATGTTTCACAACTATTACTTTTTTTAAGGACGATTGTTACTTTTATTCATGACAATTCGTACTTGTAATTATATAGATAAGTAATTATTATCGTAAGTAAATGTAATTATTGATATTAAGAAAAGTAATATTTCAAAAATATTAATTTTCTTCACGATGATCACGAGAATTTGTGCTTTTAATAATTTTGTAAAGTAATTATTATCGTAGTGCAGAGTAATGTCTGAAAAATATTACTTTTCCAAAATAAACAACTTAAATCGAGAAAAATAAATAAAACAAATATTATGACACAACATAATAAAAAAGAAAAGAAAACACAACAAAAGAAATTGAAAGATACTTTAAAAAAGGAAATAGGGATAATAAATAATATTTTATAAAATTAAAAAAACTGAAAAAATAAATATAATGAATCTAATAAAAAAGACAAATTATAAAAATAACAAAAGAACAAAAAAAAAACAAAACTAAAATTAATAATACTTTTGAAAGAACAAAAGCCGTATGGATGATGTATAAATAAAGGTACCAACATAATAAAACACTAAAGGGTTTGGAGCCTCGTGGTAGCTCTCTTGGCTTAAAAGCAATGTTTAAAGTCACATGTCGCGAGTTGGACTCCTTTAGGTAGCGATTCTGCTATAATTTTTTTTTAAAATTGAGGCTACACGTTGGGCTTGGGCTAAGCGCGGTTATGGGTATGGACCTTGGTGGAACCGGATGGTATATAACCACAACTTTTGTTTGACTTATTAGCATGGCTACATGCACGTTGGGCTTGGGCCAGCAGCGGACATGAGTGGGCTTGGGCCGACAACTAGTATGGATTGGGGTGTGGGCTGAGCGCGGGCATGGGTATGGGTCTAACTAGTTGCATAGTATCCGTCGCCGCTACCGCCGTGGAACCGCCGCCACCGTCGTCACACCGCCATTGTCACCGACGGTCACAAAAAAAAAATTTGTGACTCAACAAAAAAAAAAAAATCTACCACCACTTTTCAACCGCCACTGTTGCCGTGCCACCACCGCCGCCGTCGTGCCGCCTCCATTGTCGTCGGCGGTCACGATTTTTTTTACTTGTGTCTTTCAAAAAATGGAAAAATTTGTGTAGTCAGAAAAAAAAAATGGAAAAATTAGTGAAGTCACCAAAAAAAATGGAAAAAAGTGAAGTCACCAAAAAGATGGAAAAAGATTTGTGTAGTCACAAAAAAAAATGAAAAAATTTGTGAAGACACCAAAAAAATGGAAAAATTTGTGAAGTCACCAAAAAAAATGGAAAAATTTATGAAGTAAAAAAAAATGGAAAAATTTTGTGAAGTCACAAAAATTTCAAAAATTACAAATCTGTTTTTTCTTTCGCGAATTCTGGCCGTCTGGTTTTTTGCAAATTTCTGCCACAATACTTTAAATCGAGGGTGGGGACCAAGACCATTAGCTTTGCCTCATCGTTTTGCGTCTGTAGGTGGTGGCGGCGAGGGCCAAATCATCGGAAGTGATCTTCGAGAGAGAGAGAGAGAGAATGGATAGATGTCGGCATCACGTCCGCCCTCTTCTCCGGCTCCACCTACTCGCAGCGGCTCGATCTGTTCTCCGCCAGAACACTTGCCTGGAAGTGATAAAAGGACGCCGGCAAAGAGGGTTCCTTCTCCAAAAAGAAGCAAATAGATGAGAGAAGAAGAAAGGACGAAAATTGTGGATGAAAAAAAGGGATGACAGTGAAGAAGAAAAAGAAATGACAAGATTGGAAATACAAATATAAAGTAGCGGTAAATAAGACATGAAGTGCTAGATTTTAAGGATTTGTAAATAGATATATACTTTCATCATCATCATCATTTGCAATTAGATTCACTTGTATTCAGTTTTTACTGACATCAATGAATTGAGACATCAAGTCTAAAGATAATAAATGGAAACTGTGAAAGTGAAATTATATGTGAGGAATTGTGTGAACATAATGAATGTGAAATAAATTATAAATGAAGAGAATTCCATGTAAACATGTTGAATAAATATGTTTATTTAGTTTTCCTAGAGATTTCATTTACAATTTTTTATTGTTATCTTAAAATGCTAATTTATTTTTTCAAAATTTGTTTGTCACTTCAAATTTAATCATTAGTGATACTTATAGATCAATTTAAAAATAAATTCATTTCTCATATTTAAACATAATTGAGAATGACAATGGGTCGAATATAAATTCATTAGGTATTTTCCAAACTCAAATTTGTTCATCATTTATTTGATATTTCTCAAAATCATGATGACTCGTATCAAATTTGATTAAATGTTGACTTTACTACTTGTACTCGCTCCAACTCCGTTGAAAAATAAGTGTTAATCAATTTCTCAAAAAAATATGAACACTTCAAAATGAGCCAAAGCTCGAATCATAATTTCTCTATATGTACTTATCTCAAATTCGATTAAAATATAAAATTTTATTATATGTACCTGCTCGATATCCATCGGGTAATACATCCTAATTACATAATAAAAATTCGAATTGCAAAGTAAACATTAATTCCCTATATCAAAGAATTATGAAAATACTTATTTAGTAAAACTTAAATCTATCTTTGAAGTTCTAAAATAAAGATTACTATTGAATATAGCTTAAAAGGCACCAAATAAAGAATTCAGGTGTGAGTATTGGATCAACAACTAATAAGTAGATAACATAGATTATTGAATTAATATGCAAAAAATACGAGAAAAGGAAAATCGGAACGCCACATCAAGGAGGGAGCACCATTTATTTTCTTGTTCTTAATGGATTACAGGTATTAGGTGCTCAGTATCTAATCGAGTATGGGTAGTGTTACGGATAGAAGTGCCTAAACTGACCGACCCACGGGGCTCGAAACGGAACCAACACCTAACGGCCGGAACCAAAACATCAAGAGAAGGGTCGGTACAGGTTGCTCATTTATTGAACCATAACCTCCGGTTAACCGGCTGGCCAAACCGACGGTTAACCGCTGGTGTACGTATTAAATAAAAAAAATATATGAAATAACTGTTGAAAACCGGCCGGCCCAACGGTCAGACAGTCATAATTTGGGATGAGATTCGGTTATTCGTTCACCGAACCGAACCGAATTTCAAAAATCAAATTAAAACCGAATTATATAATAAATAATCGAATCCGAACCGAACATGGCTAAAATCGAACAAAATCGAACCGAAATATTTCGGTTCGGTTTTGGTTAAAACCAAATAAACCAAATAAATACACAATATATTTTCTACATTTTAAATAAGTAATTAACATTCAATATTAAAGATTCCAAATCCGCAAAAAGTAATAATCCAAATTCTAAAACATCTTTAACCAAACATAAATAAATCAGTGAAATTTGTTGATGTTGCGGGTCCAAAATTCCAAAACATACATATAAAAATTAATAATAATCATTTTAATTTTTAAATATATATAAAAATTAATAAATTATTAAATTAATTATTAATTCGGTTCGATTTTCGGTTAACCAAATATTTTTGTTCAAAAACCATATCCAAATCGAAAAACCGAAAAGTTCAAAATTCAAAACCAAAACCAAACCGAAAACCAAATTAACCGAACCGAATTAGTATTTCGGTTAGGTTCGGCTCGATTTTTCGGTTTTAACCGAATTTTGCTCACTCCTAATCATAATTGGCGGTTAACTGGCGTGCCCACCAAAATTGCCGGTTCCAACGGCTACTCGGCAGCATCACGGCAGTGAGGAAGCAAAGCAACGACAACAACTCAAACTGCTAGAAAACTAGTCATTTGCCTTTCTTTATTCACTCTATAAATAGTCACCTTCTTCACTTAATTCCTCACACCAATTCTCTCATCTTTTTCTCCCTTAATTTCAAGCAATTCAATCTCTCTTTCTCTATGTATTTTGTTGAATTTGTATTTCCATTTCCACCACCACTCCACCTTCACTCCACTCCACCCCACGTTCTGCCGCCACCACTTTCTACTCAGCCGTCTCCACCTCCACCGTCACTCTCTGCCATATTAAGGAGATGATGCTCCTCCTCGTCGAGGCGATGAAAACAATCTCGTGCAATGATGGCGGAAGAAATTTCTGGGGCCTATGCCGAACGTATTCAATCATAAGAGGATCAAGAATTTTATGAAGAATTTCATAGGCAATAGGAGATATTGAACCGACAATCTCAACAACAATCCGACGTCGGAGACGAAGAAGAGGTGCAAGCACCAAGTCAAGTTCTCACCTCGGATATCTTCACTAAGCACTTCAAGAAAGTGGCATGACCGGTAGACTCCACCACAACCTCAAGTAAGATCTCGCCGATAACAAACCAAAATACAACGCATTTTGCAACTATTGTAAAAACGTCTACAAATGGACGCATAGAGGAGGCTACGGCACACTAATGCGACGCATGGAGACTTGCCATACGGGATAATACGGAATTCCAACAAACCAAGCTCACATTCGTGGAACAACCTCTCTGGTGATAGGTACGCCTTCTGATCTCTTATTTAAATATGATCATAATCATGCCGAATATGTAATGACTAAATATTGTGTTATGAAAAAACTTCTTTTTAAATTTGTCAATAAAAATACTTATGAAGAATGTATAAAAGATGCATATTGTCGCGCTGCTAAAACAATTAATAGAATTAATATGCTTAGGCAAATTAGAAGACAAACTTTTAATTAAGAGGAACAAAAATTAATGCTCCCTCCGTCCTTGATATATATTCCTATCTTTCTATTTTGGGGTATCCCCATATATCTTCTTAGCTATTTTTGGACATTATTCATCAACAAATTATTACTCCCTACCCTTATTTTGTCAAATTATTTATCTAAAATACCATATATGTTTCACCACTATCTTAATTAATTAATATATCACTCCTTTATTGTGAGATCCTTTCTCCACTCATAACAAATTTAACCATCTTTTATCCACTTACAATCAATCTAACAACATTTTTTCTTAATTTTTCTGCCACTTCCTTCTAGAAAGATATATAAAGGACAGAGATAGTAAAACTTTTGATTGATTTGAATCATAAAATTTCTATTTGTACCGATATTTGGACACATTTTTACGGAATACCCGAAAATACGTCCTTTATATATCCATTACTTTGGGGATAAGAAATGGCTTAGGGCGCCGCACTAAAGAGAAAATAAATAAATAAAAATTAAAGAGAGAGAAAATAATTTTAGTTTTCGCTATATATACACCCCAGTTTGGGATAAGAAAATGGCTTGCGGCTCATAACCCTAATAAACCATATTCAGTGGAGAGGGAGAGAACTCGTAGAATTCACCAAAGCCGCCATGATCTGGGTAAGAATTTCTGTCCAATTTTTTTTTATCTTAGTTAACTATTTTTGTGATTACTTCTTTTAAAGAATGTTGATTGATTTCCCGATTCAATTTTTTTAATGTAAGATTGTTAATTGATTTCCGATTCAATTTTATAATGTCAGAATGATGATTGATTTGCCGATTCATTTTTTTATAATCTCAGATGTTGATTGATTTCATGAAATTGTTGGTGTTGTGTTAATGATTTAACCATACACTGTTTTTCTCGAACAGGTGTGCTTCTAAGGGATGTTTCTGTAAACTCTTGTTTTTGCTGTAAGATTAGAGTTGATTTTGGGATGGCAATCTTAGTCAGTATTTCTAGCGTCGGAACTATCTTAGCCTTTAATTCTATTGGAAAAGATATGCAGATGTTTTCTGTGCAACTGGGTGAGCCTAATGAAGTTTATGATGCAAACCCAATGTTTTTGCTTATACACCAAAATGATTTATTGGAACCTAATATTCTTGCATATAGCAACAATTAGTGATTGGTGGTAGATTTGTAACAGCCTCAACTTTGTAGGCCAAAGTACAGGGTTGCATTATTTTTTTATTTGCTCCAGTTGGTTGTTAAAGTGTTTAACAAATATCCATAAGAGTGTGATGTTTTGGTGAATAAACACCACTTCTCCCGTGAATAGGTTTCCCCAGCTTCATCGCGTTTACCTCAACATAGAAGCCCTGAAAGAGCTGATTAGGTGCTATCATTTCTTAAAGATAATAGCTTTACGACTCCTCAGCTGCAGAAAATGGTGTTATCTAATCCTTGGATTCTAGGGTTTGGTATTGAAGGTCTTAAGTTGAGATTCAAGCTATTCAAAGATTTGGGCTTTTGGTCCGGGGATATTGTCAGGATGATGTCGTGATTCTAAATGCAAGTGTGCCGAACAAGATTCCCCTCAATATCCATGCTAAAGTGGTTGCTGGGATCCAATCAGGAAGTGGACAGACTCTTAAGAAAATCTAATTGAGTTATGGCAACCAATCTGGCAACGACGTTGAAGTGGCTAGACTCTTAAGAAAATCTAATCGAGTTGTGGCAACCAATCTGGCAACGACGTTGATGCCGAAAGTGGAAATTTTGAAGAATTGTGGTGTTGCAATACATTGCATCAACACATTGCAAAAAGAAAGAAGTTTTCAAAAGTATGTATTATTTAAACTAGATTTGTAATTTATTGTAAATAGACTCTTAAGAAAATCTAATCGAGTTGTGGCAACCAATCTGGCAACGACGTTGATGCCTAATGTGGAAATTTTGAAGAGCGGTGGTGTTGTAATGGAGTGCATCAACGTATCGCAAGAAAAAGAAGTTTTCAAAAGTATAGATTATTTAGACTAGATTTGTAATTTATTATTTTACAATAATTTTAGATTTTATTGCTGAGTGCTATGTTCGTTTGTTTACAGTACTTTTACATAGTGCTATAGATAAATTTTGATATTGTTGGGCCTAATTATGTTATACTTTAAATGTTTAAGTTATATGATACATTTTTCTATAGCATCCCTCAAAATAAAAAATGATAATTAAATCATAAGCAAATGATGAAAAAACTCTACATAAAATGTTCAATTATATTCATAAAAATGAAATAAAGTTGAGAGAAGCAACAACTTTATTGATGAAAGAAACACACGATCATATTAGGTTTTTTTACAAATTATTACAAGTTGAACGAGGCTCATATATATAATTCAAGGATTGGCGACTTTGGTCTCCACACTCCAAACAATTTGATAAAAATTCATAGATCAATAGGACACCAACCAACAACAGCTAAAAAAAAGGCCAACATTAAGGGTAAAAAAAATAGCGAGTCAGTTCTAACAACAAAATTACAACTATAAAAAAGGCCAACATTAAGGGTAAAAAAAATAGCGAGTAAGTTCTAACAACAAAATTTTCAGTAATGTGATCAAAATTGTATAGATTCAACAACCCAGGGAAAAGAAAAACTAAAGTATTTTCGTGCTATTTTTTTCATCTTATCATGCCAAATCTATTTGGCTAAAATGAAACCACGTAAACAAGAAGAAATATATAGAAATGAAACAACGTAAACAAGAAGAAATATATAGAAATGAAACAAATTTTTGTCACATAGATCAATTTTACAGTACTTTATTTCTTATTTATGGAGTTGAAGATTTTAAGGAAGGCATTTGTGTCATCATCATGATTTGAGGGAAACATTCTTCAATCAGTCCGAAGTTGATTATTCGATTTTTTTCTTTTTCAGGAAAAACATTAGGGTCTTTTTATATATTTAGTAAATATACTCTAAAGGTGTGTTCAGTTGAAGGTAAAATGAGGTATAATATTATTTTATTTCCTTATATCTTCTTTGGTTGCGATTTAAGAAAAACTCGGGTAGGAGGTATAAATTTTCGGACAACCCCTTTTACCTTGCTCGGAGTATAAATTTATACCTTCAAAATGGAGGTATAATATTATACCCCCCATGTGTTTTAGATATTTCCTTCTTTATCCATCAATTTCATCTCAAGTGAACAACATTTAAACATTGTGGTCCCCTTGAGAGTATAAATAAATATATTATCCCTCCAACCAAACAAAATATAAAACTTGTGGTTCCACAATAAAGTATAAATTTATACCTTATAATATTACCCCTCTATTTAAAGATATAAATTTATACTCTTAAGTGAACACACCCTAATTCTCATGCATTTTGATATTTATTCTTTGAATCTAATGTTATATCTTATTATGACATAGGCCTTACAACCATGTTCTAGACATTTGTGGACTTAAATTGTTTGAGAAAAGATCCAAACCATGATTTCTCATTATCACGATTCGGAGGAAAGTGCTATTCAATCAATCTGGACCAATTTATCATGGCTTTTATTATGTCTATGAAATATTGAGTTATTTAAATGTTCAATTGGAAAACAATTGTCTAACCTTAATCCTTTAATAAAGTAGTCAACCTCAAGCTTCAATTTGGACTTTGGAAAAATATCGAGCTAAGCTCGAGCCCAAGGCATTTGTCTGCTTAGCCCGTGTGTTTGATTGCTCATTTTTGTGGTTGCATGTGTAATAAGTATATTAATTATGTTTAAGTTAATCCCTAAATAAAAAAACTATATAATGAATGATAGTACCGGCCTCTTCTTGGGCCTGATCTAAGACCCAATCTAATTGGGCCTATATATTAAAGCTCGGCCCATAGAGTTCGGCCCAAGTAAAGTCATTAACGAAACCCTACTCTAGAAGAAGATCAAATCCTATTATGGAAGGGAATCGGATATGCACGTACTAGGAAACAAGATATGTATAAGGAATCCGAATCCTAGAAGGTTTAGGGCTCAATTCAAGGCCTATATATAGATACTAGATTAGAGGTGTAAATACGTTCAAATACTCATTGTACTCTCAAGTAATAAAAGCTCTCTATATTCTCCCCCGTGGACGTAGATCACATTGATCGAACCACGTAAATCCTTGTGTCGTCGCATTATTGTTATTTTCTGCTATCTCTACAAACCCTAGATCTATCATTGGCGTCGTCTGTGGGAACTCGATCGACGGTTCTTTGGTAGCATAACTATGACGGTAACGCGATCACAAAACGTGAGGGAGGACCAAAGCCAACGTGGGAATCCCAACGAAGCAGAAAGTCGCCCCACAAACAGGGGCAATGGCCAGAAAGGCAGATCGGTCCTAAAGGAGGGACACGGCAATAACCCTATAGAAGAGGATCCGTTCAAAGGGATGCCCGCGCTGGAAGACATCCCTCAGAAGGGTCAACAGAAATCAGGATCGAAGGGAGAGGATTTTCTCGACGACTTCGACCTCGCCACTACCTATGCCGCAACTGAATTCACTAGAGCGAATAAGGAGAGCTTCAAGCGCTTCCTCACAACAGCTCGGATGCCTCCAATATCCGAAGCTAGGGAGAGTTCCACGCGGAGGTCTATACCCAAAACTCCACACCACTCCAAGACACCGGAGCCCGAGCCGAGGAGAAAGCGCGATGCCCGGCGAAGCCCACTCCGCCGCCGGAGCTCCAGCCCACATCGGAGTCCCAAGCAATACCATCTCCCAAGGCGACATCGTAGTCCAGGCAAGGACCGAAGTCCGAGCTATTCCAGAAGTTATAGCCCCAAGGTAAACCGACACCGACGTGAGGGAAGATCAGCCCGACTCGTCAGCCCGTTCACCGACGAGCTGCTTGATGCCAAGCTTCCCGCGGCGTACAAGTTGCCCAACATACCACCCTACAATGGGTTGGAGGACCCCCTCAATTTCTTGACGCGGTTCAAGTACAGCATGCACAACCAGGGCCTCACAGAAGAGCATATGTGCAAGCTGTTCCCTGAGATGCTGGTCGACTACGCCCGAGCTTGGTTCGACGGCCTGCCGACTGGCAGTATAGGGTTCTGGGTCTACCTCGAAGGAATCTTCAAACAAAGATTCCTTATGAAAGTCCAAGCTCGCCGAGACACGCCCTACCTCCTGTCCGTAAAGCAAAAGGACAGAGAGACCATAAGGGAGTACGCCTCCCGATTTATGCAAGAAAGCTTGAAAGTCGATAAAATCGACGGTGTTTTCCGCATCTCGGCTTTTCGAAACGGGGTCGCTCCTGGGTCCTTGAACCAGGAGCTCGCTAAACAGAAGCCCGAGACGGCCCAGGAGATGTGGAGAATCGTATACTAGTTCGCGGACGGTCAAGATGCGGACCGGTTGAAGCGGGATGAAACAGAGAAGAAGAGGCCGGAAGGTGATTCGGGGCCGGAATGATCGTGATCGGAGAAGTGCTCACGAACGCCTTCAGTGGGGACCTATCCAGTCCCGACTCGGACCCCGGCCGGGGTCGGAGCCCCCTCAGTGACCTCCTTTTGTGAAAACAAATGCGGAGATCTTCGCACTTCATGAGGACTGGTTCACAAGACCACGCCCTATGTCGGGGTCAAAACCTCGAGATAAAAATAAACACTGCTCCTTCCACAGCGACCACGGGCACTACACATAAGACTGCCGCGACCTCGCAGTGGAAATAGAGAGGTTAGCCCAAGAAGGAGCTCTGAAGAAGTACGAGGCCGGGGGAAGGAAAAACAGAAGGGGGAAGCGAAAGGGCGGACAGGGCCGCTGCGCTCCCGATAATAAGCGAGCTAAAACCAATCATGATGAGGAGGATGACGACCCTCAGAGCGGCGTGCCACAGTACGACGGGGTGGTGTCAACCATCTCTGGACTAACCCAGGCACGGCAAAAACTAAGCTGAGGTCGGAAGCTCGCAGACCACCAATTCCGTCGGAAGAAGAACAGACAAAAAAGAGGTTCAAGAAAAGTGAAACAGTCACCTTCTCCGAGGACGATCCTGTACCTACAGCAACGCCCCATAATGATGCCCTGGTAATACAGGTCGGAGTGGCCAACAAGATGGTCCACCGGGAATTTGTTGATAGTGGGGCCAGCATCAGTATCATCTTCCAACATTGCTTGGATAGGATGGGACTCGACCCAGTTCGGGTTGACTCCGCGCCCCTGCCCCTCAAGAGTTTCACACAGCATGAGACACGACCTGAAGGGATCATCACGCTTGACGTCGCCATCGGCAGCCCGCCAACCAGCGTCAACAAGCTAATCCACTTCTACGTGGTCAAAGCGAACTCCCCGTACAACATCATATTAGGTCGAGATTGGCTGAATGCGGTCCGAGCCATTATCTCGCCATACCACTTGTTACTGAAGATCCCGACCTCGGGTGGAATCCTAACTGTCCGAGGCGACCATAAAAAGGCCAAAGAGTGCATGCAAGTTGCCCTTCGAGGTCAACCGCAAGCATAGCAATCAAAGTATCCCGAGGAGTTGGAAGAGGCGACAACGATTTCAGACACCTCGGCGGAACAAGTCCCCTTATCCGAAGAAGACCCTACCAAATTTGTCAAGGTCGGCTTTGCAGGGGGACCCCAAACCTGCCTGCAGGTAATCCAGCTCCTTAGGGAATATCAAGACGTTTTTGCTTGGTCGCCAGCGGACATGACGGGGGTGTCCTCGGACATCATTACACATAAGCTCAACATCGATCCGAGCTCCACCCCAGTAAAGCAAAAGAGAAGAACATTTGCTGCCGAACGGAATCAAGTCATCTACGACAAGGTGCAACAATGGCTGAAAGCAGGACTACTATTCGAGGTCAAATACCCAATTTGGCTATCTAACCCGGTGGTAGTCAAGAAAGAGGGAGGGGAATGGAGGATGTGTGTGGATTATACCGACCTCAATAAAGCTTGCCCAAAGGACTGCTACCCCCTCCCTAACATCGACGAGAAGATTGAATCCTTAGTGGGATACGAGGTATTCAACTTTCTTGACCTTTACAAGGGGTACTATCAAGTCCTGATGGATGAGGAAGATGCGATCATGACAGCTTTCGCCACGAGCTTTGGGGTCTTCGCATTCAAATACATGCCCTTCGGGTTGAAGAACGCCGAAGCGACTTACCAACGAATGGTCGACTTCCTCTTCCGAGATCACATTGGCGAGATCGTTGAAGTATATGTAGACGACATTGTCGTCAAAAGCAAAGAAAAGGCTTCAGCAGTGGACGACCTACGAGCGACGCTCAACGTGCTAAGGAAGGCGAACCTCAAGCTGAACCCCAAGAAATGCACTTTCAACGTGCGATCTGGGAAATTCCTAGGGTGCTGGATCTCGCCGGAAGGACTCAAAACCAACCCGTTGAAAATCAAAGCCGTGCAGGAAATGAAGGTACCCCGAACTATTCGCGATGTACATAAGCTGACAGGCTGCATAACCGTGCTAAACCGTTTCCTCTCAAAAGCCGCCGAGAAACAACTTCCGTTCTTCAAAATCCTCAAGAAGGCACCGGTGTTTGGATGGGGACCAGAGCACGAACTAGCCTTCGACGAGCTAAAGCGCCACCTTGGAGACTTACCAACTTTGTCAGTCCCCAAAAAGGAAGAATCCCTATCCCTATACCTTGCAGCGTCGGAGGAAGCAATAAGCGCATTGTTGGTCCGAGATGAAGGAGATCGGCAGCTACCCGTGTACTTCGTCAGCAGAGTCCTGAAAGATCCAGAAACAAGGTATCAGCCCCTCGAAAAGGTCGCTCTAGCCCTGGTGAATGCAGCTCGGCGCCTAAAACCTTATTTCCAAGCTCACCCAATACAAGTTTTGACCGACCTACCACTCCGACAAGTTCTTACCAAACCGGAAGCTTCAGGAAGGATCGCAAAATGGGCAATTGAGCTCGGAGAGCACTCCATATCATTCGTTCCCCGCCGAGCTATAAAAGGCCAAGCTTTAGCAGACTTCCTCGCAGAAGCTCAATACAACGTCGTGAATAAGCCAAAAGAGTCTGAGGCCAAAGCCGAACTCCAAGAAATACCGGAGAAGACTCCCCCAGACTGCTGGGAGATGTACGTGGATGGAGCCTCGGGAAAGAAAGGGAGCGGAGCTGGCATACTCCTGATCAGCCCGGAAAAAAAGGAGTTAACATACTCGCTGCGATTCGAGTTCCCCACTACGAACAACGAAGTGGAATATGAAGCCCTCATTGCCGGACTACGTCTTGCCCAAACACTCCAGGTACGAGCTATCCAAACCTATTGTGATTCCCAAGTAGTGGTCAACCACGTGCTAGGAAAGTATGAAGCAAGGAGTGAGAAGCTGAAGAAATACCTGGAGAAAGTCAAGCTCCTAGAACAATCCTTCCAGTTCTTCAGGATAGTTCGCATTCCCCGAAGCCAAAATACCCGAGCTGACGAGCTAAGTAAGCTGGTGAACTCAACCGGCTCAACCCTAATAGAAGAAGTTCGGAATCGAAGTATAGAAGAGGCGGAAGTCAACGCAATCGAGGAAGACGACCCGAATTGGATGACCCCCCTAAAGAGATATTTGGAGAGCGGGGAGATCCCTGAGGACAAAGCGGAAGCCAGGAAAATCCTAGCTAAATCCACGCAGTACGTCCTCGAAGGAGGAATCCTTTATCGAAAGTCATACTTACAGCCTCTCCTAAAGTGTGTGGGACCAAGGGAAGCGGACTACGCACTAAATGAAGTGCACACCTGGTCGTACGGAAGTCACATCGGAGCTCAGATGCTAGCACAGAAAATCATGCGGTGGGGGTACTATTGGCCAACAATGGTAAAAGATGCGGAAGAATTCGTGAAAAAATGCCTGAAATGCCAGCTGCATGCCAAGGTGACAAGGGTACCCCAGACCGACCTCTCCACTATACAGAGCCCGTGGCCATTTGTGGAGTGGGGCATTGACATCGTAGGGCCGTTCTACCCGGCCCCAAAACAAAAATGATTTTTAATAGTCGCCGTCGACTACTTTACCAAGTGGGTCGAAGCCGAACCTTCCACAAAAGTCACACAAGTGAGAAAGCCGTCGACTTCGTTTGGAAGAACATCGTGTGCCGGTTTGGAGTTCCAAGAGTCCTCATCTCGGACAACGGGACACAATTCACGAGCAGAGCATTCCAAGAATTTTGCGAAGGACTCAATATCCAGCAAAATTTCACCTCGGTCAACCGACCTCAAACTAATGGCCAGACCGAGGTCACCAACAGAACAATAGTGAATGGACTCAAGGCCCGCTTAGAGAAGGACAAAACGGAATGGATCTACAACCTCCAAAACGTCCTGTGGTCATATAGGACTACACCCAGAACTCCAACTGGAGAAACCCTGTACCGTTTAGTATACGGAACAGAAGCGGTCATACCCGTAGAGATCGGGGCACCAAGCCCCCGCACTATCAACTTCTCAGCGGAAGCCAATGAAGAGCAACGCCGAACCGACCTGGATTTACTCGAGGAGAAGCGGGAACTAGCCAGCATAAAAGAAGCTCGGTATAAACAGCAAATGACCCGATATTACAATCAAAGGGTCAAACCCCAGCAGTTCCAGGTCGGTGATCTTGTGCTTAGAAATAACGAAGTAAGCCATTCGGAGAAGCTCGGCAAACTTGAAGCCACATGTGAAGGGCCCTACAGAGTGCACGAAGTTCTCAGCAAAGGAGCCTACAAAATCGCCTACCTTTCGGGCGAACTGATACTCAGAACGTGGCACATCGCCCACCTAAAGAGGTTCTTTGTATAAGCAGCAGAGTCTTGCATTTAGAGTCTTAAGTTTTTTCGTCTTTTTTTTCTTTTCTTTTTAAGTAATAATGTTTTGTTTTTACGAGCTCGTCAAAATTTTTATTTTTTTCGTTTTTCCTTTAATAAAGTTTCTTTTCGTTTTGCATATTTGTGTCTTTTAATTTGCTTATACGAAGTATCCAAAGACAAATCCCCTCATAGGGACGAACTAAGGTTCACTTCCGGGGTCAATAATGATCCGACATGGGGTAATTATATTCTAAGAAATGCGCATAAGAAACCCTTTTTGAGGTCCGAGCTCGTCTCTCTCAAAAGGGAAGATCCGACGAGGTCCGAGTTAAACTCCCTTCAAAGGATAAAATATTCTCAACCGGGGTCAGAACCAAGTTCCCCCGAGAGACTCATAACACGAGGTCTGAACCAAGGTTCCCTTGTCATACAAAGAGGTCCGAGTTAGACTCCCTCTAAAGAAAAAAAAAACAAAGAAGCAAAGTACGGACGCAAGGAAGCATTCTTCCCGAAAAACATGAAATTATAATAGACAATATATATTACTTCGTATTTGACTAATTACAACATTGTATGTACATAAATTGCAGGAAGAAGCGAGCTACCCTACGGAGGGGGATCTGGCCTACTGAAGTTGAGCCACCGCTCTTCGAAGGAAGTCGACCCCAGAAGGTCGTCGATGGAAATCCGACCTCGTCCCCGACCTCGATTCCTTCCAGAAGAGAAACCCCGACCTCGTAGCGTAGCTGAACTCCGCCCCGAGGCCCGACCACCTCGGCTCGGTCCAGCCTGACGACCCCGAGAAGTAGCTCTCACCTCGCGCCAGGCATAGTCCGAGAAGATGACGGAGCAGACCCATCCGCACTATTGGACAGGAATGCGCGAAGCTTTGGACGACGGGATAGCACACATTTATACAAGTTCGCGCTTTCCTTGAGCATCTCAAAAGCCCCTTGAAGCTCGAATGACTCGGGCCCGCATGCTGTTTTCAAATCGAGGTACTGTTCCAGCAGCTCCTTCGTCTTCAGTTCCGCCTCGGAGATGGTAATACCGCCGTTGCGGCGGATGATATCATCATACTCGGCATGCTCCTCAACGACCTTCTCATGGTCCTCCAGCACGGGCCCAGCCCTACCTCGGGCAACTTCCAACTCTTCCTCAGCCTGAAGAAGCTTGGCCTGGAGTAAATCGGGGCTCTCCTGACCAGCGAGCTGCTTGACCTTGGCCTCCACGCAGAGCGACTCAAATTTCCCCCGCCATTCCTCCAGCTCAGATTCTTTCAACATCAAAAGAGCGCTCTTTTCACCAAAAAGTGCCTCAGCTCGGCGACATTTCTCCATCCATAACTGAGCTAGAGAGCGTTGTTCGGATAGATCGTGAGAAAGGAGATTTATTTGCTTGTGTAGAGAAGCTATATCAGGGAGACCAAAAATCTACACACAGAAGAAAGTGTAAAATTCATTTATTCATAAACGTCTGAGTACAAATTACAAAAAAAAAAAAAAAAAAACAAAACACAAAAAATCTAAGGAGCATCGACCTCCTTGTCCTGAGAAGGTGGCTGCACGGAGGGGGGGTCCTGCGAAGAACCATCAACGCCAGCACCACCGAGGTCCTCTCCATCAGCCGAGGCCTCGCGCTCCTCTTCCTCCTTATCTTCTTCTTCTTCATCACGAAGAGAATCGAAGGCGGCATCCAGGTCGGAGTCCCGATCTACGGAGTAGTCAGCAATCTACTCGGCAGATAGCAGCTCAGACGAGCTGGCGAGACTCTCCAAGACAGGGAACTGACCAAGGTGATCCCAGACCACTCTGGCGTACCGGGAAGGGAGAGTATCATCCCCAAGGCGCTCGAAGCCGTACTTCGCCACATCCAGATCGGGGAAATCCTCGGCGGCCTTCTCCAAAGCGGCCATGGCGAAGTCCCCATTGATGAGTAGGGCCAAGTCATTGGCTAGGCTGGAGAAGCTCTCCGACAGCAGTAGCCTCTTCGTGTAGGTCCGGAGAACCTCACCTTGGCTCGCCGCGAGCTGGGCCTCCCGGTCCTTCGCCGCGTTCAGCTCGGATTCCAGCTGTCGAGCTCTCTCGGCCTCAGTCCGAGCACGCTCCGCTTCCGCCTCGGCCTTCGCGAGCTGAGCAACCAATTTGGATTTCGCAGCCTTCACCTCCTCCTTGGCCCCCTTTAGCTCGGCCTCAGCCTTCCTCGCCCGGGCGGTGACCAACATCAACTTCTCAGAGTACTTGGTCTTCTCGTCCTCGTGCTTCACGGACATCTCCCTAACGCTGTTCTTCAGCCACCCCACGACCATATCGATGCCCTGTCAGAGAGAGTACAGTTAGCTAAACAGGCAAGATTTACGCGGAATTATGTAATAAAGGCAATGTCTTCACCTCGGGAAAAGGCAGATCGGCCAACTTATTTGGAGAAGCTACTGGGCTCGCGTCGCCGCCCGAGATCTCGAGAATCTCTACGTCAACATGATCCCCGGCCTTGGCTCGTTTCTGAGGTGGTTTAGGGGGAGTAGCGCGAACATTCGCCACAAGCCCCGCTACCTCAGAGTGCGGAGATGGATCAGAGAATCCCCCGAGCTGACTCTGGTCGGAGGAGGAAGCAGATCGTCCAGTCGACCTCGCTCTCTTGGTACCGTGAGCTGCGGCCTTGGCACCGACCTCCTTTATCTTCCCGAAGTTTTTTACTGCAAAAAAGGCAAGAAAGGAGTAAGGACGACGAAAAAAAAACAAACAACAACAATCCTAAGAGGACTAGCGGGGCCTCACCCGTCGAAGGATCCACCATACTTTGGGGCTCGTACAGGCTTAACCCCGCTTCAGCTAAGGAGTCTTCATTGTAGCGCCCATCAAAAGGACCGTGATCCCTCATTGCTTTCACAGCAGACTCTAAAGCTCTATCCACCTTGCCAATTACCCACTCGTGAGGTTTTTCTACCCTCCAAACCAGGTCGACAAAACTATGGTGGCGGCAAAAGAAAATTTTGTGTGCCACTTGTCCACTTTATTTTGAGTTCGCCCCTTGAACTCAGCTCGGGCAGTGGCATAGTACCAGCCCGCACTCTTTTTGAAAAGGAAGAGCTCGTGAATGAGCTCGGCAGAAATTCGGTAACCCTTATCAATCGCTGCCACACCCAAATCGGTAAATTGCCTAAATGAATTCGGCATTATCTGCCCTAATGCTAATCCAAGCTTCTTCTGGAGCTCGGAATAGGGTTCAGGGAGGGGTACACGAAGACCAGCGTGTAGGCTGTCCTCATAAATAGTTACAAACCCCATTGGGGGAGAGCAGGCCCTATCCTCTGGGCGCGGTTCTATTAAGTGAGCATCAGAAGGGAAATTGTAAGTTTGGGCAAGCCACCTAATCCTAGCCTCGTCTAAAGATGAGGGGTAATCGGCCACCTTCCCCTTCGCACGAGGGGTCACTATTAAACTTTCCGTAGTGGGTTCAGAAGACTCTACGGTAAAAATCCTAAACTCTACGCTATCATCGACGGCCCTTGCCGGAGGAGAGTCACTATTACTACTAGACTGAGAAGGGGAGGCCATACTTACTTGTGAAAGTGAGCGGAAGTATTCTGGAGCGGACGCGAATGGAAGACTCAACGGCGTGAACACCGGCGGCACAGCGATACAGGAAAATTGAAGCTTTTGGGGGGGATAGAGAAAAGTAGAAGGATGATTTTCTGGGACGAAAAATTTTTGATATAGCGGCGGATGTGAAACAGCGGGATATGGGAGACGTTTCAAATCCCACATTATTAAGTATTTGAATCCCGCCGTTACCATTATACACGTGTAAACGTGGACCCGCATTTCTCGGAATATGGACCGTCCCTCCACCAAATTCAAAACGGCCCGCTACTTTTCCCTCCCTTTAAGTTCGGGTATGGGCCACGTCTAAGCCAACGACCTGAGCAACATAGCCAAGCCGCTGGCGCTCAATTTAATCATCTCGTTCTATCTGCTACTTCAGCTCGGACAATAAGCTCGGTAATCCAGTTCGTACAGGTGATTTGCGCGATCAATCACCTCGGGAAATTCGACCTCGTAGTCTGCGTCTACATGTCTTCTTCTCTTTTTTTTTTGGGGGGGGGGGATGTGATAGTACCGGCCTCTTCTTGGGCCTGATCTAAGACCCAATCTAATTGGGCCTATATATTAAAGCTCGGCCCATAGAGTTCGGCCCAAGTAAAGTCATTAACGAAGCCCTACTCTGGAAGAAGATCAAATCCTATTATGGAAGGGAATCGGATATGCACGTACTAGGAAACAAGATATGTATAAGGAATCCGAATCCTAGAAGGTTTAGGGCTCAATTCAAGGCCTATATATAGATGTTAGATTAGAGGTGTAAATACGTTCAAATACTCATTGTACTCTCAAGTAATAAAAGCTCTCTATATTCTCCCCCGTGGACGTAGATCACATTGATCGAACCACGTAAATCCTTGTGTCGTCGCATTATTGTTATTTTCTGCTATCTCTACAAACCCTAGATCTATCAATGAGCATATACAAACGAAACTTTAGCCCCCGACAATTGGAATATCGAAATTGACGCCAAACTAGAAGTGAAGTGTGAAGTAAACATTCAAACTTATTAGGCTGTCTGCAGTGGAGTCTTCAAGGGGGTCTCAAGACACCACATTGCTAGAGACCCCTGCGTTGCACGACATAAAGTTTCAAATTAGTCTCCAACTTTCGAGCCAGTTTGGAGCCTCAACTTTTAGTTTTTTTTTTCTTTTTCTTTTTTATATGTATAATATGTTTTTAATCTTATTTATTATTAAATACTACTATTTTCACCTTATTTTCCTCACTATTATCCATTCTTCAAATGATTCATACTCTACTTTTCAAATTTTTCACTCTCATTTCTTCATCTCTTCCTTTTTTGTGAAAATGGATTCTTTCACACTCATTTTTTAATCTCTCCCTTTCTTGTGAAAATGGATCCCAACAATCATTTTTCATCGGCATGACTTCCCAACATGTCCGATAATATTTATGTCTACACACTGAAATGGTTTAATTACTGTATTATTTTTTACTTAATTTGAATGAATGTAATTTTCCAATTTTTATTAATTGGCGCCGATTTGGACTCTACTAGAGTAGTCTAATTTTGATTAATATATATTTTTTATTTAAATTAATGTAATTTTTTATTTCAATTAATGTAATTTTTTATGTTATTTTTATTAATGTAATTTTCTGAATTAATTTAATAAAAAATTTGAATTGTTTAATATTAAAGTTAGAAACAGCTTAGAGACAGTTGGGTTGCAGGGTAAGTGTATCTAAGCTGTCACTAGTGCAGAAAGTGGAAATGGAGACACTTTGGAGACATTGCAGAGAGCCTTAGCATTAACTCATCTTCTATACGGGTAAATTAGCTTTTAGATAAAAAAGAGAGTAGTTATAATTTAAACACAATTACTTCTATGTGATCGGTCGCATGGCATGGGGCGCGTGGTATGCACGCGTCTTTTTTTTTTTTAAGAGTCGAGCAAGAGAATCCGAAGGTCTTGGTGCGAGTTAAAAGACATTAATGTTGCCACAATTATTATCTATAAATTAAAATTGAAATTGAAGGTGGAGCCAGACAAAAAAATTGAAATTTAAACGAAAATTCGAAATTCAAAAATAAGAACGGGAAGAGTTGACCTGGTTTGACCCGCATTGATCGGGTTGGGTCAACCCAGATCTGGTCGCTGGGATCTGGCCGTAGGGGATCCGGAGATTGCCTCTAATTTGAATAATGACCTTCAACAACATTTATAATTTCGATCCAATTTTTAAATGTTATAAATATATTTATACTTCCAATTTTGGGGGGATTTTTTTTTTACACAAAACAAGATGTGCAAAATATAAAATACCCACATTCTTTGTAAACAATTTATTTTACCAACATGTAACATTAGGGTACTAATTGTCACCTTCTCAGCTTTTTGTCCCATCAAAGGAGAAATTCATGTTATGCACTAGTCAGCTATCGGTCTCTACATTGACCAACTTTACTGACACATCTCACACGACATGTATGAAATCACGCTCGAGGGGGATCGTGTATCCCGCTCGAGAGGGATTTCACACCTGTCGAGCAAGATTTTCTTATATGCAAGCGTGATCATCGTTTTGGTTACATTTATGACGATTCATTATTTTCGAGTCAATGCTAAACACTACTTAATCCGTAAATGATTAATAAAAAAATATTATTATAGTATAATGATTGTTAATTAAGGATCAAATTATTACACAATCATTATTATTACACGCACAACCATACTTGTCATACACTTTATATCAAATTTCTTACACATGTGTAAGAGATTTGATATAAAATGCATGACAAGACATCAGTTTATAAAGAAAAAAATTGAGTATGGGTATTTTTGTTTTTTACATATGGGTATGGGTATTTTAGATTTTGCCACCTTCAAATTGTGTATATTTGTGTATTGTCACATTTTATTAATCCATAAGAATGTCATTCATTAATTCATTCATTTTCCACCTTCATTTCATTACAATGGTCGTTCTATTCCTACTAAAATTCATTCCTGTCTACTAGTCACCCCCTAAATACTATGGTTTGATGGAATCAAGTATCTGAACATTTTCTATTGCACATGAGTTTGCATCCAATACTTATTGACATTAATGAATTGAGACGTGTAGTCTGAAGACAATAGATAGAAGACAATGTCTCCGTGCAACAGGTGCACGGTACAACACCCGCCCCGCCCCGACCCGACCCAAGACCTGCACGTAACGCGTGTATCTCATGCATTTAGCTCTCTTCTTTTTTTTTCTTTTTAATTTTCTAGATCTTTTCCTCCTTTTTTGTTTGCCTCTTCTTCTTTGGTTAATAGATCGAGTGAGGAGAGCCGAAGGGCTCGGAGCGAGCTGAAGAATTCAAATTGTTGCCACTACGATTATCTTTATCTTAGTAATCGCAGCGATGACACAGTCGGAAAAAAAATCTAGAAATTTAAAAAAAGAAAAAGAAAAAAAATGGAAAAAAGGTCAATGGCCAAATTGACTGGGTCGGACCCGGGTCAAGTCGGGTCGGTGCTCCATCTCCACCGTGGAGATATATGTCAAGATGTTCATCTCCTTGAGCCCCTCAAAACCTAATACTATTTCCGTCTCACTCATTGTATCTATGTAGTGGTGAATACAGAGAATAAGAACAAAGAGTAAATAATAGAAAGTGGATAGATCTTATTATTTTCAAAGTATTTTAACAAGTTAATTCTTTTTTTATTTAGACGTAGACAATATGATCCATTTAATAAATATGGAGACACAATGAGTGTGACAAAGGGAGTATCTTTGATTTCTTGGATGAGGAAGTTGAACTTACAGGCTTTAAGATTTTGAAATCGTCATCAAAATTTAGGGCAGGTATGATAAAAATGTTAAAAAGATTGCTCATTTATTTGTAATAAAAAATTACAATATAGTTTAGACTATTAAATATTGACCAGGGATTTAAATAAAAACAAAGCTCGAACTAAGTAAATATGGAAAACGGGATTTTTGAAGAATTTTTTCTAATTTCTAAAGATGTCAAAATTGTGAAGGCCCATTGAGTCAAAAGAAATATTCGGGCCTATAAAATCCGCCTACCACACTAATACAAAACCTCCCAAACTTCTCTAAAAATTTGGAGCGAATGTCGCCGCCTTGATTTGGGTAAGATTTCTGTCTAATTCTTTAATTTGAATAGTCTTTGTTTTTTGTTTTTTTACAATATGACTAATAATATTTATTGCATCTTCATTCAACTTTGATGAATTCAGGATGTTGATTGATTTATTTTGATGATTTCAGAATGTTGATTGATTTTATTGAAATTGTTGAGTGCTGTGGTGAAGATGAAACTAAACACTGCTGCCTTTCACCTGTTCGACGAGATGCCTCAAACTTGTGTTTGCCGACAGAACAAAGTTGATTGTTGGCCCGAAACTGTGTGCACCTAATGAAGTTATCTGACAAATTTAATATTTACATTTGTTGATCTTTGAGTGGATGCCATGCCGAATGGGTTATGGATAATACGCCAAAATTAATGTGGAGCATGTGCGAGTTTGATAGATTATCCAAACTCGAGCGTATTTTGGATATATAAATATTTGGTACTAAATAGTTATTTCTGTTGAATAACATGTAAACTAGAGAACACATTGTGTGTTTATATTGAATAATATGTGTAGAGAACACATCTGATATTATATGGACACCAACGTTTGTTTCAATGTTAGTAGCAAGCAACACTTGTTCTGTGTTTTAATTTGATCTGTAGTTTTCTAATTTTACTTCTCGCAACGTATTCAGATTAAATTAAAAAGCTAAAATTAGGTAAAATTAGACAATTTTAATTAGATAAATTTTACTTATAACAATAGACGCTCTGACAAATAGGTAAAATTAGAAGGTGATAATTCTTTTTGCGAAAATTAAAAGGTTGATATTTTTTACTGATAGGCTTTCATAACAAATCAATAAAATTAGAAGGTGGATATTTTTTTTTCAAAAATTAAAAGGTTTAGAGAAAAACTAGAATTTGACAAAAGGTTGGGGTTATTTATACAATTAACCTATTCTTTTTCTCTGTTTGTGGCTTTGGGTGGGTGTGTGTTTGTTTGTGCCTGTTGTGTTTTAGTGTTTTTTCTCGTGATTTGTAGCCTACTTCAACCAAGTGCAATTAACATAGATTTTGGTGTGAAAACTTGTTTATTTCAGCTAGGACTGGGGTAGGAGCAAAGAAAAAGCGTCGGACCTTCTGATCCCTATTCATTCATTCATTATTCTTGTAAGGCTACACATCTGTATATATGCCTCACTGATAGAATTTGTATTTTTTATGGTTTTTAGGCTATTAAAAATATATGGTGCATAGTGATTAGCTGATTTTAGGAGTTGAAAATGGGAATGATATTCAATTGCGACTGAACTTGGCATATTTGTCAAACTACTCCATCTCCATCTTTGGTTATTGAAGTTGAGATTTGTTAAAATTTCTACTGAACCTGCCTATCATTCTTGTTTAAGCAGTTACTCTGGGCAAATGTAGATGAACTATGCTACTATTAAGTAACACTCCCTATTCTAGGATAGAATTGACAGCCAAAAATGCTGGCATGGCAATCTCAAGTATTTCCTTTTTTTGCTTATGTCCATGTTTCGTTAGCTGCAGTTTGCATTTTGGGGTAAAAGAACATGAAATTAATATTCTTCAAGTGCACATGATGCAAATGCATTGAATGGCTACCGTACATTGAAACTCTCAAGGGATCAAATTTGGTGGGCATTACTTGATAATTTGGAAGAAAGCTAAATTTATATACATTTGTTTTAGCTTTGAAAGAAACTGAATCTGCACGTTGTAGATAATAAATAGCAACTTATTTTGAAGATTATATTTGCATAATTTAGGTTCAACTATCTTTTCTGCTGTGATAGTATATACATTTGTTTTAGCTTTGAAAGAAACTGAATCTGCACGTTGTAGATAATAAATAGCAACTTATTTTGAAGATTATATTTGCATAATTTAGGTTCAACTATCTTTTCTGCTGTGATAGTTTTATGCATTAATATTGATGTGTGTTTTTTTTTTTTTTTTTTTTTTTTTTTTTTCGTGTTTTTAAGATACTTCAATGTGACAGTTGGGGCCATTATCATGGTTTTTTGCACATGAGTCATAATCTTTTGCTAGTGATGATGATACCAAACCAGTGAGTGATACTTAGAACATGTCACTCTGTGCCCTTTCTCAGCTAGCTGTTCTTTTTTTACGTTATATTCCTTGTTTATAGATAAGTGACATTTCCTTTTAGTTATTTCCAAACAACTCAATTGAAAATTTGAAATCTTGAAACACCAACAATCTGTTATTACTTCTTTAGCTCATCTTTGCTTTGATACTAAGTAACTATGTTCACAATGGTCCAAGCATGTCAGCTACACGTACATCCTAACAATCTTCGAGACTCTTTTCTGCCATGTTTGCTCACCTGCTGTATTCTTGATGCTGTCCTCAATTTACTTGTCATAGGACCTTGGCTTTTTCTTTGAGTGCTAGCATGCACTTCAGCTATATGATCTTACTGTGCTCAGAAGTGTTCCACAGTTCGTAAAACCTATCAAAAGTATAATGTAAGGGATCTCAATTTCTAGTTATACACTATTTGTCATAATCAAAATTTATAAAATATTGGTAACAGCGTTAGCATATTGTTGGGGTTACTTGGAACACAGTTGAGATAAATCAAAATTTCTTGTTCTTTAAGGAGTTGTTCCAGTGATAAAAAAGCCTGTTGCAAAAGTTAAATGGTATGCATACAACAGCATATTTGATGCTTCTCATACATTAGCATGATTTGTCTAGTCAATTGTTTCAGTAGTTGTGTTAAAATCACATTTTACGAATTTTTACAGCAGTTATATGGTTCTGGAAGCTTTCTCGAATTGAACCTTGTGTGTTCTTTAATGTAACAAGTTAAAGAAATGTCTTTTATTTTTATGCGAAGTGTAACCCGCTGGGAACTAGATGTCCTTTTGAATCTACAGGAGGTTCAGTTCTTGAACCCTGCTTCTTTTCTAAAAATTAATGTGTCACATAGACCCCAATTCTGCACCATGATGCATGAGAACTTATATACTCTGCATTTTAAAATCTGAATGAGTATGATCTCTTCCAAAATGGAACTTTCACGTTAAGAATCATTTAGCGTGATTATTTGAAGGCAAGGCTATCACCTTATCATCTCATTCGTACTGATCGACAAAGTACCAGGATATGCATATTTTCAATTCGTTGTCAAAGCTTATACATGTTTCAGACAAAATATAATTTATAAAGTCGTCCAAATCATGAAGAAATTATATCCAAGCCCAAGAGTTAATATTAGGAATGATGTTCCTGACGCTCACCATATTTTCTCTCTTCATTTGTGCTATTCTAGGCTGTTGAGGAATACATAGTTATGTTGTTTGAGAAAGCAATGATATGCGCAATCAATGCAAATCGTCCTACTCTAAGTAAGTTCCACTCCTTCAGTCTATCACCAGGCACAATATATATTGATTGTTAGCTCATAAGCAAGCTCGTTAAGTGATTTATCTTCAAAACATTAGATTATTAACTATGTCTTATATATTATACTATTAATTAGTAAAATTTGGATTAACTAGTTAACTTCTTTTATTTATGGGAAAATAGTAAATATATGACATTATTGTGAATAAAATTACTTATATTTTTGAAAAATGACTAAAATTTTAAATGAAAGTCTACATTTTTAAAAGCTCAATTAGGCAATCAAAAAAGCTCATTCCATAATTAAATAGAAGCTCGACTCTCTGCTCTTACACCCCTAACAAGACTGCACCTTAACTTTAAGGTAGTCCACTAATCACCAGTAGCTTCAGTTTCGTCAAGTAGAAACTGTTTGTAGTATTGTGGCCTTGTTCAAAATTTCAAATCTGTTATATTTTGAATTTACCAGTTTCACACGTCTGTATGAGGCGCATATATATATATATATATGTATGTATATATATATCATTTGTGTAAACCTGATGTTTCAAGTTTATTTTGAATCGTTGTCAGTGAAATATTGAGGTGGCGAGATGACTTGGAGGTATAGGGCAACCTTGGTAATTTCCATCCAAGATAGACGACTTTTGCACCCTATTTGACTTACTTACGCTTAGGCAAATAGTAAGCATATTCCGTGTACAAGTGCATGACATAATCATTGAAATTCTCAAATAGTTAGCTCCTCTTTGTTGAAGGGTGGTTGCAGCCATCACTATTTCTTTATACTCTAATTCTCATGCATTTTAATATTTATATTTGAATCTAGTGTTATATCTTATTATGACATAGGCCTTACAACTATGTTCTAGACATTTGTGGACTTAAGATTGTTTGAGAAAAGATCCAACCCATGATTTCTCATTATCACGTTTTGGAGGAAAGTGCTATTCAATATATCGCAATGGAATTGTGGTGTTGCAATGGAGTGCATCAACATATCGCAAGAAGAAACAAGTTTTCAAAAGTATGGATTATTTAGACTAGATTTGTAATTTATTGTTTTACAATAATTTTAGAATTTATTAGTGAGTGCTATGTTCGTTTGTTTATAGTACTTTTAGACAGTGCCATAGATCAATTTTGATTTTGTTGGGCCTAATTATTGTTGTGTTTGTGTTAAAATAAAAGGGATGTATTTTGTCCCACATCGGTTATATGATCAAAGTGTAGGAGCTTTTTAGGGCTATATAAGAGGCTAGGTATATTTGATGTTTTTGTACTGGGTTTTATACTTTAGTCTTGTGTTTGACTCTAGGAAAATTCCTTGTCTCAGGTTGTGAGCAAGGTGAGAGTCATTCAAAGGCTTGTAATATTGTATGGGTGTCGAGTTTATATTGCTGGTTGTGGTGAGTCGTGGTTTTTTCTCCGATTTTGGAGTTTTCACATTAAATTCTTGTGTTGTTGATTGTTCTTTATTTTTTCGTCTTATTTCTTGTCTATTATCATTTTCCCCGCATTGGGATAGGGACGTGATTTCCTAATAACTGGTATCAGAGCCAGGTTCGAGAGTTCTCTTGTCAAGCGGCTGTTCAACAAGGGGTGGAGAAATGATGGGTCAAGATCAATGAAGTTTGATGTGGAGAAATTTGATAGAGAAATAATCTTTAGCTTGTGGCAAGGCAAGAACAAGTTAAGGATGTTGTGATATAATCTGGGTTACACAAGTTTTTGGGAGAAAAAAAGGGCTACACTAGGCGATATGAATCAAGGTGGAGTGGTTGTAACAAATAGCTCAGAGGAAGCGGCTAACATTGTGATTGAAGATTATGTCCTTTGATTGTTGAGGACATGGACATCCTTATGGCATCTTCAATTGCTATGGATGAGGATGTGATGATGTTAGTTGGGCCACATGTGCATTGGTTTGGCATGGATGCAAGGTGTGTGATGGAAGTTATGTCAACGGCTGAAGGACTTATAGGAGGGCCAAAAATTAGGAGTTGCACCATAAATTTCAGCGGAATTATTGACATGTGCCGAAGGAGAATCTTAGATGGTTGATTCTAAGTGTTCTGCTCATATGGTGGAGTAGGTTTGTGGTTCTTTGGTTTAAGAATCATGATTGTCGATGAAGATAATGGAGTATTTCTTTTATTTTAACAAGGTGGAGATTGTTAGGTTTGTGTTAAAATAAAAGGGATGTATTTTGTCCCACATCGGTTATATGATCAAAGTGTAGGAGCTTTTTAGGGCTATATAAAAGGCTATGTATATTTGATGTATTTGCACTGGGTTTTACACTTTAGTCTTGTATTTGACTCTAGGAAAATTCCTTGTCTCCGATTGTGAGAAAGATGAGAGTCATTCAAAGGCTTGTAATAGTGTAGGGGTGTCGAGTTTATATTGCTAGGTGTGGTGGGTCGTGGTTTTTTCTCCGATTTTGGAGTTTCCACGTTAAATTCTTGTGTTGTTGATTGTTTTTTATTTTTCCGTCTTATTTCTTGTCTATTATCGTTTTCTCCTAGTTGGATAGGGACGTGATTTCCTAGCAATTATGTTATACTTGAAATATTTAAGTTATATGATACATTTTTCTATAACATCCTTCAAAATAAAAAAAGATAATTAAATCATAAGCAAATGATGAAAAAACACTACATAAAATGTTATATTATATTAATAAAAATGAAATAGAGTTGAGAGAAGCAACAACTTTATTGACGAAAGAAACACACGATCATATTAGTTTTTTACAAATTATTACAAGTTGAACGAGGCTCACATATATAATTCAAAGATTGGCGACTTTGGTCTCCACACTCCAAACAATTTGATAAAATTCATAGATCAATAGGACACCAACCAACAACAGATAAAAAAAAGGCCAACATTAAGGGGGGAAAAAATAGTGAGTCAGTTCTAATAACAAAATTACAACTAAAAAAAAAAGCCAACATTAAGAAAAAAAAAAGAATAGCTAGTAAGTTCTAACAACAATTCAGTAATGTGATCAAAATTGTATAGATTCAACAACCCAAGAAAAAAAAAAATTAAGTATTTTCGTGCTACTTTTTTTTTCATCTTATCATGCCAAATCTATTTGGCTAAATTGAAACCACGTAAACAAGAAGAAATATATAGAAATGAAACAAATTTTTGTCACATAGATCAATTTCATAGTACTTTATTTCTTATTCATGGAGTTGAAGATTGTAAGGAAGGCATTTGTGTCATCATCATGATTTGAGGGAAACATTCTTCAATCAGTCCGAAGTAGATTATTCAATTTTTTTCTTTTTCAGGAAAAACATTAGGGTCTTTTTATATATTTAGTAAATATACTCTAAGGGTGTGTTCGCTTGGAGGTAAAAGGAGGTAAAATAATGTATAATATTATTTTATTCCCTTATATCTTCTTTGGTTGCGATTTAAGAAAAACCCGGGCAGGAGGTATAAATTTTCGGACAACCTCTTTTACCTTACCCGGAGTATAAATTTATACCTTCAAAATGGAGGTATAGTCCCCATGTGTTTTAGATATTTTCTTCTTTATCCATCAATTTCATCCCAAGTAAACAAGATATAAATATTGTGGTCCCCTTTGAGAGTATAAATAAATATATTATCCTTCCAACCAAACAAGATAAAAAACTTGTGGTTCCACAATGAAGTATAAATTTATACCTCATAATATTATCCCTCTATTTAAAGATATAAATTTATACTCACAAGTGAACACACCCTAATTTTCATGCATTTTGATATTTATCTTTGAATCTAATGTTATATCTTATTATGACATAAGCCTTACAACCATGTTCTAGACATTTGTGGACTTAAATTGTTTGAGAAAAGATCCAACACATGATTTCTCATTATCACGATTCGGAGGAAAGTGCTATTCAATCAACCTGGACCAAATTATCATGGCTTTTATTATGTCTATGAAATATTGAGTTATTTAAATGTTCAATTGTAAAACAATTGTCTAACCTTAATCCTTTAATAAAGTAGTCAACCTCAATCTTCAATTTGGACTTTGAAAAAATATCGAGCTAAGCTCGAGCCCAAGGCATTTTGTCTGCTTAGCCAGTGTGTTTGATTGCTCATTTTTGTGGTCGTATAGCTTTATTTGGCTATTTTTATATGTATACGAAATTAAACAGGATATTAGCATTGTTTATATATGTGTAATAAGTTAATTAATTATGTTTAAGTTAATCCCTAAATAAAAAACTATAATGAGCATATACAAACGAAACGTTAGACACCGACAATTGGAATATCGGAATTGACTCCAAACTGGAAGTGAAGTGTGAGTGAGTACTATCAAACATTTAAACTTATTAAACTTATAATTATTATTATTATTATTATTATTATTATTATTATTATTATTATTATTATTATTATTATTATTATTTTCCGAACGAGGAGAGCTGAAGACCTCAGTGCGAGTTAAAAGATATTAGTGTTGCCACAATTATTATCTATAAATTAATATTGAAGCTGAACGTGGAGCCGAACAAAAAAGTTGAAATTTAAACGAAAATTCGAAATTAAAAAATAAGTATTGGAAGTGTTGACCCGATTTGACCCGCGTTGATCGAGTTGGGTCAACCTAGATCTGATCGTAGAGGATCCGGAGATTGCCTCTAATTTAAATAATGACCTTCAACCCCATTTATAATTTCAATCCAATTTTTAAATGTTATAAATAAATTTATACTTCTAATTTTATTAATTCATAAGAATGTCATTCATTAATTCATTCCTTTCCAACCTCTATTCCATTACAATGGTCATTCCATTCCTACTAAAATTTATTCATGTCTAACAGTCACCCACTAAAGACTATCCTTTGATGGAATCAAGTATCCAAACACTTTATATTGCACATGAGTCTGCATCCAATACTTATTGACATTAATGAATTGAGACGTCTAGTCTGAAGACAATAGATAGAAGACAATGTCTCTCGTGGAACAGCTCCATGGTACAACACCCGCCCGGCCCCGCCCCAACTCGGCCCAAGACCCACGCGTGGCGCGTGAGATCTACACGTTGCGTGTATTTTATGCGACTATTTGTTTTTTCCTTTTTAATTTTATAGATCTTTTTCCTCTTTTTTTTGTTTGTCTCTTCTTCTTTGTTTAAGAGATAGAGTGAGGAGAGCCGAAAGAGTCGGAGCGAGCCGAAAATTCAAATTGTTGTCACTACGATTATCTTTATATTAGTAATCGGAGCGATGATGGAAGAGGAAAAAAATCTAGAAATTTGAAAAAAAATCTAGAAATTAAAAAAGAAAAAGAAAAAATACTGGAAAATTAAAATTAAAAATAAAGGTCAATAGGCCAATTGACTGGGTCGGGCCCGGGTCGGGATGGGCCGATGCTCCATCTCCACCGTTGAGATGTATGCACATGAGTTTAACTCTAGATAGAAACTGTTTAAGTGAACATTTTCACCATCAACAAGTATTTAAGTCCATCCATATGTCAAGATGTTCATCTCCTTGAGCCCCTCAAAACCAAATACTACTACTTTCGTCTCATTCATTGTGTCTATGTAGTGGTGGATACGAAGATTAAGAACAAAGAGTAAAAAATAAAAAATTAATAGGCCTTACTATTTTTAAATTGTTTTAAAGAGTTAATTCTTTTTTCTTATTTAGACGTAGATAATATGAGTGAAATGTCCATTTAATAAATATGCAGACACCATGAGTGTGACAATGGGGAGTATCTTTGATTTCTTGGATGAGGACCTTGAACTTACAGACTTTAAGATTTTGAAATCGTCATCAAAATTTGGGGTAGGTATAATTAAAACTTTAAAAAAAGATTGCTCATTTATTTGTAATAAAAAATTACAAATATAGTTTAGACTACTAAATATTGACCAGGGATTAAATAATAGAAACTTGGAATGCTCGAACTAAGTAAATATGGAAAACGGAATTTTTGAAGGATTTTTTCTAATTTCTAATGATGTCAAAATTGTGAAGGCCCATTGACTCAAAGGAAATATTCGGGCCTAGAACAATCTGAATATCAATCACAAGCCCATACAAAATCGTTCGGGTCGGATCACCTCCGCCCGAAATAGAAATATTGTTGAAGAAATCTAGGGCCGGCTGAGGATAAAACCCCACCACCGCTAATATCAGAAAAAATCACTATAAAATCCGCCTACCGCGGAAACCCTAATTACGAAGTGAATTAAAAGAGAGCAGAGAACCTCCCAAATTTCTCTAAAAATTTGGAGCGAATGTCGCCGCCTTGATTTGGGTAAGATATCTGTCCAATTCTTTAATTTGAATAGTATCTTGTTTTTTGTTTTTTTTTTTTACAATATGACTAATATTTATTGCATTTATTTTGATGATTTCAGAATGTTGATTGATTTATTTTGATGATTTCAGAATGTTGATTGATTTTATTGAAATCGTTGAGTGTTGTGGTGAAGATGAAACTAAACACTGCTGCCTTTCACCTGTTCGACGAGATGCCTCACACGGGTGCTCTTGTAAATCACTCTTGTTTTTGCCGACAGAACAAAGTTGATTGTTGGCCGAGCAACTGTGTGAACCTAATGAAGTTATCTGCTAAATTAAATATTTATGCTGGTTAATCTTTGAAAGGACGTCATGTCGGGTGGGTTGCGGAACATACGCTAAAATTAATGCGGAGCATGTGCGAGTTTGAAAGATTATGCGAGTGTATTTTTAATATATAAATATTTGCTATTAATTAATTATTTATATATAATAATATATAAATTAGAGAACATATTGTGTGTTTTGAGCTCATATACGACCTCTGCCATCGACATTCGATCTATGGGAAATTCCATTGAGCATCTTACTCTGATTTTTAGAATTAAAACAAAGTAGAGAACACATTTGATATTATATTATGTCAATGGATATTGTTTGAGATTAGATTGTATTATTATTTATCAATCAATGGATATTGTTTGCGATTAGATTGTATTGTTATTTGTAAAGTTGCTTTGCAATTGATGTCTAAATAAATACTAATATTATTTGCTATATATTGTACTTTTTTACTTGTAAAGTCTTTTTTTGCCTGTTAAACAATAAATAAAAAAATATTTACAGTCTCTATTCTTTGAATTAGTTAGCCGATATTAAAGTTGAAAAGTGATCGTTTCATTCATTTTTTTGCTTATAGTAGAGATTAAACCAAATAAGCAAAACACTATAAAAAGATCACATTGTACTGCCCAGAGCCAGTTTTACAAGACTTTTCTATAGTAGTTGATTTGGTTGAGTTTTAAAGAAAAATTGTTCTTCAATCAATTGCGTCAAAATGATGTAGTTTTGCCTTATGTAGGAAATTTTTGCTGGCAATGTCAGCTTATGTCCAAAATAAAAAAAACCGATGTACAT
The DNA here is from genome assembly GCA_029490685.1 of Schizonepeta tenuifolia. Lineage (NCBI taxonomy): Eukaryota > Viridiplantae > Streptophyta > Magnoliopsida > Lamiales > Lamiaceae > Schizonepeta > Schizonepeta tenuifolia. The sequence goes on from CM055957.1 coordinate 83,218,901, forward strand.
TACTATAGGCAAAGGAATGAGGTTATGTCGATGTTGGATACACCCACTATACATCCCCCTCCTTAATCTTCATACACGTTTCATTCCGATTATGGCTTATTAAATTTAAATGCAAATTGAAAATGTTAATCATGGTGGACGGTTAGTTACTGTTTGGTTAATTTGCATTTTGTCTTTTTCGATTGGGTAGTATATATTTGTTATTGTATTTACCTATGTTATCCAATTTTAGTTGATGGAAGTTATTTTATTATTATTAATTTTATTTGTTGTCTTTTATGACTGTTATTGAAGTTATTTTTTTTAAATCTTTTATCACTTCTCGTAAAATTCTTTTTAATCATGTTAATAATTATAAAATGACAACCTTTACGTAATACAATATTTAATTTAGAGTAATGATATTCGGTTATACTGTGGCCAGTCACATGCGTGAAAAAAAGAAAGTTGACTGTAAAAATGGAAAAAAATCATATTATTCCCATAGGGTTTATATTTTTTAGTTAGGGTCTATTTTCATTTTCAAAACATATATTACTATTTTTAGCGCGTGTGGTTGACCACAGTGTGTCCAAATTATACAACCGAAACCCTGTTTCCCCCAAATTATATTTTAAAATTTTCAATTTATTTTTCGGTGGGGCCTCTATATTACAAAATTACATTTTACAATTTGGGTCAATTCGGGCCATATATACCCTATCCACTTTGGGCCATATATCCAATTATATACATAGAGCAATATGATTAATGTGCCTCTAATCCAATATAACTAACAGTAATATGTATTGTTAGTACATCAAATTATTTTAAGGAATAAAATTATATAACTTTTAAGAATAGTTTAGTGTAACATATCCAAATAAACATTGAGGTGATAATAATAACATATAAGTTGAGAACACGTACAAAAACAGTAATATGATGCATAATTGTTGCTTTAGCAAGTAAAGTTACATTAGAATTGAAGCACGAAAACGAAATGACCTAAATAATTGTAAAGGTCCTCGACGAAGCTAACATAAACGATACTTGAAAAGACCAGTCCTGCAAACAAACATGAATTCTGCAAATACGAATACATGGGTGAATCTTACTAGTCGATTTCTATTGCAGTTTCTAGTATGTGACCAAGTGCTTCGGTTTCTGCATGCAGTTGAAGCAGGTCAACATGTTCGTTTGCCGTTTCCAACTCCTTTGCACGTGCATCGATTTTTGCCTGCAGTTGAGGTGGGAGAACATTAGTGTCCCTTATTATAATAACTTTCACCTTAAGAGTCTCATTAGTTGACTCGAGCACTTCAAAGATCAACATCGTCCTCCTTGAGATTGTGATGTATCACGAGTTCTTTCCAACTACTGCAGTCAAACCTTGGCCTATCATCATTCCCGCGGAAGGGAATGTTCCATGTTCGTCCAGGACACATGACAACTACCGACACATTAGCATGACAAATGTAGTTTTTTCCTTCTGCCGGCACGTCCTGTTCAATAGATATCATAAGATTTAAAGTAAAAAGATGTTAGTCGAAGTTAAGCTGTCAAAAATCGATCTGAAATGGAGAATAAAGTAAAGAGTAAAATTCGTTAATACCATACGAAAGGGTGCAGAGACATGTGATTTTGTTAAAAATACTGAAAAAAAGGGATGCTCTCCTGAGAGACATTTGAACTCAAGACTACCTTCATTCGTCATATATCCTGATGCATTATTCATCATGGAAACTATAATTAAATTCATCATACATAATTTATGAATCTTATCCTAGATTCATGATTCACCATTCTCATCCCAGATTCATGCTTCACCATTCATTAATCATAGAGTGACAGTACAACTGCAAGTACTTAAGTAAGCAGAAATCAGCACATCACACATACTAGTCTAGTGTTTAGTAATGAAGTAGTACCATCATTCATCTTTTGCCACCCAAAATAAATAAATAAACATAATTTCAACACAGTTCAAAAATGATAATTCAAGAAACATTATCTCCATAGTTATATAATTAAAAATTGTCTTCAACCAGTGTCAATGCATTATAATATCATTGTTCAGTTATATTTCTCTTCAAACATTTATCAGACAGGTTGTGGACGTATTTCTCCGAAAAACAGTTTAACCAACCTTAACTCATGGCTTAACCCATATAATAGCATTATATCTAAATAAAATTAACACCACATAAATCGGTTCGAAACGCCACATACTGATCTTATTCGAAAGGGGCAATTTTCGAACCAAATTCCAATAATCGTTGTGTGCGCGCTTACCTACATAATAATTATAGAAAGTGAAAGCAAATTATTAAAATAAGAATTCGAAAGATATTGGCGACATTACCTACTATTTTTCGACGAGAATTACAACGAGATTCGACTGAGGGCTGGCAGAATCGGCGGCAGTTCCGGTTTTTGCAGCGTCTTCGGATGCAGATTCCCTGAAAAACCCAACAAGATAGAAGTTAAGAACCACATTACATTATTGGAGATCGATGGGATTTACAAGCACGACGTGCCGTCGACCTCTTACCTTTTTTTAACGGCTGTGGCGATGGAGATTTGCCCTAATTTGCCCCCCCCCCCCCTCCTCCCTCCAATGCGATATATTTACGGAATAGATATTTGCGTGGTGCCGCTTTCGCATTTTTTTTATAAAAAAAAATGTAGCAATTTTAGTTTTTATAAATACAAAATAAAACACAGCATATGTATGTATGACATGTGGCGGGGTGAGTTTTAAAGCTAGCGTAATTGCTTGCATTTAGTTGGTTGTTGTTTCGAATCCCTCAACACGCACTTAATGATCCCTTTTTTTTTTCTTCCTCACTATGTTATTGTCTTATTAGTTTTGGGTTTATTTTTTAAAATTTTAATATACGTACCCGATTTATTCGTAATTCTTCATTCGACATTTAATAATATGTATGTAATAATTAATCTCAATTTTTTTCCCTTTTTTTATTAAATTTTAAAAATAAAAAATTGTACTAATCCTTCAATCGACATTTAATAATCTGTAGTAAAATTTTCTTAAAAATTCTTCAATTGACATTTAATAATTTGTACTAAAATTTTGTTAAGATTTCTTCAATCGACATTTAATACTTTTTACATTGACATTTTGTAGCGCTTTAAAACGATTTGCAATCAACCTTTTTTAGCGAATAGTTATTTAATTTGTACCGACATTTTTTTAATAATTCTTCAATGTACATTTTTAATGAATCGGTACAATGGACATTTAATAAAATGATGGATTATTTTTTTGCAGTCTGTTGAAGCGTTTATGAATAGCAGCATCATCTCCATCACTCACTGACAATCGTCTAATTTTGTCAATGAAATTCCTCGAACCTCTATACATATTTTACAGGGAACTAAAAACCTAATGTAATGGAATGATTAACGACACATCAGTCGTAGATGTTATGAAATTTTGGCTGTAAACATTTTATATAATTTATAACGATTTTTTTAACGAATCGTTATTTCTTTGTAAGATTCGAAATTTCAGTTAAATTTATTCATTTTAAATCTTTTAACATAACACTATTGCTCGAAATATGAATAAGGAAGTAATCAAATTCAGTAGACATATGGGAATTTATGTTACATTTGAAGAAACTAATTGATAAATATCATATGTGTTTATGATAAATATATAGTAATTAATTTAGGAAAATTAATTTCACCTTATATTATGGTCGGATGAATAGTATGAACCAGATATTCAAATAATTTTAAATCGATATATTAAATTTTGCGATCAAATCAATACAATTATGGATTTCAAAATTTCTACCAATATATCGGATGTATCTAAATTAATTAAATGAATTTTGCTGGTATGGATGGAATTACCAAAGTAAGGAGGAAAATAGTGTGAGAATGAAATAGGGACACCAAAAATGTCTTAAAAAATAGGCTTTCTCTGTCTAATGGTTCAATCGGATTGTTCAAACTAACCGGAGGTTGTGTAATCCACTAGTTTGCTAAAAATGACAACCCAACCCAAAAATCACGAGCAACCCTGATTTACTAATTTTTGTAAGAAGAAAATGTCCAATAGTGAATGCTAAATCATCAAAATTTATTTTTCTGATTACAAATATAATAACGCCACGGAAATTCCATCTTTCATAATTGTCTTCCAATGTGGTTTAAACCATTTACATTTCCCTTTGACTTCCAGAATTAATTATCATGTTGGTTCCTTAAACAAATATTAACAACGTAAAAAGGAATTGACCTCTGTAATTCGTTGTGTATTAACACCCAACTTTGTGATCTCCTCCTTTTTTTTTTTTTTTTTTTTTTTTTTTTTTTTTCTTTTGTTTGACAATTACATAAGAGTTAGTATATGTAGCATGCAATAATCCGCACTTTTGTATATATATTTTTTTATAGAGCATGTAATAAAGTATCATGTCTTACTCGATTAATCACACCATGCATACCATGTAACTTGTAATAATTAAGTAGGTAAATTTAGTGCATAAACCTAATTCACTTAATCCATATGCAGAAACCTTCTTCACTTAAAACATAATATGAACGACATTTGTACAAGCATAGAGAAATTCATAAATATTCTAGTGTTTGAAATACTACGCTTCAACCATAAATCAAGCACAAAAGAGATACATAGAAAAAACAGAACAACACAACATAAATATACAACATAAGAACAGTCATATGAGTTCCCTGAAATACATTATACTAGTCATGGTTAGCACGAAAACTTGTTGACGCCTAAAGCTAGTCAGAGATAAAAGCTTATGAAGCACGAGTTTTCTTCCAAAAAAGCAACCTTTAGTAGTCACCTTTAGATAAAGGGCTCGCCCAACCATACCGGGTCCACCCCCGCAGCAGCACCCAACAACCAAGGGTAATCCACGCATGTGTAGCAGCCATTTTGGAACATGAACCGGAGCTTTGTGTAGTTCCGGAGCATCCGGGCCCTCACGGTCGCATCTCCCTGCCCTTTCTATGTCCCATGAACATTGGGGTTAATACTGCATTACGAAAGTAGCTGACTACTATTGTACGAATAAGAGACTATACACTTACATCTGAGCCAACAAGAATGAGGTAGTCTATGCCGTAAGGCTGCATGCATCGCGCCTCGTTGGGGGGGTCTCGAGGGTGGCTCGAGACGGGTGGAGCTCGAGGCCCTCGCTTGGCAAGCCACTGCAGCTCGAGACCGGCTTGAACACACGAGACCGGCTCGTGGCTTGCACACGCTACATTTATGAAATAAAAAAATAAATAAATAAATTATGGCACGTGTTTACACGCGCCTAACGTTTAAAAAATTTAAAATTCGAACGTTGGCTGGCTTTCTCAACAGCTAAATACCGATTTAATTATTATTATTATTATTATTATTATTATTATTATTATTATTATTATTATTTATTTTTTTTCCTTTTCCTTCACTATAAATTATGGCAGTTGTATCAACAACGACGTCGTCCCTGCCACACACGTATAATTGTTGTCATTGTCCTAATTATTCACTCTTTGCTCCTCTTCATTTCCCTTCCAAACCTATTGTTGAAAAATATATGAGCGTGTGTGATATGTGTATTAAAATGAAAAAAAAAGAAATGAACCGAGGCTAGAGTTAGACTCTATCTCCGTAAGACAATATTGCTCTGCTATCGTGCACGCGGTCTACAGCAATTTCCCCCAAGATACAACGGTTCTGATGAACTTTGAGACGTTGCACGACGTGTCGCAGTTCCGGCGAACAACTCGATACTCGGGACGAGTACTCGATTCTAGACTCTACTATAAATGAGATGTATGTATGCAAACTCGTTGTTGTGGGTTCGTATATTTTTTGTGTATATATTCGTGTCAGATTCTGTGGGCTATTTATAGGCGGAAGGTACTTATTCCGAACGGGTGCCTACGAGGTGGTTATCGGCGCCATTCAACCATATGCCGACACGTGGCGTTGATGAAGGGATGTCTCGTGTGATGGCGACACGTGGCGGAAGGAGTTGATTCGGTTGAAACTGACATCAACCGCTGTGTAACCGCACCGTGCGGTCGGCCACACCGAACGCATCCTTATCCGTACAAACCGCCGTAGCCTCTCCGTGCGCACATGTAACGTGTGTTCGAGTCCTTTAGCCAAAATAACTTTGGCTCTTCAATTGCTCCGATCGTGATTGTGCGAAGTGCAAAGTGCGCCTCAAAGCGCCCATTGCGACAAGTGCGACGTGCACATGCACGTGCTCGTCGCCATCGGCGTCAGACTCGGACTCGTATGGTGCTTCGCACCGTCCTCGTAGGAATCATGGTCAAGCATAAAATGTGTCAACACTTGAGCCACTAAGGTGCACCATAGGTAACACACTTGGATATACTCCTTTATAGTGTTGCTCTTTATATATAACACAAAACATTCTTGAATTTTTGATATGGGATAAACAAGATAGAATACACACAATTCTAGTTTCAAGTAGCCATATTTATGTATTAATTGCTCATTCATTCCTTAATGGAATTGAACAAATAAATACATTAAATCATAGTGCTCGAAACGTATATTTCGTTTCTACCATTAGTTTCCACATACTCCTTATGGATTTAATGCTATAAGGTACCAAAATTCCAACACCTATATTCTCTGTTTCATCTTTTACAGCTTCCCCATGGCCGCTCAAAACAATCAAATGGCACCCAACCAGTCTCAAGGTGACGTAGCACCACTCTGTTTCCATCATCGGCCGGCTAATTGGCAGACATCTAGGACTGATAAAAACCCATATCGACGCCTTTACTGTTTGCCATTACGGAATTGTAAGTTTGTTATTTTATTATAAATTAAACTTTTGCGATCGCACACGCTCATGTTGGTAGATTCCGTTGTGCAGGCGAACAGTTGTGGATTTTTCCGGTGGATAGATCCCGAAATGCCTGCTTTTCAAAGGAGGATAATCCTCCGCCTCCGTGCTGAAAGAGATGACTTGGAGATCCAAGTGCGCAAGCTTTTACAGCTTATCAAGAAGATGAAGTTCATAAACCGAGTTTTAGTCGTACTTCTAGTGGCTCTATTTGTTAAATTTGTAATGTATTAGATTTTAAGTATGTTTAATCTTCTCACCGACATTTAATATGGTCATTAATTTTACCCCTAGTTATATGAATATTGTCGTAACAATTACGTACGTTGAAGAAGGGTTGTAATGATCTTTTTATATAACATTATTATATAATGTTATACAGTATTAATTAATCTTGTTGAATGAGATATATCTTAAACTTGTAATTTACTTACTTTATCTATTCTTGGTGTGTGGTTATAACTGCAGAATCAGGATATGGTCATAAATCTTCTAATGTTCAGAGCAACATCAAATCCTGATATGTTTAATAATCGATAGGCAGCGTTAGATCAGCTTGCGTGGGTACGTATATTGTGTTTATAACTTCAACCTATCTCATATCTGAAAAACTTGTCATAACTCGTACCCTAAATTCTAATTATTGCAACATGATGTAGGTACGGATCAATGAGCCAGATTGGGAATCAGCTTATCGACGGATGGAGGCATACGTCAAAGGAGACTGGCTGCTGCAGCGCCCAATTCCATGGGCAGCAGTGGACAATTTGTACGGAGTCGCACATCTTCCCATGAAGCACTGGGTAGCCTATCAAGTCATATTTGCAGAGGAAAAGATCATAGTATACGACTCAATGACAACTGAGTGGGATGCAGTCCGTGACGAGTTCAACAATATGAGCCAAGTACTACCCATTGTGTGCATTAGGGAAGAGTTGTTTGAGGCCCAAGGGCGCGTGCAATCAGCGTCAGAAGAGTGGGAGGTGGTTCAATATGCTGATCCGCCGCAGCAGTCAAATGACCATGATTACGGTATCATGGATATGAAATACGTTGAATGCCTGGAGGCAGGTGCCCCATTGGAGTTGATCCCCGTGACTGAATGTGGAAAATTTCGGGAGGAGTATCTGGTTCAATTCTGGAAAATGAAGGAGTAGCTTCTGTATGTTCTCCCTCGTACTAAAAAACTGCTTGCTTTTTGTCTATTTGTTGGCCATAGAACTCTACTATTATTGGCCCTATTTTAATTTGTATTTTGGATGTAACCCTAAACAATAATGTTAAGCCACAGGTTTTACGCTTTTGGGATTGGTGTTTGATCTCGAACATCGGTGTCTATATCGCCGTTTCTTTGGGTCAAAACATCATATTCATGTGAAACCCTTTATACTGGCTACCATGCTTATAATATATATTATGTGTCTAGAGCTTCTCGTACGTCATCAATCTTTAAAATATTTATGTATTTAAGAGTCTTGATTAATTTGTTTAATTAATTATTCAATTTAATTCCTTTAATGAAATATAATTACATTACCAAGTTTAGTTCTAAAAAAAATTAGGATATAATATAAAATTAACTGAATGCATCCTGGATGAAAAGAGAAATAATTAACCCATTATTGTTAATGGACAAAGGAACTGATGGAGAACTTTAAATATAATCAATTTTCGTTCTCAATTCCTTATTTATGTTTCACCTTTATTACTTGGATTAATCATAAATAGGTAGCAAATTTGATAATTCAGTATGGTACGTACGATTTAATTTAATACATATACAATCTAACTGAGGCTAAAGAATAAATCAATAGTATATATAATTGAGATGTGTATCTTTTCATACTACATGGTGTGTTCACGCTTTTCCATGGTTATTTTTCTTAACTATCGTATTTTCAGTAGTATTAATTCATATAATATGCACTTTTGAGATTGTTATACTATATATAGTTTCACGTCATCAACATATGTGCATATGTCAAATCAAATTGTAGAGAAATTATAACTCTTACTCTATAATTTGGTTTTAGATGCATATCCAAGTAAGGAAATTATGATTTAGATTGAAAATTAATTTAATTAATTGGTACTCGATTATTATTTTCAAATGATTCGGTTAGGTAGAGATGTTAATTTAACATTAAATAGATTGGCCAATCTAAATAAACATTAGGTAATGCGTATACAGAATTTTTTGGTGGAAATCATAGGAACCTACAACTCCTATCTTCTCTTCACTTAATATCTTATTAATTAATTGTTATTAATAAATCAACATTAGGTATATTTTACTTAAATGTATTGAGTATTCTACACATTTTAAGTTTACTATGACGAACAACCAATTATAATAAGTTTAAATCAATATTTATTTAAATGTGAGAACTCACGGCCGTTGGGCAAAGTCCAGTGCTTTTTGTAGTGTACCATGTGGAATTTTTGTATTTTTAATTTAGATAATTAACATGTATCACACACAGGTTTTGAACCACATGCCTAAGTGAAAAATAACATATGCCCCGATTATTAAATGACATGCCTACGTGAAAATTTTCCAATTCCTTTAATCTTTTATTAGTCAGACTAATTAATATTAATATTTGATTTCCAATGTTCGGATTTTCTTTTTGAAATCACTATAAGTTTTAGAGACGACAACAAAGGACAAAATCACTTTTACATTAGCTTTTGAACATGTACGCAAATATAAAAATAAACATTATTTTGAACAAAAATATAATTTAACTATTTTTCTCCAAATATTGTTCTTATAAACTAAAATAAAATCACTTCCCCACGATAAATTGAAGCATTCGAGTTGTTCATTATTGGTGACCTTTTTTTTACCAAATGAATATTAAGCAAATTAAATGTCTAAATAAATTATATAACTAATAATTAATGTATTGTTTACGAAATTCAATATGACCCACAAATAAAAGAACAATCTTCGTAAATAAATTGTACAGTAATTGCTGCATTATATTATTCATACAATTTAGAGACAACATATTTAATAATAAAGTGATTATTGAGGGTCCAAATCAGGAACAAACATAAAAATGTGAGCAATTACTTTGGAAGTCATCAAATAATCCAACCAAATTCAAATACAAGATTCACTACAGCTGAGAATACTTATAAAAGAAAGACTCATCAACCATGTCCAAACCATCATCTATGTAAACACTAACTTTAGGAGGAGCAGTACTAGGATATACCGGGATGTAATCACAAGGGACGAACGACAACGGTGTGGCTGGTGGATCTTTCTTTTTTTCCGTGATAGCAATCCAGCAGGAAAAGATCAACACAGAATGCAACAAATAAATTTAAACATTTACTAAACATTGAAGTAATTAAATAAAGTGCGAGTATATTCAATTGGAGCTCGAGAATCTATCAAGTATTAACCTTTATTCAGTTTCTCTTGTCGTTGGCGCAAGGTGCGTGCAGGTTTCAACCGCTCATCGATTATATGTTTCGGATCCCAAAAGATCACCCCATCCACCTCATTACAATTAACCTTACTGAAAACCTTCCTTTTCGGTATGGGTTTCGGAACACCCATAATATCTTTCACCTCACGACCAAGGTTTTCGATTTGTTTCAGAATGTACAAACATGCCTCCTCATGCTCAATGCAGGGACTTGCCAAATCATACAACTGCCTCATTATTGTGTTCGAAAACAACATGCCTGGCAGAGTTGATTGGATTTCTAAATCACATATGTCAACATGGAAACCATCCCTAGCTTTTTTCGTCCATCTCTTCAAAATCTGCGAATCAGGAATAGTGAATACATTCATAACATAATATGTCTTAGTAATATGATGACATAAAATTCCCTTAGATTCTAGCATGCAACAAGAGCAAGAAGACACATGAGTCTCCTTATTCCAAATTATTTTTCGCCACCGTCCTCCATTCAGACTTCTAGCAGATATAAGTAGATTGCCATCGCCCTTATCCTCCATGTCATGAGATATTACAACACTTAACGCCCTCTTGGCTTCGGCCTCAAACAACTTATAAACCTTCCTTGTGTACATTGATGCAGCCTGCATAAAAAGATCGTTGTCGCTAACAAACTGCCCGGGTTTCCAAATCAACAGCGTGTCCTTCTCTCTCTCTTTCTTACGCCAACAAGCCTGCACCTCCTCATAATTGCGAACAAACTCGTATAACGAGGAACTAGATCGGTGTAGTAATTTTAGTACACGGTTCGTACCTTCGCTACGTGACGTTGCAAGCATTCCAGCAGTAAAAAAAACCACGAGTAAAAACAGAAGCCCACCTATGACGAAGCTCGTACATGCCATTGAACTAGTTTCTGTACTTCAAATCTTGATAAGCGCTCATCTCAGTCCAAGCCTCATCAAATTCTTCTTCACTCTCAACTTCATTCATACATCGATGCCATAACTTTTTAAATGCAGCATTTCCATTCAAAGTCCCAAACTTTACTGCTGCATTTCGATTAATATGCCATTGGCATAGCCGATGTTTAGTATTTGGTAATGCCGTATCGAGAGCATTCATCATAGCTCTACACTGATCAATGAAGACGACCTTTGGTTCATCCCCAGACATAGACTCCAAAAAGGCACCAAAAAGCCATTCAAAATAAGCAGTCGTCTCATCAGAAAAGAATCCAATTCCGAAGATAACATTCAATGTGTGGTGGTTCATCCCTACAAAAGGTGCACATATCAAGTTGTAGCAGTTTGTCTTATGAGTAGTGTCCACTTACAAAACATCACCAAAAGTGCGGTAGTCCTCAGCACATCTAGAATCGCGGAAAAAAAAGTTCATTATTCTATGATCGTCGTCCAATTGCACTTGTCTATTAAAAGGGGCTCGTCATTAGATTTCTTAATGAAGTATTCCAACAAAGCAATAGAATCACCGTTCTCTACCTTAGTCTTCTTCTTAGCTCTCAAGTGATCGTACGCGTCTTGCCTAGTGAAACCCAAGTTTTGTGGTCCACCGCATTCTCGCTCCATAAATCCACATGCAGCGGTGACTCCAATTCCGGTAGAAGTAAGTGCTTCCAAAATAGATTGTTTGGCATACGACAGATTGCGATTAGACCTTAACATGTATGTCTGATCACTTGGTACCAAGCCATGATTGTGTTCAGTCTCAAATATCTTAACACGCCAAAGGTTGGCCAACTGCACGACCCACCTTTATTTTTGCTTTGTAACCGGTCCTCAACAATAATTTCTTGTAACCAACAACCTCAGCTCTACATTTGGGGCCATCATTAACTCCAGAGCAACAACATACATATTCTTTCCACTTAAGCTCATGGGTTTTGCCAAAATATCGTTGTTCGCCTTTACGCACATCAAACCCCATACAACGACCATGTTCACAGTAAATGAGATACGCCTGTTCCAAATCAGCAACAGTAGATCCAACACACAGTCGTTGCTCAACCTCAGAGATCAAGATATTATTTTTCTGCTTCTCTGCTTCCTCAACATTACACACATTTGAAGATCTAGGAGGCATACATTCTTCAATGACGTGATTGCCATTATTTGGTATATCATGACCATGACCCTCTTTCGAACTATTACCACACTTGTTCCCATCAGTCAAACGTGGGTTGTCAGTGTTGATAATCATATCATTATAATTATCTTCAAAAACCATTGCACCAATATCATCTAGAGATTTCATATTTTTAAACTCTACATTCATCTCTTAATCACAAAGTTCGAATAAATTAAAATTTCCAAGAAAATCATCATCACCATTAATACCAACAAACTCAGGGAAATCTTCTAAATCACAGCCGTAGTTCAGGTCCAAATTCAATATAACATTGTTAGATTGAATTTCAAAAATATACTTACAAAATATAAATAAAAATACGTCTGCGAACCCATATATTAAATTTAAATCGCAAGGCATATTACACCCACATTTGCCACTTATACCACATTTGCCTATATTCAAACCATATCTACAATATACATGAAATTTCAATAGGGGGTAACAGCACAGTGGTACCTAGATTGAGGATTGGAGTTGCTCATTCTAATAAAACACACGATTCAGCAAAATTTCACCGTTTATCCTGACAAATACATTTATTCATAAAAAAATAGGAGTAAAGGGGTAGAATCGATGGAATAATTTTATTGAGCAAAAGATATGAGATTTACCTCAGACGTAAGCATATGGGTGGTGATACAAAGAATGCACAAATTAATTTAAGGCAATCACCCAAACCTAATCCATTAAGAACGAAAATTTTAAATTATTGGCAGTAAGCAAATAAATAAACACCATAATAATTTTGAGCGGATTAAAAATTAAACTTACTTACTAAGTACGAAACGGCCGTCGGAAAAATGGGAGAAAAAAATTCATACAAACAACACAGGAGTTTTGAGGAAGATGAAGCTGGTATACTTTTTAATTTTCGTTACATATTTTGCTGAATAAATGGGAGGAAGATGAAGTACACAGGAGCTTCTTGTGAGAATAAAAAATAGCGGCTCCAATCAAACAAAAAAGTACTTGGCCAATAAAATACATCATCAACAATAGAAGAACAGTGAAACATCTCACCTTAATTAGTCAATAATATTAAATAATTACTAATTAACCACACATCAAAATTAAATAAAAAATAAAAAAATAAAATTAACACGTGTACGACGATAAAATGGTGGGGGCAGAGTTGGTGGATCCAACCTCCAATTTACCTGTGATTTTTTGTAATACAATACATTATAATACTAAACAAATTAGCATAAACTACCACAAAGTCCATATATAAATAAAACAATTCATACTTTCATTGAAATTGAACGACAAATCTCTCGTCCTCAATTTTGTTACTTGACAGGCTCATCGAAAGTATGTATAATTTGTATAATATTTACATTATGAAGTTTTTTTATATAAATAAAAACAACGCTAAGTTTCATATTCCTGATGGCATAATACTTAATACGCTTTTGTGAATTTTTTTTTATTATACTACCCATTGTAGACACATTATTTATTGAGTTAATTGCCTATAAAGGCATAACCTTTTTCACAAATTTACAATTTTAGCATGATCTTTTTTTGGCAATTCAAGGTATGACCTTTCAACTCATTGCAATTTAAGACATATTTTCAAGTTCTGATGATCGGAAAAATGACGTGTAATTTTTTAATAATGTGGCATTTACTTATTTTTGATGTGGCATTTAAATTGAGTTTAAATTTGGATTATTGAGAAAATGGTATAATATAAGAAGAAACAAAATTATTTAGTAAAAATAAATATAAATGCACATCAGCAATGAGTCAAATGCCACATAAAAAATAGTTAAATGTTACGTCACTAAAAAATTACACATCATATTTCTGATCACCGAAATTTGAAAATATGCTCTGAATTGCAATAAGTTGAAAGATCATACCTTGAATTGCTAATGAAAAAAAGTCATGCTAAAATTACAAATTTGTGAAAAGGTTGTGCCTTTATAGGCAATTTACCCTTATTTATTTATGTCTAAATAAATGAAATAACATTCTTTCAAGAAAAAAAATAAAACATAACAATATATGATCAAGAAATTGATGTAAGAAATAAGAAAGTATATAATGTCACAGCCCCAATTCCCGAGGGACGGCAAAGTCGGGGTGCGACTAGGGGTTGGATTAAAGAAGCGGGGAAGAAGGGGGATGATTAAGAATGAACGAATAAACAGACATTAATAACAGAATAACTTCTATGAACAAGACTTCATTTAAAAGAAAGAGTTGATCTTGAAGGATCACTCGACAAGTTGTTCAAAAAGAAACTGAGTTCATTGTACGGGGCTTAGACCCAAAAGATAGATACATTATCTCAAAAAGATTGGCAGCGGAAAGCGTAAAGCTTGATACAAGTTCTTTATTCTAATCACGACTCTTAACTCAACTTCAACCACCGCCGCTCCCGTCACTCAACCTGCACATTTTATAAAACATATGCAGGGCTAAGTACAAAAGCACTTAGTGGGCACGTTGCCGAAAACATATAATAAGTATAGATTAAATCAGGCATCTTGATAAATAGCGCATCGGGGTTTTTCAACAAATACCCGAGCCTACTAAACATTTTCTTTCACTTTCACAATATAGCTTGGCCAAGCCCTTTTACTTGATGTTACGTTCAAACTTGTCCAACTTCTGTTTCAACGCCGGGGGAGAGTATACTTCTCCCGCGCACGTTCTATTCACCGTGGTTGGCTACCCATCAACAAGGTACCACACACACCGGCTACCGTGTACACTTAAACCCTGGAAAACCCTTACTGGTTAACTTAGCGGTCCGATCGATTAGTTAACCCCTTTTGGCTAACTTAGAAAGGCACAAGAGAACTCACATAAAATAAATATTTTCATGCCTTGATAATCACTTTAAAACACAGTTATAAAGCGATAAGTAAACATTTTCGAGCATCGCTCATTTGATTTGATATATAGAAAAGCCCATCTCACTAATTACAGAACTACTATACGAGCTTCCGTCTTCTGTCTTCCGTCCTATCCTTGGCGCTGACTTCCTTCTTTTATCGTAAATAAATAAACTTTAAAACTTGATCGCAACGATAAAAGAAACAGGAAATCAAAATTGGTTTTAGTCTTTTAGGCCTTTGCACTTTACTACTTTCTTTTGATTAACGAATAAACGAGACTCGATAAATTCTCATTTAGAAACTGACCTGGCTCAATACTCGACACTTAGGTCAGTAGATAAGTGGATGTCGATAGCTTATAACGACTTAAAAGTTCACAAGGAACGAAGTTGAAAAGGATTCAACTTAAGAAATTAAGTTTTTCGGAAACTTTCTGCACAAGGCAGTGGTTCTTGAGTTCGCATAGAACAGAGCACTTTAAAACAGGGGATGTAATTTATACCAAAATAAAGCCACGGGTGTCTAGTTTACTCTTCAATTTACGGATCTCGATTTCGATAAGCGAGCTAGGAGTTATGACAGTTTCCGTAAAATGTCACGAAACAGTCCGCGTGAAACCCTAATGCTCGATAAAACTCGACGCACGATTTCCTAGGTTCGATTAATGCTATTCCACTTTTATTTTCACGAAAATTCCATCTTAAGGCAGTCTACATGCATGTCCCTTAATTGGGTACACATTCACGTCTTTTGATTTAAACAAACGACGAGCATATCCTCGTCCTTTTTCAACTAACCAATTACTAAACCAATTCAATTTCAATTTCTATTTCATTCAACAACTTCTCGATTATAATCTATAACTTATAACATCTCGTATCTCGGATGGAAATATCGTCAACTACAAACTCGTTCCTTTATACGTAACAATCATTAATATCAAATTGGTTTTCCTTATTCGACTTTTCTATCGGCATTTAATCTCGTTTCTTCGTCTCTTAACAAAATTCCAATCTTCTTAGAATTCGTTCAAATTTTCCGGTTACGATCATTAACTAGCAAGATTATCATATATTCGAATCATTAACTTAAATCATTATTCATTCTCGACTTATCGACGATTCTTCGTCTCTAAGCGAAAATCCGACGTTCTCCGATTTCGTTCAAATTTTACAACATCGATCATTATCTGTCAAGAATTACTAATATGTAAACCGTATACTCAAAATATTAACGAGTCTCAACTTATTGTCGGGTTTTCGTCTCTTACATTTTTCATTTTATTTTTAGAAAAATTCCAATAAATTATATACTCATCCTCATACATACTACATACAATTTCTATTATCATTTCATGCACAACATAACATCTACTACACCAAATCATCGATTCTTCAACTCTTACATTTCTATTTTTATTTTTAGAAAATTCCATAATAATTCATGCAATCATCTAACATCATGTAGAACACTAATCCATCAAACAAACATCAAGAAAATCGAACTACATCAAACCCCTAAATCTACTAAAAATTTCGGTAATAACATAATTAAGGGGGGGATGATTTTTATGAAATTTCAATCCATAAAACCTAATTCTAAGCATACTATATCATGTTTTAACCATAGAACATCATGCTTCTTCACCTCCAATGTTTCGAAAAAAAATGAAGTTGATGGAAAATGATTTTTGTTCGGTTCATAACGTAGAAGAAGTTCCTACCTTGTCGAATATGAACTCGGAAATAAAATCGATCGGTAGATGGATGACTTGTTGATCTTGAGAAAGCTTGGATGAACTTCTTCAATGGAAGATTGAGAGAGAGAAATGAGAGAGAATTGGGGGGGGGGGGGGGTAATGTGAGATGAGAGAGAGAGGATGACTAATGCTATGAAGTGTCTAGTTACTATTACATAAAGTATAAAATATCTCAACAAGGATGACTCACATACTAAGAGGCGGTTTTGGGGTGTTTTATTTGCCGGAAATATCTCGTTTACGGGTCTAGAACGACGTTGTAAAAGTCGAGAAATAATTTCTTAGACGGTTACGTATTCGACGAAATCTAATTCGACCGTTAGATTAGAAATAAATCACATACTCGGAAAACCTAATTCATTTTTCAAAATCCGATAAAAAGTCGGGATAAGACAGTCTAAAATTCGCCCGGAAAAATCATAAAAACTGACTTTCTCCGGTGAACTCGTATCGAAGAAAAAGTGAATGTAAATTCTGACGGTTTCTCGATCTGAGTTTTCGGACGAAAATTTTATCGGACACGAAAACCCTAATACAGTAGTCGTTCGACCGACTTCTGGAATTTATTTTCCAAAACGGTTTTCACCGTCAGTCTTAGAATCGAAAATCCTTAACTTAGGCGTGCAAAGCCTTAATTAATAATTAAATTTTTATTTAAATGACGGAATAATTATCCAGGGTATTATATATAAAGTGTTCAATACAAATAAATAAAAAAAAAGTTTTCTGGAATAAATAAAAAGGGTTGATGGGACAAAAACAACTACTCTCTTCCTTCCGTGGTTAATGTGTTTTTTTTTCTATTTTCAACTGTACCAAATTAGTAGGGTGTTTCATTTTTAAAACATATTTTTTACGCTTTTACCCTTGTATAACAATATATTTACTTCTATAAAGTTTATTCATTCACTAAGAAATTAACAACACGTCCTAAATGAGTTCATTCTCCACTAAAAATACCACTACCAAATATTTATCTACTTTTCTTAAGATGAAATGAACTTTTTGTACTTAGACCGGACTAGATCAGGGACGGTGTTTGGGGTGTGCGGGATGGCGATTTCACAGGGCTTCATAAAATCGAGGGCCCCAAAAAATATATAGGTCCATGTATATGTCTATATAAATAAAGTTTTTGTTTTTTCTTTTTTTAAAAAAAAAATTGTAAATACTCTATTAGCTCAGTGGTGAAGGCTTCTTCTTGCTATTTTAAGTCGCGCCCTAAATAAAAATAATATTTTGTTTACTATAATTATACTTAAATGCCTAGGTGTCAAGTTTGATCAAGTGCATGAGAACATTCATGGGCTGAATAATAATAATAATAATAATAATAATAATAATAATAATAATAATAATAATAAGGGTAATGACATTCGGTCACACTGTGATCAGCCACAAGCGTAAAAAAAGGAAAGTTGACTGTAAAAATAGAAATAATCACATTTCCCCCTTAGGGTTTATGTTTTCCAATTAGAGTATATTTCCATTTTCAAAACCTATATTACCATTTTTAGCTTTTGTGGTCGGCCACAATGTAGAACCCCGAAAATTCAAGCCTAATATTTTCGTTTTAAGTATATAAAAATTTATATAGAATTAATCGGATAATAGAACGGTCACTTATTCCCGACAAATTTTATACGTCTAAATCATAATTTTTTTAGACGTCATATGCATTGCATAGCACGAGCATTCATATTTTATTATTCGATTGAAATATGCCGATATTATTGTCTATGCAATAATGTGATTAATTAGAAATAATTAATCAAAAGATAAATTATATATATATATAATATATAAATATGAAGCGTTTGTTTATTTGATTTTGTAAAAGAATTAATTTATAGAATAATATGGATATTGGTCTCATTAAGACCAAAATAATTAGTTCTACATATATGCTCAATCGAAACTTTGATTGGATGAACGAATATCGTATTACGGAAGAATAATCAAAATACTATATGAAAGGAAATTATGTAATATAATAATATATCTTCTTTATAATAGCAATATGGATCTCAACCACCACAATTATTTCATATCCCATGTGACATTTTCTGTATTTTTCTTTTTTATTTATCTAAATCTCAAGTTATAAATGTAATATGCAATTAGCTTAAGACAGTTTAAAAACTTGGTGATAAGGTGATGACTGATTTCAAGCCTAAAAAATAATTGTACATTAATATATTTCAATCTAGCAATTAAAAGTATATGTTACAAAAACCATAATTCATATCAATAATAAAATTTATTTTCCATTTTTATATTATTTTGTGCCTATAAATTATGTAGTACCTAAACCACAACACAAATACTCATCTTGCAATTTTGCATTTTGCTTATCTTTACAATCTGGATTTTTCAATCATAATTAGCTCCGTCGAAAATCTCAACAATCAAGAGTTTCTCTCCATCGAGTATCAACTTCCAAACGAGGACTTGGATTTCTTAATCACTGTCACCTCGGACGAAGACTTGAAAACATGGGGGATGAGTATGACCGCCTCTAAAATGTCGTCGTGCTCAAGCCTTTTCACTACCTCCTATTATTTCTATATTATCATGTATAAAAAGCTTTCGGATTATATACGGATATGAAGTTGGATAAGAAAAAAACATCTTTAATTTGCAGTTTATTTTCATGCATATATACGAACCTGATATTGGATAAGATAAAGCATATATAAAAATTTGGTCAAATTATTTAAGGAATTTATAAATATTGTTTCTTCCAAAAAATAAAACATCTATAAAATTCCAGTCTCCTTTCTTGTAAAGGAATCCTTAACAACTAGAAACTCTGTTCCTAATCATGATTGACATGATGATATCAATTAAGAAACATCGCATTCCTCTACTAACTACAAAACGGCAAGAACAAATTAAGGGCCATTGGAGGAAGTTGTCCACCCACATATGTTTATACTGTCTAAAACATATACAAAGAATGCAATTTTTTATCGATAGGAACCTGCAAATGATTTCCAAATATCAAAGGCATGCATTTAAAAAGAAAAATGGTACAAGTAATAAATATGAGGCGCATAGCATGAACACTAACAAACCATGCAATTAATAATTAAGAACTATATTGTATCAAAAACAATAATTAAGTATAACAAAATAATTAAGATGATTACAATTGCTGAAAGCTCTTTTTTTTTAAAAAAAAAAATGGGAACAAACTTCACTAATGAAGAAGAATTAAAACAAACTATATAGACCATGTTCTACTACACACTATCTACAATTGAAATTGAAGAGAAGTTCATAAAGAGCCCATTTAATTTCATAAATAAATATTTCGATCCAATTCTAAATAGATAATTCTATTAATTTGTAACCTTTTTTCTGAAAAATTGCATTTATCCAAAATTAAGGCTGCAATTATATAGGGGAGAAATTAATCTCCAATTTTTATTTCTAAAATTTTCTAACATAACTCTTATTCTCCTACTATGGAGTACTTTTATTGGTCAAAATCTAGCAAAAAATCATGCACTTTCCTTTCCGCAATAAAATTAATAATAACTTATTACATATATGTATATATAGATATATATTCAATTAATATTTTATATGTTCCTGATTTGGTGCTAATACTATCAAAGCATATTTTATAGTATATAGATTAATGGCTTGCGTTCAAAGTATGATTTAATAACTCTTAATTACATACATTTGTAGGCTTTTTCTTCGTACATTGCTTTTCTTTTCTTTATTTCATTTCTACTAAAACATATATTCTTTGTCACATTATAGATATATTTTTGGATTGTCACATTTCAGAGATTAATGCGATTCTGTTTTCTTTCTCAGTTCAATTTGTTCAACACCTTCAAAATTGAAAATGAATCTTATGATTTTTTGTTATTCATGATTAACATTGGTTGAGCTCTACTACATTAATTACAGATGATACTATGTTCTATATGTTGTTATAATATTGAGTTTAGTGCGATTATCCCGGCTGGATCTCCATCGTCCCGACGCCGACGAGCTGTCCAAGTATGCAGTGGTTGGAGGAGAGAGGCTATGAAGAATCTTGCCATGAGATTGATAGGCTTGATGATTTGTTAACTGGAGAGTGCCATAAGAAGTTTAGGTTGGAAAAGAAAGAATCTTATAGAAGATTCAAGAAATGAAGTTTAGAAGTGTTTGACACATAATTTGATTAATAGCCAATCTAGCTAAATGCCAATCAATTTCCATGAATGTATACTTTATTATATTATTGATGGCTTGAAATTCCTTATATAGATCAATGTGCACTAATCACATATCCGTAATTTTAATAATCATGCATTGATAAGTTATATATATACTACACGTTCTTGCGCGTAGAAATCTCCCTACAATCAAGATTATTAATGTTGTAAAATGTCCATGTACACAACATATATTGACGTTGCCCTCATTAATTTGTTCTCGCGTTTATTCTCTTGGTCGATAAATACATATGGTTGATTCTTGCGATAATTGTATATTGTTGATTCTCTTCCAACTAAGTTAAATAAACAAGTTTCTATGTCAACTTAGTTAAACAAAGAAGTGAAAGCAATTACCAATGATATGCACTCCATACTAAATGGCATCCGCAACAAAAGAATGGACTGTCGTATAGTGAGTTTGTTGCATTAGGACGATCATTTTAGTATTGGGATGATGAATGCAGAAGGGGAAGCAATAAATGGGACGACTAACTTTCTAACATTATAAATGATGCTTCTGTCATTATACATTATAATTTTGTGAGCTTATATAAGGCTTATCTACAAAGGAAAGGTCTTGGTATTCCATAAGCTACCTCAAGCTTCTGCATTAGTGGAGGAGGCGATGAGGACTTTTATATGGTTGAAGTGAGAGTATGAGCCGACCATAAATTTGAAAATTATACTACTATAATTTAAGAATAGCAATATGTGCCTCATAAATCACATAGAAATTTAGCGGCATTTTTTTTTTTTTTTTTTTTTTTTTTTTTTTTTACAATTGAAGAACAACAATACGTATCTTCAAATGGCGCTCTACACCCAAAAAACCAAAATCCACCACCACCACCACTCACACTGCTATTGCTCGGAAACTTCGACCCACTCAGCCATCTACAACACCCCAATTTCATGATACTTAAAATTTATTTTTTAAATTTGTTAATGTTTTTTTTTTCTAATATTTAGGACTTTGTCGCGTATCACTATGTGAGTTTGTGATGATAACAAGATATAATTTTTTTAATTACCAGTTATATTAATAAACGGGTAATATACAATATATTGCATAACATGTGATATTAAGACAAATACGAGCATAAGATTTAGAAAGCTGATTTTTGTTTTTTTTTTTATTAGATGAGAAAGGTATGTGTAACTGAAGAAATGAGTTCAAATGATTAATGGGCAGATACTAATTGGTATACAAGTTTACGAATAATTTGGGTAGTTATACGACTATTTTCATAAAAAAAATGACAATTTCCGTTGATGTTCGACGGAAAACACGTATCTATTAGCATTAATAGAATATTACAAATATATACTCCCTCCGTCCATTAATTCTGTACCCACTTACCCCCATTTCATCTGTCCATTAATTCTGTACCCATTTGTATAAAAGTACTCATCTACCCTTACTAATTCATATTATTTTCTACCATTTGGACTCACACCTTTATTCCACTAACTACCACTTTATCACTACCTTTTTCACTATGGGTCCACCACTAACAACATTTATTCCACTAACTACTACTTTATCACTACCCCTCAAAAATAACTTTATCCCACCAACTCCACTTTATCAGCTTTTCTTAAGCTCCGTGCCAGCACCAAATGGGATACAGAATTAATGGACGGAGGGAGTAGTACTTATTATTTGTTTATTTCTCTTAGTTTATTTTTTCTGGAAATATATCTCTTAGTTTACCTAACCCATTGAGTAGTGACATTCCTAGATTTGGGACAGGTACATATATAAAAACTGTGATTTAAGTTTGAGACAAGTATAAGTTTGGTGATTTTAGTTAAAAAAAACGGGCCAATAAATCGAGTAATATTATCCTTCTTAATTTGGTTTATATTATAATTTGATATAGTCGTGAGAAATACTCTTTTAATGAATTGTCGCAATATTGTCACTTCGATACAAAATTATTTTTTAAAATTTATACTTCAAATTATAATATTAAGTGATATTCCACATCGATGCTCGACGGGTCGCACACTATCAATTGTTTGGGATTGCCCAGTCACAAAATCAAATTGAAGGAGAAATGCATTATCATAATTATCAGAAACATGGATCCGTCGAATGAGCTTTGTAATGGCACCAGGATGATAGTAACTAAACTCGAGTATCGCGTAATTGAAGCCAAATTAGAAGAACGTGAACATAAAATTTCCAATATCAAGAATGACCATGAGGGTCAATCTTTTTCCAACGTGGGAGTGTAGTTGCCGAAACTTGTGTTTAGTCATTAATAATTGTACGTTGCTATCTCATAAGTCACTAGCAAAAAACGTCTCAAAATTTTGATCTGCGACAATTATGATAAGATGCATGACACAATTGCAACAACTAACGTGGTTTACAATGAAATTTTCAACATATTGTGAGGTATTTACAATACTATTTTTTTTAAAAATTGATTATTAATATTATTTCATGCAAGTGTTTACTTTAATTTCTTTTGGTTTAATTGGAGCTGAAAGAGGTTGAAAGAAATTGAATATATCCCATGAACTTTTTACTTGAATTCTTATCATTGTATGTAATGTAACAATTCTTTTAGTGATAATTAACTGTACTATGACTTTAAATAAACTATTTAATTATATTTAAAATAAAATATTATAATGTTAAGTAACCCCGTCGAATTTCGACAGGTTACACACTAGTTTATTAATATATATGTAAGAGTGGTGCGTGTGAGTTGTATGAGTGTGTGCGTGTGCGTGTGTTTTTTGAGATTGTTAGGATAAGTTTAATCTATTAACAATAAAAATAAATAAGTTAATAGGGATTGAAGGAAAGAGAGAAAGTCGGACAAAAGAATTAATCAGGAGAGATACGATGGTTGGGAAGGGGGAGAATCTCCAACACCATGATTATACTTTTTCTTCTCTCAAAATCACCTCCCGTTTGAGCCAATTAGATTTCAGTAGAAGGAATGATAGCATATCACCTACAGATTCTTCCTATTCCTTTTCACCAACATACATGTCAGAAGTGAATTCTCAATCTTTATTCTCTGCAAACATTCCTCCACATTCTCAAAGAAAAATCCTAGCCCCAAATTCATCTACAACCATTCATCACCGCCAGAATCACCACCATCCATAACCGCCGCCGTCGGCCACCACCGGAGAAAGGGAGACGACCAGAACTTGGTAAGGGAGGGAGAGAAGGGCTGGAGGATAAGGAGAAGGTGAGGGAAATTAGAAGAACGTGAGGGACAAGGAAGAGAAAGAAAGCTAGGTATAAATCTTCATCTAATTCATTTGCTTTGCTTTCGTATATGAACATGTTAGGTTAGTAATGAATGGTTATAAGGGCTATAAATCTATGTTAAAATGATGCTAATCACGTTTATATGGGGTATGGGGGTGTTCTATGTGTTAGAATCTAGGTTATGAATGTGCATGCATGAAGAAGGTGTTTGGTAGTTCGTATGGCTGCACATATGTGTTAATAAACGGCCCATAACTCTCAATCTACTTCATGAAAATGTGTGAAATCACCTTCAAATGAAAGCTTGGTATGTTGGCTACAATATATGTGAAAATGAGCCCTTAGTTTAAAGTATAAAGGTGTCAAAATATTTGAGTTTGTAACTTGCTCGAATCTGTCAAAAAAACTGACTAAGTTGGAAAGATGTTGTAATATCTTGAAAACCATTAAGAGCATGATAACATGGTTTGTTGGAGTGCGTTCTAGACTTCTTATGGTTTCTAAAACGATAAGACTCACTGTCATAGGATGAGTTTTCGATTTTAAAATGATTTTACGGTGAACAGCTACGTGCTGCAAATTTGCAGAAGTATGATAATATGTGTTAAGTTATTATGTTTATACTTAAACGGATTGGGATGATTATAGATGTGTTGCATATGTGAAAAACATGATAAAATATGATTAGTTATGTGTTTGAATGTGGTAAATAGATTCATGATGGTGTGAAGATAAAAATGATTAAGATTATGCTTGAAAACTTGATTAGTTAATCTGCCACCTTGTAAGAACCGAATTATTTAGGATATTTGAAGGCATGAAATCGGTGTTTTGCTAATGGATTATGAATCTAAAAGTCCTCTAGTATTTATGATTTTAATATCATAATTTTCCTATAAGGATAAGAACCCTCAAAATATTTTATAAGAAAATTCAGTGGCAAATTCCAGCTTTTATATAGATGTTGAGAAATTGGTTGTGAAATCTTTAATATAAAGAATTTGGATGAATGGCTTTCTATATATGAAAATAGACTTATTGATGTTTCTAGAATGATAAGAAAATCATAATTTGATTAAGAACTCGAGCCTAGGTGAATTAATCTTATAGGCCCTTGTGCAGTCCAAATTTAAGAACTCCAAATTTTTGTCATAAAGTATGGATTAAGTTGGGAAGCTTATGTGTATAATAGTTCGATGTTAGTATTTTTAAAATGAAGCTTAAGATGTTAATTTTGTTCAGTTAAAATTTCAAGTTCATATATTGTGTCTAACTATTTTAATAAAATCGTGTATAGGTACACTGTTACTAAGGATAAAAATTTCAAAATTGGGCTTTAGTGTGGACACTTAATTAATTTCAGTTGGGTTTGGACTAAAAAATTATTTGGGCTTGTAATTTAAATCCGAGTGGGCCTAATAATTGATAGGTTGAGCTCATTCATTTATTTATTAGACTTGTATGATAATAAAAATGATTGTGCTTATTGTTTATGAGTAGGGGTGGACTAAACTACCGAAATATCGGTATACCGACCGAACCAAACCGAAAAATACTGTATTTTAGCGAATTTATGGTATACCGTATTTTCGGTATGGTATGATACCGTACCGAAAGGTTTTGGTATGGTAACGGTATATGAATTTTAAATACCGCGGTATACCGTACCGAACCGAAACTTTGGTATACCTAAATTTTTAATAAATACCGATATTTGGTACATACCGAAATCGCGGTATATGCCGAAGATTTGTATATGCCGAAAATTCTAAATAATTATATATAAATTGATATATTTATATAACTATATATGTATATATATATATTAAATTATTAATGAATTATTCATTATATTAATTCATTAATATTTTCGGTATATCGTACTTTTACGGTATACCGAAAATAAGGTACGATAACGGTATGCCTTTTGAACCATACCAAACTTTTCGGTATACCGAACTTCGGTATACCGAAATTTTGGTATGGTATCAATATCAAAATTATGCATACCGAAACTTTCGGTATGGTATCGGTATGACCAAAAAATTCCGATATGGCATACCGAACCACCCCTATTTATGAGTTAATCTAATGTTGGTCTAAATTATCCTAAACTAATTGAAATGATTGGACTTAATCTTGTATGAGATTAATTAATCATAATAGTCCAATATGACTTATTTATGTGTGATATGGACCCTTAGTCCATATCTATATGTAATTAAAAGTGGAGTTGTATAATATATGATTAATGTTTATTATTATTTATGCATGATTAATTATCTGTTATTTATTTTTTAATTGAATAAATAATTATTTATTAATAACTATTAATTGAAAATTAAATTAAATAAAATACTTTCATAATTAATTAATTATATGTCTTTAATAAATTAATTAATTCTTTATTAATTAATCGTATGTCTTTATTAATTAATTATTTTTTTATTAATTAAATATATGTCTTTAATAATTATTTATTTATTTATTAATTATATGTCTTTAATAATTAATTATATGTCTTTAATAATTAATTATTAATTAATTAATTATATGTCCTTAAGTAATTAACTTAATTTTTAATTAATCAATTAAAATGATCTAAGTCAATTGAATAATTGTTATATATATTCAATAATCAATTATGGATGTATTACATGTTTTAAAGTATGATCTTATGACATGATATATGTGATTACTTAAGAGCACATGTATATAGTAGGACACGATGTAAAGCATATAGTATGCATAGAACATCTATGTGACTCATGTGACATAACATGCACGACATACATGTTATAACTCGGGAATAAGCTTGATCTAGGATGCTAAAACTCTAGACACATACATGCTTATGAACCTAAGTGTTTAAGACAACTCTTGTAGGACCAAACAACCCTTAAGTTCGAGGACTAGTCAAGTGAATCCGAATCAAGGTGGGTTTCTATTTTCAAACTGCGGGATTACAAACTCCCACTGAGGTAACTTTAGGGTTATTAAACCCAACACTTTCCAATGTGATATGCATATTAAATCTTTTATGCTCAATTTCTTGTGGATTGCCAATGTTGAATGTCTTTATAATACGATCGGCCTTGTGCTCTGTATAAGCAAAGGTGGTGTACACAGGAAGTTATGACGGTTCGATTGGAGGGAGTGACTCCCCTCTAATTGGACCGGACAGTAACCCAAGAATGTGAGTTGTTTTATGGTTCGAACCGATTATCCTTTTAACTATTTTAACTTATGAGAAGGACAACCATTTTCACTAAATTAACCCCTCCCATAAGAAAGAAGCATGTTATATCTTTTCAAAATTGTTTTCAAACTGGGGCACGGAATCCATTGAGTGCTTTTGTACTCAGCCCCCTGCATTGTTTTCCCTAATGGTTGACCAGCGTGGAGGCGGAGAAGAGGGATGTCGTTGTTGTCTACTTATTCCATTCGAGTACTTGTTGTGTCGGTCTTTATGACCATCGTCTTTATTTTCAATAAGGCTTATGTCAATCAAACTCAAGTTACCTTCCTATGTTATAACCATCTATTTTGAGATGGTTATCTTTTGAAACGCTTCCGCAGTGCGGGGTCGATGTCCTCATACATCGACCCCAGTTATGTTATGCTAGGGCATTCATGTTAAACTAATTACCCACCTTACCTTTATTATCCCAAACACTTATCTTTGATGTTTTTAATAAATAACATTTTATTGTTACCTACGATTATGATTTCTATGGTTTCACCCCACCCATTGCGTGGCGGCTCGGACGGATCCGCATAGGCTCGGGTCGCGGATCGCCACACACAGTGTGGCCGAATATCATTACCCTAATAATAATATGTATAATAGTAATAATAAAAGTTAATTAAGCTATCGTGTTTGTAATTCGGCAAATTGATTTCCCCAAACAAGGTAACGCTGTTTTTCCTGTCTATTTCGCTTTCTTTTTATTTTAAATCATGATTATCATGGCAATCGATACAGATTACTGTTTTTCGATGCTTTCATTCATCAACAATGGGATATGACTTCAAATTTATATCGTTAATTTGATTTTGGCCCCAATGACATATTGTGTGACTTGCCATGTCATTATTTCACTTCGTGCATGTATTTCATTAAATTGGACAAATTATTGGTATAACTGCTCAAAATAGTACATTTACATATACTTATCCGAAATCGTAAATTTTCATGTACTCGAAGTCTGAAGCGTGGATGTGTCGAATGACCAAGTCTTCTTAACTTTGATTAATATTTACAAAAAAGATATTGATAATTTGAGACTATGTTTTTACCATATCTATGTAAGTTGTTTTCCTTAATTTGATTGATAGGCTAAGCTTTGTAGCGTATGGTTTCATGGTAATAAAATGTCTCGCTTTTAGGGGGAGAATTTTAATTTTATTATTTACAAATGTAACATATCAGGCACGATAAGTTGATAGACCGGATCTATCCAATAATTGGTAATGATTGAAATATCGGTTTTTATTATTTTTGGTTGTATTTCTAATAAGTAAAATTTAAAAATACTTATTTAAATACATAAATTTAAAAGTGACGATATTATTGAACGGATATTTTTTTGGACAAAAAATGTCCAAAAGTCCATGGCAATTTTGTAAATTAATGATCATTCATTTAGGATTTATAATTACCGTTAAATATTCTTAAATTATAAAGAGCTAAAATACCCTTTACTACTAAATGACGGAAACCCGACCCTGTTAAAATTTTATAGATTTCTAGGTGGGAGACGAATATGTTCTCTTATTTATTTCTTCTATTTTATTTTTATTTCGTTAATTCATTTTATTATGTTTTTGTATTACTTTTATTAATTTGGTAGCATACTTTTTGGTGAACACATTGTCATGGAAATAAAGTCGAGACGAAACTAGGAGAAGAAGTTATACGTTATTTTGAGGGTGAACATACTGGAATCTTTTCAAGTTGGAAAAATTGTGCATATGCTTTGGGACTTTAAGGGTAGCTTGTATAAGTCTTCTCATCACAAATTGAAGTTGTGCAGGCGTACGATAAGTATATGCAAATAAGAAACAAATCGGGAGATTTGGGAAGGAACTACAATGTGAGTGAAGATATATTTGGCGATTCAAACCAATGCGATATGAAGTCACCAAATAATTCATGCAATTGAGATGCAGAAGAGATAGTTGCAAATAGCCATGTTGCACGGGTGTGGGTGCGGGGGTGATGCGATACGGATACAGGGATACGGAATTTTAACAATTTGAAGGTGCGATTCAATAAGGATACGTCTAGTTAATATTATTTAATTAGATATAACAGTAATAAAGTATATAGAAGTTTAAGTTTTATTTAAATTAAATGTATGTAATTCACATTCTCTCCGATTGCTTGTAATTTTCTGTTTGGAAGGATACGCAACGGGGCGAATTGGGTCAATATGCATGAGAATCCGATGAGAATCACACCCTAACGAGAATCGGCTACATGGTATATTTTGATGAATCCGTAGATCATAGGCAAATAGTAATATCAAAATTAAATTCCATCTTTTATATCTTTTTGTTTTGGTTTCGTAATG
The DNA here is from genome assembly GCA_029490685.1 of Schizonepeta tenuifolia. Lineage (NCBI taxonomy): Eukaryota > Viridiplantae > Streptophyta > Magnoliopsida > Lamiales > Lamiaceae > Schizonepeta > Schizonepeta tenuifolia. The sequence goes on from CM055957.1 coordinate 83,248,979, forward strand.
GATTAATTAGTTGGCGTTGTAGTTATTTTATAATCAGTTTTGTAATGAAAAGATATATATTCATTAATTACTTTATAGCAACTAATTTAAAACATATAAAATATAGCAAATAATAACAGTATACAATTGTTAGAATTTGTAAGTTGTAAAGATGTTGCTAGAATATGTATTTTTATCTATATAATTGCTAATTTCTCATTCCTTCCGTTAAATGAGGATTAAAGAAAAAAGAAGGTTAAATTAGCCCTGTACAATTAGTGGCAATTTTGACGTGTGCTTCGTGAAGAAGTATTATGTATAGACGGGAAAAAGTATTATAAGCGTCATTACATACTCTGATGTTGACTTCAGAAAAAATACAACACCATATAATTGATACGGATCATGCAGAAGTGGATATCACTATACATGCACATATATTCATAATATGGGTGCAATTGGCAAAAATCATCACGTGACCAAAGTGTTGTTGATTTCAAGAAAAGTACCTTCGAACAGAAAACGTGAAGTTCCTTTTTAAAAAAAAAAAAAAAAAAAAAACTCTTATAAATTTTATTTATATTTTTTTCTTAATAAATTTTGTAAAGAAAATTTACAATATATTTTTCAAGTGATTGTCTTAATATTTTTCATCACGTAATATGACTATAATAAATCATAATTTTCTAAAATATAATTAATTCAATTCTTTTTATATCTTTTAAATATAATAAAGGGCCAATTTTTTTATAACTTGCACTGGGCCTACATTAACCTAGCCCCACCCTTGGACTAGACTGTTGGGCTTAATCCAACATTCATTATGGATTTAGAATTTTCATTAGAGGTCATCAATCAAAAAAAATAATAATAATAAATAATAAAAAAAATCCTTGATATTCAACCATTTGATAATGAACGAACTCAAGCTTAATGACTTCCGTCTTCATAGCTTGCAGGCTTAGCTGTTAGTGGATTAGTAATTTGATTATTGGACTAGTCTTGTTTATTTATTTTGGACCTTGCCTACGAATTCGCACTCAAGCTCAATTTATTTAATTAAATTTATTTTAATATATTTAATAATTTATTTTCAGGGAATATTTCATAAATATATTAATAAGTTCAAATTGTGTTTGTTTATTAATGTATCAAATTTACGACACTTACAATTTAACTATATAATTAAGCCAGACTAAGTGAAATAAAAAAAGTCATACTACTATAGAATGTTGATTGATTTCCAGAATCAATTTTTTTGTAATGTTAGGAAGTTGATTGATTTCCCGATTAATTATTCATAATGTCGGAATGTTGATTGATTTGCCGATTCAATTGATTTCATGAAATTGTCGAGTGTTGTGATAACGATTTAACCCCACTGTTTCTCAAACAGGTATGCTTCTAAGGGGTGTTTGTTTTTTGCTCTAAGAATAGAGTTAATTTTGGGATGGCAATCTTCGTCAGGTTTTTGAGCGTGGGCAGTATCTTATCCTTTAACGCTTTTGGAAAGATGCACGAGGCAGATATACTTTTGTTTTATGAGGAACTGATATACTATCGTTCTCTGAGGAACTGTGTGAGCTAATGAAGTTACGGTGTTCACGTAATGGTCTTCTTTTACGCCAAAAATTGATTAGGGTAAGACTTATTAAATAAAGACTGCCCCAACTTCTGGTTTGTATACCTTACATATTTGATAGTAAAGTTAGTAAAGTTGATATAAATTCTGTACGCCAACCTCCTGACAGCATGTGGAGCTTTACGTGAAATCCAAAACATCATGTGAAGCTTTGTGTGAAATTCAAAAAGTCTGCTGTAATTTGGTGGATACACGTGCTCACGAAGAATACCTTACTCATTCTCATCTTCACAAGGGTCGTGTTCTTTCTCCGAGGGGTCTTTCTCTTCACCATCATTTTCCACATTTGGTGGGAGCTGAGTGCTGGCGAAGGAGCTTCCATGGATTCATCGTCATCGACAACATGGATTCCGTGATAGATGTAGGCATATTTTTGTTTCAATTCTGCCATGAAAGGTTTGAACTTTATTCGACCTAGATGATAAGGATGCGATTTCCATTTTTGTAAAGCTATAACTCATATAAAACTTGATGCACTTCCTTTAGAATAACATTCGTCACCTTGGCAGCGGCCTCCAATTGACCCCATGTACAATGGGGACAGTCAAATTTCTTTCATAAGTCCAATATATATTCAGGTTTAGTTGTACTCCTAATTGAGTCTTCTATCGGTAGTTCCGAACGGATTGTCCAAAAGCTCTCCAAAATAAACATTATCCGTCAGAAGTGGAAACAACGAAAGCCAACTGTAGTGACTAGATCTACAATTGAGGGTGACGTCAGGCACGTCGGGTTGATTGGGCATTAGCAACCTGTCAACACAACACAGACAAAACGTGAGAGCCCTAAGGTGAGCACCGGTGGAGGGTGTCGACCGAAGAGCCTCTGACGCTCAAGTTAGTACGGTGATAAAATAAGCGGAAAGTAGATAAAATAAATAGAGGAATTGTGTGGAGAGCTGATGATAATCGGGATGGATTGGGATAGGTCGGAGGGTGACGATGGTGACGGTGGCAGATGAGACTGTAGTGAGAGTGTAGCAGGCGTGACGGGCAACTCCGGCGGTCTTGAGATCAATAGAGAGGGCTATCAGGAGACTGAGCAAGCGGAGTAAGCGAAAAGAGTTGAGAGAATGAGAGTACAGATGGTCTTGCTTGACCTAGTCACGTTGTTTATATAGAGCCGCCAATACCCCGTACGGTAGGGGTGAAAGTATGGAAAACGGGTTTCTGGGTTACCCATACCCTACCCGTACCCGTTCCCGAAAAAAATGTATAATAATATTCACTAATTACAATTATAAGTTATGCAAAGCTAGAAACTCAACTACAAATCACGTAAAAATCAATACATAGATGGCAATTTTAGATTTAAAAAAATATATGGAAAAAATGAATAAAATAAAATTTAAAATAAATAAGAATAAATAATGAAAATGTGTCACGTGGGATCTCGAGTTGAGGTGCCAGTCAGTTGGGAATTGACCCGTCTATCTAAATAATTGATAAATTAAAAATTATTTATTTTTTATCAAATTAAATAAAAATTATTAGACTATTTCAAAATTTAATTCGACCAACCAATACATTAGTCAATTATTTTGGAACCATTTATTCTGTCAACTAAAAAAAATGTATAATAATATTCACTAATTACAATTATAAGTTATGCAAAGTTGGAAACTCAACTACAAATCACGTACATATCAATTCATAAATGACGATTCTAGATTTTAGAAAAATACATGGAAAAAATAAATAAAATAAAATTTAAAATAAATAAGAATAAAGAATGAAAATGTGTCATGTGAGACCTCGAATTGAGGTGTCTGTCACTTAGGAATTGACACGTCTACCTAAATAATTGATAAATTATAAATTAAATATTTTTTATCAAATTAAATAAAAATTATTAGACTATTTCAACATTTAATTCGACCAATCAATACATTTTTGGAACCATTTATTCTTTCAACAAATAAATTGGTTCCCTACGAAAAATAATTTTCTATTGGCCAAATTAAATTAAATTAAACAAAACTATAAAAATATAGTTATTTATTCGGCAGATTAATAAATAAATTGGTCAAATAAAACTGATGGAGCAAAAAATGAGAAAATACACATTAATTCTATATATTTATAGGCTTTTTAATAGGTGAAATTTCATTTTTATAACCGATGTGAGATACAAGATTTTAGTAGATATTTAAAATCTATTATTTTACATTTAAAAATTCAAAAATTTGAGAATTTAGATAAATAGGAATGGAGAATTAAGAGGGGTGTCACGTAGAATTTTTTCAAAGCAAGAATCGTTTTCCTTTTTATAATATAATGATTATCAAATTTGGCTCGTTAATATACTTTCGAGCTTATCCATGAATTCGAAACTGAAACTCAACATACATATAAATTTAATAAGTCTACTAACAATTTTTGAACTATGACTATTTTAAGTTAATAATTTAGATATTTAAAAATGAAAGTTAAGTAAATTATAAAACTTGATAAAATGCCATTAGCCTTTTAACTTGTTACAATTTCCCAATTTCTTTTTGTTAGATCACCTAGGCTCGGGTCCATAGGCAGTGACAATTGCCTTATGAAGACTCGCTTTTGCTACGACTCTGGTGGGTTCCCTTAACCAAGCCAGTGCCTAGAGTCCTCGGCTCATTCTGCAACAGGCACGCGGTCAACACATCGCAAAATCGTAAGAGTGCATCTACTTTGATGAATAAAATATAGAAAATAAATATTTTCATACTTTCTCTATCATTTTCATAAGTCTATTATAATTGTTAACTTTTTCAGTAAAGGACGAATAATTTTTCCGATGCAGGATAGATAATTTTCCATCATATTCTCTCTAATTATGACCAATATTTTTTATTTGTTTATTATTATTATTATCTTTTTTAATGTCGTGGGAACCCGCAACCGCTATCTTCGGTGTGCACTAGGTAAACCCTCGTCTATTGTGTAGTAGCCTGCAAACTACACATGGCAGGTAAACCACACTTTCTAAGTACAAGTATGACGGACTCAACCTATAAAAGCGTTTTATGAGATTCAACTTGATACCTCTCAGTTCCAGACGCTCACTTTTTACCACTAAATCATCCTTAAATGAATCCAATTATGACCAATATTAATATTAGGGAAGAATGTGATAATATTTTACATATAACCAAAGACATAAAAATAGCGCGATGGTGGGAGGCAAAAGTAAAAAAAAAGCAGGTTATGTGAGCGCCGCACTCCAAAAAGAAGGGGAAATAAACAGAGGATTTAACACTAAAATATACTCCAATATATGAATCCACCAACCACAACAAAGCCCTAGTACTACATTCGTGAGAAGAGAGAGAATCCAACCTTCACCAAGAGAAAGATAAGGCCGCCATGTTTTGGGTAAGACTTCTGTCAATTTTTCATTTAGAGTATCCACTTTAACCTTTACTTCCTTACAATTTGTTTCATTTATTGTATCCTGTTTAATTTTGATAGTATCAGAATACGGCCCGCGTTCGTATGTTATTGATTTCTCGAAATTGTTGGGTGTGAGTGATGAATATGAAACGATACACTGTTGTCCTTCACCTGTTCGATGAAATGCTTCAATCGGGTAAATCGGCCTTTTCTTTGCTGTCGGAACAGAGTTGGTTTTGGGTTTGCAATCTTGGGCAGCAAAAGTCGAGGAATTGTGTGAGTTTAATGAAATTATGTCCCTTGTTGACCGCCACTGTTACTTCAAGTCATTCCTTGGGATTCCGGCCCTGAGATACAACGAGAGCTCAACCAAGTCGGCGTCGGCCGTGAATATTGGATGCTGGTTGGCTGAGAAACGGTAATTTTATTTCAAGCATTGATTTAATCCCAACATTTTGGAACTTCTCTAATTTTGGCTTTTGTTTTTTGTTTGCCAATAGGAGTGTCGTGAATTTTGGATGTTTAGAAACTCTCCTGTTCTCGAGCATGTGTACAAGGAGTGTCACATGTTGGCAATAGACTACGTTTGGCTGAAGTATGTTGTGGGGTCTTAGGTTCATCATTCACACTTGATATGTGTTCAAATTCGATAGAATAAGTCAGTTGTCTAATCAAATCATTGATGTCATACTATCGTATTCTAGCGTTGAAAGAAGCCGCAACCACTAGTGTTATCTTTCTCAATGGTCAGATTTGTGGAAACACAATCCTAATCTCAACTTTGATAGGTATATTTTCTGCTATTTCGACTACAATCATGAATGCATCCAAGTGTATGGAAATAGTAAACTCAGTTATCGAATCCCATAAAGCCCTTTCCTTGAAAAAAAATAAGATTAGGTCTGTCCGACTACAATGGGATGCGTCATCCAAGTGTATAGAAATAGTAAACTCAGTTATCCAATCCCATAAAGCCTTTTCCTTGAAAAAAAATCAGATTACATCTGGCTGGCTACAAACTCCAACTTCCGGCATGTCACTTAGTGCCTGTTTGGTAGGGGTTATTTACTGCTACTAAATTATTTTTCTTGTGTAATCTCTTGTTTGGTAGCCAAGGAAATTTACATGCAGAGCCCGATATAAACCGTCGGCCCGGTGGAAATAACCCACAAGATCCAAGAAATATAACAATCCCCACCCCCAAATTATTATTCTTGTCTTCAACACTAAACCCCCACTATTGTCACTTTATCAAATTTACCCTCACCATCGTCGTCTTCTACATCGCCACACCACCATCCAAGCCTCCAACTACTGCAACACCTTCATCTTCTTCCTAGCCACGCCGCCGGATTTTCTCGATCTCACCACCGTCGACGATCTCTACTCCCTCACTTGCACCGCCGTCGACGATCTCTACTCCCTCAGTCGCCGAATTTTCTCGATCTCACTGCCGTCGACGATCTCTACTCCCTCAGCCGCACCTCTGTCGACAATCTCTACTCCCTCAGCTGCCGGATTTTCTTGATCTCACCGCCGTCGACGGTCTCTACTCCTTCAGCCGCACCGTCGTGGACGATCTCTACTCCCTCAGCCGCACCGCCGTCTCCATTCCTCTATGTCCGGTTTAACTCTCGGATTGATGTCTCTTCTAAATTTTGAGTACCAAAACCCCATCCCTTGATTGTTTATGGTTTTAATCTTGAATTGGAGGAATTCTTGAATTTTGTTTATGTGGTTTATGTGGGTTCTGCCCAGGAACAAGAATTTGGTTTTACTTCTGTATTTTGGAGGAATTTGAATTGGAGGAAATCTTGAATTTTGGTTTTGCTAGGAACCGTTACTTGCCCATCCCCTATTGTAATTTGGTTTTACTTCTGCATTTTTTTTTATTTTCGAAACATTTTTGCCAACAATTTTGCCAGCATTCTGTAAGGTCAAAATTGGAAAATTGTAAGTTAATCCGGTTTTTAATTGATCCTACCAAACGCTCGGCATTGATAAGTCGCAGTTTTTTCTAGACTACCAAACGGAACTCCTACACTGAGCTTGTCCGACCTCTCCACATTATTAATCCAGTATTTATTAATCTTAACTAATCCAGTGTGAGCTACCAAACACACCCTTAGGATCTCTGTCGCCGGAAAATCAACCATAGAATGTGTAATTGTGAAATTTTTTAAGTTCTGTCATTTGATTGGAATTTGCTTTAGACCATAAAACAATTATGGAAAGTCTGTAATTAGTACGAGTTAAGTAATTACAAAAAAAATCAGTCATTTTGTTCGAATTTCCTTTAGAAACAATGATGAAAATTCTAATAATTTGACTGTTAATCTGTAATTACAGCATGAGTCATTACAAAACTAAATTGAGGGGATTTTCTTATAATAGTTTGTAACTTTTAGCAACATTTTGCCCTTAGCTAGATACCATTTTTTGTGAATTTATAATTAATTTTTTTTAAATATTATTAAGGAAAAGAAAATATAATTAAATTTTTAGGAGGGTTTAAGGTTGAGGAGCCCTTATTAAAATAGAGCCTTCATGGACTGTGAAGAAAAATAGGAACCTTCATTTTTATTCAATTAATGTAAGTTTTATGAACCCAAATAATTTTCCTCCTATAAAATAGCCTTCGTCAAATTGCATAATATACAAATAATTTTTTTTGAGACAATCACTTCAAAATGTAACAACTTTTAATGTTGCTCTACAACATTTTTTTTTAATTAGAAAATATGGATATTATTTTTGTTTTTATTGATTGTTCTGGATTTCACTTGTATCAGTCACCAAACAAACGTGAAAGTAATACATACACAAATCATGAGTGATAAGACTGGGTTAACGCCTTATCAACAGAAGAAAATATGCAAAACAGTACGAAATTAATAAAAATGCTCTTCTCTTCAAAGATGAACGAACTACCTCGCCTTTCTCTTCTCGTCTTCGAAGAATGGGTTTTCGATCCTGCAAAAGAGAAAACTCACACACCGGGGTTTTTGTCCGGTGAGGACCCTCCGACGCTCAAGTCAGAAAACTTGGACGAGAAGAAAAAAGGAAGGAAGAGAAAAGTATGTGGAGTGTGAATGCGAGTGAGATACCTTTAGCTAAGAGAAAAATCTGCTTTTATAGTAGGCTAACCTAGGAGTAATTTAGTCATTTGACTTCAAAGATGGGTATTTGGGCTCTGGACTCCAGCCCGTGCTCCTTTGGTGAAGCTCTTTGAATTGGGCCTGTTGCTTATTGGGCCGCGATGTCTAATGGGTCAGAAATAAATCATCCCATATCAATGAGCACTAACTAGTGATCTATTGAAAAATAGAGTGGTAAGCGACTAATAATTGTTAAGAAATTTAGTGTTGAGAGGCTGAAAAATTCACACTTGTAGAAAAAGATGTCATTCTCTTGAAAACGATCATTCCGTTGGCGATGAGACATAATTTAGAAGATGGGTGTGATTCCGATCTAGGATATATTTCACTAAGACAAGTAAAACACTCGAAATTAGTCTAGTTCATGATTCACGAGCACAAATATTGTGACAAGGAATGTATAGTCCAATATTCATTACAACATAATTTTAATTATATTGTTAGTTTCCTGTAAAAAAATTCGTATTTAATCAAGAATGTTATAGTTCTGCAATAGGCGTTATCTAATCGTTATACTTAATAATTTTTATTTAATTTCAATTATATACAATTCGAGTTTTCTCTGAAAAAAAATTGATATAATAAATAAATGAACATATATTAAAAAGATTAAATAATTACAATGTTAAAGACCGTTGATATATGCTGGAAAATAAATGAAAATAATTAAAGGATTAGCGACTTTCGTGTCCAGACTCCAAACATTGTGCTTAACAAATCAATAGTTATATTTTCAACAACAACAAAAAAAAAGTCAATAGTTATTTATGACGTAACCAGCCAACAATAAATAAAAAAAATAAAAAAATCAACATTAAGGAATAAAAGTTAAAACAAAAAGAGCAAGTCAAGTCCAACTGTGATTAAAGGTAGATTCTACTGCAATCTAGAAAAGAGGGGTACGATTTAAGTACGATTTAATTTAGTAGTAATATTTTTCATCTAAACGGACCAAATCCATCCGGCTTAAATGTAACCAAGTAAACAAGAAGAAAAAATATATAGAAATGAAACAAATTTATTCACATGGACCAATTTGCAAGCCTTTATTTCTTATTAAAGGAGTTGAAGATCTTAAGGGAGAGATTTGTCATCATCACGATTTGAGGGAAACATCTATTCAATCAGCCTCTGAGTAGTCTATCAAAGCACAACGAGAATGGCTCTGACTAAGCATCTGGTGAGGGATCAGCTGTGAAGCTAGAAAAGCCAGATGAGGCTGGTGACAAGTTCAAATTGTACTTTTTGTGACCAACGAGAAATGAGTTGATGAACCCTCATGGGTGGTCTTACCAGAGATAGGAATTGATCCATTTTTCGATGATCCAACGGCAGAGCCTGTGAGATGGGCGCTTGACCTCTCCACGCCACCCTGTGATTCCACCCTAGTAGATGGAGGTCTTATCCTCTCCATCGGTCCAAATGTCGATAGTGGAGTAGGCTTTAAGAGCCAATCCTTCCAACAAGCATATTATATTACAACTCTGGCATTCTTTACTCGAGTTGTGGGAAAAAACCATCTTTTCCAGAAAGAAAGGCTGTAGGACCGGGCAAATGGCCGAAATCTTAGCAGGGTTAGGAACTTCTCAAAATTCATCGATAAACATACGAATTTATAGGAAGGAGGAAACCAGATCCAAGACTGAAGGATGTAAGTGAGTTTTATTAGACTTGTTATTTTCATAGGAAATAGGGTTAACTTAGTCCTACGAGTCTTCTCGGCTTATAAGAATAGTGGCGTAGGAGCAGCTACAATAGCATTAGTAGCCTGGGCATAGGTGCTTTAGCAGTGAGCTAATGCAGCTCTGTTGCTAAGCGCTTGTAGCTATCCTGTCAGTTGTTAATGCAGCTCTGTTGCTAGCGCTTTAACTGTATTTTTTTTTTGTTGCTATCGTCGAATCGGAGCATAGGTAATTGGTTTATCGCTTTGATTAATTGGCATATTAGATTTGTGTTTTAATATATCCCGCATTAATAGATTAGGCGTAAAGTATATCAACGGAATACATTACTGGATGTGAAGAACTATTTAATTCTATTTTTATATAGAGGTAAGGAAAAGTGCCCTAAATATCTGCTTAGAGGAGGTATGATTGGATACCTCCGCTTGTGTTTATACCTTGGATTTATGATTTCTCCTGCTTGGTTATATATTAGATCCCATCCTTGTAATTAGCTTCTATCTTATATAAGGACAATTCTGATTTAATTCTACCAAAATTGTTACTATCTCATGAACAACCCTGGTGTCTTCGTTCATTGCTAGATAAGAGACTTCTGGTATTCCCTTCAGTGAATCCCACTCAGGAGAGAGATGTGACAATTCAGAACTTGTATAGGTTATAATGGATACTTAACTTTATCTATTTCTAGGTAGACCTAAATCCATCGATTTATCAGCTACTTATTTTTATAAAATAAGATTCCGTTTTTGTCTAACCCTCCTATTTCTCTTACCAAGCCCGAGGGGAAATAAGCAGCTATTGATCCCCACCTTAAATGTTGTTACAATATATATTATGACCTCCAATTTGCTTAGAGAATCCTATATTAAGTTAGTTTCTATATGGTTTTATTCATTAAAGCATAAGATTCAAAAGGAGATTTATAAGCCTATGTATGGAGGTACAGTTCTATTTGCTAGATTCGATTTCAAATCTAATCAAATCCTCGGTTGTTCTGTAATCTTGTGATTCGGAATGAAGCTTTATCGGTCGAGGAAAGGAATAGCGATATATTTCTATAGAGACGAATTCTTGCATGGTCCAAGGAAATCAAAGGTCCGCTTCACGATTTCATCTATATGGAATCTCAACATATCAGAATAGCTTATATAGTCATGATTCAATTCATGAATTAGCTCACTATGAGGCTACTACATTTATAAATATATATTCATTTATATAATATATAATAATATAGTCTATCATTCGTGTCTCTGTTACAACACGGCGAAACTAAATGGTTCGAATGAATGAAGAGAAAAAAAAAAAAATGTTTAGGCTGTACACCTAATTTTCCTGGGATTGTAGTTCAATCGGTCAGAGCACCGCCCTGTCAAGGAGGAAGCTGCGGGTTCGAGCCCCGTCAGTCCCGACGGATTCAATAAATACATCAATTCATCTCTCCATTTTCTGTGAAAAAGGGTGATTACTGTCACTGTTGACGACGATTTGTATCAGTAGCAGCTCAAAAGATGTGAGGCTTCTCTTATCGGTCGTCTCGTTCTTGCTAAGGGCTATAAACCGTGGACGTTGGCTGATCTGAAACGCAGGTTGCAAGACCTGTGGAATCCGCTACATCCTTGGAGTATGATATCCCTTGGTAAAGGTTACTCTAATCTGCAATTCGATTCCATGACTGATCGAGCTTCGATTGGGAAGCATTCATTCTTCTTTGTTCGCTACTCTTATGCATTCATTCATCATTATTTTTTTATATAGATTCTTGAATAGACTCGATTATGGTCTCTGTAGGAAAGACCCCAGAAGTGGAGACATTTAAGTGAATAAAGCGATTTTAGCACGCACGAGAAGTACCTACCGCTCAAAGAGATTTGCATTCTTTCTTATACGCCCGTTCAGGCACTTCAGGATTGATCCTGGAAAGCCAACCTATAATTGTTTCAAATTCTCGCAAAGCAAATAAGTAGAGGTACGATCGCCTCCAGATTCAATTAAATCGGAATAAAGCAATGGTCAGGGCCTATGTTTGCACTCGCATTCACGGTTGAAAGCATTCATGCAAGAATGCAGCTAAAGAGACGGGACTTCGAGAAAATAGGGGGTTGCCAAGTTCGGTTTCTACTTACTCAAGAACGGGCACTACGGCCATACACGGTCAAAGCGAAGGACAGTACTTGTTCCTGGTGTTTGCAGTAAAACCAAAGATGTGACCCGACCCTTAGCCCCAGTACTAAGACTATTGCTTTTTTTCCTACGTTCCTCAGGATTCCCTTCCACGGTTCTTAGATAAAGGGCAAAGGAAGAGCTAAGGCAGCTAGTTCGATCTATCTTCCAAGAGTAGCTTAATATGACTGATTCGTATAGTTGTGAAATGACTTTCATGCTAGCTAGTTTGAGGTTTCACTCATAAATGACTAGTTTTTGGTGCTATTCCAGCTGACCAGTTAGGTAGCTCGAAATTACTACTTTGACAACTTTATTAGAGCTATTGAATTTCTTCGATAAAGGCAAACTCTTTCTTGATTGGTTCCGGATTGGTAAGCAAAGGCAGAAGTAGAATAAGAATTCCAACTCCTAGTAGGAAGGGCAGCAGAGTCACTTGAAGGACTGAAGTTAGGTTTATCGAATGATGGGTCTACATAAGAATAGAAAGCAGCCTACCTGTGATTTATTCACTCATCGTAGAAAGATCAAGGATTTCAAATACTAATTTGAGCTTAAAAGTCGCTTTTGCTGCTCTGAGTTAGTTCTGTTCTTTCCTATGTGATTTCCTGATCTACCACTTTTACGAGGTTATTCCCGAGTTCAAAGCCAAAAGCAGACTTTTTAGCTAGAGAGTTACGGACATCTTTGAGAAAAGATAGGCAAAAGCCAGCTAGTTCACAAATCTTAGGGTCATTTCCGTCGTCGGTGGTCAAAGACAGGGGAGTCCACACCGGATTTCCTCTTTTTAATTACGGGAACTCAAAGCTGCAATTCCTACTTTTTTAGCTAGGAAGTCACAGGAAAGATAGAAGAAAGTACAAATTCTTGAATTGAAAGGGCAGATTCTAACGTACTTTCATCGCTGAGGTACCCCAAAGTCCAGCTAGAGGCCGCGTATGAGGCATCGATCTTTCAGGCAGGTTTCTCTAGACTACTTATTTAGGGCTAACATTCCTAGAAATAATTGCAAACAAGGCAGCAAACGACTACTTTTTAGGGATCACTTACACTTGCTTTCCCAAAAGAGCTGTCCAAACTTGATCGTTGGCGAGATTACCAGCCTGATTTGATCAATAGTTGCCATTTCCTATTTGGTTAGTTAACTGCATCTTACAGGCCTTGCCTGAAAGCCTTGTGGAAGCGGTGTTTGCTGAGTTGCTTTTGAATGGCTACCAACGGGTTCGGAGAAGCACTTCTTCTCATCTTCCACGGGTGGTTGGCAACTCTTCCATTGGAAACGATACCTAACGGGAAATTGTCCCTGTCATTGGTACGCCCGGGTAAAGGTATCGGCCAGGTCACGAACGATAGATCGATAATATCCAGCCCGAGACCGAGAACATGAGTTAGCCAAGCATCAGGCAATCTTCACGCATTTGGGATTTAACGCGTCTTTATCGCAAGTTTACGACCTTATATTACTCACCTGCGAGATCGAAAACTATTAAGGCCTTCTATTGGCGGTTTAGCCGAACTTGAACTACTCCCGAAAGGGCTTCCTGTCACGGCTGCTATTGATTCATCAAAGAAAAGCGTTCTCTTTCACTCCAGGACCTCGAAAAGGAGCTTTAAAGCCCATTTCAAGATAGATAACGGCTGATGAAAGGATGTTCTCTTACAGTAACTACAGTGAAGGCCCTGAACTTAGATTATTGGATTTTTTTTATAGGAAAATTATAGGAGTTATTTTTCTGTCAATATGAAATAATCCATCATCTATAAATTTTTACTATTAGAATTGTAAATAATCGAGTACTCTTTACCAATGAAAAAGGAATTGTCAAAATTTTAATCATAATAGTTGAATAGTTGAACTCGAGCCTAAATGCATTCATCTACTTACTTATAAACTACTAATTTATATATTTATGATATAATTGGGAAATTTCATACATTCATACACTTTCAAGCTTATCCACCAATTTGAACTCAAACTCAACATACATATAAGTTTAATAACAATTTGAACTATGACTATTTTAAGTTAGCAATTTGGATATTTAAAAATCAAAGTTAAGTAAAATATAAACCTTGATATAATACCATTTAACGTTTTGACTTATTCCAATTTCCCAATTTTTTTAGTGACATGGGTAAAACCGTAAAGTATAGTTTAGGGCAACTGAGAGATCGACACTAGAAATTTTTTTTAAGGTTGTGAGCGCCGCACTAGAGAAATAAAAATAAAAAAAATAAAAAATAAATAATAAAAAAAAAACTTAGTATTTTACTAAAAAATATTTTTATATAAATATATATATAATTCCCCAACCACAACAAAACCCTAGTACTACATTCGTGTGGGAGACAATCCATACTTCACTAAGAGAAAGATTTGAGGTTACATCAACGCATGATTTGGGTAGGAGTTCTGTCAATTTTTCATTTAGATTATCCACTTTAACCTTTGCTTCCTTACAATTCGTTTCATTTATTGTATCCTGATTTAATTTTGATAATATCAGAATACGGCGGCGCTCGTATGTTATTGATTTCACGAAACTGTAATGTTGTGTGTAAGTGATGAATATGAATCGATACACTATGGTCCTTCATCTGTTCGACGAAATGCTTCAATCGGGTAAATCGGTCTTCTTTTTTTGGCCGTCGGAACCGAGATTGGTTTTGGGTTTGCAATTTTGGACACCAAAACGCGAGGAACTGTGTGAGACTAATGAAATTATGTGTTGCGTATAACACAGAAATAAATAGTTTTTATCTGGATTGAGTGGCCTTTGACAAATCTTAAAGTTTGTTTAATTTGGATGATAAGTGTATCGTACTCAATATTGCTACATATATATTCATGATCCACTGCTTCCAACTTCAATAAAGTTAAAACAGCCGAGCATGTTGTAGAATTACGAAGCAAATAGATAGAAACTATTGAAAGTTGAGCATAATTGGAAAAGTTATGAGGAGTTCCGGTTCTCATTGTGCTTAAATTTAGCAACTTCGTTTATCCCATTCATGGTGTCAGCGTTTGCATTTAATCTTATTTTCCCGAGGTGCTAGCGGTTGTTTGAGCAGCATGTCAGGCGGAACGTCGGTACAATGAGCTTACGGAGCCGCAGAATGAAGGTGGTTAAGACGAGTATGATCAATGGATATGCAGAAAGTAGTTAGGACGAGTTTGATCAATGTATATCGTTTGCGAGAAAGAATGTAGAAATAGTTAGAATTTTTTTTTAAATAGGTAGAAATAGTTAATTGTTAAGTCCAATATTGTAAGCTATTGAGCTGTTTTGAGAAACGCAAGCTTAATGTATAACTAAGCAATTACTAAGTTTAGCTCAATTGTATTGCTGAATTGTGAATTGGTTCTATTAAAAAAGAGTTTGGGTGATTTTTAGTTAGGAATTTTGGGTCGAATTTACATATAGAGTTATTGTTTAGATAAACATATTAGATCATATAGTCCATTGATAAAAGAATATATAGTTTATCATTATCATATTATCAGTTTTTTGGCCATCATATTACAGTACAGGGGACTACAAAAAATTATGCCTAAATAGAGGTAAAAATTGAGAGATTCTTCTTAAGTTAGGACCATGAAATCTTTTGCCAAAAGAGGAGTTTATTGCTAAATAGAGTATTTGTTTATAGAGTTTCTAATGTAATGGTATAGTATATTTTTTTTCTAATCACTAATTATTTATTTATTTATTTTTGCAAAATTCTAATTACTAATTGCTGTAATACTTAACGCAATTTGTGTGATTAAATATATATTATTATACTATAACAAAGATACTACTACAAATATATAGATACGTTATTTTTCTTAACATTCATTTGAAAAGGCACAACGTGGTATCAAGATATATAAATGAAGATGGGAGGCAATTACATTTAAGTATTATACTACTACTATATAAATAGTGCATTTTGAACAAAGAAACACAAGATATCTGAACGTAACAAGAATGCCTTTCAAATTGATTTTGGTCAATGCTATTTTCAAACCTTTCATTATTTTTCAATTCTATTTTTGGAGCAAGCCCCTAATACAAAAATATGACCATAAACGATTCGGGGTGAAATAGCCCCAACGACTGCATTAATCAATAAAGATATATGAAGTATTTTCCATTTTCGATATTTTTCAAAGATCGGATTTTTTTGTAAAACGGTACAAGTATGAGATAGAAAGTATAGTTGATCATTTTCTAAAACAACACCATATGTGTATACATTATTTTCTCAATTCGGATTTTCTTTAAATTTATCTTGATTAGCAAAAAAGCAAATTATCGTGAGGTAATCCCAACTACAAAATTTTCTGAAATGTGATCAAAAAGTTTTATATATTCTACAACAAAACAGAAAAGAGATCATAATTTCAATATTCTTTTTTCCACCTAAGCTATAGATTAGACCAAATCTATATGATTAGCACAACCACCAAAAAACAATGCAAACAAAAAGGAAAATTCTATAAAAAACAAAGGAATTTCTGATGACATAGCACACAGCACAAGACCAGTTTTACAAGACCTCAATTGTACACTGCTAATGAGATACTATTACCTCTCAAAGTCAGTTCATTTGGTTGAGTTTTCCGGCACCAACGACGCGTTGAGCTGAGCCTCAATAGGCTGCATTTCTGTTTTCCTCTTCTCCTTGAGAATCACCTGCCTCGGCATCACTTCCAAAAGAAAGTTACCTCCGTTCCATACGGTGGCTGAGACCTTGAGCAGTTGGAAAGTCGTGTGCAGTTCATACGACAGGAATATCGGGACTGTCAGCGCTGTTGTGAACACGGTGAACATCGCCTGAAGCAGAATGTACATAAACATCCGGTTCTGATCTCCCAGCAATCCACTCAACCGCCACCACATGTTGTTTGCTTTCTGTGCCTTTTTCGACAGTTCCCTACCAGTCGAGGATTTATAATATGAGTACGAGTATTGCATTGAATCAACATTGCAACTTCCACACAAAATCTGGTAATCATACTAAGAGAATAAAAAGTGAGGAGTGAAACCTGTAGGAAGTCATCACTTCTGGATCTCGGAGCAGTCTTTGTCCACGCAGTACGTTTACAATGAGAAAATAAAGCAGCTGCCAGACAACATAAGCTGCTAGAGGAACAAAGAAAAGCCACGTCCACAGATATGATTTGGTCTCTGCATACGGCCATGATGCTCTATTAGGAGTTCCCTCCGGATGCATGGCTCCAAAAAACACCGGGTCCCACCATCGGATCGTGAAGAAAACCAGCCCTGGAAACCAAATCTACATCAGCTAACATGGTCGGTGGAAAACTGCATACTAAGTAATTTAAACTACTGTCCATTAAAGATAAAATTCCTACACACAATGGTGCAGTGAATATGAAACCATGGGCATATAGCAATCCGATATTTACGTCTTCTTTTTTCTTTTTCTTTTTTTCATTTCTTTACACAGGGAGAATTGCACAGTCTGATCAGAAAGTCATGCAATTTATTAAAATAAAAAAACTGAACTAAAATTTCATGATTAGCCAAAATGAAATTGATTGCATTGGCCTATTTGTACATCACCTAGGAGTCCATGGCAATCATTCACATGTAATAAGTATTTCATAGTTCTGATACCAAACACTCGAAACTACATCCACTGATTATCAGAACGTGTGTCTACCTAACATTAGGACCAGTCTATTTATCTGTTCCTACATGTGAATTTCTACTTTTTGAGATAAAGAGTTCTAGAAAAGATCAGACAAACCTTCGTATTCATAAGTGATATAAACAAATTAGTCATAAGTAGGTATGGTGGCAGTGGCACAACACTAAATCTTATCGTATATTAAGAATTTATTTGAGCATATAAACTATGGTGACTGTTTGTGCTAAGAACTTATAATATGTTTCAATATATTTATTCAATCAAATCCATAGTCATTTACTTAGCATTTTGTTAATGTTTCAATATATGGCTTCCTATTGCTTCAACAGATTTGCTGGTATGTAAACTTCGAACATTATCAACAAGTTCAATATGCAAAGATGGGAATGAAGACGGCTCCTACGACGCAGCATCGATAATCTCAGAGCAAAGGAAAACAGCGTCTTACCAGGCAAGATATGTATAAAGACGCTTACAATCTTGTCCATGGAATTGAAAACTAAGCTACAACGCCAAACAATTAGTGCCCATGCCAACGGCCCCTGTATCCAATAATAAATATCAGTAAAATGTGAATCAATGTCATGGGACAGAAGCAACAAAAGCCAATTGCTTACCTCTGCAAATGAGAAGCAAACCATGAAAAGCCTCTCGTTTGTGGGATAAAACAGAAGCATGATCAGGAATATCGTATTGGCATAATAGCAAAAATCCTGCACTCAATACGAACTAAAGTGAGTTACTAATATCTTCCTTTTTTTCTATTTCTAGCAGACCAAAAACCAAGTGCAAGACTCGAGACAGGAGAATGCATGCTAATCAGAATGTGAACCTGAAGAGGATTAACATATTGAGGCGATGTGCCAAAGTACAAGTTCTAAAACACAATATGCAACTCAGTGGAGCACGCTGTAATACTACTAGGTAGCTCGATGAACTCAATACAGAGGGGATTTTGGTTTTTTTTTTTTTTTTCCATGGACTAAGCTACAGCAATACCCACATACAGGAGAAAAAAAAAAAAAAAAAAAAAAAAAAAAAAAGCAGTTTGATCAGCCAACACAAATCAACTGCCAAGACGAGTAGGAACTTACAAGAAGATAATAGTGCCATTTCTTGTATCGGTAGTAAATCCATCGAAGTGGGACGAAGATTACATAGAACAAACAGTACAGATATCGGACATCCTGTGGCCCTGATCAAATTAAACCACCATTTCCCAAGTCATTAAACATCAATTAAAAGTAGCAATAAGCCATAGAAGATGAGTTCTACTCACTTGCACCCAAGATGAAGCAGAAGCCTCCGAAGCCAAGAACACCAAGCAAGTGTGTTACCTACACAACACCAACGGATCCAAATCCAATCAACACAGCATCAAATTAATCATTTGAATAGAAAAAATATACATACAATCGACATAGTTCAAAAACTAAACATTTCTCAACACATTTAAGTATGTATGAACATGAAGCAAGTGCATGAGACATTGAGAACCACCACCTCATCCCCAAAATCAGAGAGAGAAAATTAAAGATTCTAGAATGTGAAAATATACCTTGTTGATGAAACTTTCATGCTCTTCAGCCTGTTTAGCGATCTTCACCGCTTGCTTCGACAAGATCTGTTTTGTTTGAACTGCTTGCTTCGATAGCATCTCCTTGGTTTGAGCGACTTTCTACACACAATCAAATCCACCCCAAAACAAGAATTTTTCATCGAGCACGCAATCCAACGATAAATACCCAATAATCCAAAATCAAGAAAACATCCAATCCCTACCACAATTCATTAAAAAAACATATCCTCTGAAAAATTCAGACAGTCACATGTAAATAATACGTATTGGATATAATCTCTCTCTTTTTTCTGTTTTGTTTTTTACCTTTGATCGATCGTGAAGCCGCTGTTTAACCGTATTACCGTGTGAATCTCCGTTGGAATCTTCGACTTCCATGATTTCTTCATTGCTCGCCATTCCCCACAATTATATACGAGCCCTTCTTCGGTTTCACGAAACTTCTATAAAATATTTTGCTCTATTGATAAGGGAATTAAATAACAAGATCCTGTCGTGGGTTTTGCTTCTTCAAAATGGGGTGCCTTTTGCGCGTTTAGATTATTACGAAATCCCTCTCCCTCCCTCCCTCTCTCTCTCTCTCTCTCTCCCCCCCCCGTGTTGCTTAATTGAACGCAGGAAAAGCAATAAAATTGGTAATCTATGTGATCCCAGGATGATTACTGCTCCTGCTAAGCTGCTAATTGTGGTTAATTAAACGCGGAAATTTATGTGGTGGCTGATTTTCAAGTCTTTGTTTACTTGATATAGAATATAATATTCATTTCATATTCTCACTCCTTACTTCCCCACAGGAGCTGTTCCTTTCATCATCAACTTATTTTCAATTAACTCAAAGAACAAACATCCTTGGATCGAATTACCATTTTATTACAGCACACTGGCAATGGTTGATACAATTTGGTGTCTCAATTTTCTATAGAGATCAGTTAGAGACAGCGGTGCTATCTCTAAACTATATCAATAGAATAAGCTTTTGAAATTCGGTTTTGACATTAATTTTATTTAAAATTAAAAAATTATAATAATTTAAATCAAATAATAAAAAATTATTAATGAAATAAAATAAAAAATTAATAATTGAAATCATAAACTTTGGATTAAAAATTAGAAATTTAGCTCGTCCTTGATGATCCTCCAAGTCTCCAATAGCTTGAAATACCTGAAAATGACTTTGTACTCGGATACAACCGTTGTGAGGATATGGTCAGCGTCAACGTTTGGAAGTCGTTTTTTCGACTTTCCGGTGCATACCGTGAAACAAGCGACACGTAGTTGTCGTCTGTTGCCAGTGATAGCGCAACTGATTCGCATTTTTTACCACCGTGATTTCGGACTTAGTAGAGTTATATCGAACCGTAACTTGTTGCCAAAATGACATGCACGTCGTGTGCGCTTTATTTTGGCCCAAGCTCGAGCAAGGGCCTCTGTTTCGGCCTCGGAGTATGCATAGTGAAGAGGCATTGTGAGAAGTTGATAAAGAATTTATTAGAATAAAGATTGAAGAATAATTTTAGTAGAATCGAGAGAATTGAACAAAAAATTGTTCCACTCAACCCCACAAACAAACCATTATTTAAACCCTTTAAAAATAATTTAAAACTATATAGTAAATGGAACACTTATTCACTCAAAACATACTCCACCAATTTTATTAAATCCTGTGTCATTACGAAGTGGGTGTCTTTTTCGTGGATGAGGGGAGTAATTGTTATGCTTTTGAATAAAACTTAGAGACATATTTTGAAATAGCCATAATGATCATTAAAATATAAATTTTGGCCCACCTTCTTTAAAAATATAAATTTTAGCCATTTTTTTCAATTTAGGACGAAAATACCCTTAATGAAATGCGGAGCGGGTCGGGTTTGACGCGGGCGGGCGTGGGTCGGGTCGGGCAGGTATGAGGCATTTGGTACTTTTGGTACAAATTTAGTCTTATTAGTACCAATTGTTCTAGTACATCTGGTATGAATTTAGCCTTATTAGTGCCAATTGTTCCAGATTTGGTACAACTGGGATGAATTGTTAAATTAGTTCCAGATGTTCCAAGTTATGATATGGTACTCTTGGGACGAACATTCCAATTATTTCAAGTTATACTACTCCGATTTTGCGGCTCCGCCTTCGGCTCCGATTATACGGCTCCGCCTTCGCTCGGATTACTAATATAAGGATCATCGTCGGGCAACAATTTAGATTTTTTCGGCTTGCTCCGAGGCCTTCGGCCCCCCTCGCTCGAATCTTGACCAAAGAATAAGCGGCAAACAAAAAAACGAAGAGGCAAACAAAAATTTGGAAATTAAAAAAATTTTGAAAAATAAAAAAGAAATAGAAAAAAAGGAAAAAAATCTGGAAAATAAAAAAAACAGAAAAAAAGAAAAAGAAATCTGGAAAATAAGAAAAAAAAACTGAAAAATAAAAAATAAAACAAAAAAAAAGAAAAAAATTCTGGAAAATAAGAAAAAAAAATAGAAAAGGAAAAGAAAAAAAAAACTGGAAAATAAAAAAAAACAGTAAAAAAAGAAAAGAAAATTAAGTGTCAATAAAATGGATCAAAGAGTGATGAATCACAAATAAAAAAGGAAAAGAGATATTTAGGTCATAAGTTCAAAAAAATGGCTATAATTTATATTTATGAAGAGGGTGGACCATAATTTATATTTCAATACTCATATTGACTATATCACATGATATTCTCTAAAACTTATTTGGGTATTTGTAATTTATTTTTGTTAATTGGATCCTTATACTAGTAAACATTGAATCCATTATCTAGATGCGTTCACTTTTTTCTTTTTTCTTTCATTTGTTAAACAAGTTTCTATCCTTCATTTATGATAAAATTAAATTCTTACTTTTTGTGTAAACAAATTAGGCAGCATAGTTCAATCAAGATACGAAACGTCTAATTTAACATAAATAAGAAAATGGTCCCAAATTAATATAGAGTTTTACAGTACCTGAATTTTCCAAAATGCTAATTACAAAAACTGAACTTACATATAACGCTGAACTTTGTGTAATATGTAATCAAGGTGTGATGGGTTAAAAATTCGAATCCATCTAATATCTAGAAGACTTTATCACACGAAACTCTCTCTACATATAAACGTTCATAGACCAATTTCAAGTGTATTTTTCATTAAGAGAAATAAATTACAAAAATTCAAATATAACTTGAAATTGGTCTATGAACTTTATATATAGAGAGTTTCGTGTAACTTTAAATAATTCTTGAAATTGTAATTCCATGTAAGAAACATTTAATTTCAAATAATTTGATTCGGATTATTACCATTTCTTGAAAAATATAACTTTATAGTACTACAATAATTCTATGTAAGAAAATATTTAATTTTATTCGGATAATTGCTTGTGTGGAGGGATAAAAGCGCTTGTGCTAGATTTTTTTATCTCTTTTTTCAAGAAATGGTAATAATTTGAATCAAATTAAATGTTTTCTTACATAGAATTACTAGTGTGTTTTCGACGGAATTATCATATTTTATGTTACTTGTAGAAAATTTAGTCATGTAATTATTCGATTTGTTCCAAAACTTGTATAGTAATAAATATTCATTAATTATTAACGAACTCATTTATTTAATATTTATATAAACAAACTGTTTATTGTCCACATCTTAAACCCGTACAGATATCATAAAGTAAACATGTAGTAATATATATATTGAATAAATACTCGTTTATTTATATCCATGTTCTTATATATATACTCTTTTTTTATATGTACCTTTTTCAAGTACTCATTACCCGTCTCAAATCAAATCAAATATATAATTTTACATTTTGTTATCGTCCCAAACTTGCATAGTCATGTGCAATTAAGCTCTGAATATTACAAAAAAAAAATAATAAGTTTCAAGTATAAATATGAAAACTATACTACAATTTTACAAAACTTGCCTCATGTCCAATTTTGTTTTTTGGCCCTTATAATTGAAAAAATAAAATTTCCAATTAAATTAAAAATATAAATAGTTATACGGCTAACTAATAAATTGGTGAAAATTAAATTGATGGGCAAAATATATAATTGTGAGATGAAAAACTTGTTAATTTTAAGTATTTATTTAGGTTTTCAAATGATTGGAATTTTATTGAAAAGTGATGTGGATAAATGATTTAATTAATTATTACTATTTATAATATATTATTTTATCTTTAATATTTTTAAAAATGGGATAATTTGGATAAATAAGAGTTGAGGGATTGAAGGTGTGCCATGTAGAGAAAGAATTAAACAATCCATTTTCGTTTATATAATCTTGTGTGTGACCCGTCGAGATTCGATAGAAATTACTTTATGTGATAATTTTACAAAAATAATAATTTTAAATGATTTATTGAAGAAGAGATATATTTTAATAAATCATAACAATAAGTATTATATGAAGGATCATCTCATTACAAATAAGTGTTAATGATGGATCATCTCGTACATTGACAGATAATCACTTTACGCGGTAATAATTTTAAAAGAAAAATTCAATACTTTATTTCGAAGTGATATAATTCGTCACTGCAAATAATCATCTCATTGGACCATAAGTGTTACATGAATGATCATCTCGTTGCAAATAAGTGTTGTATGACAGATGATCAGCTCACGTAGAGTTTATTGACGTAGAATCACTTTACGTTGTAATTTCAATATAATTTAAAAAAGTATTTCAATATTTTCATTCAAAGTGATATAATTAGACAATACTACCATTTTTTGTTACATAAAAGATTGAAAGTTGCAGTAATTGTTATATGAAGGATCATCTCGTGTTGAGTATATGCGTAAAGGAATGTGTCATTGTAAATAGGTGCTACATGAAGTTTGTGATGTTTTGAAGTTTATGAGTGATTTTGTTCATGGATTTGTTAAATATCGATAAATTCATTAAATTTAAAAGGAAAGCTCGGTCGACAAAGATTTAAAGTCAAATTCATTCGAAATTTTTTTCTTTAAATAAAAATTAATAGAGTTAGCATCTTACAATATTATATAATACATGTGCAATACAATTCAAAGCTTAAAATTCAAATTATTTATATCAAACCCCCATCATGAACGTGTGAAGTAATTAGCATAATTTCACCCATTATATCATTGACTAATTTTGCATCCATTTGGATCGCGGCATAATCAAATGTTCTTTTTTAAGAACTCATATTAAACTACAAAGCTATAGCTTACCTTAAAATTGCGCACGACATAACTACTCTACTTGCTCCGACCATCTTCCTTATGGTAATTGCACAAAGTAATAAGAATATTTGCATAATGAGTTGTGAAATTACATGATTTATAGGCACACAACAATATCAAAAAAGGAAATACATTAATAAAATGACCTAATTATTGCTTTTGTAACTTCCAATCTTAATTGGTTGATTGGAAAATATTAATGAGCAATTATTTGAATATGTATATAAACGGAGCTCCTACATTATATAGGAAATTAAAATAGAGAAAATACTGAATCAATCTATATATTATTAAAACCAATGTTGATTCAAACTCTCCCCTTAATTTTAGGTCCTACGTAGTGCAACCACAATTCGGTATTCGTATTTATCTTAAATTTTTATTTTGAGCATTTTTTATTTATATATATTTATTTTTATTCATATATAATTAATATTTTCCAAAAATATGTATAGAATAATCTCCCAAAATTACTTCCAAGATTAACTCATATAATATATATTTGAAACGTATAAATAACTGAATAAAAAACACAAACACACAAGGATTTACGTTGTTCGGAGATAACTCCTACGTCCACGGGGAGTTGTGAGTCCACACAACTCAGTCCAAGTTCTTCTGGTCAAACCACAAAGCTTACGCGGGCTTTGCAACCGTTGCGATAAGTTTACGGGTACTTATCAACCTTACAGATAAGATTACGGGTACTTATCAAACCTATCTACTCAATTACGGGAAGAGTAGGGTCCTAACAATCCTTTTGAGAGGATGTGTGAAAGGGTAGGATTCCAACTAATAGCTCGAACAAGAAGTGAGCTATGATTTAACTCTCTACGAACTCTCAACTAGTGATGTTCTCAAGGTTGGATCGAAAAACACAGAGACAGAATCTAACACTCTAGAACTCTCAACTAATGATGTTCTTAGAGGACAACTGTAGTTTTGCTTGAGTGCAGAATGAAGTTGCTCTTTCGCTCGTATATCTCTTCTCGCACTTGTCTGTCTCTTTAGTCTTTGTGAATGAATGAAGACCTCTATTTATAGACGGAGAGAATCAACTAGCCATTGGAGGAGCTGTTGATCTCTGTTCTTTGAAAGCGATGGCTTGTCTCTCATCTCTGTAGACTTTCCGGATTTGGCAACTGAGTGCTTCTGTTTTCCATCTGAGACAGCCTTGTGTTGGGCCAAATGAGGTAATGGCAGAGAGTCAAACCTTCACGTGACTTCCTTATTTGAATTTCAAATCTTAACCTTTGACCTCCAACATTTGATAGTCGGTTGAGTCGTTTGATCTACATCTGATTGGTCTTCAGCTGATGTTCTATCTGAATGCTTCTGTCTGAGTAGGAACAGTTGAACTCTTAGCTGACTTTGAACTTCATGCTGTTGATCTAACTGATTGAGTCCTACAACTGATGTTCCATCTTGAACGCTCAGTTGTCTTTCTTGTATCTGACTCTGATCAGTTGGCTTCGATCGCTCAGTTGTCTTCCTTACAATTGATGTTCTCTTGCAACTTCTCCCTTTGAATACTTAGTTGATTTTGAATCTTGAACGCTTAGGTGTTTTTCTTACACCTGATGTTCTATCCGAGTGAAGCCTTGTTGCCTTCTTCAGCTGGAGACCTGTAAAGATAAAATCTTAACATTGCACAAACAGCGAGCCTAACTACTAAAATTAGGAACTGACAACATCTACTCGGTTGGGGTTAGTTGGTTTTGGAATCAATCAAAACTTTAATAAATTTTCCAACAATTTCCCCCTTTTTGATGATGCCAAAACCCTTATAAAATCCTTACAAATTAAACTGATCTAAATCCTACTAACCTATCCAAAATCTCAGCTGAAATTCTAGACAGTCTATAAGATTAAAACATCAAAGGGTTAGCACAGTTATAACATGATATTGAAATAACTTTGCGATTCAGAGCTTGGACAATGAGAGATTGTACGTCAAGTTGAATCGTATAACTGAATAATTTTTATTACAACTGATGGTTACAAAGATAAGCACAAAAGCAAAAATTACATCAGTTGCTCAAAAACTAACTGAGCTAATACTTAAGCCCATACTTGCTAAACATTCTAACAAAAATTTCTCGCTTAGCTTCTGACTCCTTCGATATGTCAACCCCGTGCTCTCGGCAGACTTGTCTTGCCTCAGCTGCTATCTTCGTTCGGTTGGGGTTTCGAGAGTCTGGGAGGAAGGGAGGGAGATATGTGACCTTCTGAGGGACCGGAACTGTGTTCATGTCCAGTTTTGCTTCTATCATGGCTCGCCTGAACTGGCTGAACATGCCCGGATCCCCAGTGTGCAACTCGGTCAGTGCTTCCTTGAATGCTCTCCTCGGATCATCGGTTGAGAACACCTTCCTATAATAAAAATCGTTCACAAATTCCTGCTTGAACGACTCCCGGTCCTCGTTCCACTCAGCTGGCATCCACTTATCTACATGCCTGAACCGACTTTGTTGCTTGACCTTCCCCGGCAGCCTCTGTTGCTTCAGCCGAGCTTCAGTCTTAACTTGATGTTTGTCTATTCGGCGACGGCTGCAGGAGGCAATGTTCCGGACCAAGTTCTTGGTGACCTTGTCAAGCTCATCCTCGAACTGGTTGACTCGCTTAGCTTGGCTAGCTGCGAACTTCTTAATCCAGTCGGGAATCATGTAATCCTTTTCTGCAACATCCATAGCCTTGGCAGCAGCAATACACTCTTCGGTTGTGATACCGTTGAGTTCCGAATCAAGCTCGGCTGCGATCTCGGCTATGGAGTTGTAGGAAACTCCAAACTGCTCCGCCTGCTCCAAGTCTTTTGCCATTTCAGCTTCACCTACGTCGGTTGGCTTGGGAGCGGACTTCTTCTTCTGTGCTGTCTTCCTCCTCGGCTGAGATTTTGCAGCAGCTGGAATCTCTTCCTCAGCCTGGGTCTCATCTTCCCCCTGCATCTCAACATCCCCAGTCTTCTCTTCCTCCTTTTTGGCATCAACAACAAGGCTTGCGACTGAGCCATCCAGAGAGGTGAGTTGCTGTTCAGCTTGTTGGATGCGGTTGAAGAGTTCATCGACTGCGCACTCTATTCCAACCTTCTTCTCCAGTTCAGAGTCATGGCGCTCTTATTCGGCTTTCCTCAATCCAGCGAATGTTTCATTTACCTCAGTCTGGAAAGCAACGAACTCATCCCATCTTGACTCGAACCGAGACTCCCATTCTTCATCCTGAGTCTGTTGGGATTGGCGAGGTTGGAATCAGAAATGGATTGGAAGACATTCAGTTCGGACTTGATCCCCAGAACTGTTGATTTCAGATCAGAAATGTCCTGGCTGGAGGAGGTTGAGAATTCGTTCAGCTTTATCTTCAGTGAAACATTCTCCTCCAGCAGCTGCTTATTCTTCTCCTCCTGTGCTTCCAACATCCTCAGCTGATCTTCTTTGTTTTGCTGGAAGTTGGCAAGCATCTCCGTCCTCAGCTGGTTCACCCTCTCAGCTATCAGCTCACAAATTTCTTCAGTTGAGGGTGCTGGCTGATCAGCTGGAGCTTGGTGTTCAATTAGAGCTGGCTGGTCAACTGTAACCATGGCTTGACGGTTGGCCAGGTACAGTTGAAGCTCCTCTTCTTCTTCCTTCGCTGCGGCGGCGGCTGTGTCCAGATCATTAAGGAACTCAGCTGACTTGATTAGCATGTTGTCGAGGAAGTCAATACAGTCTTGTCCAGCTGTCTCCCGGGTATATGTGCCTTCCGCCTTGCTGAGGTTCAGACGACGCGTCAGCAGTGCCACTTTGTTGTTGTAGGCCACCTCTAGATTTGTGTAGTTGAAATAATCTCAGATGCGTGACTCGTCTGCCTTCAGCTGGTTCCAGCTGTGTACCCTTACAGTATCTTCCTTCACATACCAGTGACTAAAGATTAGGTTGAACTGGTACAGCAGCTCGGTCCCAAGCGTAGCAAAAATCGGCATGTCGCGCGCTTCAGGGAACATCCCGATCAGCTTCTGGAAGCAGTAGGCCACCTTGCCTTCATGCTCCATCGCGACGGCCTGACGATCAGCTTCGTCATCGATTGGGGAGGGAGATAGATTCTCATATGGCAACGGTTCAAAAGTTTCATCAATGTTGGCCAAAGAAGTGGTCTCAACATTGGCATCGAGCTGGGAGCTCGGAATTTTGGATTCTGTGGGGAGGGGGGTATCAATAGCTTCCTCAACATTGGCCGAAGAAATGGTCTCAATGTTGACATCGAGCGATAAGCTCGGAATTTCTGGCTGTGTGTCGGTTGAGAGAGCGAGAGGCTCTTTGAGCGGTTCGGCATCAGCTCCTGCCGTGGGGGAGGTTGGAATTTCTTCAGCTTCCTCAGAGGAGGAAGAAGCATCCGAGGTCAGATCTGTTTCCATCCCATCAGCCTCATCAGTTCCAGCAGCGCGAGGAACGATCTCGAAAGCAGCTGCCTCAACTGAGTGGCTCGACTCGGATGGCTCCTCAGCTGGTGCCATCTCAGCTGGTGCCTCCACAGCTGGTACCTCCTCCTCAGCTGGTGTACCCTCAGCTGGCATGTCCTCAGCTGGAACCTCCTCCTCAGGTACTGCAACTGTCTTTTTGAAGCGAACTCTCAGTTTCTTCTTGGCATGCTCCTCCTCACCCTCTTTCTCCGACTCAGCTCTGCGTCAGCGAGCAGCTTTCGATTTTGAGGGGCGGCTGACAGCTGGTACCTCCTCAGCTGTATCCTTTGCTTCAGCTGTCTTCCCAGCATCCTTCTTCTCCTTAGGAGTATAAACACTCCTAATCACCTCTTGAGCTTTCTTTGCTATTGGGAACAACATCAACTTCTTCACAGGGGTCTCCTCGCAGTCTTCCCAGACCATGTTCCGACCCTTGGTTGCGAGCAGGATCAGAACGGAGATTTTGCAACCGAAGTTAAGAGTTCCCTTGACACTCAACAACTTCTCCCCAGATTCGGTTGTGGTCTCAGAAATCTTCTGCCTCTCCACAGTCAGCTGGTGTTCAAAATACTTGAACCAGTCGACGTTGTGCTTGTGTTTGTGCTCCAAAGCAATCAATTGCTTGAGCTTCGGTCGGCTGATATCTCCGAAGGCACCACTGTAACCGAACACGACCTTGGAGACAACATCGAACAAAACTCGATGCTCCAGCTTCAACTTCGTCCTCTGCATATTACTCTTCAACTTTTCCGGAGTGATGAGAGCACTTTCCAGAAACTCATCGGCTTCCGTGTCGGTTATGTTGTCGATGGTGTCTGTGGCGGAATGACTTGGCGAAGAAAATCGGAAACTGCAATGGGCACGGAGACACGGCGAATTGTCCTGGCCGGAACGTCGCGTTGACGACACGAAACCTCTGTAACGACGCCATCTCTGCTGTCGATGGGCGATTGCAGATTGACGTAGAACTCTCCGACCTGGCGCCTGAGCGGGTGGGAGGGAAGAGCATCGCCTAGTGCAGTAGGCCGTTCTCCCTGAGAGTATTGGCAAGGGGAGACAACACCGACGACTCCAGATCATTCTCTGACAGGATCTATTCGAAGTGTATTTTGGAGACCAGCAAGTCGAACGATTCTTCATAAGATGTGGGGACTAGAGAGGGTCCGGAGGAAGCCATTTTCTTTCCTTTGGGTGCCATTTAATACGTTTGAGAAGATATATATAAGAAGGAGAGAAAAACTTGCAGAAAATAGTTTGACAGAATCTGAGAAGATGATGAACAGTTACTGCAGATAAACATGAATGAGAAAGGTAAGAGATCACTTCCTGATTTTCCGCCATTTATAGGTTTTAGGCTCGGTTGAAATCGACGGCTAGGGTTGAATGGCATGAATCCATCAACGGCTGAGATCACGCGACTGTTGACTAGCTTTGACTTGACGTCACGAACCGAGTTCCAACCAGCGCGTTAGAAGGTGAACTGTTTTTCATGTCAGCCCAGTCACACTATAAAGTAGGCTATTGATGTTCAGCCGTACATTACATTAAATGCGGCATGATGGCTATTTTAATGTAACTGACATGCTCAGGAATGTTTGAATTTATTTCAAACATTCTCATTTAAGATCATAACACCTTCAGCCATAAATGATACCTGCCAGCTGATGTCAGAATCAGCTGTGTTCACCTGTCAGCTGATGTTGGAATCAGCTGTGTTCCAATGTTGCGGCATACCATCGGCTGACTCGAGTTCGTCTGTTCAGCTGACGTCTGATCCAATGTTGCAGCATACCATCAGCTGACTCGAGTTCGTCTGTTCAGCTGACGTTTGATGTCGTCGGTTGACAATCCGCATCTGAGATTCCCCCTTCATCTGAGCTTCCCCCTCAGATGGATATCTATCTCTTCACCTCAGCTGGTTCCTCATCTGATGGATCCAACAATCCAAGTAGATCACATAGCATTTTGAACCGCGCTTCGACTAGAGGTTTGGTGAAGATATCAGCTCTCTGAATCTCAGTTGGAATTTTCTCCATGGATACATCCTTCTTCTCAATATGATCTCGGATAAAATGATGTCGGATGTCAATATGCTTCGTCCGAGAGTGGTGAACAGGATTCAAAGAGATAGCAATGGCACTTGAGCTATCACAATGAATGGGAACCTGTCCAGTTGTAACTTCATAGTCTCTCAGCTGTTGCTTGAGCCACAACAATTGCATGCAACAGCTACCGGCAGCCATGTACTCTGACTCGGTTGTAGACGTGGCAACACAGGCTTGTTTCTTAAAGAACCACGAAACTAGCTTGCTTCCCATGAACTGACAGTGTCCAGATGTGGACTTCCTGTCCAACCGATCTCCCGCTAGATCCGCATCTGAGTATCCGGTCAGTTGGATATTGTCGTCGGTTGGATACCACAACCCAACATTAACTGTGCCCTTCAGATACTTTATGATGTTCTTTGCTGCCAACATGTGTGCTTCCTTCGGTTGAACTTGGAACCGAGCACACACTCCAACCGCGTAAGATATGTTTGGTCGACTGGCAGTTAGATATAGCAAAGAACCGATGATCCCTCTATACTTACTGGCATCCACGAGCTTTCCCTCAGTTCCAGGTTCAATCTTCCAGTTAGTATTCATCGGGATCCTTGTGGTCTTACTTGTCTGTAATCCGAACTTGGTGCTGAGCTCCTTTGTATATTTGGACTGATTGATAAAAATTCCTTTTGATGACTGCTTCACCTGTAGTCCAAGAAAATAATTCATCTCGCCCATCATCGACATCTCGAACTTCTTCTTCATGAGAGTTGAGAATTTCTCACACAGCTCCTCCGACTTGGAACCGAATATGATGTCGTCGACGTAGATTTGCACAACAAGTATATCTTCTCCAACTTTGATGGTGAACAGTGTTTTGTCAACTGACCCTCGTTTGAACCCCGAGTTCAGAAGAAAACCACAAAGAGTGTCATACCAAGCCCTGGGTGCTTGCTTCAATCCATAGATTGCTTTCTTCAACTTGTACACTCTTCCATCTCCAGTCTCAAAACCGGGAGGCTGTTCAACATATACATCTTCCTTGATATCACCGTTGAGGAAGGCACACTTCACACCCATCTGATAGACCTTGAACTTGTGAAATGCAGCATAGGCTAGAAATATTCGGATGGCTTCCAGCCTTGCAACTGGCGCGAAGGAGTCCTCAAAATCGATTCCTTCTTGTTGGCAATAACCCTAAACTATCAACCTTGCCTTATTCCTCACGATGAATCCAATGGCATCTCTCTTGTTCTTGAAAATCCATTTTAATCCAATGACTTTGACACCATTTGGTCTTTCTACCAACTCCCATACACAGTTGCGTAGAAACTCATTCAGCTCTTCTTGCATGGTTGTTGTCCAGTGAACACAGTTGAGAGCTTCCACAACATTCTTCGATTCTGGCACATCAGCAGCTACGAAGCAAGATATCATGGCAACATCTCCTGCTTGCTCGAACTCCTCAAGAACTGCCAATTCCTCAGCATATTGAGTGTAAGTGTTGGAATCTTCCTCAGTTGAATCTGGATTTGCAACTCTGCTCCTTGTTCGCACACCTTCGGTTGGATCTCCAATGATGTTGTTAGAGGAATGATCTTCATACCATCTCTTGTTGCGTCTTCCTTCTTCTTTCAACCGTGGCTGTTCTAAGATTTCAACTGATGGTGAATCCTGAGCTGTGGGAGATGCTGGACTTTTCAGAACTGGTGATTGATCAGCTGCTGAGTCTGGATCCTCAACATTGACAATATTTTGAACTGGGCTTGGTTGGGCTTCGGATGCTGATGCAGTTGGAGTGACATCAGCTGGAGTTCCCCCTTGAGATGAGCTGGGGTCCTCGCATTGATC
The DNA here is from genome assembly GCA_029490685.1 of Schizonepeta tenuifolia. Taxonomy (NCBI): domain Eukaryota; kingdom Viridiplantae; phylum Streptophyta; class Magnoliopsida; order Lamiales; family Lamiaceae; genus Schizonepeta; species Schizonepeta tenuifolia. The sequence continues at coordinate 83,281,763 of CM055957.1, forward strand.
TTCAGAGGAATAGGGATCATCATCCTCGGTTGCCCATACCAATGGTTCAGCTAGATTCTTTTCCTTAGAGCCTGCGATCTGGTGAGAACAGGTGGAACTTGTGGATCAGCTTGTTGTCCTTTAGCCTGTTCCCTGCACTCAAAGGTAGATTCATCAAAACTAACATGAGGTGTTACCTCCACAACACGAGAGCTGTTGTTGAAAACTCTATAAGCCTTGATCCGAGCGGCATATCCAAGAAATATGCCCTTCAAAGCCTTAGCATCAAAAGTTTTCAACTGAGTCTTCCCATTGTTATGAATATAACACTTAGAACCAAAAATGCGAAAATATGAAATATCTGGCTTCATGCGTCTCCATAGCTCGTAAGGTGTCTTTCCCAACCGCTTGATCAGAAGAGACCGGTTCTGGGTGTAGCAGGTTGTGTTGATAGCCTCAGCCTAGAATATCTTTGGCAGAGCTGAGCTTGTCAACATGGATGTAGCAGCATCCTTCAGCGTTCGGTTCCTTCGCTCAGCTACTCCATTCTGTTGCGGAGTACGTGCAGCTGATGTTTGATGAGTAATTCCATGCTTCTCGCAGTACTCGATGATGGTTTCATTTAGAAACTCGGTTCCGCGATCTGATCGGATAGAAATAATTTTCATCTCTTGTTGGTTCGATATCCGATCCATCAGCTTGGGTAGCTCATCTCGGGTTTCACTCTTGTGACGCATGAAAATGGTCCACGTGTACCTAGAATATTCATCAGTAACAACAAGGGTATACTCATTACCATTCATGCTTTTTGGTGTAACTGGCCCGAAGAGATCCATATGGATCAGGTGTAACACTCGGTCGGTTGAGGGAGTTGTTTTCAACCGGAAGGAGGATCTAGCAAGCTTTCCCAACTGACATGCACTGCAGATATGTGTTGTTGAAAACACTCGGTTTGGTATGCCTTTTGCATGTTCCTGTCTTGCGAGTCGGTTCATTGTCTTGAAATTCAGATGGTTGAGCCTTTTGTGCCACAACCAGCTCACATCTGAACTGCTCTTTGATAACAGGCAGGTGTCAGGAGGACTACTATTCCAGTCAGCATAGTAGACATTCCCGGTTGGGGATCGATTTCCCAACAGTATGACATGCTTTGATCCGACATTTTTAACCCTGCAACCCTGTGCATCAAACTTGACAGAGAAACCATTATCACAGAATTGGCTGATGAGAGCAAGTTATGCTTCAATCCATCAACATATGAAACATTAGAAATCGACACGTGATTGGTTTCAAGGGTACCGTAGCCTCTGGTGTGACCTTTTGAGTTGTCACCAAAGGTAACTGATGGTCCTTCTTTCTCCACGAAACTCCCAAGAAAATCCTTCAGATTTGTCATGTGTTTCGAGCATCCACTATCCATCACCCACATGGTTCGTGATGCCTTATTCTTCCTCAGATGTTTCTCTTGTACCTGCAAAGAAAAACTCGCTTAGGTCCCCAATTTTAGTTGGGTCCTGGAAGGTTAGAACCAGTAGTTCCCTCTTGAACTGTGATTCGTTTTTCCCTGTATACTCGAATAGATTTATCATTCCAGATCACTTTTCCTTCATCATCAACTATAACAACACCTCGGTTATCCTTAGGCTTGTTGTTAGTAGTGATGTTCTGTGTCTTGGGAGGAGATGGATTTCTCCCATTGTGAGCTTTAGGAGGAGAGGCTTTCCCCCTGTTTTGATGGCGCTTTTTATCCAGTTGGTTTTGTCGATGAGGTCGGACGCCATGTTGGAATCTTTGTGGCTGATTCTGATTCCATCTTCCTGAATGTTGTCGATAGTTGTTCATGCCCTGTTGTTGGTTCATGTTGTGGCATGAGTATCTCCAGCTGTTCGAACTGTTCCTCATCGGTTGACTCGGTTGAAACCTCTAGTTGAACTGATGATGGAACTGATGTCGATTCAGATGGTTGAATCCTTGTTAGTTCTGCGGTTGGTTCCATTCTTTCTGAGGTTGGCTCTGAGGTTGATTCAGAGGTCGGTTCTGAGTTCGGATTTGATTGTACCTCCGACGCCTCTGATTCCTCTTCTGAGACTTGGTACATTCCCCCTCGGTTGATGTCCCAACCGATGGAATGTTCTGTCCTCCATCCACTGCTCCTTTTCTTTTCTCAGTTGTGGTTCCCTTGGTCGGTTGAGCTTGCTGAGAGGTAGAGGTTGGATTAATTTGGGGAGATTCAGACTCAACCGTGTTAGGTTCGACAACTTTGACCTCCACAGCTTTGATGAAGGTTGTTGGAGGAATTCCAGTATCCTTGATTACATCATAACCGAGTCCTGACATGTCATCCATCTGTCGGCTGTAACTGATGAGATTCTTGATGATCTTGGATGACTGATATAGCTTTATCAAGTTGTCCTTCTCAGTTTGCAACTCTTTGAGGAGAACAACTATATGCTCGGTTTGTCCGTCTGACTTCTTTATCAGCTGGTCGATCTGAGCCTCTTGCTTTTTCAACTGATCATGCTACTCCTGGATTTGCTTCTTCAACTCCTCATCGGTTGGAGCATAAGTTCGGTTGGCCGCATTCAGTTGATTTTTGAGATTATCAATGTGTATTCTTCATACAATTATTTTTCATAATTAATTTAATTTGACGAATTAGTTAGTTGGTCAATATTGATGGTCCCGATACGAGTTCTGGTGTATGGGGGGGATACACCAGATAAAACTTTTAAAAATAACTCTTGAAAAATAATCACAACCGAGTAAACTGGGACTCAGCTGGATTCACAACCGAGTAAGCGAGCTCAGTTGGAAGAGTGGTGCTGTGCGGAATATGGTGGAAAATAACAACTCGTAAAAATATAACTCACACTTTTATGCAAGGTTGGTCAAAAACCAAGTTAGTTGATATGCAAAGATGCAGGTTTGTATGTTGGTTAGTCGGTCAGTTGAATATGCAATAAATAACTGAATAAAAAACACAAACACACAAGGATTTACGTTGTTCAGAGATAACTCCTACGTCCACGGGGAGTTGTGAGTCCACACAACTCAGTCCAAGTTCTTCTGGACAAACCACAAAGCTTACGCGGGCTTTGCAACCGTTGCGATAAGTTTACGGGTACTTATCAACCTTACAGATAAGATTACGGGTGCTTATCAAACCTATCTACTCAATTACGGGAAGAGTAGGGTCCTAACAATCCTTTTGAGAGGATGTGTGAAAGGGTAGGATTCCAACTAATAGCTCGAACAAGAAGTGAGCTATGATTTAACTCTCTACGAACTCTCAACTAGTGATGTTCTCAGGGTTGGATCGAAAAACACAGAGACAGAATCTAACACTCTAGAACTCTCAACTAATGATGTTCTTAGAGGACAACTGTAGTTTTGCTTGAGTGCAGAATGAAGTTGCTCTTTCGCTCGTATATCTCTTCTCGCACTTGTCTGTCTCTTTAGTCTTGGTGAATGAATGAAGACCTCTATTTATAGGCGGAGAGAATCAACTAGCCGTTGGAGGAGTTGTTGATCTCTGTTCTTTGAAAGCGATGGCTTGTCTCTCATCTCTGCAGACTTTCCGGATTTGGCAACTGAGTGCTTCTGTTTTCCATCTGAGACAGCCTTGTGTTGGGCCAAATGAGGTAATGGCAGAGAGTCAAACCTTCACGTGACTTCCTTATTTGAATTTCAAATCTTAACCTTTGACCTCCAACATTTGATAGTCGGTTGAGTCGTTTGATCTACATCTGATTGGTCTTCAGCTGATGTTCTATCTGAATGCTTCTGTCTGAGTAGGAACAGTTGAACTCTCAGCTGACTTTGAACTTCATGTTGTTGATCTAACTGAGTGAGTCCTACAACTGATGTTCCATCTTGAACGCTCAGTTGTCTTTCTTGTATCTGACTCTGATCAGTTGGCTTCGATCGCTCAGTTGTCTTCCTTACAATTGATGTTCTCTTGCAACTTCTCCCTTTGAATACTTAGATGATTTTGAATCTTGAACGCTCAGGTGTTTTTCTTACACCTGATGTTCTATCCGAGTGAAGCCTTGTTGCCTTCTTCAGCTTGAGACCTGTAAAGACAAAATCTTAACATTGCACAAACAGCGAGCCTAACTACTAACATTAGGAACTGACAGCATCTACTCGATTGGGGTCAGTTGATTTTATAATCAATCAAAACTTTAATAAATTTCCCAACAAATATATAGTACCATTTTTACAATTTAAATTGATGTAACTAACTATTAAGTTGTCAAAATTAATTTGTTTGATTTGATAAGTTGTTAAGTTAGTGCAATTAGAAAAAATAAATAGAATTGTTCAATAATAAGTTGTTCGATATTATTTTGCTGAATTTTTATTTGCAACAATTATTTATCAAAGCAAACTAATTGCACGTTAGATAAATCCATAGAACCAGATAATCAACCGGTTCATAAGTATCATTATCTTATTAAAAATCTTATGTATTGTATATCACAATGATGGTCCCGAAACGAGTTACTGGTGTATGGGAGGGGGGGGGGGAATACACCAGTTAGGATTTTTCAACTTTTGAAAACTTAACCCCCAAAAACTTCAACTGAGTAAAGAAAGACTCAGCTGAAATCACAATTGAGTAAGAGAACTCAACTGTAATAGTGGTGATGTGCGGAAAGTGGTGGAAATTAAACTCGTTTAAACAACTCACGCTTTTAGTGCAGGGTTGGTCAAAACCAAAACAGTTGAATATGCAAATATGCAGTTTGTATGCCGGTTAGTTTGGTCAGTCAAAAATGCAATAAGTAACCGAATAATAATAAACACAGACACACAGGATTTAACGTGGTTCGGAGATAACATCTACGTCCACGGGGAGGTGTGAATCCTCACACCTCAGTCCAAGTTCTTCTGGACATTTCCACACAGCTTGCCCGGGCTGTGCAACCGTTACAATAAGTTTACGAGTACTTATCAACCTTTACAGTTAAGTTTACGGGTACTTAACAACCTATGTCAAGTTTACGGGTACTTGACAACCTAACTACTCAATTACAGGAAGAGTATGATCCTAACAGACACTTTTTAAGGTGTGTATGTGGGTGGATTTTCCAACTACAGCTCGATCACGAATGAGAGCTGGATCTATGGCTTGAACGAATGAACACTCAAACTAAGATCTAAGACAGATTATAACTCTATGAACCCTCAGCTACTAATGTTCTATCACTCTTGAACTCTCAGCTGCTGATGCTCTTAGAATGTGATTTTTGCAGATTTTTCTTGCGCTTGTTTCTCTTGTGAGTGCACTTCTCTATCTCTGTCTCTGGTAAACCTCTCGAATGAGAGAATGCCTCTATTTATAGGCGGAGAGTATCAACTAGCCGTTGGAGGAGCTGTTCATCTCTGATCGTTGAAAGCGATGGCTTGTCTATCATCTCTGCAGACTTTCCCGAAATGGCATCTGTGTTCTTCTGCTTTCCATCTGAGACAGCCTTGTGTTGGGCCAGATGGGGTAATGACTAAACGGTCAAACCCTCATGTGACTTCCTTTTGAAATTCAAATCTTAACCTTTCTGACAGTCAACCTCGGTTAGTAGGTTGAAAATCTTGATCTTCATCTGAGTGGTCTTCAGCTGATGTTCTGAACCGTTGAACTCTCAGCTGACTTTGAACTTCAAGTTGTTGATCTTCTTGGTTGAGTTCTACACCTGAGGTTCTGAAACTAAACACTCAGTTATCTTCCTTGTATTTAGTCGGTTGGGTTTGAACCTTCCGATGACTTTCTTTTCATCTGATGTTCTCTTCCTCTCTACTGTTTCTCATCTGATGAACCCTCAGTTGGTTTTCTTCACAACTGATGTTATGAAGACCTCCCCCTCTTTGCATCTGAACAATGAGCTCTCAGCTGTATTTCATGACAACTGATGTTCTGTTTGGGTGATGCCTTGTCGCCATCTTCAGCTGGAGACCTGTAAAGATAAAATCTTAACTTTGCTCAAACAGCGAGCCTAATTTCTAACACTAGGCTCTGGCAACATCTACTCAGTTGGGGTCAGTCGGTTTTGGAATTCATCAAAACTCATACTAATAAATTTTCCAACAATTTCCTCCTTTTTGATGATGCCAAAACCACTTACAACTTTAAACCACTATTGATCTAAACCTCACCAACTTATCTAAAATCTCAGCTGAAATTCTCGACAGTCTATAAGATCAAACATCAAAGGGTTAGCACAGTTATATCATGGTATTTAAAAGACTTTTGTGATTCAGAGCTTGGACAATGAGGGATTGTTCATCAAGGTGAATCTTATATATACTTGAAATTTTTGTTACAACTGATGATTACAAGATTAAGCACAAAACTGTTAAAGATACAACAGTTGCTCCAAAAACTACATCAGCTCAAAAATACTGTTGACCGTACTTGCTGAAGATACGGTCAAAGATCTCTTTCTTCGCAGGCGACTCAATCCCAGTGTTGACACCATGTTCTTTGCAGACTTGTCTCGCCTCAGCCATGATCGCATTTCTGTTTGGCATACTTGTGCCTTTGATCATCTGAGGGCGATACCTGAGCATCTGCGGAACTGGAATGGTGTTGGGATCGAGCTGAGCCTTCAGCATGGCTCGCTTGAACTGACTAAACATTCCAGGGTCTCCAGATCTGAGTTCCCACAGGGCTTCCTTGAAGGCTTGCCTTGGGTCTTCAGTCGAGTAGACCTTCCTGTAGTAAAAGTCATTAATGAATTCATGCTTGAACTGCTCCCAGTCATCGTTCCACTCAGCATTCATCCACTTGTCAACGTGTGGGAACCGAGACTGGAGCAGGGCGTTCTTCTGCAGCTGTTGCGTCTTCTTCCTAGCCTCAGTCTTCATCTGGTGCTTGTTTATTCTTCGCACGCTCCGGCTGGCTTTATTCCTGTCAACATTCTTCTCAACCTTGGCCAGTTCCTTCTCGAACTTAGCCACCTTCTTGGCCTGATCAGCAGCGAACTTCTTGATCCAAGAGGGATCTAAGTACTTCTCCTTGGACTCCCCCATAGCTTTGGCAGCTTCGATGCAATCTTCAACAGAGATTCCGTCAAGATCGGCATCGAGCTCGGCTGTAAGCTCGGCTACGAGGTCGTGGGAGATTTCCAGTTCCTATTGCGATCCTTCAGCTGCTCCTTCACCTCCAGCTGGCACTCCTTCTTCTTGCTGAAGAACATCTTTCCCCTTTCCAGCAACAGCTGCTGGCTCCTTGTCTTCCCCCTTTTTGGCATCATCCAAAAGGGTGGCAACAGTGCCATCCAGGAAGATCAGCTTGGCTTCAGCCTGTTGCACTCGGGAAAAGAGTTCGTCGACAGCATCCTTCTCTTCCACCTTCTTGGCCAACTCCAGGTCCTGGCGTTCCTGTTCAGCCTTCTTCAGGGCAGCAAAACTCGCAGAGACATCTTTATGGAGGGTGATGAACTCAGCTCGGAAATTTGCGAACTGAGACATCCACTCCTGGTCTTGAGTCTGCTGGGACTTTGCCAGATCAGATTCAGCAATGGTCTTGAAGACATTGAAGTCCGAGCTGAGTCCCTGAACCGCCTTCTTCAGATCCTTGACCTCCGAGCTGGTAGAAGTGGAGAGGTCTTCGAGTTTTTGCTGTAGGGAGGAGGAGAGTTGTTCTAGCCGATTGTTCAAGCTTGCATTCTCTGCCACCAGCTGATTCATCCTGTCAGCGTCCTCCTCCTTGTTGAGCTTGATCTTGGACAACAGCTTCTGCCTCAGCTGGTTGACCCTCTCAGAGATCAGCTCACAGATAGCATCTGTTGAGAGCGCTGGCTGATCAGAGGGTCCAGGCAGTTGTTGTTGTTGTGGCTGGGCAGTTGGGTCCACGACAACCAGGGCAGTTCGGCTGGCCAGGTATTGTTTCAACTTTTCTTCTTCCCTTTTGGCCGCCTCCTCAGCTGCGTCGACATCCTCCATTTAGTTGGCATTCTTGGCCAACATCTGGTCAAGAAATTGAACAGCTCCAGGATTGTCACACAGCTCCCTGGTGTCTGTCCCTTCTTGTTGGCTCTTGTCCAGGCGACGACGGAGCACAGCCACCTTCTGGTTGTATGCTACCTCCAGGTTCTGGTAGTCGAAGTATACCCTCAGGTTGGACTCTTCAACTTTTAACCTGTCCCAACCATGGATCCTTAGAGTTTCCTCCTTGACGTACCAGTAGCTGAAAATCACGCTAAACTGATAGAGCAGTTCCGTCCCGAACACGGAAAAGATGGGCATTGAGCTTGCCTCGGGGAACATGCCGATCAGCTTGCGGAAGCAGTAGTCCAACCGGCCTTCATACTCAGCCAAGATCGCCTGGCGGTTGGCTTCTTCATCATTTGGAGTTGGGTCTATTTCGAAGGCAACGGGTTCGATGGTTTCATCAACGTTGGCCAAAGGAATGGTCACAACGTTGGCATCGAGCGATAGGCTCGGTATATCTGACTGAGGACCAGTTGAGAGAACTAGATCCTCTTTGGGTGGTGAGTGGGCTGGCTCAAGTCTTTCCTCAGACACAGGTGGGATTACCTGGCTGGCATCAGCTCCAATTGGACTGTCCTGGGATTCCTCAGATGAAGTAGAGTCATCTGAGGAGGAGCTGGATTCTTCCACGTGGATCTCCACCCCTTCAGCCATTTCTTCCTGACGAGGTTGAAGAACAAACCCAGCTGGGTCAACCGACTGGCTTGATTCGGTTGACTCCTTCTCCTCAGCTGTTTTCTCAGCTGGTATCACTACCACCGGGCCAGATGCAGCCGGTTGAGCTGCTGGGTGGATAATTCGAATCCTGGGCCTCTTCTGGAGGGGTTCCTCCTCTTCTTCTTCTTCATAATCCTCTTCCTCAGACACCTCCTCCAGTTGGCGCTTCGCAGGCTTGGACCTTGAAGGGCGGCGAGCTGCTGAGGCCGACTCCACAGCTGGCTTGGAGGCTCCCTTGGGTGTGTAGACTGCGTCCACAACATCCTTAGCCTTTTTGGCTGTAGGGAACAACATCAGCTTGCTGAACGGAGGGTCCTCACTCCCTTCCCAGGTCAGCTTCTGTCCCTTTGTAGCTTGGAGGATCAGGGCAGAAATTTTTGTGCCGAAGTTGAGTGTCCCCTTGACACTCAACAACTGCTCCCCGGACTGAGCCACTGTCTCAGATATTTTTAGCTTCTCCGCCCATAGCTGGCTTTCAATGTAGCCCAGCCAATCAATTTTGTGTTGTTCCTCCAGGGCCTTCTGCTGCTTGAGCTTCGGTCTGCTAATGTCACCGAATGCTCCTCCATACGCGAAGGCGCATTTGAAAATCACATCAAAAAGAAGTCGGTGCTCCGGCTTCAGTTTTGTCCTTTGCATGCTCGCCTTCAATGGTTCGGGAACAAGAAGGATTGTTTGAAGGAAAGCATCAGCTTCCTTATCGGTGAAGTTCCCCATTACATCTATGGCTTCATGATTTCTAGGAATGATCTTTTCCAGTTCTTGAGACACTCTGATTTCTACGGCGGTGTCTTCTATCGAGCGGGAAGTGTTGTTCCGTTGCTTGCACGGTATGGTCGTGACAAGGCCGTGTTCTGCAACTCGTTGCAGATTCCTGTAGAAATGTGCGACCTGCTTCCTGAGCAGCTTGGATGGAGAGAGAGTTGCCCAGTTTAGCAGACTGTGGTCGGAAAGGATGGCGGCGACTGGAGCGAGTTCCGGCGAGGTCAGGGCATCCCTGGAAAGTTCAAAATGAATCTTCAACATCATCATGTCGAAAGATTCCTGGAATGTAGCGGGTTCTGCAGAAACCATTTTCTTGGGCGCTTTTGACTTCGGAGCCATCTCAGAGAAATGTATATATGCAAGGAAGAAAGGAATTCGTTACTGAAAATGGTGAGACAAATTTGGAGAAGATGATGAATAGATTGTAAAGATATGCACGAAATAGTAAAGATATGCAAAAACGGTAAGGATCACTTCCTGATTTTCCGTATTATATAAGCTTTGACTCGGATGAGATCAACGACTGGGGTTAAATGGCACGAATCCATCAACGGCTGGGATTACGCGACTGTTGGGTTATTTTGACTGATGCTCCACGCGCACGAGTGAGAAGGTGAATAGTTTAAGGTGTCAGCCCAGTCGCACTATAAAGTAAGGCTATAGGAGTTCAGCCAGACTTTACATTAAATGCGATATGATGGCTTGTTTAGTTTAGCTGACATGTTCAGGAATGTTTGAATTTATTTCAAACATTCTCATTTAATATCATAACATCTTCAGTCATAAATGATACCTGCCAGCTGATGTCGAGATCAGCTGTATACCTCAGTTGAGTTCCTAAGTTACTGCATACCATCAGCTGACTCGAGTTCGTCTGTTCAGCTGACGTTTGATGTCTTCAGTTGGCAATCCGTATCTGAAATTTCCCCTTCATCTGAGCTTCCCCCTCAGATGGATATCTGACTCTTCAGCTCGGTTGGATCCTCATCAGCTTGGATGGATCCAATAGTCCAAGAAGATCACATAACATCTTGAACCGGGCTTCAGGAAGAGGTTTGGTGAAGATGTCAGCTCTCTGAATTTCAGTTGGGATCTTCTCCATGGACACATCCTTCTTCTCAATATGATCTCGGATGAAATGATGACGAATGTCGATATGCTTTGTCCGAGAGTGGTGAACATGATTCAGTGAGATAGCTATGGCACTCGAGCTATCACAATGAATTGGAACCTTTCCAGTTGCGACTTCATAGTCTCTCAGCTGTTGTTTCAGCCACAACACTTGCATGCAACAGCTTCCGGCAGCCATATACTCTGACTCGGTTGTAGATGTAGCAACACATGCTTGTTTCTTGGAGAACCATGAAACCAGCTTGCTTCCCATGAATTGACAGTGTCCAGAGGTAGACTTTCTGTCCAACCGATCTCCTGCTAGGTCCGCATCTGAGTATCCGGTCAGCTGGATATTGTCGTCAGTTGGATACCACAATCCAACATTAACAGTTCCCTTCAGATACTTGATGATGTTCTTCGCTGCCAACATGTGTGCTTCTCTTGGTTGAACTTGGAATCGAGCACATACTCCAACTGCGTATGATATGTCTGGCCGGCTCGCAGTTAGATATAGTAAAGAACCGATGATCCCTCTATACTTGCTGGCATCCACGAGCTTTCCCTCAGCTCTGGGTTCGATCTTTCAATTAGTATTCATTGGGATCCTTGTGGTTTTACTTGTTTGCAATCCGAACTTGGTGATGAGCTCCTTTGTATACTTGGACTGATTGATGAAAATCCCTTCTGGTGACTGCTTCACTTGTAATCCAAGGAAATAATTCATCTCACCCATCATTGACATCTCGAACTTCTCCTTCATGAGATCTGAAAACTTTTTGTACAGCTCCTCCGACTTGGAACCGAATATGATGGACTCATCTCCAACTTTGATGGTGAACAGGGTTTTGTCAACTGATCCTCGTTTGAATCTCGAGTTCAGTAGAAAACTACAAAGAGTGTCATACCAGGCCCTTGGTGCTTGCTTTAGACCATAGATAGCTTTCTTCAACTTGTACACTCTTCCATCTCCAGTCTCAAAACCTGGAGGTTGTTCAACATATACATCTTCCTTGATATCTCCGTTGAGGAATACACACTTCACATCCATCTGATACACTTTGAACTTGTGATGTGCGGCTTAAGCTAGAAAGATTCGGATGGCTTCCAGCCTTACAATAGGCGCGAAAGATTCTTCAAAGTCGATTCCTTCTTGTTGGCAGTATCCTTAAGCTACCAACCTTGCCTTATTCCTCACTATGAATCCAATGGCGTCTCTCTTGTTTTTGAAAATCCACTTTAATCCAATCACCTTGACACCATTTGGTCTTTCTACCAACTCCCATACACAGTTGCGTAGAAACTCATTCAGTTCTTCTTGCATGGCTGTTGTCCAGTGAACACAGTTAAGAGCTTCCCCAACATTCTTCGGTTCTGGTACATCAGCTACAAAGCAAGAAATCATGGCAACATCTCCAGCTTGCTCGAACTCCTCTAGAACTGCCAACTCCTCAGCATATTGGGCGTAAGTGTTGGAGTTTTCTTCAGTTGATTCTGGATTTGCAACTCGGCTCCTTGTACGCACACCCTCGGTTGGATCGCCGATGATGTTGTCAGTGGAATGGACTTCATACCATCTTCGGTTGCGTCTTCCTTTTTCTTCCAACTGTGGCTGTTCCGAAATCTGAGTTGGAGTCTTTAGAGCTGGTGATTGATCAGTTGTTGAGTCTGGATCCTCAACATTGACATTAGTTTGAACTGGACTCGGTTGGGCTTCGGATGCTGATGCAGTTGGAGGAGCATCAGCTGAAGTTCCCCCTTGAGATGTGTTGGGGTCTTCGCTTTCATCTTCAGAGGAGTATGGATCCTCATCCTCAGTTGCCCAAACCAGTGGTTCAGCTAGGTTCTTTTCCCTTAGAGCTTGCGATCTGGTGAGAACTAGTGGAACAGCTGGATCTGTTTGTTGTCCTTTAACCTGTTCCCTGCACTCAAAGGTAGATTCATCAAAACTAACATGAGGTGTTATTTCCACAACACGAGAGCTGTTGTTGAAAACTCTATATGCCTTGATCCGAGCTGCATATCCAAGAAATATGCCCTTCGAAGCTTTGGCATCAAAAGTTTTCAACTGAGTCTTCCCATTATTGTGAATATAACACTTAGAACCAAAAACGCGAAAATAAGAGATATCTGGCTTTCTGCGTCTCCACAGCTCGTAGGGTGTCTTTCCCAATTGCTTGGTGAGAAGAGACCGGTTCTGAGTGTAGCATGCTGTGTTGATCGCTTCAGCCCAAAATCTCTTTGGCAGAGCTGAGCTGGCTAACATGGATGTGGCTGCATCCTTTAGCATTCTGTTCCTTCGCTCAGCTACTCCATTTTGTTGCGGAGTACGCGCGACTGATGTCTGATGGGTAATTCCATTTTTCTCGCAATACTCGATGATGGTTTCATTTAGAAACTCAGTTCCTCGATCTGATCGGATAGAAATGATCTTCATCTCTTGTTGGTTCGATATCCGATCCATCAGCTTGGGCAGCTCATCTCGGGTTTCACTCTTGTGACGCATGAAAATGGTCCACGTGTACCTCGAGTAATCATCAGTTACAACCAATGTATATTCGTTGCCATTTATGCTCTTTGGTGTAACTGGCACGAAGAGATCCATATGGATCAGCTGTAACACTCGGTCGGTTGAGGGAGTTGACTTTAACTGGAAGGAGGATCTAGCGAGCTTTCCCAGCTGGCATGCACTGCAGATGTGTGTTGTTGAAAACACTCTGTTTGGTATGCCTCTTGCATGTTCTTGTCTGGCAAGTCGGTTCATCGTCTTGAAGTTCAGATGGTTGAGCCTTCTGTGCCACAGCCAGCTCACATCAGAACTGCTCTTTGATAATAGACAGGTGTCAGGGAGGCTGCTGTTCCAGTCAACGTAGTAGACATTCCCTGTTGGTGATCGATTTCCCAACAATATCACCTGCTTTGATCCGACTTCTTTAACCCTGCAACCCTGTGCATCAAACTTGACAGAGAAACCATTATCACAGAATTGGCTGATGGAGAGCAAGTTATGCTTCAATCCATCAACATAAGACACATTAGAAATCGAAACATGATTGGTTTCAAGGGTACCATAACCTCTGGTGTAACCTTTTGAGTTATCACCAAAAGTAACTGATGGACCTTCTCTCTCCACGAAACTTCCAAGCAAATCCTTCAGATTTGTCATGTGTTTCGAGCATCCACTATCCATCACCCACATTGTAGCAGACGCCTTCTTCTTCCTCAGTTGTTTCTCCTGTACCTGCAAAGAGAAACTCGCTTAGGTCCCAATTTCAGTTGGGTCCTGGAGGGTTAGAACCAGTTCCCCCTGGAACTATGCGTCGCTTTTCCCTGTATACACGAATAGCCTTGTCATTCCAAATGATCTGCCAATTTTCATCAACTATAAGAACACCTCGGTTATCCTTAGGCTTGTTGTTAGAAGTGATGCTCTATTTCTTGAGAGGAGTTGGATTTCTCCCATGTTGGGCTTTAGGAGGTGAGGCTTTCCCCCTGTTTTGATGGCGATTTTTATCCTGTTGAATTTGTCTGTGAGGTCGGACGCCATGTTGAAATCTTTGTGGCTGATTCTGATTCCATCTTTCTGAGGGTTGTCTGTAGCTGTTCATGCCCTGTTGATGATTCATATTATGGCATGAATATCTCCAGTTGTTCGACCAGTTCCTCATTGGTTGACTCGGTTGGAACCTTTGGTCGAACTGATGTTGGAACTGCTGTTGATTCAGATGATTGAGCCCATGTCTGTTCTAAGGTCGGTTCCATTCCTTCTGATGTTGACTTTGAGGTTGATGTAGAGGTCGGTTCTGATTCTGAGTTCGGTTGCGGTTGTGCCTTCGACGCCTCTGATTCCTCTTCTGACCTTTGGAACATTCCCCCTCGGTTGATATCCCAACCGATGGAACATTTTGTCCTACATCTGCTACTCCTTTTCCCTTCTCAGTTGTAATCCTATTGGTCGGTTGAACTTGTTGAGAGGTGGAGGTTGAATTAGCTTCTGGAGACTCAGCTGTGTCTGGCTCGACAGCTGTGACTTCTACAGCTTTGATGAAGGTTGCTGGTGGAATTCCAGTATCCTTGATAACATCATAGCCGAGTCCTGACACGTCATCTATCTGTCTACTATAACTAATAAGATTCTCTATGATCTTGGATGACTGATACAGCTTGATTAGATTGTCCTTCTCAGTCTGCAACTCCTTGACGAGGACAGTTATCTGCTCGGTTTGTCCATCTGACTTCTTTATCAGCTGTTCGATCTGAGCCTCTTGATTTTTCAACTGATCTTGCTGTTCATTGTTCTGCTTTGTCAACTCCTCATCAGCTGGAGCCTTAGCCTTGTTCAGTTGACTCTTGAGATTCTCAATCTCCTCGGTTTGGCTCTTGATCAGATCGTCCTTTTCGGTTAAGGAATCTTCAAGTTTGGCGAACTGTGCTTGAAGACTCTTAAACTCAACCGATTGATGATGCAGCTCCTCACTGAGTTCTTGAAAATCACTCCAGGAGGGTTCCAACTCATCGTTCAGAGATTCCTGCATGTTAGAAGTATTGGAAGAGTTTAACTGAGCAGGATTAGATTGTACCTTAATATCATCTTGATCGGTTCCAAGTGCCATGAGGCATTGATCCTGACTGATGACGTTGTTGGTAGAGGTCAGTTCATCCTCATCTTCAGTGTATGTGAAGATGTCCATGTCGTCACCTGCTTCTTCTGCTACCATGGCCTTGTTCTTTGCAGTTTGCTTGGCCCTCAACGCTTCTCTTTCTTTCTTTGAGAGGTCTGGACAGTCAGCTTGGAAGTGTCCTTCCTTGCCGCATTTGAAGCAACCGTTGGTGACAGGCTTTGAGCTGTCTCGAGTTCGATTTGATTTGTAGAATCGTTTGTATTTTCCGAACCGAGTGTCCATGTCGGCTAGCTTCTTTGACAGAGCTGCAATGTTCTGTTGCAGTTCCTCTCTGCTTGGCTCCTTTGCAGTCATGTCAGCTGATCTGGTTGGCCTTGATGATCTCGATTTCGAGTAGTCAGCTCGGAGAGCAACTAACTTTGAGGCTGAGCCAACATCCTCACTTCTACTCGTCTGACCTGAGGACTGAGATCTCCTCCTGTTGACCTTATACTTATTTCCTTTTAAGATTGAGAACAATCTTTCAGTCCCCATTTCACCAAGGTCAGCTCGACTTTCGTGGATATTGGTGAAGGTATCCCACTCAGCCGGTAGAGCTTGCAACACTTTGAGATTGATTTCTCTTAGTGTGTATTTTCCTCTTCGGATGGACTGGATTCTTCTAATGATGTCCATAAACCGGAGCTCTAGCTGATCGATGGTCTCTTCAGGTCGCAGACTGAAGTTGTCGAAATCTTGACATGCATGTGAGAACTTGTTTTCCTTCGTCTCATCGCTTCCTTCACTTAGGGATGCCAGGATGTCCCACATCTCTTTTGCGGTCTCACACTCCTCTATCCAAGGCAGATAATCTTGTCCAACTGTGGACATTATTGTGCTCTGAGCCCAGATATCCAACTGGCTCACCTTGGCCTCCTCTGGAGTGTAGTCTTCCGGCTATTTCTCCACATACTCTACCACTGTATCCGCATCGTTGGGATTTGTGGGAGTGCGAGCTATTCTTTCTTTAATGACGATCGGTCCGGAAGAGAAAACTTGTTGCATTCTGTGATGCTTTGACATAAGGATCTTCTTCATCCGTGTTCTCCATGAAGTATAATTGACTACAGAGAACATGACGACGATCTTATCCTTGACGTCCATCTGCACACAACAATCAGAACAAATATGCAAGCAGATATGCACTAGCGTGAAAAATAGATCTGTTCAGTTGACCATTGAAGAAACTTTCTCGAATTCACACCTTGTGAAACAGAGTCAGCAGTCTTTTGAACCACTGCTCTGATACCACTTGATGGTCCCGAAACGAGTTACTGGTGTATGGGGGGGGGAGGGAATACACCGGTTAGGATTTTTCAACTTTTGAAAACTTAACCCCCAAAAACTTCAACTGAGTAAAGAAAGACTCAGCTGAAATCATAACTGAGTAAGAGAACTCAGCTGTGATAGTGGTGATGTACGGAAAGTGGTGGAAATTAAACTCGTTTAAACAACTCACGCTTTTAGTGCAGGGTTGGTCAAAAACCAAAACAGTTGAATATGCAAATATGCAGTTTGTATGCCGGTTAGTTTGGTCAGTCAAAAATGCAATAAGTAACTGAATAATAATAAACACAGACACACAGGATTTAACATGGTTCGGAGATAACTCCTACGTCCACGGGGAGGTGTGAATCCTCACACCTCAGTCCAAGTTCTTCTGGACATTTCCACACAGCTTGCCCGGGCTGTGCAACTGTTACAATAAGTTTACGGGTACTTATCAACCTTTACAGTTAAGTTTACGGGTACTTAACAACCTATGTCAAGTTTACGGGTACTTGACAACCTAACTACTCAATTACAGGAAGAGTATGATCCTAACAGACACTTTTTAATGTGTGTATGTGGGTGGATTTTCCAACTACAGCTCGATCACGAATGAGAGCTGGATCTATGGCTTGAACAAATGAACACTCAAACTAAGATCTAAGACAGATTATAACTCTATGAACCCTCAGCTACTAATGTTCTATCACTCTTGAACTCTCAGCTGCTGATGCTCTTAGAATGTGATTTTTGCAGATTTTTCTTGCGCTTGTTTCTCTTGTGAGTGCACTTCTCTATCTCTGTCTCTGGTAAACCTCTCGAATGAGAGAATGCCTCTATTTATAGGCGGAGAGTATCAACTAGCCGTTGGAGGAGCTGTTGATCTCTAATCGTTGAAAGCGATGGCTTGTCTCTCATCTCTGCAGACTTTCTCGAAATGGCATCTGTGCTCTTCTGCTTTCCATCTGAGACAGCCTTGTGTTGGGCCAGATGGGGTAATGACTGAACAGTCAAACCCTCATGTGACTTCCTTTTGAAATTCAAATCTTAACCTTTCTGACAGTCAACCTCGGTTAGTAGGTTGAAAATCTTGATCTTCATCTGAGTGGTCTTCAGCTGATGTTCTGAACCATTGAACTCTCAGCTGACTTTGAACTTCAAGCTGTTGATCTTCTTGGTTGAGTTCTACACCTGAGGTTCTGAAACTGAACACTCAGTTATCTTCCTTGTATTTAGTCGGTTGGGTTTGAACCTTTGGATGACTTTCTTTTCATCTGATGTTCTCTTCCTCTCTACTGTTTCTCATCTGATGAACCCTCAGTTGGTTTTCTTCACAACTGATGTTCTGAAGACTTCCCCCTCTTTGCATCTGAACAATAAGCTCTCAGCTGTATTTCATGACAACTGATGTTCTGTTTGGGTGATGCCTTGTCGCCATCTTCAGCTGGAGACCTGTAAAGATAAAATCTTAACTTTGCTCAAACAGCGAGCCTAATTTCTAACACTAGGCTCTGGTAACATCTACTCAGTTGGGGTCAGTCGGTTTTGGAATTCATCAAAACTCATACTAATAAATTTCCCAACAATTTCTCCCTTTTTGATGATGCCAAAACCACTTACAACTTTAAACCACTATTGATCTAAACCTCACTAACTTATCTAAAATCTCAGCTGAAATTCTAGACAGTCTATAAGATCAAACATCAAAGGGTTAGCACAGTTATATCATGGTATTTAAAAGACTTTTGTGATTCAGAGATTGGACAATGAGGGATTGTTCATCAAGGTGAATCTTATATATACTTGAAGTTTTTGTTACAACTGATGATTACAAGATTAAGCACAAAACTGTTAAAGATACAACAGTTGCTCCAAAAACTACATCAGCTCAAAAATACTGTTGACCGTACTTGCTGAAGATACGGTCAAAGATCTCTTTCTTCGCAGGCGACTCAATCCCAGTGTTGACACCATGTTCTTTGCAGACTTGTCTCGCCTCAGCCATGATCGCATTTCTGTTTGGCGTACTTGTGCCTTTGATCATCTGAGGGCGATACCTGAGCATCTGCGGAACTGGAATGGTGTTGGGATCGAGCTGAGCCTTCAGCATGGCTCGCTTGAACTGACTAAACATTCCAGGGTCTCCAGATCTGAGTTCCCACAGGGCTTCCTTGAAGGCTTGCCTTGGGTCTTCAGTCGAGTAGACCTTCCTGTAGTAAAAGTCATTAATGAATTCATGCTTGAACTGCTCCCAGTCGTCGTTTCACTCAACATTCATCCACTTGTCAACGTGTGGGAACCGAGACGGGAGCGGGGCGTTCTTCTGCAGCTGCTGCATCTTCTTCCTAGCCTCAGTCTTCATCTGGTGCTTGTTTATTCTTCGCATGCTCCGGCTGGCTTTATTCCTGTCAACATTCTTCTCAACCTTGGCCAGTTCCTTCTCGAACTTAGCCACCTTCTTGGCCTGATCAGCAGCGAACTTCGTGATCCAAGAGGGATCCAAGTACTTCTCCTTGGACTCCCCCATAGCTTTGGCAGCTTCGATGCAATCTTCAACAGAGATTCCGTCAAGATTGGCATTGAGCTCGGCTGTAAGCTCGACTACGAGGTCGTGGGAGATTTCCAATTCCTGCTGCGATCCTTCAGCTGCTCCTTCACCTCCAGCTGACACTCCTTCTTCTTGCTGAAGAACATCTTTTCCCTTTCCAGCAACAGTTGTTGGCTCCTTGTCTTCCCCCTTTTTGGCATCATCCAAAAGGGTGGCAACAGTGCCATCCAGGGAGGTCAGCTTGGCTTCAGCCTGTTGAACTCGGGAAAAGAGTTCGTCGACAGCATCCTTCTCTTCCACCTTCTTGGCCAACTCCAGGTCCTGGCGTTCCTGTTCAGCCTTCTTCAGGGCAGCAAAACTCGCAGAGACATCTTTATGGAGGGTGATGAACTCAACTCGGAAATTTGCGAACTGAGACATCCACTCCTAGTCTTGAGTCTGCTGGGACTTTGCCAGATCAGATTCAGCAACGGTCTTGAAGACATTGAAGTCCGAGCTGAGTCCCTGAACCGCCTTCTTCAGATCCTTGACCTCCGAGCTGGTAGGATTGGAGAGGTCTTCGAGTTTTTGCTGTAGGGAGGAGGAGAGTTATTCCAGCCGATTGTTCAAGCTTGCATTCTCTGCCACCAGCTGATTCATCCTGTCAGCGTCCTCCTCCTTGTTGAGCTTGATCTTGGACAACAGCTTCTGCCTCAGCTGGTTGACCCTCTCAGAGATCAGCTCACAGATAGCATCTGTTGAGAGCGCTGGCTGATCAGAGGGTCCAGGCAGTTGTTGTTGTTGTGGCTGGGCAGTTGGGTCCACGACAACCATGGCAGTTCGGCTGGCCAGGTATTATTTCAACTTTTCTTCTTCCCTTTTGGCCGCCTCCTCAGCTGCGTCGGCATCCTCCATATAGTTGGCATTCTTGGCCAACATCTGGTCAAGAAATTGAACAGCTCCAGGATTGTCACACAGCTCCCTGGTGTCTGTCCCTTCTTGTTGGCTCTTGTCCAGGCGACGACGGAGCACAACCACCTTCTGGTTGTATGCTACCTCCAGGTTCTGGTAGTCGAAGTATACCCTCAGGTTGGACTCTTCAACTTTTAACCTGTCCCAACCATGGATCCTGAGAGTTTCCTCCTTGACGTACCAGTAGCTGAAAATCACGCTAAACTGATAGAGCAGTTCCGTCCCGAACACGGCAAAGATGGGCATTGAGCTTGCCTCGGGGAACATGCCGATCAGCTTGCGGAAGCAGTAGTCCAACCGGCCTTCATACTCAGCCAAGATCGCCTGGCAGTTGGCTTATTCATCAATTGGAGTTGGGTCTATTTCGAAGGCAACGGGTTCGATGGTTTCATCAACGTTGGCCAAAGGAATGGTCACAACGTTGGCATCGAGCGATAGGCTCGGTATATTTGACTGAGGACCAGTTGAGAGTACTGGATCCTCTTTGGGTGGTGACTGAGTTGGCTCAAGTGTTTTCTCAGACACAGGTGGGATTACCTGGCTGGCATCAGCTCCAATTGGACTGCCCTGGGATTCCTCAGATGAAGTAGAGTCATCTGAGGAGGAGCTGGATTCCTCCATATGGATCTCCACCCCTTCAGCCATTTCTTCCTGACGAGGTTGAAGAACAAACCCAGCTGGGTCAACTGACTAGCTTGATTCGGTTGACTCCTTCTCCTCAGCTGTTTTCTCATCTGGTATCACTACCAGCTGGCGCTTCGCAGGCTTGGACCTTGAAGGGCGGCGAGCTGCTGAGGCCGACTCCACAGCTGGCTTGGAGGCTCCCTTGGGTGTGTAGACTGCGTCCACAACATCCTTAGCCTTTTTGGCTGTAGGGAACAACATCAGCTTGCTGAACGGAGGGTCCTCACTCCCTTCCCAGGTCAGCTTCTGTCCCTTTGTAGCTTGGAGGATTAGGGCAGAAATTTTTGTGCCGAAGTTGAGTGTCCCCTTGATACTCAATAGGTATTTTTCTCATATCACAATTTGCATTACCAATTTAATTTGGCCGATAAACTAATCAGCAAGCCAAATAACTAATTATTATATTTATTGGAAATTTTAATTTAGCAAATTACAAAAATTGAAATAGTTTTTATTTAATTTCACCACATAAGTAGTTTGGCCAATAAAAAAAAATCATATATATCTATATATTATTAATATAGATGTGGAACCACAATGCAATATTCTTATTTTATCTTAAATCCTCATTTATAATTTTTTAATCATTATTATTTAATATCATGTGTTCTCCAAATTTTTATAATTAAATAAAGAAAGAGAATATTGAGTTACCATATATTTTAAATAATTGTTGCTTGGGTCATACGGCTATAATATCCCAAATCCTATTCTTTCATAATAAAATTTTCACTATTTGTTTATTATAGTGAATCGAGATCTCCCCTTAATTTTAAATCATGCGTGGAGCTCTATGTATTTGATATTTCTATTTATCTTAAATCCTCATATTATGTATTTTAACTCATACTCCATTATTCAATATTCAAATATGAATAAAAGTTTGTTGTAAATATATCACTCAATTTAATATTTTAATATTATACTACTCCCTGCAACTCATTGATAATATCCTCTTCCAATATTAAGGAAGTAGAAATAATAAAACCATGTGGATTAAAATGGAACTAAAAAGATCATAAGTACTAAATGAAGATGGGAGAATCGCGGAACAAATTTTTTGAATTTAATAATATACTAAAGATTTTCAATTTCAAATAATTTTTTATAACTACCAAGCAAATTGCGGATAATATTTTTTTATAATATGTGGATTATTAATTCTCATAAGAATTAATTCTGACCAAATAAATAATTTATCCATAAGTCTTACATGTGGGATGAGATGATCAAAGCTAAATATGATTAGTAATACGTAACAATCTCACAAGTACACTAGCGAAAAAAGATCTCAAAATTTTAATTTATGACGAGATGATCAAACGTACACAACAATTAAAGTTTGAAATCTTACAAATAAAAAAAGTGGAATAAAATCAAAGAAAAACTCTTTTTGATTAGTCGTTGAAAATATCACTCCAAAATAATATTCAATTATTTTTAGTGCTCATGCTTATTTATTGCAAAATAATTGGAGAAAAATAAAAATAAAAAATGTTCAAAGAAGTATAGTAAAGTCAAAGAAACGATCTTAATTATTGACTGTAAACCTTCTTATAGTAAATTGTTGAAATAATATTACTAATAATGTATATTTGATACTGACATTGCTTCTACTTAATTTTTCATGAGTGGATGATGATGATGTTAGAGTATTGTAGTTGTAGTTGTTCTAAGAAGATAAACTAACAATGAGATTTTGGGATTTATAGAAAAGATATACAAAATAGTAATTCTTTGAAATTGGTGCTGTGTTTAAAATGAAACCTATTAAAATTTACTTTCTATTTATTAATTTTTCTTGAAGAATAAATAAAGCTGAATAAAATAGAAGAAACAATTTTATTAATATATATTTTATTATACTTTCATCACTTTTACTGATACATACTTATAAATTTAAAGCATAATGTGATTCCTCGTCGATTTTTGACGGGTTACACACTAGTTATTATAAGCATAGCTCCTTCTCTATACATATAAAGATTATATACATATAGATTTTTGAAATTATATAGATATAGATTTCATGGATATATTATTTCTTATTAATATAAATTAGAGCTTCTATTATATATGAGAAAATTAGTATTAAAGTTATTAAAAGGTAAGAAATAATACAATATTAATGAGAAGCTAACGGTTATACAATAAATAAGAATAAATAATTATAATATGCAAGATTTATAAGGTGTGTGCGTGAATATGTTATGGTTTATGGTGTGGAGATTTTAGATATTTATAAAAGTAAAATTTTCAAAATTTCACATCAATTATTGTGGGCTTAAGAATCCATTCTCCTATTATAAAGAAGATTGTAATTCTATAAAGTTACATTTTTCAATAACCATGAAACTGATAGTATATGTGAAAACTATTTATTGAATGGAGTGACCCTTGTTTGGTTAAAGAATTATTGGAACGAGTAGTTTTGTTGAATTCCAAACATTATTTTATTCTTGAATTTGTAGGGATGAAATTATTACCCCAATTATAAAGTTTCAATTTAAATAGTATGAGTATTAAGAAAATTGATAAAGTATTTTTGAGTGAGGTAAAAGTTAGAAAGTAAAGGTAGTGGTATTGACAAAAAGGTAGTGTTATTGACAAAAAAGGTAGTGATATTGACGAAAAATAGTGATAAAGTTGTTGGAAGGTGAACCTATCAATGACAAATGAGTATAAATAAGAGAGTTTCTTGAGGGTGTATGAGTTCATAAAGTGAAATGAGACTTTTAAAAAAATACATATGAAATGTGTGAAATGAGACTTTATATGTAATACGGAGGGAGTACTATTTTTATTGGAATATTGATTTAAATATTATAGAGATAAAATAATATACTCCCTCCGTCCAAGTGAAGAAGTCTCATTTGATAATCGCATATAGATTAAGAAAAAGAGAGTTAGAGTGTGATTAAGGTAGTATTTTATTGTTAATGTTAAAGTGTGATGAATGGAAAAATACTGTACAATAAAGTAAACAACACTGTTCACGTTTGAGTGTGACATAAAGTGGATTTTAGTGTGTTTATTTTTGCCAAAAAAGGAAATGAGACTTCTTGAACGGAACATCCAAAATAGCAAAATGAGACTTTTTGAACGGGACAGATGGAGTAGCTATTACTCCCTCCGTTCACCATAAGTTGTCCACTTTGTTCTGGACACGGAATTTAAGAAAGCTGATAAAGTGAAAGTTAGTGGGGTGAAAATTAGGATGTAGGAATAGTGAGATAATGACAAAAAAATAGTGGTAATGATAAAAAAGAGGTGGTATTAACCAAAAAGTAAAAATAAAGTTGTTGGGATGATAAAAAGATAAAAATAAAGTTGATGTAAAGTGGGGTCCTAAATAACAAAGGATAGTAATATTTAAAAAAGATAGATGGTAATATAGTACGAAAAGATAAAGTGAACATATTTTGGTGAATATGGTTACTGTTCAAAAGTTGACAATTTAGGGTGAACGAGGGAGTACCTTTTTCAAATAAAAGGTTATATACGTGTAGTGAAAAATGGAATAATGTAAAATTACCCTATATATAATTGGGCTGATCGGCCCATGGATTTGGCGGAATAATTAAATTTGAAAATCCACATATATGGACATGGACTAAACTTCCAACACCACACTGCAATAATTTTCAATGTAAAAATTCAAATTTTTTGTGGACCCAAGTCCAACTGTCGCTTATTTTTAAAAGTCTTGTATAGTTTGTTGTTGTGGTTAATATTAATTCTAAATAAGAAAGTAGTTCGCTCTTTATTTTAATTTCGTTTTATTTGACGCCTCTGTGATATGTTACATATGTATGTATGTATGCTTCCGTGTAAATTATTACAAAAACTTAATAATTAGCAAGTGACTGAAAAAATAAACTATATATCAGTTATTTATAAACATAACAAAATGGAAAAGTAAATAAATTATTCTGAAAATTATTCTATGCAGTGGATGGAAGTTAGCTAACTTCGGAGAATAGAAATCTTAGTGCTTTTGATGACATTAACACTAAAATAATAATAAGAATAAGAATAATTGAAGGCCACTAATTATTAATCTTACGCAAGGTCTGTCTATATTCAATACCGAGATTCTAGATTTGAATATTAAAGTATGGATGATTGTTTTTAATAATTAATTTTATGTGCGGAGAGGAAGCTAGAAAAACAACATGCGTCATGAAAGTAGGCAGTAAATTTAGCAGCTACTGCCTAATAATTAATGCTAATTATTTATATTGAACATTTTTGATTAATTTCATTTATTTCCTCATACTTCTTCATATTATGGTATTGCCCACTCACTTTATCAAATACCTCGATAGCTCAAAAATATTTGTTAAACATAAAAGAGTCTTCAGAGATTTCCAACTTGGTCTATTCCCACATGCAGGTTCGCTTTGTTCAAATTTCTAAATGATAATGATAATAGATTTGATTAAGTGAATATTAACGTGAAGATTAAACCGGAAGGAAAGCATATAGAAAAAATAAGATAAAGCATTCCATCAAATAAGGTGACGTTTGGTTTGGAGGATAAGATTGATAACATGTAATAGAATACGATTGATTATCAATCATTTTAATCTGGAAGAATAAATTATCTCTCGGCTAGTGAGTAAAACAAGAGCCTATCTAGTTATCTATTTAAGTTTAAATCATTCAAACTAAACATATAATTATATTGAATTATTTATCAATAAAGTCTTTATCAAACAACTAGAGTCTTATTCCTCACAGCAAAAAACCACTAATATCTCTAAATGAGGATTGCTTGTTATACGGTGGTAGTATTATATACTATATAAAGAGAAAGATAGCCAAAGTGTATGCTGAATTAAGAGTTTATAATGTCTAATTTCCTTTACCATTTCAAGTCAAAATTAGTACTACTATCTTTGAACTTTCAATAAATTACAATATTTATTTATTTTTATAATTCAATATTATTCTTGAAATATCTATATTTTGATTTGTAGTGGTGGTGGTATACTATTTGAGATCGTCTTTTAAATATTTATTAATTGATACATCTATTCATTAATTAATTAACAATATCAATTTTCACTTTGACAACTTCCCAGCAATTTTTCCCAGCTCGTAATTTGAATGATGAGCTGCATAATAAATACACTATTTCTTTTTCTGCTTCTTCTTTTTTTTGTAATAAAAAAGAATTACAGCCAGGGGCAATCTTTTTGTCTAATATTTGTATTGAGGCCAAAATGAGAGTGTTGAAAAAGACAAGGGCCACCATTGAAAAATAAAATACCACTTAGATTTCGTTCAATTTTAGCTTTCAACTTTGAATCGAGCATGCTCACGCGAATATAGAGAGAGAGAAAGAGAGAGAAGAGAGAGAGAGAGAGAGAGAGAGAGAGAGAGAGAGAGAGCGCTGGATTTGGCTCCTAATTTCTTCTGCTCTTAGTTGTAAGATTCTTCATTTCCTCTTCTTCTGAATTTTTTTCTCTCTCTATGTTTAAGGAAAATTAAAGCGGAATACGTTGAAGAATATGCTTTTGTAACTTACAGTTTTATAATTTTATCCGTTGACGATGAAACCTATGAATTAATTCATTGTTTCTGTTCATGCGCTGAACTTCATTAATACGTCTCATTAGTTTATACATTCCTCGAAAAGAAATAGGGGATTTTTGAAATTTTCTTCTGTTATATGCTCATCTTTCTGTTGATTGTTATTGCGGATGCAATTGTGGAATGATATATCAGTGTTGTGAATAGATTCGTAATCTTCAGAATTTCTGTGCTTAATTTTGCAGCATGTGAGGGAACAATGTTGTCAAAAGCAGATAACAGAAAGAAAATTGATGAGATTTCAGGAACTGGTAGATTTGCAAATGACCTCGAAACCATAAGCAAAGCCTTGTTTGCGGATAAAACACTACGTAGGCTTCCTAGTTCTGGGGATTGTCGTAGATCGGAGGCTGTCGGAGAATCGCATTTCTCCGAGCCTAAAACTAAGTCTGAGAAGGCTAAGGACAATAAGAAAGGTTTAGTTGAGAAAGAAAAGAAGCCTTCAATTTGGAGTTGGAGAGGTCTAAAGGCATTGACCTCTGGTCGAAATCGAAGGTTTAATTGTTGTTTCTCACTCCTAGTCCATTCCGTTGAGGGTTTACCGAGCCTTTTTGATGATGTTTGTCTAGTTGTGCATTGGAAGAGCGGGGAAGGTGAGCTGATGACATCCCCGATTATGGTTCATAACGGAGTAGCTAAGTTTGAGGAACAGCTGATTCATTCTTGTTCTGTAAATGTTAGTAGGAGCAGTGCTCAAAATTTGGCAAAGTATGAGGCAAAGCATGTTTTGTTGTATGTCTCTGTTTATAATGCCCCCGAGCTTGATTTGGGGAAGAATCATATAGATCTAACTAGATTGCTACCTCTAACATTAGAGGAATTGGAAAAGGAGAAGAGCTCAGGGAAGTGGACGACTAGTTTCAAGCTATCAGGTAAAGCAAGTGGTGCAACTATGAATGTCAGTTTTGGCTATATTGCAGTAGGAAATAGTAGAGAACCTTTGGGTAAAAACAATACTTGTGACATCCCGAGCTTGCGACAAAATAGGGCAATGACAGAAACTTTCCTGGATCAGTATGATCTCAAGAATGAGCTAAGTATTCGCAGAGTAGGAAGTCTTCCTGCTAGTCTGGCTGCTGTAAAGGAGTCTGGAGAAGATATAAAGGACCTTCATGAAGTCTTGCCATTGCCAACTTCAGAACTGTATCAATCAGTCAATGTACTTTATCAGAAACTGGATGAAGAGATATCAAATGCTTCAGTTGAAAATAAGTTGGATACTGGTGCATTTCCTTCGTATCTTGACTCCCGTAAAGTGAACTCATTTAAACCTCCTGATTCTGATCAGAAAGTTCTTGATACTGTGTTGGAAATTGGTGAGTTTTCTGTCTCAGAGAAAGGAATAGAAGAGTTTACTAAGGAGCAGGAGAGGCCAGAAGAGGATCCTTGTAAGGTTGCTCTAGCTTCTAGAGAGGTTATTAAAACTGCCCACTATAAGGATGATACCTTTTCTCCTTCTTCCAAAGACATTGCTTCGCAAAAGCACGATCAATCAATAAGCACTTGCGGTTCTACAGAGAAAGAGAACAGCATGCTCTCCAAGGAATCACTCATGAAAGAACTGGAGATGGCACTAAGTTACACCTCAAAATTAATGAATGAGGAACTAGATTCTCTGGAAGATGAAAGTGAAGCTTCATTGCAAGAGAGTTTCCTAAATAGTAATTCTCAGCATGAAGATCTAGGGAAGGGGAAATCACCTAACTTGGATGATATTACTAACTCTGTTGCCAATGATTTCTTAAGAATGTTGAATATAGAGCACAATAATCCATTTGTTTTGAGCTCTGAAAGTGAGCCCGAATCTCCAAGAGAGCGCCTGCTAAAGGAGTTTGAGAAGGATGCTCTTGCCAATGGAGGTGTACTCAACTTTGATCTTGAGAATGATCCAACAGAAATTGTCAGTGATCTTCCAAGAGGATCTGTCTGGGAAGCTATGTCTAATGACTTCTATCAACCGTCCATATTGGAAGGTTTTAGGGAGATATCTCAGACGGATTCGGATGTATACAGTAGAAGGGTCTCAAGATTGGAGGACTTGGAAACTGAAGCTTTGATGCGTGACTGGGGCATGAGTGAGAAGGCATTTCAACATTCTCCACCTAGTAAATCCGACGGGTTTCACAATCCAGTTGGCATACTTCCTGAGGATCTTGATCAGCAGCTTCCTTCTCTTTCAGAAGGTTTGGGTCCCATTCTGCAAACTGAAAATGGAGGGTTTTTGCGCTCAATGAATCCTGCACTTTTCAGAAATGCAAAAAACGGAGGGAGTTTGATTATGCAGGCATCTAGTCCTGTTGTCGTCCCTGCAGAAATGGGGTCTGGTGTAATGGACATACTTCGGGTTCTGGCTGCTATGGGAATCGAGAAGCTATCCATGCAGGCAAACAAATTGATGCCCTTGGAAGACTTAACTGGGAAGACAATTCAGCAAATAGCATGGGGAGCTGAGAGGTCTGTAATTATTGCTTGTGCATAGGCATTTTCTTTTTTGTAATTTTATTTTTTCTAAGAAGTTTTTTTTTATTCAATTACAGTTATATTAATACTTGTATTCCTTATTCTTCAGGCAAGGGTTATCTCAGCATGAAGTTGAAGTTTTGCAAAATATATCTACCGGCAAAAAGAGCGGTAAAGGAATATACCATGGCCCAGGGTTAGGTAAGTGTGATTCGACGTTGCTGGGTAGTGATACAGAGTATGTGTCTTTAGAAGATCTAGCTCCATCGGCAATGGATAAGATTGAAGCTCTTTCAATTGAGGGCTTGAGAGTACAATCTGGTATGACAGATGATGATGCTCCTACAAATATTAGCACACAATCTATTGGCGAACTCTCAGCCCTGAAGGGTAAGAGCGTTGATGTTGGTGGGACCATAGGACTCGATGGGACTGGTGGATTGCAATTGCTGGATATCAAGGAGAAATGTGACGATGTTGACGGATTGATGGGTCTTTCTCTGACACTTGATGAATGGATGAAACTTGATTCTGGTGAAATTAATGATAATGATCTTGTCAGCGAGCGAACCTCTAGATTACTAGCGGCTCATCATGCTACCTCATTGGATGTGTTTCGAGGAAGATCAAAGGGGGAGAAGAGACGAGGCAGAGGCAGGAAGTATGGTTTATTGGGCAATAGTTTCACTGTTGCACTAATGGTACAGCTGCGTGATCCTTTGCGTAACTATGAGCCTGTAGGCAATCCAATGCTTGCTCTCATACAAGTGGAGAGAGTGTTTGTCCCACCGAGGCCTAAAATCCATAGGACAGTTCCTCTAGCAAGAGACGGTAGTGAAGAGGAAAAGGAGGCCTCGACTGCTAGAAATGAGAACATTATTGAAAAGCCAATAGAAGACATAAATCCTGAAGAAGAGCTGATTCCTCAATACAAAATTAACGAGGTACATGTTGCGGGTTTGAAAGTGGAACCTGGTAAAAAGAAGTTATGGGGCTCCACAAATCAACAGCAGTCTGGGTCCCGTTGGTTGCTTGCAAACGGAATGGGGAAGAAGAACAAGCATCCACTAATGAAGTCGAAGGCTGCTGTTAAGAATTTTGGTCCTGCTTCTACTCCATTCACTGCAAAGGTGCAGCCTGGAGATACACTGTGGAGCATCTCTTCTCGTGTTAATGGAACAGGAGCTAAGTGGAAGGACCTTGCTAAACTCAATCCACATATTCGCAATCCTAACGTTATACTTCCTAATGAAACTATCAGATTACGGTAGTATTCAAATGAAGTTTATGTTTATTTTTCTGTCACATGTTTAGGTAGATGTTAGCTGAATTGTATCACGCATGTTATTTATACGGCAAAATTGGGTAGACCGTGGTCAGTTTATCCAATTTTTCATTACATCTGACTTGTTTTTTATAAACAAGGCAGATGGAAAACTCATCTTTGTAGCAGTGAAACAATTCTCCTGTCAATACATGGGTTGACCAAAAGGGAGATGGCTGGTTAACTGTCTCATTTCTAAGTGCAACATCAATTAGTATTAATATAATCATTTCTGTAAGTGTCATGGAGAATGCAGGGGAATCGTCGTGTTTTCTGGAACTCTGCGATTATTGGGAACTGGCGAACTACCCGATGCTCAAGCCATACGCATGTCCCTTTAATCGTTGATCAATAACATGGTACGTAGCCTCGGTTTCCTTTTTCCTCTGAATTCTCAGTTCTTACATTACATGATGAATTTGGCTTTGCTGTTGCATTTGGTTGTTTTCAAGTTCATTATTAAAAATATTCATTGTTAGTTAGACAAATGAAACATTTCTTTTAAGACCTTTACTTGTCAAACCTTGAGAGGATGACAACTTTGAAGTTGATATAGATAATGTTCTGAGATCCAAATCTATGACCTGATATAATGAACTATTCACCGAACTTAATTGAACTGATTTGTAGAATTTACTTCAAGAACATTTCACATATTCAATAAACATATCATTTTCCGATTTTTTAGTACTCCTCCTGATCCATTGAAATTGTCATAATTTATTTAAGTGTTTTACTTATATTATCTTCCAGATAAACAAAGTTTTAACACTTCAAAACACTTCAAAAGTGATGGGTTCTACCTATTTTCTATTTTTTTTTTCTTACTCTTATTCTTAATCTACGTACCGAATAATAAATATGACAATTTCAATGAGTCAGAAGAAATATAATACAATCATACAAGGATCGAAATCCCCATCCTAATTCAAGAATCTTGATGAAATATCCACTGAAATATCAACACACATCTTCTTAAACTCTCCAGAAAAAGAAAACGTTTCTGAAAAAATAGATTTCCAAGAAAGGCGAAGAGTCTTCGGGAAAAAGTTCCATAATTAGACTAAGAATGAAAGACTTCCATTGTGTTTAGAAAATAGGGTTAGTTATTATTCTAGTCAATGAAGCCAAATAACGAACTTTGACTTTTATCCATGGGAAATATTAAAGGAATTTGGATTCGAATTTCTTGTATATTTTATAGACTTTCAAAACATGGCAAATACTTCTGTGCAACAAGTCTCACATTGTGAGACCAGGTCGATCCAGTTCCGATCCGAATGGGATCTGGGTTGATCTGGTCAAATCTGTTGACTTTTTTTATTTTCGATTTTTTATTATTTTTTTGATTTTTTTTAATTTCCAAATTTAATCCCTCCCTTTTATTTGCCTCTTCGTTTTTTTGTTTGTCGTTTCTTCTTTAGTCAAGATTCAAACAAGGGAGCCGAAGGCCTCGAAGCGAGCCGAACAATCTAAATTGTTGCATGACGATTATTCTTATATTAGTAATCGAAGCTAAGGCGGAGCCGGGAAAAAAAATTTGTAAAAGAAAAATAAATAAATAAATATATATACATATATATAGGGTAGGGACTCGTGAGAATAAATTTTATATGAGAACGTGATAATGATAAATTTTAATGCATTTTTATCACGTTAGAAATGCATATATTGCAAAAATGTAATGCATACATATTCAAATGCATAAACTGCAATAATTTAATGCATTAACATCAAATGCATACAATAGTTTAATGTATCGTTAAATCTGAACCATTGATTTAGAAAGATCAAGAATCCAGATTTATTATCATTTCTCATCTAAAATAGCATTTTCACATGATCCTCTTCTTTTACGGCGCGTGCGTGTTGTGCACGTGTCGCACGAGAGACCTACTTTCAAAAGATTTAGGGGAGAGTGAGACACTGAGAGCGCTAATGAAACAGAGTAATGCTATTATCTATGTACACCTGAAAGATTGAAGTAAGCAGGAACAAACCAAAAAAAGGTGTAACAACAGAATTAACACTCCACAATCTTCTGATCTAGCACTAACATACTCGGATCAAATTCCCCACCCTACACCCAAAAAATCTTGATGAACCCACCAAAATATCAACAAATTAATAAACTATTCAAAAACATCTTGATCATCATCATCATCACCACCTTGTGGCCTTCTCTTTTTCTCCTTAATCCATCCATACTTTCTCAGAACCCACAAATTCAACCTCGCAACATTCCCTATGAAGACAACCGCCATTACCGTCATCCACGCCAAGACCGATTTCTCAGTCACCTCACGCAGCATGACCCCGGCATCACTCGGTGACATGCCCGTGAGCGTGATGAAATAAGTGGCCTCGAGGGCAGTGATGGCAATCCACATGATCACCATCTGCACCCACATCCAACGCCTCCGTGTCATAGGCAGCCCGCTCACGAGGATCAAGATTATGCTCAGAGACGAGAGGAAAGCCACCGTGTTGCATATCATGAAGATGCCATAGGCTTTCGGCTCTTTATAGGCCAACACCGCGTGCCCAACAGAGTGAGGGTCAGCCACAGCATTCCCATCCTCGTCTACCACATAATCGTCCTGCCAGACACCACCGGGAGGAGTGAGTCCGGCCTGAAAGGTCGCGGTGGCAATCAGAGACGCCACCACCATTAATGAACTGCGCTTCCTCCCTAGCCAGTCCGCGGACTTCTTCTCTCCAACTGCCTTGTTCGTGCTGCTTACTTGAGACGACCCTCGTGTGTTCGTCTCCTTGAGTCGTGCAGGCGCCCAATCATCGGTGATCAAGTGCAAATCCTTAACGATTGAAGCTCCGGCTTTCTTGAGTGCATGTTCAATCTCCATATCTCTCAACCCTCTTGGACTTTGTCTCAATACATCTAGAGCTGTCAATCCACTCTTGTTCAACGCATTCACTTGCAATCCATTTAATGATATCAAATACTCGATTATCTGTTCAATTGTAAAACCAAAATGTGTTCATTATAAATTTATATCACCCCTTATGCAAAAATACAGAAACAAGAGATCTATCTGTGTGTGTGTGTGTGTGTGTTTTTTTTTTTTTTTTTTTTTTTTGTGGTTTGTTAGAACTTAGAAGAGGAAGATTATACAATGCTAAGAAATAATGTAACACTCATTTTGAAAATCAAACCTTAATTCAAGACTCAAACATGGAAATAATACATCTTCATTCATCAATGTAAAACAAAACCCAAAAAAAAAATTATCAAAAAAATATAAAATTCTAGGGCTAATTTGTTGTGACTGTAAATCCGATCAAGAAAAAAAGAATAATTGGAGTTACCTGAAAATGTTTGTTAGTGATTGCAATATGCAGAGCAGTATTCCCCTCACAATCCTTCAAATTCAAAACGTCGTCGTGTCGACTCATTTCCTCCCCCAAAACCTTCACCGCATCCACCCTATTCCACTTCACGCACAGATGCAAACCGGTCTCGCCTCGGTCAGTCAAAGCCTGGGTCAACTCGGGCTTGACTCGTGCCATCTCTGCCAGCACCGCCGCCCTCCCCTTGACCGCCGCCAAGTGCAGGGCGGTCCTCCCGTCCGTGTTCCGAACAAATCCAACTTCTCCGGCCACGCTTAGGAGCTCCGTCACGATATCAGCGTGCCCCTTGGCCGCCGCGAGGTGCAGCGGCGAGCACCCCCGCGAGTCCAACTCGGCGGCCAACTCAGGCGTCCGGCTCAGTAGTTGCTTGACGAATTTGAGGTGGCCGAGCGCCGCCGCCGTGTGGAGAGGAGTTTCGGATACGCAGGAGACGATGATCTTGTCCAATATCAACGGATCTTCTTCTAGGATTTCACCTAGTGTTGTTGTGTCTCCTTGTATGGCTGCCTCAGACAGCTTCTTCTCCATTCTCTCTCTCTCTCTCTCTCTCTAACTAGAAGTCAACAGCTCTCTCTCTCCTCGACATGAATGTAATGGAAATGTGTTTGCCTAATTATATCCGAATTTGCATCCATATTCTCAGCCAGCAACATGGATGTCTTCTTCTGCGTCGTTTGTTTTTTCTTTTATTATTTTTTTTTTAATCGGAGCTGTCAACGAGGGAAATTGCGGTAGTTGTGCCTAATTCTTTAATAATTTCTGTAATTATGAAACCGTATGATGATTATAGATTTACACAAAAATGCGAGTATTATAGTAATGGTTTCTAGAAGACATAAAGTCAGTCAATGATTCTCAGAAGCTTCTGTAATTCCAACAGAAAAAAAGATCGACTCATTCCTCCTTAGCTTAAGAATGTATATTTAATAAAGCTGAATTCAGTCATTCACATTTCCTTAGGATGGATTGTAATAAACTATCGCGAAATGTTGTATGTCTTTTAACATATTTGTGAGAATATGATTTCATGACAAGTCAACTTATATCAACTCCATATCCAATTAAATTACCCTAAATATTGGCATGGGTATAAGTCCAAGCTTTAATTTGTTCAAGAAAAAAGTCCAAGCATTAATTATTCCTACGGGTTTGATATAATGGCGTGCGGAAGGTTTAGTGGGATTTTGTTATCATTGCAGTTTTAAAATTAGCACTACTTGCACCGTCCACAAATTTCATTCATAATTTTGTTATTTTGGGTGTTTATGAATTTCATTCCTAATTCTTCCGTCTACGAATTTC
The DNA here is from genome assembly GCA_029490685.1 of Schizonepeta tenuifolia. Lineage (NCBI taxonomy): Eukaryota > Viridiplantae > Streptophyta > Magnoliopsida > Lamiales > Lamiaceae > Schizonepeta > Schizonepeta tenuifolia. Next base: position 83,316,492 of record CM055957.1, read on the forward strand.
ATTCATAATTTTGTTAGTCTAGGTGTTTATGATTTCATTCCTAATTCCTCCGCCCACGAATTTCATTCATAATTTTGTTATTTTAGGTGTTTATGAATTTCATTCCTAATTTCATTTATAGATGTAAATCTCACACAATCCCTTATTATTTTATACTTTCAAATACCTTTAAACTACTTTTACTATTTTTAAGTGGGATCCTTATTCAACTTAAATACTTTAAATTACCTTTTAGTGAGACCTTTATCTATTTAAATACGTTCTACCAAATGAGTCAAGAATTTTCTTAATTTCGTGCTCGAGTCAAGTTATGAATAAAAATCATGGACGGAAAGAATATTTTAGCAGGACTCGCAATGAATTGCCATTTCGCACGTGACCAGAAATGCTAATCTTGAAAGCCCAACTTCTTTTTGAGTTTAACGTTCTCTTGCACAACAATTTTCACTTAAAACACATGGTATTTTGGGCTAAATTACAAGTATGTCAACGTGTTTTTATCAATTGTGTAAACAACGCTGCTTAACTTGCTTCTCAAACTCTTTTCATAACTACAAATTCTTCAGCAGCTTACAGTTACATGAAAAGCTAAGGATAAAAGTAGTAAATTACTCACTACCTTACGATTCCTAAAGGCGGAGAACACTTATCCAGAGAGAGAGAGAGAGAGAGAGAGAGAGAGAGTACATACAAAATGCACAAATTTTCCACACTATCCAAAAATCCAAGCACAAGTTGCCTTTACGATGGTTAACTAAACTTAGTTATTAACAAAGAATAAGAAAAAGTTTAACTTCGATAAGTCAAATGTGAAGGACGAAGGAATGCAGATCTCCTCACAATTGTAGTCTCTACAATGAACAGTTATATCTAAACCAAGAAGAGTAGCTAATTACTATTCCAAATAAACAAGTCTGGCATTCAACTCAACACAGATGCTTTTCTGTCTCTAGACTAGATGATCAGCAGCATCCATGATGCTACAACGACTAAAAGACGGGCAAATCGTCAAGAGCGGGCTCTCTTGTTCGTACAGGTTGGGCATTTGTACTGCTTGATGTGCTCAGCCCTAGCAGGAGTGATCTTCACACACTTCCCATGGAACCATCTCTCGCATATGTCACAGCAAATCCAGAATTCATCTGAGGCATAATTTTCACCGCATGCCCCACACAAGGTTTCCCCATGCTCGTCTTCCTCTTCTTCATCCAATCCCTCACCCTCACCCTCATCCTCATCCTCATCCTTTGCTTTGGGCTTGGACATTTTCCCCTAGAAAACACGGAAACATGCATTTTATTGGTCTAGTTGCATAGACAATGGAAGCCATCCCATAAGTGAAATAAATTGCACTCCATGAAGTGATATAGTTATACTTAAAAAGAGGGTAAAAAAGCATGGAATTTGAATTAATCATAAAAAATAACCAACACGCCACATGGAAAAGACACATATGAAGACGTTAACAAGTTGGTTTTTTCAATTGAATAGTTTCATAGTCACATCTCACCCCTCACAACTATGTTACAGCATGGTGAAGAAGTTTTGCAATAGAGGATTTATTCTTTTGTCTAATCCACGCTAAAGTGCAGAACTTAATCTAGAATATGAGGATCGCCCAGATACTATGATATTCCTTAGTTCAACTAATGGATGCACACTAGTTGCAGATTCTGTAGTCAGTGTATTGCAAAAGTTGTATAGGAAGACATTAAATACAAAAGGTAATTACTGGTTTTACAACACATGATGCTAGTAGGCTAACAAGGAAAAAAGAATAGAAACATGCTAACAATATCCATATTGAACAAAGTCATCATGAAACATCAATTAATTCCAGATTTTTCTTGTTTCCTTCAAATAAAATTGGTTGTGTTGGAACAACAACTAGGCAGAACAATAGGCAAAACTAGAAGCTTGTTTCCTGCCATAGAAGAAATTGAAAGTCAGATGCAGATGCAGACAAGCATCTGTATCTGCTGAAAATCTATGATGAGGTAATTGATGAATTTGCAGACATTTCTTGGAGGAATAACTTATGATACCAGAACCTATGCCACACTACAGCACGTTATATCATTTCTTGGTTCATTCTGCAGCTCAAGTGCATAAGAATGTGATTCCAAATAAATTACAGTTCAGGGATATAGCTCAACCTCAAACCTATATGATCTTACATTAAGCTGGTCAATTCAAGCTGACTGTTTGCAAGTCCTGAAATTATATGTTAAAAAATATTCAACTAAATATTGGGCTACAGTTATACTTCCTGAGCATGGTAATGCATTGTTTTCTACAAATTGCAATCATCTCTAGATTTAAGAGACCAAACTGAGAAAAGATCTTCAAATTCCACATACTAGGATGACCAGGAGTGAAAATGAAAAAAATCAGCTTTAATCATCTCTACTCTACTTCTACCTTAAATGGTAAAAATTACCTGAAAAGGGGTAAAAAGAATGGAATGTTATAATCACGTGGCAGTTAAATTTTTGGCTACAAGTAAGTGCAAGACCTCTTTGCTAGCTTACAGATCACATAATACTATACTGGACAAATTATAGGTCTGTTATATATGAGCAGACAGCAACAATAAAAAAAAAAACATAAATTTTACCAACTAATATAGAAGTGCTCATAGCTCCATCTCTTGCAAAACAAACAGTTACTTTATTGGTGAGAGCCAAGATATCAATAGAAAATGGTTATTTCATTTACCAGTTTTGAATTTGACTTCGATGCACTGCCACTGTGGTTTGAGACGGAAGATTTTTCTCTTGATTGCTTCTTTGCAGCTCCTGTCACAACTTCGAAAATGGTTGGAAGATCATTTATCATATTGAATAGACGTTTCCTGCACCAATAAAAACAAAATGAAGCTAGCAGCAATCCAGATCCAAAGAAATTAAGCATGGTGTGGCTGAACATTTTATAGGCAGTGAACCATACAGATTTACCCAGAAGATACAGTACGCTAACTGTATGCTATAATCTCTAGTATTGTGCTCTTTTTTAGTAATAATTACTCAGGAGCAAAAATTAAAGGGGATTTGAATACTGAAGTTGAGACCAAAACCTTTCGTTAAGGTAGAAACAATTTCTATTATAAAAGGTACACTTGTATGAGCACTAAATTAGTTTATGCTGACATCTCAATATCTCATTAGACCCCTTGTTTAGGTATAAAACGTCAGCATAAAATACTAGAACCATGGGTCAGATGGCATTCTTATCATTTCTCCCAAGGAGCTTATTCGAAACACGTGACGAATAGAGTGCAAATTTTTAGGTTAGCATCATCATGCTTAAATACATAGGAGAGTTGCAAATTGCTGGGTAGAAACTAAGGGCTCACGATCAAATGAATGGATAAAAATTGCGCAATATGGAGAGCAAATCACCTAATTTTCGGCCTTTTTGGATGCCCTCGAGTGAATTTAAAGGACAGGGTTTTAAGGAAAGAATAGGGAATATTTTTATTTTTTAATAAAAGGAAAAAAAAATCAAAGAAAATGAATATTCAAAGAAATTCGCGACCCTCAGAAAGCACTACCTATCAGCTTTGTCGAAACCAAATCTGGCACCAAAATAGAAGGCAACAGAGAGTAGCCATGCATCACTGTGAACAGCAACAAGAGCTATCCAGTCCCTTTCTTGCATTCCGTCTCTCGCAAAGTTTATACCTAAAGCAGGTTCTGGGAGCTCGGGCGGTACCTCCTCAGCAGGCAGGCTTACTTCCCATTGCTCAGAGGGATGTCCAAATAGACAAAGATTTTCCTTCTCTGCAAAATATCCATTTTTTATCAAATAATTATCCAATTCCTGATTATAGCAAAACCCAATAATATCCTCCTTCATAGACTAATAATGCATACACGTAAGCTGGAGATAATTGCATAGCGCTGGAAATATAAGAAAAATGAATGCAAAATAAATTTGCTTCCTGTGTTGCGGCTGTTGTCTAAAACGTGTCAACAAAGCATATTCAAGAATGTCTGACAAGAAGGGTATGCATGTAATATGAGAGATAAGAAACGTGTCAACAAAGCAAATTCAAAAAAGTTCCAGCACACTATGTACATGAATTTTATTGACACTGCATTAACAGGTAAATGATATCAAAGATATCATATCACCAAGTTGCGCGTTCATTCAGATACCTACTAACCAGTAACGAGAGCCAACATTGTATTTGTATGTAAGAGTCCTAAGATTAAGTCCGCAACAGTCAGCAGCACAATACATTAAACTTTATGTGCGGCAGATGAACAGTACTTAACACGCGACGGATATAAACAACTTAACAACACGACCGAATATCAACAAAAAATGTTGGATACGCTGAGCCAATACAAAAAAAAAATATTGCAAAAATTGCACCAACAAGTCCATATTGGTGGAAAAGGTTAAGAAAAAAAAAAATTGATCAACAAGTCTATATAAGATAATAAAGCACACCAAATAACACTGAAACTGAAAATAATCCTAAGCAGCAGATATCAGGATATTAAAAAATTCACAGCCCATGCAATGATAAAACTCAGTAAAACACGCCAAAATATAAAATAGAAATTCTCTGATCAGAAAAATCAACCAAAAAGATAACCTAATACAAAATTAACCTAACTCACCAGGATCACACTGCTGGAAGAACTCTTCAACATCTGAAAAACGGAAAAAACAAATTAATAAATAAACCGAGGAACAACAAGAAATAAATAAAACAATAAAAAATTACCCGAATGCACTACAATCAAGTAAAAGGAACCCTACAACTCCACAAAAACATAAACAAAATCAAATAAAACCAGTATATACCACTTAGAGTAAAAAGAAGGAATAAAATTACCACTGGTAAGAGCTTTGATCAAGGCAATGCGTCTGCCCTTGAAATCTCTGAAAACCTCCTCAACCGTGCGAGGATTGTTGACCGCACCACCGTCCATCGCAGCAGATATTTACACACACAAACACGCTGCAGTGTGTGGGTTATGGTTTGAAAAATAAAAGAATTGGAGAGTTATAGGGGAGGATTGAAAGGGAGGAATTGGGGGCATATATGGAATTAATTTTGTGGCTTTTCTGAGATGGCAGGGGAATTGGATAGCAACTTTAGTTTTGAAAGGGCGACGAAATTGACCCCCTACTCACTCTCTCTCTCTCTCTCTCTCTCCACATCACACCTTTCAAATTTTATTATTATAATAAAAATAAAAATAAAAATAAAAATAAAATGTTCAAGGCTATAACTACATAAAATACATATTTTTGTAACGCACATTTTTGTCGAAGAACTACTATATGAGATATATTTTCTGCTTTTCTTTAATAGTACTACCGTTACAAACTTTTTCTATCTTAATTTATTCATTTTTATAATGTTTTATTAAGAAAAACATATGTTTAATGTTTCAATGCGTCACATCATAATTCTTGTCTTAATCTTATCGAAGACATTATGTAAAGATGAAGATCAGACAGTGATTGAAATAATAGATTTTGTTAGTACTTATTCTTGTTTTTGTTCCTAGTTTGTGGAAAAGATTGTTAAAATATTTGTTGAATTCAATTCTTCTCTATCATAGCTCGACTCGGTTTCTCGGCTTCAGATAAATTATCGTAAAATTAGGAGATTATCTGCCATTAACTATAGTAATTAATTCTGCCTCAAAAAACATATAGTAATTAATTCTATTGTGTTTTTTTAAGGTATTACAATAAAGTATGTATATTTAATCGAATAAATTATTACACTATCATAAGTCAATATTCATGGAGCATATTATACGTTAATCACTCACACTGCACTAACTATTGCATCTATACTAAATTTAGTTTGAATGTGAATGATGTCTAACCCGATTATGTTAAGGTATCACAAATTTTTGAAGGTGTGCGATTTATATAATTTTTTTTTAATTATCATCAAATTATGATCCAATAATTTATCATGGTAAACGATAATTTATCATGTATCTAAAAATATTGTCCTAGTGTATCTCTAAAATATTTATAGTTTCAATTTTTCACAATGAAATTTGTAGAACATCAATTCTAACACAGCCTCAATTTTCTAATTTTTAATTACATAAAAATCGTCTACTAATAGTTTATAGTATTATTCTAATTGTGAAATTGATAATAACATGGTATGTTTTATATATATATGATTAAGATCATATAAGAATGATCTTTATCTTAAAAAATTAGTATTAATTTTCACCACTCATCTTGTGCATTTGTTATGAAGGGTTGCATCTAGTGCATCTTGCTATGCACAAGATGAAAGGTGGTGTATGTAGTGCATCATGCACTGTGGTGCATGTAAAAAAAATCATTTTTTTTTATAATTTTGATTTTTTTTAAGATCTGATTTTTCCATAAAGCACGGTGCATCTCATTTCAACGTATAGTGCATTTAGTTTCACGTTGTGATGCATCTCATTGTACAGTGTGATGCATCTACAACAGTGTGGTTCATGAGATACACCACTATGTGTACTGATATGCATGGCACAATGTAATGAGATGCATCACTATGTGTAATGAAATGCACTATGTGTTACGAAAAAAATCAAACCTTAAATAACAAAAAAACAAAAAATTGAAAAAATGTTGTATAAGCACCACAATGTGTAACGAGATGCACCACACAGTGTAACGAGATGCACCATGTTTTATGAAAAAATCAGTCGGGAAAAAAAAATGGCACGTGAGCTCTACAAGCGCCCGCTCTTTTTTGCGATGTGTGGTCCAAATTCATTCTTATTTCTCACTTAGGGACCTTTTCACCATAACTCATCCCCATATATACATACTATAGGGAGATGATCAAATAAAAACTCCTATTTATATAAGAACTAGGAACCAATCCAAGCCATCCATTTTATAAGATTTATGAATATGATTTAATCTTATAGTTAATTGGTCAAACCCGCTTTATTTTGGTCAACCCCCTTTATTTTACTTAAGTAAGGTTAATATAGTAATTTTTGCGGTTTTATTCGGTGCAAAACCAAGATGCATAAAATAGTGTAAAGTAATGCATTAACTAATGTCGAGTGATGCATCAATATCACCTTTTTGATGCATTAATTATTTTTATTAATTTGGAACAAGTTATGTTTTTTACACCCTGTTTATGGTTTATAGAAGAACAAGTAAGATTTATAAAGTTTGTACTTATACAATTTTAGCATCACATATATCGCAATTGAATTTGATGCTCTGGACACAATTTAATGATGTATTAACACGATTTATTTGATGCATCAATATGAAACAATAAATGCACATATTAGGAAAAGGCACGTTACCACAATAAATGTATTACATATATGATATTTGACATTACATTGTTTAGATTTATGTATTAGTGTGTTTCACCAGAGATTACCAACAACAAAATCTTTATTCCTTTGTTCTAATTTTTGTATCTAAAACATAACATTATATCGAATTCGTAATAGTTATTTGATATTTTGGACACAATTTTAGAATGCATTAATATAATTTATGTGATGCATCAATATGAAATTGTTAATGCATATGTTATGGAAACACTTATTACCACAATTAAAGCATTGTGTATATGACATTTGTGCATTCCATTGTTTTAATTTATGCATTAGTACAATTGCACACGAATTACTGCACCAACAATAAAATCTTGTTCTAATATTTGCATCTAAACATAACAGTATACCAATAAAACAATCTTCACCTTTAAACAAAATTCTTAATAATTTAATAACAGAGAAAGAAGGACAAGAGAGAGAAAACAAAACAATGCAGAGTTTTTTTGAGATAGTTCAAAAGCTAGCTAACTAACGATGTTGAAGGTGGAAGATTTTGTAAATGAAATGTTTTTCAATTGGTGAAATGATCGAAAAGTGGGACATTCAAAAAAATTAGGCTTTTGAATTTGAAAAATCGCATGCGTCGATGTTTGTGCAGCATCATTTGTGATTCAAACAAGGATCCAATAACAAATTTTCCAATGCAAGATTTTAGGAGAAGGAGCACAAGGAAAAAAAAAAAAAGAGGAGAAATCTTCAGTGGTGGCGACGGCAGCGGTAACAGTGAGTGGTGGCACTGGCAGTGAAGAGAGAAAGAGTAAGGGAAGGAGGCTGGTAACGGCGGCACTATTCGGGGGTGGCGGCGGCAGCTGCTATGATGGGTGGTGGTGGAGAAGAGAAAGATGGAAGAAAGAGAGAGAGAGAGAGAGTTGCGATGTGGTTGGACGTAAAAGAGGGGTAATGTTGCTGAAAATTAACTTTCCTAAAATAACTTTCCTTCTTTATTTTCTAATCCTTCTCAAATATTCAGATTTAATCTTAATCGCACATTTCTTACAATGGGTGGTCAAGATTAGTTCATATTTCTCATTCTCTAATCCTTATCAATATTCAGATTTAATCTTAATCGCACATTCTTACAAATGGGTGGTCAAGATTAGTTCATATTTCTCATATAAGGAGTGGTTCTCCAAGATCCACACCCCATATATATATATAGGGAAGAGTTCATATGTAAATCCATTTTCCCGTAAGAAATGAGAAGTGATCTGGACCATTGATTTTTGGTGATCTACGGCTAAAATTGACTGATGCATTATAATTGAACACAGAATGCATTATCGTAACAATGCATTACAGTAATCTAAAAATGCATTATTATGACGATGCATTGTAATAATACATGAGATACATTATATTAGTACATAAAATGCATTTTTTTTATTTTTTACGGGAAAAGTGTTTTGTACGTGAACCAACTCCTCTATATATATATATATATATATTACTTATTATTTCGATAAATATCATTTGGACTGCATATTGGTAGATAAAAAACACAATAAGCACATTGGAGTTGGCAAGGAGCTCCAAAGCAATCTGGAGATAACTAATTTCACCACGAAGCACTTCCGAATTCAACAATGTTACCAAAAAGAACATCCAAAAAATATCACTTCCATGACAAAAGTTAAAACTTGCGCACGGAATGGCCGTATGTCAAATGAACGATAACATTTAGTATTCGCATCCCAAAATCGTTTTAAAAAGCAAACCATAATAAACAAACAATAAAACCTCCACAGAAACATCCACTCAATAATCCTATGTTGAGAAATTAATCGATAGTAAAAAGATATTCACGATATTTACGCACCCAAAAAATAAAAATAATTAAAAACATAGGATATTAGATGCGCGATAGTGTCCACGAGAATACTTTCACTTGCCACTAACAATAAAACCAAAGAGAAATTAACGTACGGCAAAATTGAATTCAAACAAGGAAATCTTGTTCATATTAGCATGCACTATTATAGAGCTTGAATAAAGAGACGAGACATAAACAAAAGTTACCAACTCCAATCACTTATGAAACTTAGAAATTTTTTTCAATTCCTAATTCACAGTACAATTATTCTTGATAGGGTCATGTCATATACACCCAAAAGCATCCAACCTTTTTGTCTCGTAAAATTTGCACTCAGAGAGAGAAGCCCCAAGAAGCACAAATAATAGCAGGAAGCCATCGTCAAACCACAGTGCTTTTGGTTTAGAAATAGGCGCTGATGCGTTCCCATGATAAAATCCCATATCCCAGCATAAATCTCATATTAATCTGAAAGAAGTGGAAAATTCCAACTCAGCACAGCTTTGTCTCAATAATTTCAAAGCAATATAACTAGAATATGAAATGGCCACGGCATACGAAAAGAGAAAAGTTGCATGTCTAGAGTTGAACGTTTCAAAGAAATCTTCACAGAATTGGAGCCTGGGAAGTGGAAACAATAGTCTGATATTCTTGTCGAAGGTGGAGTCAAACTATTAGGGCAACAATTCAAGAAGATTGAAAATAATCAACACTAAACGCCTATTACAGTTCATATTATAAATAAAAACGAGTTAATGCAAGTAAAAATAAATATTTCTCAATGAAGGCTAAAATTTAAAAAGTTGTATTATGTTCAAGCAATCGCATGTATCACGTTGCAGCTACATATATACAACAGATGAAATAGAAGTAGAATAAACAGACACTCTGGGTGGATAAATGAAAAGGGTGTCATATACATACAAGCAATTGCAAGACAAATCATAATTCTTACTCTAAAGATGGGGCCTCAGCTTCATGTTTGGGAAACCTAACGTGGTAGGTAGTATGAAGTCAAATTCTATCTATAAAGAGTATATAGTGTCAGCACATAGGAATTTGGGAGATCGAAAAAATACAAAACTTACCCACTCTAGAAGAGCCACTATCCTTCTTATCAGAAACTGTTTTTTCCAAGAACTCCTGAATTGTTCTCCAATAGCGATCACCACCAGCCAACCATGTATCCATATGCATGCCAGTAGGGAAATCTACAAATATACACTGCTTATTACGTGCAGCTGCTTTAGCATATAACATCTCCATGTGAGACGGGGGAACCATTTCATCTTGTAGTCCAGAGAGTAAAAGGATTGGTTGTTTGATCTGAAGTTTAAGAAGATCAGAAGTTAGTGAATAATTGTGTCATAGTTAATGCACAAAAGTTCTCAGCATAAATGAGAAAGTTAAAGAATGGCACATAATTACTGGAAAGATAAAGCCAGATAAATACATATCAGAGGGTATTTATTATCTCTAAATTATATCTAAAAGGGGTTATTGATACAAATGATGAATTACGCATTTTTTTTTCAAAGTAGTCACTCACTTTTCTGTCTCCTTTTCATTGAGATCCCTCACCTACAATTTACTTTGCAGTAGTCCCTTTCGACAAAATTTATAGTTTAATTGCCAAGGAGCCGGACATACATCCTAGACAGCTATTGTTATTTTGGATGATAACTTACCTTTCTACTCGATTGCATTAGTCATCATCATTCTTCACCAAAAAAACAAGAAAAGACGAGTGACAAAAAATACGAATAATGAGTAGAAGGGCGACCATCCAAGAGATGTCAATGGTATCCAACTAGTATGCACGCTTGCTTTCTGACAAACTACAGAATGTCCTTTGTAGAAGTGACTGATTTGAAAGTAAAACTAAAGCTCAGTAATTAAAATTGCCGAAAAAAGATAGATAGGTAACCAAAATGAAAGTAAGCACAAAATAAGTGATCTTTCATATCAATATACTGCTAAAAGCCTAAAACAGTGCACCACTGGATATTGAAATTGATTTAATATTATAACGTGTGATATTCTGAAAGTAATCCTAATTTTTATTTTTATTGAATATGCTAGCAGAATGTGTACAACATAAAGCAGAATTAATCACTTATTTTTGATTAATTTGGTAGCAATTAATTTGTTTAAGGCTCATATTTCAACATAAAAAATTGAGCTTTCAAGCTTCACGACACATGGAACTGATTGCTAGGCGCTAGCATACTTTTGGCAAGACAGACCAGACAACTACAATAAGTGCAAAATAAGAAACTCCTAACATGTAGCCTCACCTCACCAATAACATCAATGGTGCTCCATGGGGAACGGACAAGAAAATTAAGAACTTTGGGACCCTTCGAGCCACTTTTTCCAATGAACCACTTCAGGGGTGGTAAGAGAACTCCAGCCATGTCCAAGATGGATGTGAAAGTGTTTTCCAGTATCAGTGAAGCCACCTGTGATGGCAGAGAAAGCAAGGATACTATGAATAAAGGATGGGTACATTTCACTATTCTCCAATAGGATAGATACAATATCAGCTAAAGAAAATTGCAACGAAATTGGACTCAAGTGCGAGGCGAGCAAGAAGTGCAAGAATAAATTATATTGCAAAAAAATGAAAATAATGAAAAACAAATGATGATTAGCTAGCACCCTCTAAAGGATACATGTACATCAAAGTTTGACCGGAAAAAATTGAACTGGGAAGTTTCTATATATGATTCTGGTCACAAGAGGGATCTCTAGGAGATAACTTCTTAGCCAACGTTAATCAATTTGGTTAGCCCAGGCTAAGGTTGCAAATAGTAATTTAAGTTTTACTTGAAATTATCTACCATCTAATCCTTTTCCAATTATAAGAACATAAATAACGAAAGGTTCCATGCTTGTACAAATTTTACGAAATCACTCACAAGGGAGAAAGGAGATAGAAGTAAGCAATATAATATAGAAAAATGGTCCTGAGCCTGTATAGGTGATATTACCTTGTCTGGATTGTTTCTGGCTAGCACAGCTCCAACAGCTCCCCCAAGAGACCTTCCAAAGATCACAATTCTTGAAGTGTCAATATCTACTCTCTGAACTAGATGATCCAAAGCAGCCTGTTCAATTGGAAAATGACACGAATTATAATAAAATGCATCCAATAATGTATCTCACCCAGGAGAAAAATGAAAAAGAAAATAAAATAAACGAAACATGCAGATAAGCTATCCTCCTCCTCTAAGTAAAGGCTTTAAACATCAACTGGAGGACTTTTATATAACAAAAATGCGGTGCAAGAAGGCAAACCTGAGCATCCTTAGTGATACCCTGCTGTGAAGGGAACCCATCACTAGCTCCATAACTGAAAATCTCAAGGCAGCACAATGAGCTAATTAGAGAAGCAACACTCAAGGCAGCACAATGAGCTAATTAGATAAGCAACACGTAGGTCAAAATGACCATATGCACCAACAATACCATCAACTGAGGATGGGAGAAAGACAGAGATAGAAAAGATAGATGTAAATTAGAGGATGAAGAAAGAGTTTCAAGAAAACATGAGTACATGTATTTTATAGTAAGGAGTTTTAAACAGATGCAGTTTGTTATACATTTAAAAAGGATATCAAATGCCAGCTGCAATCTGCATTACTAAGAAAGCTGCTCACCCTCTATATGAAAGCATGAAAACATTGCATTGCAGTCGCTGTAACATTATGCGAACCATTTCAAGACGATGAGCAATATCTGTAATTGACTAGTCAAGGACCAACAACATATGTACAATGCCCTTCCTGAATAGGAAACACCGGGAGCTACTTCTACATAAGAGAAATTGTTATATAATTAATAGCCCCCAAAAATATAACAAAGAAAAAGATACTGCCAGCATTTTCCTGGAAAAAGAGAATAGTTGGACCTGAAAAAGTCATGAAAGCAAGTCTTAGCATTATAGTAGACCAATCAATAATAGCTTTTCTTGAAAAATACATGAAAAAAACAAAAGAAAAGCCAGAAGCACAAAAAGAGTAGTGGAAATAATTGTTCCATGGATGTATGTACTTCTAGACACACACTCTTCTTAGCTATTTTCTCTCTTTCTGTGATTTACATCAAGGGAAATAAAGAAATGTATAACTGTCTTATGATGTTCATTACTTAGTGACACCCTTTAACAAGTACTCCACATTTGCGAAACTATAGGACACAAAGACAAAGCTGATTTCCAAGATCAATTGTCCATTCATCTGCATTCAACAAAAAACACAAATATTCACACAATGACACAAGCTCTAATAATTTCTTAAATACGAAAGTTATCACTACCACACCGATAGTCTATCAGGTGAGACTAAAATTGATTTAGTAAGTGATATGTTGGTCACAATCTAGCAGTAGTTGTAATGGTACCATCAATTCTAGACTAATATCTTAATACTATTGGCAATGAGATAAAATCAATGTATTCAGTAAAAATAAAACCTACTTGTCATAGAGATTAATTAGCCAAATATCAGCCAAATGAAACAATGAATCATAATCACTCAAACTGAATTCATTTCATGCACTCTGTTTATAATCATTAACACAATTATATACATGAAATGAACTTAACCTTCAGTGTCCAATTCCAAGATAGCACACATCTACTTTAGTCAAAATTAACCAAACGATTTTTTCTGGAATATGCTAGGAACTAAACTCAAGCAGCAGTTCTACAGCAGCATTTCTTATTTTCTCCCTCATAGACTCATAGTTCTACTATTTCTAAAAAATTAATTCTCCTTAACACCATTTTCATTAGCCCATACCTTCGCTCATAATAATTAAATTGTCTAGCCTCGAATCCAAGTTCAAAATTACAAGCCACAACTCCTCAACAAAATCAGATAGCAGCATCCTAATTCTACGAGATCACCCCATCAAACTAACCAAAGTATAATTTAAAACTTCTTGTGAACAAACTACACTACAAAACCCTAAACATGTGTTGAATCATCACAAAACTATTAAATAAAGTTAAATTCACTATAACTGAACTAAATCGCGACTGGAAACAATCGAAGCACAGTAAAACAAACACAGAAACCTAGAAGAAATACACAAACCTCTGCAATCGGGGACGAGCTTGATGAACCAACCATGGAGACGGACGCCGTCGGATGAGGTGAGCCAAACGTCCTCGTATAGAAGGCGGAGGCGGGCAGGGGTGATAGGGTACGATTTGGTGAGGCCGGGCAGCACGGGCACGTAGACGAGCTTCTCCTGAAATGCTACAAGTAATGCCATGCCCGCCACCACGATTCCACCAACTCCATAGAACAACGCGCTCACGAACGACACCATGGATTGACGCCCGCCCTTCCCCCCTTGATCTCTCTCTCTACTTTATCTCTCTATATAAGATTGAGTTTGTTCCTGGGTGTATCTGAGTGCGTAGCATGGATCGTCGATCGATGCGCGGAGGAAACTGAATTTTGCTTCCTCTTGATCAGAGAGGAGCGAGAGAGAGAGAGAGAGAGAGATAGAATAGTACTTTTTTGGGGCTTTACGATTTTCCCTCAAGTTTTCTCATTTCTGGGTTCAGTACAGACTAGCGTGACCAAACGACACCGTATTTCGGCAAAACGGCTTGCTTTTCTTCTCCTATATTGTAATTTTAGAATTTTCCTTTTAAAAATGACTTATGAAATCCCCTCTTCCATAAACCAAATTTGCAAAAGAGACCCCTCAATTTCCATGTGTAACGACATTCTTGGACCAAATTAGGTACAATAACACTTGTACCTTCACTATAAAGTTCAAACTTTCTACAAATAAATAAAATGGAAATGGTAGCATTTAGACAAATTACTGTTGCAGACTTAACCGTAACACTACAAAACTTACTTGCTAGAGTCTCCATGGAGATATTTTACTGATGGAGTGGGTTTTATATGAGATCTAAAGTTTCAAGTTTGAATCCATCACCACCTTATAGATATATGTCGAAGATTCATCACATCATATTTTAATGTTGTAATTTACCTTCTGCATATTGTTTGTGTATTATATTGCACAAAAATGAAAGATTTACCTTGTGCGCATCTTGAGATTGTGAATGTGGATTACTCTCGTCATAAAAAATATATTACTCGCTAGAAAAATATACATACATAAACGAAGAAGGATTTAATCCAATGTTCCTAGAAAAAAAGATTTAAGCCCGTGTGTTTTGAATAATAGTTGTAAATTATTTTCGTCATAAAGAAATAATCGAAATATACATACATACACTACACAAAACAAGTCTAAATATTTGTTGAGATAAAATTGCATATGTTTATGGTTATATTCTTTCATGGTGAAAAAAAATGGTGAGTTTAACGTTCATTTCAACTTCTGCTATACATTAGAATTAGGAATCACTATATATCCTCTCTAGTATTGGAAATACTAGCATATATAATTGTAGGCATCCATTCTAATTCATCGGTCTATCTATTCGAGTATAACTAAAACAACTATAAATCACATTTTACACGTAATTATGTTTTATAATATTCCATATTTAGCAAAACATTTATGACTAATTAAGTTATTTATTATTGTTTTTGTAATTAATTTTATTACTTCATTATTTATTTAATAAATAACTTTAACCTAATTTGTTAAATTAAGACCCTAGTAGCTTGATACTACATATACTTACTTAATTTTTAGTTACTTGTTGGAGCTCGAACCAAACTTTTAAATTTTATTAAACTCGAGGATATAACTTATGCTTACATGATCAAGCTAGCTCAGACGAGCTTTTATGAATAATCACGAATCACTTGTGAAATTTTAATTAATTCTGAAATCTAATTTCCATGGTAGAACCGTAGAACTAATGTTATGTGTATTTTGAAAATTCGATAAACACCTGCCAAAAATTAAGAGTTCGTTGTTTGAGTTGATAACTGAGAGAGATTTTAAGATGTCCATAGTTGCAACCCTTTAATTGGTTGAAATAGATGTATAAAACACAATTCTGATAGTAGCATATAGTTTATGCTCCGTTCAATAAGAGCTTGTCTCTCGTGCGACGCGTCTCACTGCACGCGCCAGCGTGTTGTGCACACGCCTTTTTTTTTTTTTTTTACATATTTTTTTCCCGACTCCGCATTCGCCTTCGGCTCTGATTTTACGGCTCCGTCTTCGCTCCGATTTTTAATATAAGGATAATCGTCGGCCAACAATTTGGTTTCGGCTCGCTCCGAAGCCTTCGGCTCCCATCGCTCGAATCTTGACAAAAGAAGAAGCGACAAACAAAAAAACGAATATGCAAACAAAAAAAAAAGAAATATAAATCTGAAATTATTAAAAAAATGAAAAAAATCAACGATTTGACCGGGTGGACCAGGTCTCACAATGTGAGATGGGTCTCACACAAGAATTTGCCGTTCAATAATGGCTTGATGTTTAAAAATTAATTAAATCGTCTTAAAGTTCTAACACCCAAGCGACCTAGACAAAAAGACACATATAATAACGTGACTTGTTATATATCCAACCATCAATTTCTTGAAGTGAGAAAGGTGATGTACATAGCTCATTTAAGATTATGTCTATCAATTCCTCAAAAAAGGAAAAAAGAATATGTCTATGAATCAATTTTCTTGGACCAATAATTCACATGTTAAAATGGATTTCAATTTTCTTGAAATCTAGATTTACCTCTTTAATTCGAGTCTAGTACTTTACTTATTTACAGCTTTCTTTGAGATAGAACATTTATTTGCAAGTAGGACTTGGGTGTAATCGGTCTCTTCCCAAAAGATCGGATCTGGGTCGAGTTTGACCCAGTCAACGCGGGTTGATCTGTTGACCGGTCAAATTTTTTTTTTTTGATTTTTTTGTTAAATTTCCAAATTTGACCAAAGAAATAGTAATAAACAAAAAAATGAAGAGGCAAACAAAAAAAAGTGGAAAAAATGTGGAATTTTTAAAAAATAAAAATTGAAATAAAAAAATGAAAAAAAAAACTGAAAATCAAAGAAAAAAACGAAATTAAAGCAAATTGAAATTAAAAAAGAATTGGAAAAAAAAAATACGGGCGCATGTAATATGAGCGGCGCATGTATTACACGCGCCACGCGCAGTCGCATGGTATGCGACCGATCACATTCAATGATGGTCCCGATACGAGTTACTGGTGTATGGGGGGGGGGGGGGGAATACACCAGTTAGGATTTTTCAATTTTCGAAAAACTTAACACTTGAAATCAACTTCAACTGAGTAAAAGGACTCAGTTGGGATCTCACAGCTGAGTAAGCAACCTCAGCTGGAAGAGTGGTGCTGTGCGGAATGTGGTGGAATATGAACTCGTAAAAACAAACTCACGCTTTTATGCACGGTTGGTCAAAACCAAAATTGTTGATGTGAAAGTATGCAGATTGTATGCGGTTAGTTTGTCAGTTGAGATATGCAAAAATTGACTGAACACAAATAAACACGACACACAAGATTTACGTGGTTCGGAGAGAACTCCTACGTCCACGGGGAGATGTGAGTCCACACACCTCAGTCCAAGTTCTTCTGGACAGTTCCACTCAGCTTACGCGGGCTGAGCAACCGTTACAGTTTAGTTTCCGGGCACTAAACAGCCTAAGTCAAGTTTGCGGGTACTTGACGACCTGACTACTCAATTACAGGAAGAGTAAGGTCCTAGCACACTTTTTAGGGTGTGAGAAAGGGTAGGATTTCCAACTACAGCTCGATCAAGAATGAGAGCTGGATCTAAGGCTTGAACGAATAAACACTCAACCTAAGATCAAAAACAGTTTCGAATTCTAGGAACCCTCAGCTACTAATGTTCTCTCAAATTGGAACTCTCAGCTGCTGATGCTCTTAGATGATGATTTTGCAGATTTGCTTTGATTTCTCTCGAGAGAGCTCTTGAATTTTTCGTCGTCTATGTGTCTATCTGCATCTATATTATCTCGAATGAGAGAATGCCTCTATTTATAGGCGGAGAGAATCAACTAGCCGTTGGAGGAGCAGTTGATCTCTGATCGGTTGAAAGCGATGGCTTGTCTCTCATCTCTGCAGACTTTCCCGATATGGCATCTGTGCTCTTCTGCTTTCCATCTGAGACAGCCTTGTGTTGGGCCAGATGGGGTAATGACTGAACGGTCAAACCCTCATGTGACTTTCCTTTTGAAATTCAAATCTTTGACAGTCAACTTCGGTTTGTCGGTTGAAAGTCTTGTCCTTCATCTGAGTGATCTTCAGTTGATGTTCCGATCTGTCGAGCTCTCAGCTGACTTTGAACTTCAAACAGATGAACTCCTTGTTCGGATTCTATAACTGAGGTTCTGAAACTGAACACTCAGTTGCCTTCCTTGTATTTACTCAGTTGGGTTTGAACCCTCAGATGATTTCCTTTTCATCTGATGTTCTCTTCCTTTCAACTGTTTCTCATCTGATGAACGCTCAGTTGGTTTCCTTCAACTGATGTTCTGAAGACTTCCCCTTGTTTGCATCTGAACAAATGAACTCTCAGTTGTCTTTCTTCACAACTGATGTTCTGTCTGAGTGACGCCTTGTTGCCATCTTCAGCTGGAGACCTGTAAAGATAAAATCTTAACTTTGCTCAAACAGCGAGCCTAAATTCTAACATTAGGTTCAGGCAACATCTACTCGGTTGGGGTCAGTCGGTTTTGGAATTCATCAAAACTTATACTAATAAATTTCCCAACAATTTCCCCCTTTTTGATGATGCCAAAACCACTTATAACTTGAAACCACTACTGATCTAAACCTTACTAACTTATCTAAAATCTCAGCTGAAATTCTAGACAATCTATAAGATAAAACATCAAAGGGTTAGCACAGTTATAACATGAAATTGAAAGACTTTGTGATTCAGAGCTTGGACAATGAGGAATTGTTCATCAAGGTGAATCGTATAACTGAATAGTTTTCATTACAACTGATTGTTACAAAAGATAGACTAAAACAAAAAATCAAAAAAAAAAAAAAATTACAACAGTTGCTAGAAAACTAACTGAGCTAGTATTGAAGCCCATACTTGCCAAAAATCCTTACAAAAATTTCCCTCTTAGCAGGTGACTCCTTGGAGATGTCCACTCCATGCTCCTTGCAGACCTGCCTCGCCTCAGATGCAATCTTCTGACGGTTCGGGTTGCTGGAATCCGAGAGAAGAGGTGGCCGATAAGTAACCCTCTTGGGAACTGGAACAGTGTTCAAGTCTAGGTTGGCGTCAATCATGGCCCTCCTGAATTGACTGAACATGTCCGGGTCACCTGAGTGCAACTCAGTCAGCGCCTCTTTGAATGCTCTCATTGGGTCGTCAGTTGCGTAAACCTTCCTGTAATAGAAGTCGTTCACGAACTCCTGCTTGAACATCTCCCAATCCTCATTCCACTCGATCGGCATCCACTTGTCAGTATGCCTGAACCGACTCTCAACCTTGGACTTTAGAGCAACCTTTGTTGCTTCAACCGAGCTTCCGCCTTTGATTGGATTTTGTTGATGCGGCGTCGGCTGCGGGAGGCAACGTTGCGGTCCAGGTTCTGAGAAACCTTCTTCAGCTCAACCTCGAACTGGTTCACCCTCCTCGCCTGGCTGGCGGCAAACTTTCTGATCCAGCTCGGGTTCATGTAGTCCTTCTCCTCTACATCCATAGCCTTGGCCGCTGCAATGCACTCTTCGGTTGTTATCCCGTCGAGTTCAGAATCTAGCTCGGCTGCGATTTCGGCTATGGAGCTGTAGGAAACTCCAATCTTCTTTGCCTGCTCCAAGTCCTTTGAGATTTCAGCTCCACCGACTTCAGTTGACTTGGCAGCAGCAGACTTCCTTCTCCTCAGCTGAGATTTGGATGGTTGAGCAGCTGGCACTCCTTCTTCTTGGGTCTCTTCTTCTTCCTGTGCTTCACCCTCCTTCTCCTTCTCTTTCCCCTTTTTGGCATCAGCAACAAGGCTTGCTACTGAACCGTCCAGAGAGTTGAGTTTGGCCTCGGTGGATTGAACACGGTTGAAGAGTTCATCGACCTCACACTCCAGTTCGATCTTCTTCGCCAGTTCGGAGTCCTGGCGCTCTTGTTCTGCCTTCTTCAAGACAGAGAGGTTGTCGTTGACCTCTGTCTGAAATACAACGAACTCAGCCCAACGCGACTCGAACCGGGACTCCCATTCAGCATCCTGCGTCTGTTGGGACTTGGCCAGATTTGAGTCAGCCAAGGACTTGAAGACATTCACTTCCGACTTCAAGCCCAACAGAGTGGATTTCAGCTCCGACACTTCCTGACTGGTGGAGGAGGAGAGATCATTCATCTTCATCTTCAGCTCGGCATTCTCCTTCATCAGTTGTTGGTACTTCACTTCTTGAGTTGCCAACTCCCTCAGCTGGTCATCTTGTTGGTGCTGGAGGTTGGCGAGCAGCTCGGTCCTCAACTGGTTTACCCTCTCAGCCATTAGCTCGCAGATTTGTTCTGTTGAAAGAGCGAGCTGAGCAGCTGGAGAGGCTTGAGCAGACTGAGCTAGAGGCTCAGCTGTGACCATGGCTTGACGGTTTGCCAGGTACAGCTTCAGGTTCTCCTCCTCTTCTTTTGCGGCGGCTGCTGCATCGACATCTTCAAGGAAGTCGGCTGATTTCACCAACATGCTGTCAAGGAAGTCGACACACTCCTTTCCAGTTGCCTCCTTTGTGTCCTTCCCTTCAGCCAGACTCTGGTCCAAGCGAAGGACAAGACTTTCAACCGACAATATAAGACTTGATATGCCTTTCATATGATCTTTTACTTTTATTTTTTCAGTTATATATATGAGCACCCCAAACAAATCTCTTAAAATAAGTTTTTACTCTAAATGTAGCTACAATAACAAAATGTGAGATAAGAAAGTGTATCCAATCTCTCAAATTAAATAGACCCCATAAAAATATTTACACCTTCCAAATATTTCCCAAATTTAAAAGCAAATTAGGATCAAGATTTTGAGAATTCTGCTGTAAGTGTTGTATCATCTTTACATCTTTACTCTATATGTGGAATTCATCATTTTAGTTTTGAAGTAATACTGGTGGATTTAAAATATATAAGTTGTTTGAAATCTTTCTCCTGGATCCTTCTTAAGAAGAAAAAAGGTTATTGATACAAGAAGACACCAAATTAACTAAAACCAGATGACATACTTAGCATTCGTAAACTTTTTAAAAAATAGCTTTATGAATACATTTCTATGCTTTAAATTAAATTAGTGAAAATGTAACATTATTTTATTGATGCTACAAGTAGCCTGTTAGGATTAATGACAGTAGCTTAACATTTCAAGCCGAGCTATAAAGATTATAGGGCGAGTATGACCTATGATGTATATGCTATACTTTATAGTTTTGATTAAAGTTACAATGGATCATAATGCTAATTAGTCCGTCCTAATCCATAAATAGTGGTCAAATGACCATTCTAACATAATTCAAATTTTTAATCACTATTTCTGTTAGGAAATTACACGATGTATACAATATTATCAAATAAATCACCACGTGAGGCGAGATTGATCCCAAAACCTTATGTGAAACTTGTAGTACCTCAACCAGCCAATTGAGCTAAACCTGATTAAAAATAGTATTGTCAGGGAACAACATATAATTAAAGATAATAAGACGATGTAATCCTCCATTTAATGAAAATAACCATTTTTACAAATAAGAAGTAAGGTCCTAAGGTTGGGAAATTGGGAGATGATTCTGTGATTCAGACAACTGGACACATTTTTCTACATATATGTGTTAATGTGTATGTGTGTGTAGAGTGTCATGTGTTGCATATTAGTCCTCAATAGTGTGCTATGCTAACTCAAATTGGTAAAAACATCTGAATTTTTATGATTCTTCTCATTCTTTGGAAAATTCAAAAATTCAAAATATCACCTGAGGTGAAAGTTTTGGGAAAGATAGTTAAAAAAAAGAGGCCTTAAAAGCAAAGGCTTGCCTCGAAGTCAAAGACAAAGAGCCTCAAATCAAATGTAACAAGTTTTCAAATTCACCCTCTTGTTTTTGAATTTTGAATTTATTATCAAATTCATTCCTTCTCAACTAAAAATAAAATAAAAATTCCTTCTACAAGCACTGCCACTGACACAATACAATACACCCTCATAAATTTTAATATCACAATGTGTATTCTGCAGCAGCACAAGAAATTGTTTATTTTTGTTTATTTTGGGAAGACATAATTTGACTGATGCCTTGTACGTGCTGTATGTTATGCTATAATATGCAAAAAAAATAATTAATATGAGCAGGAATCTCTGTGGTGGCGCAATTTAAGGGTGGGCATTAATACGCTCTGATCAACTCACCACTCCTCCATATCCCTTTCAACTCTAAGCTCTCTCATTTTCCATTTGATTCCAACGTTTTATCTCATTTATTCTTTTATTTGCATAACTTTTTTTTTGTTTTACTCTATTTACCACCTTCTCTCGATTTCCTTTCCTATAGCAGGAAAATTTTCGTAATTTATTTGTAGAAATATATAGTTGCACACGCAAAAAAATGCTTACATGCGTAGCACGTTCGAAGCAATCGAGCAACGACGCGTCATCGGTCGATCTTCCGCCGCCGGAGAAGCACAACTCCGGTGCTACTCCGACCAAACAAGCCATCAAAATACTCTCCTCACAGGTAATTTAATTCAATCACAGAATGTCAATTTCGATCATATTTTTCAATTTTACTCGAATTCTCGAAAATTTCCGCTTAATTAGGCATTTGAGTGTGATGATCCTATGCTGTTGAAAATAGATCAAGGATATGGCGCTGAAGGCGTCGGGCGCCTACCGCCAGTGCGCGCCATGCGCCGCTCAAACGACGTCGCATCAGCGGCGGAACTGGAGCTGCGGCGGCGGCGAGTCGGACTCGGATAAACTCCGATGGTCGTACCGGCGAGCGGGGAGCTCGGGATCGAACTCGAGTTCGGCGGCGGGGCGGAAGCAGCTGGAGGCGCGGCTGAAGGGGATTTCCAGCGGGGAAGGGACGCCGGCGTCGGCGAGTGGGCGGCGAGTCGACCCGGTCGTGTTCGTGGAAGAGAGCGAGCCGAAGGAGTGGGTGGCTCAAGTCGAAACCGGTGTGCTAATTACGTTCGTGTCCCTGCCGCGGGGAGGCAATGATCTCAAGCAGATTAAATTCAGGTACCCTTTGCGGTAATTTCAGCTGTTTTGGTGGGGTTTTGATTAGTTGGGAAATATTAATTATTGTGTTTTGCATGCTCTTTAATGAATTTATTAATGTGAATCGAGTTCTGTTAATTTGTTTTCATTTCTTTTTTTAGCGTAGTCCATAAATGTGAGGGCCACTTACATGATTTGTTTATGTGGGCCCATTATAAGATTAATTCGGAGTATAAATTTTACCAAGGACAATTATTTAGATGAAAATTTGTTTCTTTCGCAAAAAATAGAAAAACAATAATATGTTAATATACCTTTAGGGTGTTCACCTGGAGGTAAAATGAGGTATAACATTATTTTAATTTCATATATCTTATTTAGTTGCAATTTAAGAAAAATCCGGGTAGGAGGTATAAATTTTCGGGCAACTCCTTTTACCTTGCACGGAGTATAAATTTATACCTCTAAAATAGATGTATAATATTATAGCTCACATGTATTTTAGATATTTTCTCCTTTATCTATCAATTTTCATTCCAAGTGAACAACATATAAGTATTGTGGTCCCCCCTTGAGTGTATAAAGTAGTATATTATCTCTTCAACCAAACAAAATATAAAATTTATGGTCCTCACAATAAAATATAAATTTATACCTAATGATATTAACCCTCCATTTAGATGTATAAATTTATACTTTCAAATGAACACACCTTAAAGTAGAATCAAGTTATAAAGTCTCCATCTATTGAATATTGAAATGTGGAAAATCTATCTAAATGCACCATAGAGTTATTAACTATAGAATAAATTAGCCATACTATCTATTGATTGAGAATGGGAAGTGATCTATGATTTGGAATTATCGGTACAGTAAAATTGGCATCATTGGCAATAGTTCTTAGATGTTGACTAATTTACAGTAAAATTGGCATCATTGGCTTAGACTGCTTTTGAACCTAGCTATAGGTATGCATAATTCGCGAAGTTTTTTTTTTAGGTTAATTATAGCAATTTTATTTGATGTGCATGTCATACTAGAGAATTGAAATTATATACACAAAAATATTTTCTATAAAGATTTTGGTGTACACGTCTTGAATATAGTAAGGGTTAAAAGAAAGAAAAAAAATCAACAAAAAAAAAAAAAAATCTAGGCTATGTGAGATTTAACTAAAATTTCAGTTTCTTTACAAAATTTGCCGCCGTATTTAATAGTAGAACACCCACATGATTTTTTCAAGCATAGTAAAATAACTAATTTTTTAGTTGAATCATGTGTGTAAAGTCCATGCAAAAAGGGCTACTTTGCTCTTTAATTACGAGTCTCTCTTAAGATTAAAAAATCTTGGGCGATCTAGTTAGAAGAAAGTTAGGTGCTGGTGTTGGCAAACAAACTGAATCTTTTCACATTTGCTTGATGTTGAGATATCATCACATACATTTAATTTGCAAGTAATAATTCCCATCATCATCATAGAAATTTCAAGATAAAACTAGTAGCTGGACCCGGGGCCTTTACACAGTTTCAAAGGGCAAAATTCGTGCAACCAAAGTTGTTCTATTAGGATCAAGCTAGCTTGTCGCAGTAGATCACTTGCTCAATTCGATTTTATTAGTTCGTATATATACACAATTCATGAACTAGCTAGTATTCGAATTTATTCCTTTAATTTAGTACACATCTTCAAATAGCGAAAGAGGTCAAAACTCATCAAACATCTTGCGGTGTGTTCTCATTGTGTCGGAAAACATTTTACTAATTGTCCTTGAGTTGTCGGGCTGATGCCATTGCCTTCCTCTTTGATTAATTTGACATCTTGTCAATTTGCTTGTGAATGTGACGCATCTTTTTGACATATTTGCAAACAATTAAAATAAGCTTCTAATTAATATATGTCCGTTAATCAGTTAATGAGTGATTTAATTATGTCGTCAACAAAACTCCTCCTTCTAAAATAAAATAAAATAAAATTATACCGTCAATAGATGAAGTTCATACACCTAGTGCAAAATATGAATGGTCAAAGAAAAGGTGACCTCTAAATAACGTGAAATATGGCAAATTGGCAATCAACTCATGATGTTTTCCCCATTTTTTATGATGAAAACATGCATTTGAACAGGATTCACCCAAATGATTATTGTTTTAGGTATCTATCATGGATATCTCCAACGGTGAATGCGTCGCTTCTGATTTTTCTATCTCGATTTTTAGTGTTCCATCGTGTTTTACTTTTTTTTTTTTTTTTTTTAATTCTTACCCTTTTTTCCTTTAATATATTTTTGTGTTTTAATATTTTCAGTTGTTTAATTGGGGTTGATTATATTCAAATAGGGTATATCTCAATTTTTTAGCATTTAACTTTAATTTTAGTTAAGAATTAATTAGTAGAGTTGACTATTCTAAAATTACGGTACATAGTTATTTAAAGCTTCAAATTTTAAAATAATGTTACAATTAGAGAAGATAATTTTTTATTTTTTATTTTTAAATTAATGGGTTTAATAATGGAACAAAGATGAGACATGAAATGTTAGATAGAGGTTCTGCACTGTGAATAGACCATGACATACAATATATCCCGTAACAAGATTTAATCATTTTAATTGTTTCCTGATATGGTGACAATTATTTTTGAGAATCCAATTATTTTCCAGCATAAGTCGAATAAAATCTGATTTGATAGGTGATGGAGTCCCATTTTGCTATTCAGTCTTTTAATACAAACACTTGCTAGCAATGGGTCCTACTCCTACTTAGTGGCTTGCCATAATAACTAATTAACAATAGTTTCCTCAAGTATAATTAAAGTTTGTTAGTTTTCATAATTAGTTGTAACAATATATTTAATTATTATTACCTAATTTTGTTTCTTTGTTGTAAAAAAATACCACGTACTAAGAAAATCTCTTACCTTGTTCAAATTTTTCTGTGTTGAATTGAGATGCATAGAGAGAGGATCTGGTTTGACGAATACATGAATCGTTTGATTTCTAAGTCAAACTTACACGTTTGTTAATATATTAATGTATGTATAGCCGAGAAATGTTCAACAAATGGCAAGCACAAAGGTGGTGGACGGATAACTGCGAAAAAGTGACGGAACTATACAACGTGCAGAGGCTAAACCGGCAAGCATTTCCTCTTCCCGGAGACGACACGAGCACGAAATCCGTCGAAGACAGCCCCGTGACTCCGCCTCTAGGCCAAGAGCGCCCCACTGCAGTAGGGGTGGCATCGTCCTCATCGGATTCACTGGAGCAACACTCTATGCAAAGCATAAGTGGTGGTGCTGCTAAAACGGAAGCTTCCTCGATGGATGCCTCTACGGGGACTAGTTCACCCCGAAATGCTGATCGATCGAGATCGATCAGCAATGGTACTAGTGTGGAGACAGAATGGGTCGAAGAGGATGAGCCTGGTGTGTATATTACCATCAGATCTCTGCCTCATGGTAAGCGAGAGCTCAGACGTGTTCGGTTCAGGTCGGTTCAATTATTTTTATTTAGCCTACTTGCTTCGCTATATCAGGGATAAAATATTTATTGATTTTGAAATTTGAACTTGGACTTTTATTTTCCAGCCGGGAGAAATTTGGGGAGATGCATGCTAGAGTGTGGTGGGAAGAGAATAGAGCAAGGATACACGAGCAATACTTGTGACTGCAATTGAAGAAGTATATATACATGAAAAGAAACATTATTACATCACGTGTTTCTCTTTTTGCCTGTATTAATTTGAGTAGAGGAATATGAGAAAAAAGACGAAATCAATTCCCTCCAAAACACAGGATCATTATTAGTCACGCGACAATTGTAATTAATTAAATTTATTCAACCTAGTGGTATATCCAGGAATTTCTATTTGGAGGTGCGAACTGTTAGAGGGGTGGACCCTTCTTCCCGGGGGTTTGGAGGAGCCTCCGACCTGAATTTTTGTTTGAATATATGCATACAATTTTTTCGCATTCGGATTTTTGGGCTGGGCATACAAATGTCACATAGCATAAGGCTTTTCTTTTTGTTTCCATTGAACTTGCTTCTTTGTTGTATATATATATATGGTCAATATAATTTGTTTTAATTGTTTATAATTGTAATGAGCTAATTTATTTGGCTTATTTATAGGGCTTGGTTAGTTTTTTTTTTTTTTAAATCTAAATTGAGCATACTTTAAAGTAAATTTCATCATACGTAAGAAAAATGGGGTCAAGATCCTCTGTCCCTAAAACCCTGTCCCACTTTGTCCCAAGAGCTAAAACGCCACAATTTTGCTTATAAATTTCCTTCTCTCCCTATTTCTCACGATTGGTATCGGCTCGGCTCAGTCGATAAAAAGCTCGTTGGAAATAATACGTATAATACGTACATATATATATATATATATATATATATATATATATATATACTTGTATGAATAGTAAACGGCAAACATAAATACTTATATAATTAAATTATTGAAAAAGAAGAGATAGAAAGGAACCGAGGCTAGAGTTAGACTCTATCTCCGTAAGACAAGATTGCTCCGCTATCGTACACGCGGTCTACAGCAATTATCTCCAAGATACAACGGTTCGGGGTGAACTTTGAGACGTTGCACGACATGTCACAGTTCCGGCGAACAACTCGATACTCGGGACTGAGTATATAATCTTAGGACTCAAACTATATGAATATATTGATTATCTTTGAATTAGTGTGTTTTTAAATCGTCATACAAAGGGGGCTATTTATAGGATGCACGTGGCCGTTCGGAAGGGGTGCTTACGAGGTGGTTATGGCCGTCGGCCTATGAGCACGCAACACGTGGCAGAGACGAAAGGTCGCCTAGTCTGGTGCTGCCACGTGGCGGGTGAGGTTTTTTGGGTGAAAACTGCACCGTAACCGCAGGTCGCACCATACAAATCGTCTTTCCGTACACACCGTGCGGTTCACGTGTGAATCCCCTAGCCAACATAATTGCTCCGATTGCGACTGAGCGAAGTGCAAAGTGCGCCTCAAAGCGCCCATTGCGACAAGTGCGACGTGCACGTGCTCGTCACCGTCGCCGTCGTCCTCGTAGGAATCATGGTCAAGCACAAAAGGTGCCAACACTTGAGCCACTAAGGTGCACCATATGTAGCACACTTGGATATACTCCCTTATAGTGTTGCTCCTTATATATAGCACAAAACATCATTGGATTTCCGATGTGGGACAAATAAGGTTGAAATCGCACAATTCTAGTTTCAAGTAGCCATGTTTATGTATTAATTGCTCATTCATTCCTCAATGGAATTGAACAAATAAATACATTAAATCATAGTGCTCGAAACGTAGATTTCGTTTCTACCATTAGTTTCCACATATCCCTCATGGATTTAATGCTATAAAGGATCAAATTCCAACAATCCCCCACATGAATGACAATTAATGCAAATGCATGAATAAACAGTCCCGACGATCTATTATTGCATTGGGATAGATAGCTTTTGGCTTTGAATCTTCCTTAGTGTAATGCTATCGGATTTACTTGCTGCTCGGTGAACGCGATGTCTTGAACCGGTCAGCTTTTGTGTAAACCAAGACAATAGCATACACACAATAATAGATTTGATATCTTTTGTTCTCACGTTGTGTCCATTTCGGCCTTGGACCATATCTCGGATTCATAAGTGTTATAATTTGAAGCGGCCACACTTCTCACTTATATAGGTGATCTCCTTTAAGTATCATGCCATACTTTGTCTTTCTTTCAAGACCTTAGGAATCATTAAAAGCTTATAGAGCTTACCCTTTACCACATCGAGCATGTTTTGCACTTGGACAATTTCGAGAATGGATTTTTCAGTTGTAATTCCAAGTGCACAACTGAACATTCATAGCTTAGTTGTCTCATTGAACCAAGTTATTAGGATCTCCAATCATCATGGTTGAGTTACCACTATGAACATTCTTTAATTGTGGATTTCAATCCCATTCCCCTAACTGCATTATACAATTGATCACGATTAATACCTTTAGTAAACGGATCCGCTATATTGTCCTTTGACTTTACATAGTCAATACACATTATACCACTTGTGATCAATTGTCTAATGGTATTGTGTCTTCGACGAATGTGTCGAGACTTACCATTATACATACTACTCTGTGCTCTCCCTATTGCTGACATACTGTCACAATGTATCATTACGGGAGGCACAGGTTTTTCCCAACAGGGAATATCCTCTAAGAAATTTCTAAGCCATTCAGCTTCTTCACCAGCTTTGTCTAATGCAATGAATTCAGATTCCATTGTAGACCTGGCTATACACGTTTGCTTAGAGGATTTCCATGACACTGCTCCACCACCAATTGTGAATACATATCCACTTGTGGACTTGGAGTCATTTGTGTCTGCTATCCAATTTGCATCACTATACCCTTCTAATACAGCTGGGTAATTAGTATAGTGAATACTATGAGTTGAGGTATATTTTAAATACCTCAATACTCTTGTTAAGGCAATCCAATGATCTTTTCCAGGATTACTTGTGAATCGACTTAACTTGCTTATAGAATATGTTATATCTGGTCTTGTACAATTGGCAAGATACATTAGACTGCCAATGATCCTAACATAATCCAATTGAGATACTGGATCTCCTCGATTTTTAGCTAAGTGTAGATTTAGATCTACAGGAGTATTAGCCGGAGGTAAATCGAAAGCTTTGAATCTTTTTAGCACATTCTCAACATAGTGAGATTGTGATAAATTGATTCCTTCAGATGTTCTAGTTACTTTTATTTCTAGAATCACATCTGCTTTTCCGAGATCCTTCATTTAAAAATTTCTTTTCAGCATCTCTTTAGTTTTCATGATTATATCATGATTACTACCCATTATGAGCATGTCATCTACATAAAGGCATAAGATTACAAAATTATTTGGTGTGCCTTTAATGTAGACGCATTTGTCACACTCATTTATCTTGAAGTTATTTGCCAACATTGTGTTGTCAAACTTCACATGCCATTCTTTCGGAGCTTGCTTAAGTCCGTACAAGGATTTAACAAGTCTACAAACCTTATTTTCTTTCCCTGGAACTACAAACCCATCGGGTTGTTTCATATAGACTTCATCAATCAGATCTCCATTTAGAAAGGCTGTTTGTACATCCATTTGATGTATCTCGAGATTATACAAGGCTGCAATTGCTATAAGCATTCTTATAGAAGTTATCCTTGTAACAGGAGAGCATGTATCGAAATAATC
Source organism: Schizonepeta tenuifolia (assembly GCA_029490685.1). Lineage (NCBI taxonomy): Eukaryota > Viridiplantae > Streptophyta > Magnoliopsida > Lamiales > Lamiaceae > Schizonepeta > Schizonepeta tenuifolia. The sequence goes on from CM055957.1 coordinate 83,347,053, forward strand.
ATACTCTTCTTCTGTTTGAAGCCTTTGGCTACCAAACGAGCCTTATATTTGTCAATCGATCCATCGGCCTTATATTTCCTTTTTAGGATCCATTTGCATCCTAAAGGTTTAATGCCGGGAGGAAGATCGACAAGTTCCCAGGTATGATTATTTATAATCGACTGGATTTCACTATTAATTGCTTCTCTCCAGAAAGTTGCGTCAGAGCTAGACAATGCTTCTTTGATTGTCTTAGGCTTGCATAAACTATAAAGTCTGGACCAAAAGATTTAGTTTTCTTAGGTCCTTCCACCTCGTCTTGGTTCAAGTGTTGGTGTCGAAGAAGATTCAACATTTGATTCCAACGAGTTGTCTATAGTTTCACAAGTTCTTTTGTTAGAACTTGATTCGTGCTTTTCTTTCTTAGAGAATATAGATTCAAAAAATATAGCATTTCTTGATTCTATAATTATCCCTTCATTCATTTCGGGAACTTCCGATTTATGAACTAAGAAACGATAAGCACTACTATTATTTGCATATCCAATGAAAATGCAATCAATAGTCTTTGGTCCTAGTTTCACTTGTTTTGGTTTTGGAACCTCAACTTTTGCTAGGCACCCCCACACTTTCGTGTATTTGTAGGATGGTTTCCTACCTTTCCATAGTTCATATGGAGTTTTATCTTGTTTCTTTTGCGGCAACTTATTCAAAATTTTATTTGCCGAAAGAATAGCTTCCCCTCCACATGTTATGGGATAAGCCGGAGCTAATCAACATAGCATTCATCATCTCTTTTAGTGTGCGATTCTTTCGTTCCGCAACACCATTAGATTGTGGAGAATAAGGTGCAGTTGTTTGATGAATAATGCCGTTTTCACGACAAAATTCTTCAAAAGGTGCAACATACTCACCACCTCTATCACTCCGAATCACTTTGATTTTAGAGTTAAGTTGATTTTCAACTTCAGCTTTGTATCTTTTGAAAGCCTCAAATGCTTCGTCTTTACTTCTCAAAAGAAAGACATAAGAAAATCTTGTGCAATCATCTATAAATGTGATAAAATAATTCTTTCCTCCTCTAGTTTGCACAAGTTTCAAATCACACAAATCGGTGTGAATAAGTTCAAGAGGAGTTGTACATATTTCCTTTGAGTGGAAAGGTCCTTTAGTCATTTTTGCCTCAACACAAATTTCACATCTTTTGTGATGATCAAAAGTGACTTTGGGCAGCAATTCTAAATTCACTAACCTTTGTAGTGTATTTAGATTTGCATGTCCTAATCTATCATGCCATAGATTAGTTGACTCAGTCAAATAAACAATACTGGAGTTTATTTCATTACCAACAATTACAGCTTTACAGTTAAGCTTGAATAGACCACTGTCTATATAACCTTTCCCTATGCTTTGACCATTTTTGGTCATTACAAAGTTATCAGCTTCAAAGACTAGTCTAAAACCAGCCCTGCTGAGGGTCGAACCAGAGATAAGGTTCTTGCGAATGTCTGGGATATGCAGAACATTCTTGAGCGTCAGGTTTAGATCCGACGTCATTTTGAGAACAACATTACCAACTCCAACAACTTTAGAAGTTGCAGAGTTACCCATGTAAAGCTTTTTTTCCTCAGTGACGGGCTCATATGATGTGAACATTACTTTGTCAAATGCAATGTGTCTAGTAGCCCCGGTGTCCACGAACCATCCTTGATGGTTGCCAACCAAGTTGACTTCATCAATGACCGCAGATAGGTCTAGTTCGGACAAGTCAATGGGAATGCTTTTATCACCCACCATGTTGGCTTGATGGTGATCATTCTTCCTTGCTTTCTTTGGCTGACGACAATCCGTTGCCCTATGACCAGGTTTGTCGCAGTTGAAGCGTTTTCCGTTGAAATGGTTCCCCTTTTTGGCCATCTTCTTTTTGAACGGAAACTTACGCTTCTTGTTGCTGGTTTCGGCCAGATTTGCGTTAGGATCTATCATCGGCCTTTTGCCCTTGACATCCGCTTTGCGGTTGTCTTCTTCGATCCTTAGTCGCACGATGAGATCTTCAAGTCCCATCTCCTTACGTTTATGTTTGAGATAGTTCTTGAATTCTTTCCACAACGGTGGCAGTTTCTCAATCGTTGCTGCAACCTGAAAGGATTCAGAAAGAGACATACCTTCTGCATGAATATCATGCAGAATGAGTTGAAACTCCTGAACTTGTTCGATAACTGTTTTGTTATCGACCATCTTGAAGTCCAAGAAGCGGCCGACGATGAATTTCTTCAAACCGGCGTCCTCTGTCTTGTACTTAGTCTCCAAGGAATTTCAGAGTTCCTTTGAAGTCTTGAATTCAGAATAGACACTATAAAGGGTGTCTTCCAGACCATTCAAGATATAGTTGCGACAACAGAAGTCGCTATGAAGCCAAGCATCTAACGCAGTGCATTTTTGCTCATCGACTTCATCTTCCCCCACAACTGGGGCTGATTCCTTAAGGAAATGAGCCAAGTTAAGCGTTGTCAAGTAGAACAACATTTTCTGCTGCCAATACTTAAAATTTGTGCCGATAAATTTCGGCTGCCTTTCGGCATGAACCGGAATGGTCGGAACATTGACCTTAGACGATGTTGCCATCTTTCAATCACACAAATAATATATGCAAAATCTTGTCTTACGTTTGTTGGAAATAATACGTATAATACGTACATATATATATATATACTTGTATGAATAGTAAACGGCAAACGTAAATACTTATATAATTAAAGTATTGAAAAAGAAGAAATAGAAAAGAACCGAGGCTAGAGTTAGACTCTATCTCCGTAAGACAAGATTGCTCCGCTATCGTGCACGCGGTCTACATCAATTGTCTCCAAGATACAACGGTTCGGGGTGAACTTTGAGACGTTGTACGACATGTCACAGTTTCGGCGAACAACTCGATACTCGGGACTGAGTATATAATCTTAGGACTCAAACTATATGAATATATTGATTATCTTTGAATTAGTGTGTTTTTAAATCGTCATACAAAGGGGGCTATTTATAGAATGCACGTGGCCGTTCGGAAGGGGCGCTTACGAGGTGGTTATGGCCGTCGGCCTATGAGCACGCGACACGTGGCAGAGGCGAAAGGTCGCCTAGTCTGGTGCTGCCACGTGGCGGATGAGGTTTTTTGGGTGAAACCGCACCGTAACCGCCGGTCTCACCATACAAACTGCCATTTAACCGCCTTTCCGTACACACCGTGCGGTCCATGTGTGAATCCCTTAGCCAAAATAATTGCTCCGATCGCGACTGAGCGAAGTGCAAAGTGCACCTCAAAGCGCCCATTGCGACAAGTGCGACGTGCACGTGCTCGTCGCCGTCGGCGTCGGACTCGGACGGTGCTTCGCACTATCCTCGTAGGAATCATGGTCAAGCACAAAAGGTGCCAACACTTGAGCCACTAAGGTGCACCATAGATAGCATACTTGGATATACTCCCTTATAGTGTTGCTCCTTATATATAGCACAAAACATCCTTGGATTCCGATGTGGGACAAATAAGGTTTAAATCGCACAATTCTAGTTTCAAGTAGCCATGTTTATGTATTAATTGTTCATTCATTCCTCAATGGAATTGAACAAATAAATATATTAAATCATAGTGCTCGAAACGTAGATTTCGTTTCTACCATTAGTTTCCACATATCCCTCATGGATTTAATGCTATAAAGGATCAAATTCCAACAAAGCTTTCCTTTTTTTCTTGTGATTGTTTGAAGGATTCAAAGGCAAACCATTTCCAATTATGGAATTCTACCATTTCCAATTATGGAATTCTACCCTTTCCGATTCTCTATGAATTTTTTCATCCTTCTCCATCGGAAACAGATTACAGCTCTGGATTTTATTTCTTCTGCAGAGAAAGAAGGATAACACCAACTACTGCGTACTACTAGTATTTAGTGAATTTTGATGTTTTTGAATCTTGGACTGATTTTCCTTTTATCTACAACGTTTTTTACTTTAATCTTGGACTGATTTTTCTTTTATCTACAACATTTTTACTTGTATATATTCTGATAATAAAGATTTTGTAGTGTTGATATTTGATGAACTAGAATTTATAAATTAATAAAAAGAGAATCTGAGCATGTACAGTTGTGTGTAGTGATGGCATCATATGTCGGCGTAGAGTTTCAGCAGCAGTTTGCCTCTTAATTCCTTCTTCTGCGTTAATTAGGAAACAATTACGAGAGTGAAAGAGATACTACTTATTTTTATCAGCCGATAGATACCAGATCGGATCTTCTATTACATTCAGTGTTGCATCTCCTATTGCATTAATAAGAGAACGACACGTGGCGTGATTATGGGTTTAAAATTTACGGAATATATTTTCCTTATATATACCCTAAATCTTGAACCCTTAGTCATTCCACATGTCTTTCCCTTATTAATGCAGTAGAAGATGCAACATGGAAAGACAATAGAGGATCTCATTTGATAGAAAACAGGGAAAGAAGGGAGAGAGGGTCCCGGCCCATAAAAATGAGCTACATATTGAAAATTCAAGACACATAATTAAAATACATATAAATATAAAATAGTACTACTAATTTTTGGATCCGCCGCTGATTCGACCGGTTTCAAAACAAATCAGAATTCATGAACTAACCGGTTTAAAATCTAATGGTACTACGGTAAATTCATTCATATATATTACGATAGATTGCAAAGTATTGAAAGATGATGCATTTATCTAGAATTATCTAAATAAATATAAATTAGAATATTCTAGAATAATCAAGATTATATGAGTTGTATGTAGAATCTAGAAATATTCTACAGAATTCAAAGTATAGGATATTAATGTAGGATCTAGAAATATTCTACAATATTTATGATTAGAGAATGTATAATCTAGATTAGATGAATTTAGTAGTAATTAGTAGAGAATTTTAGATTCCTATGAGGATCTAGAGAATTCTCTCAACACCTATAAATAGGAATTTGTACCATTTGTAATGTAAGCCAAAAATTATATCAAGCCAAAAGCCAAAAAGCCAAGAGCAAATCAAGCAATCAAGTTAAGCTTTCTAACAAGTTCATACTCTCTATAGCCTTCTAGGAGACAAGAGCTCCATTCCAAAATTCATCTCTATATTCAACACACTGCACTTATAATATTCATCTTCACCACTTCATCAAAATCACTCACCACACACAAATCACAATATAATCACCTTCATTTTCTAACACAAAGCAATCTATTTCGTCATCCTGCTCAAACAAAGCCATGTCGTTTTTGTCCAAAAACACCCACGCCTCGACTCCATTCCCCTCTTTGTTTTCCATGAGCACCGCTCCATTGTGTCCCGAAATCGACGTCGTAGAATCCAAATTACTCCAATCAGTAAACCATATGAGGTCGGCCTCACCGCTCTGTGATGCTTTGCCCGCCTTCATCATCGGCTCCACCATCATCTCCTTAAGTCTATCCTCACCCACACGCAACATCTCACCGCATTCCGCAACGGTTTTTGTCGATGGCATCGCTCATTACGTCGACCCATTGCTGAATTCCCATGTCATCCTTGTCAGGAATCTTTATGCACGATGACGTCAAGAGGTTTCCGCATGCATGCTTTGGCAGAGGTGGGATCGTTCTCTCTCTAAAGTTATTCCTTGCACCATATAGCAAGGTCGCCTCGACGTCGTTCCATCGTGCTTGGCCCGGCCCACGCCGATCAAGCACTTGGCTATGAAGGGACACACCACACGCACCCTAGAGTAGGATTTCGGCCTCAATTTCGATCTCAGCCTTGCTATGGCTTCCTCATCGAATACGAACCTCTTCGCAACGGTTGCACGAGCCGGGGGCCGTACGATTTTCCGTACAGTTTCGGTTCCCCGGTAGCTAATTTTGGCGGGAAAAAGCTTGGCGGAGTCGAGGACGGGGATGTTGACATGATTAATATTGGCGGTGGTGGCGTTGGACCAAGCGGCGATGAAAGTCACCAGTGATGCTGCGTCGAAGATCTTGTATGAAACGGCGACGCCGATCACCAGTCCGCCGCAGTGGAGGCGCGTGATCTGAATCAACAGGGGCAGGAAAGTACTGGCTCCGTCTAGGTTGTGAAGGTTTCTTTCTAGAAGGAGGGCGGCCACCTCAGCATGCGGAGCTTCGGCTTCGACGAACTCGGCGCCCTGATCGCTGCAATCAACGTACCCATCCTTTAGCCGGAGTCGACCGGCAAGAGGGTAGAATGGGACTAGCACTTTTGCTAATGATTCTTCCAAGCTGTTGACGATAATGCTTCGTTGTTGTTGTTGTTGTTGCGAGCTGCCTGCATAGAACAAAAGGACTCGGAATTTATTTGGTGGAAGTAACTCATCCATGAGGCTGAGTTTGTAGTTTTTGAGGTTTTGAGGAGTTGGGGTGCATGGTTTCACCACCTTCTTCTTCACTACTTTTACTTGGATCTTCATGTTTACCTATGGATTTTAATTTAGTTAGTACTACTAATCACTGCATACATACCGACTATATATATACATAATGAAAGATGTGATTTACGTTAGAATACATAAATGTATCTTGGTTTTGTTAGGTGCAACCTGAAATTATAGATTATGCTATTCTTTAATAGATGCGGTTGAGGTGAAATTAGGTTAGCTTTAATGGCAATTTAAATCGTGTATTGGACTTCTTTTTTTTTTTTTTTTTTTTTAAGTTTTTGTATTAGACTTCATATTGGAACCAAATTTTCATATTTCAATTTGTAGCAAATTCGGTGCCCTCAAAATTTTTCTGATTATATTTTGATCTTTATCACTTAAAAAAATAATAACACAAGTTATATTCAAAGTTAAAAATTCAAATGATTAAGGTAATTGCGATTCACAGAAGCTGGTGAAAACTCCATCTCAAAATGAAGTTATTTGATATCTTTCACTATTAAATAAACGTGAAATTTCCCTCCAAAATATCCACAGAGGCTTATTTATCACGACAATATATATTTAAAAATTACTTGACCGATTTCAAAATAACCACCACAATTCATGAATTAAACGGTCTAAAATCTAATTTATTATGTTTCAAATAGGACATTCAAATTGTGCGGCTTTAGTTTGTACGCAATAAGGTTTTTGGTTCAAATCCCTATGCTCCCTATTTCTCTAACGTTAAAAAAAATTAATATCTTACTTTTAAGTTAAGCTTTTTTACTTTTTATTTTTTATTTTTGACCTTGTGTATATATGATGTCTAGCTTATTGAAACGGTCATTACATCCATGTTGTATATGTTGCTTTTTTGTTGTAAGATTAATCTTGTTTTGTGTAGTATTTGTGAGATAAAATGAGCATTGTATGTTAATTGTTAGTTATCTGGCCTTCAAGAAGGCTAAGATACAATAAGAAAAGCGTTATTGCTGAGTTGTTTTTGTTAGAGTATGGAGCCTGAATAACTGAATACTAGAGTCGATCCAAATTTCTTGGGATGCCGTACAGTTCATTTTTTAGGCCCACGCAGTTTCCTAGTGTGCCTGCTATTTATAGCTGTTCTTCTATTATTATTGTATTTGAAAAAAAAATAGTGAAAAACCATGGCTTAATAAACAATATTGTTTTCTTTATTGCTTTCGTTCGTTTTCTTTATTGTTTTCGTGATTTGTGTGTATTGTTTATTTCTGAACAATTTTGATGTTTAATTCTTCTATGCTATAACAAGATGACCTGCATTCTCTTCTAAATTAATTATGGTACAATTGAGTAGATTTAATTTAGGGTTTAACATCAGCCAATTGATACAATCATATACATGTATATAGACAAATCAAATTTTGTACACAAGACTTCAATAATATGCGAGATAGATAGTTACAAGATACAACTATATTGCACCAATTATTAAATCATAATCACATCGAGAGTGATCATTGGAAGCTTGACGTGACTTTCGCCTCGTCTTCCTCATCGACTAGTTTTCTGAGACGATTCAACAGTAAATTGAAGTCATCGTCGCCCTTGAGGAGGCTGAGTCGAACATGACGATCATCGACGTTGAATTTGTTACCTGTCCGGCCGATGATGTTTGCCGCTTGGAGGACTGAATTGCAATTTATGTCTTCTTCTCTTTCACATTTCACCCATGCATAACCTACCATTACCAATATATATTTATAAGCTTCAAATCACCATTCAAACTCTTAATATATAAAATAAAAACTAAAAAAAAATAATGAACTAACAAAAAAAGAAATTTAATCAAAGTGAAAATTGAATTAATAGTAGGGGTTAATTGCTAAATAAATCATGTTATTGACAAACCCTAAAAAATTTGACACAACTTTAAAACGTGTTAATAATGGCACTTTACTCTAATTCGTAGCAAATTCAACATCCTCAATTTTTTCCAACATTTAGACGAGCCATTTTAGCAATCAATTCCCCCTCAAAGAAGGTTGAAGATGTTGAATTCGTTACGAATTGTTATAAGTCGTATCAAATTTGCAAAGTATTCAAACGTGTTAATTTATATAGCCCTTACAATGGTGCTAAAAACTATAAATAATTGATTAAAGTAACAGCACATCTCAAAATCAAAGATAAATTGAAAACACTATTTGCATTGAGAATAATCACCTGGAGATGGTCCCCTAACTTTCTCAAAGAAGTTGCAGTACAACGGTGGAATTTCTTGAACTGAGAAACGTTTCGACTTTGAGAAAATCTGGCTCAATTTTTGCCAACGGTCACTCATCTTCTCGAAGGCATAATCGAAAATCTGCGTGCCATTTCCATGAAGGATTGCTTTCATAAGCTGCAGAGCTCTTAATTGAGTCTCTCTTGATATTCCCATTTCTGCTACTGAAATATACATCTGCATGTTATTGTATACTTCCTCATCCTTCACAAAAGCCCATCTGTCGTTTGACATCGATAAATCAGAGGTCTCGTTTTCTATGTGAGACGAGGCGATCTAAAAAGATCGATCACATGCTTACGTGATAATTATGCATGCAATGTGGTGAAAGTGAAACAGAGGAGATTGCAGCCACGAAAGAATTTACTTACATATAAGTTTATTGCCCTCTTATTTAATTAACAATATTATTTTATGGTAATATGGCACCAAATTTAGTTATTTTGTATACTACTTTATACTATGCAGTTATTGAAAAATATCAATCAAGTGTTAATGTTTAGGCAATGTGGTGAAATAGGGGAAAACATGGGAGGTTGCAGCCATGATTAAGAACAAATAATAGTGATTTTCCTACTTATTGAATGATTATTGCAGTGTATTTATTTACTTATTATATCATAAAATGAGAAATAAGTATTTTATTATATTAATTATATACATTTATATACGAAATGTTGATGTGATTAAGCAAAATGTTGTGAAACAGGGGATGTTGCAGCCTTGACAGAAATTACAAAATTTTATTGCCTACTTTTGGTATGATTTATTCTTGTGTACTTTCATTTATGATTTTAAGGCTACATATATGGAACCAATTTTTAGTGTTTATTTATACTAAATTATACGATGAGTTCTTAGAAAGATCGATAAAATGTTGATTTTATTAGGCAATGTAGTGAAACAAGGGAGATTGCAGCCTACTTACTGAATGATCTCATTGTTGTATAAAATGATTTTGATTTCATGAAAATGGCAAAATCAAGAAATAACAAAAGGGGAAAATCATTACCCGAATCTGCTTCCCGCGTGACCAGTAAGCTTCGACATCGTAAAAATCATGACATCTTCGTCAGCCGGAGAAGGGATAGCCGAAAAATGAGGCCAATAATAAGCATGATCATAAATAGCTCTCACATTAGGCCCTTCACACACAGCCTCTCTCAGATTCCCATCCGGATTGTTCGGAGAAGTCACAAACTCGATGATATTCGTGTTTGCATACGAAGAATTCTTCATCAAGTACGCGTCTCCTTCAAACTTATAGTTCTTGTTTTGGAAGAAATCTGTCTGAGTTTGATAAAGCTACAAAAAAGGAACAAAATATTGAAATGTGATTCATTTTGATGGACTAGGGTTTATGATGGGAGACGAACCGGGTAGGAAGGGGCGGCTGCAACGACACTTGCTGGAGACGAGAGGTTCATAGAGAGAGCATAGACGGCTGCATTGAGGAGTTGTGTGGATCCACCACCAAAAACTATGTGTTTTCCATTGGTTTTTGCGTTCCTAGCTATGTCATGGACGAGCCGAATGTGGTGATCGAGCTCTTCGGAGATGGCAGTTAGATGAGGGAAAGAGTAGCTCATTCTGTGCCATCCTGCAACAAGAACTGCACTTCTAGCTGCATTCTGCATCCAAAAGGGCTCCAAGAATAGTGGATCACCACTGCATTTTGAAAAGAAAAAAAGAATGTAGAGAAATTAAGCTATTGTTAGCTGAAAACACTAGCAAAATCGTGTGATTTTGAGTTGTGATAGGTCCGACTAGAGTTGTCGAACATGGTCCGACCCCATTTTGTAGGCTCAAGAAGTTTCGGGCCGTGCCAAATCCGAATGTCGGCCCGACACAGATTCACTCTTTTGTCACACATGGTCCGGCCCATTTTTTTCCGTAAGACTAGATCTTGTTGGTTTGAGAAATTTCGGGCCGTCCCAAGTCCAAGCATTGGTCCGGCCCGAATTTTCTCTTTCGCCCGTTGGGCCATAGCAATATGTCTCTAAATGCTTGAGTTAGCAAAAGGGTAATTCTAAACATAACCTCCAAATTACTCTTTATAACCCCATTCAAAAATAATAATTATATTTTATATAAAGTTTACAAGTTTAACCTCATAGCCTAAAAAATTTACCGTAATATTTGAACTCTAAAATAATAGTATTAACAATCCATCGTCGTTATTTAGTAATTCAACATTAATTTTTAAGAGTTTTTTTCTTTGCACAATCGAATTAAATTATGATGGATTCATTTATAGTTCGAATGCCAAATACAGTATAAGCTATGGAGAATTTAAGATAAAATCTCATGATGAACCTCCTCTTCATTCTGGATCGATGTAAGATTGTAGTTTATTCTCGTCTCCCTCAACCCCCCCGTTTTTCGATTTGCCGCAAACAACTTCGGCGAAATATCAATTACTTTTTCTTTTTTTATGGCGCCACCCACGCCTTTAACAATTTCACAATTGCCTCCAATATAAAAGAATGAAAAGCGAAAACTATATTGGGCGTCTTCTTCATTGACGAATTACATATGCTTGACATCGAGTAAATTAATATTCTTAATTAGATTAGCCTCGTAGAATTCCATCTACAAGATAGTTCCATGTCTTTCTCTAATGCACAATTTACAGATTGTTGCATGTTTAGAATTGGGGCTATGATTTGATGATTTGGGGGCTTTAATCCGATGGATTATTATTGATATTTTAGAATTTATTGTAGTTATTTGTCAATTATTGGGCTTTAAGGATAAAATTGTAAACTTAATAGTATTAATTTTTAAGTAAGTGGTTATAGAGAGTAAAATGGGGGCTACATTTAAAATTACCCTTAGCAAAATTATGTGGTTTTGAATTGTCGAATATGATATGGCCCGAATTTTTGGTATGGCTTGATTTTGTAGGATTGCCAAATTTTTGACCTTCCCACGTCCAAGCTCGGGCCCAGCCCGATTTCTCTCTTTGGCCTGTTGGGCTGGACGGGTCAAATTATTTACTATTTTCATATAGATTTATTACAAAAATTTGTGTGAAAATAAGGCAAGTTAAATAGATTTTACACTATAAACCAATATCAAACTATAACATCAATAAATCTTCAAACAAAATTCCTCACAAAAACATGATGCCTTCTTCTTCTTCTTCATCGTGTGCTTTTTTTTTTTTTTTTTTTTTGGAAATTTGACGTGAAATATATGTAGTTTGGATTAAATTAATATCTCAAACTATGTTGGCGGATGTCACAAGAAAAATCCTAGTGCTTGTCATTTTCAATAAAATTATTTTTATGATACTTCAAGTTAATTCATATCATTTGTTTAATTTAATTATCTTTTATTTTCTGTTTGCTTCGAAGGACTTCCCGATTCATGCAACATGGTTGACTTCAAACTTCACACAATATCCCACAGCGCGCGCGCGCACAGAGAGAGAGAGAGAGAGAAAGAGAGAGAGAAAGAGAGAGAGAGCCGATCATATACAAGTATTGACCTCAAATTACACACAGGATCCCAAAACACACACACACACATATGAGAGAGAGAGAGAGAGAGAGAGAGAGAGAGAGAGAGAGAGAGAGAGAGAGATCACCTGTCAGCATCAGCAGCACAATCAGGTAAAAAGATGGAGCAATCAGAGCCTCCATAGCAAGTATTGCACTCACAAAGAGGAATACCATTATCAAGAATCACACCATCTAAATAAGCTCTTCCATGATTTGAACAATAAATTGAAGCCACAAACTCTGCTTCTGCTGCAGCTTCTTCACTCCAACTCAACTTCTGCTTTTTCCATCCCCGATCATAATATAAATTACTTAAAAAATAAATATTAACTATTGCAGATGCCAATAAGCAGAAGCTAAACAAGGAATAACTGCTTTCTTTAGCCATGGAAATCTTTTTTTTTTTTTTTTGGGGTCCACCACTCTAAATAATGTGAAAAAATTGAGTTTCAGCCAGCCATCTTAGAAATGTCAGATTCTTTTATAAGAAAATTTATTGGAATATATACAATGTAATTGTAAACCCCACTCAGATTGGAATATTTATATGACCCACTAATATTGATACTGAATATTTTTTAATTTTAGTTCAATTTATGTTCACAAGTCACAAGTGGGTCCACATATAGAAAAGAAAATAAATGTGTTATTTGAATTGTTGGAATAATTTATGGACAAATTCAAATGGTTGAAATTGAGTTTTGAAGTAAATATTATAACGTCTCTTCTCAAATAATAATAATAATAATAATAATAATAATAATAATAATATCATCGAATATTTGTACACTGTACTGATGACATGCATGGTAAAAAACTTAGAATTATTTAATATTATGATAAATACAAAATTTAATATTAATTGAAGTTTGACAGAATTTTTTCGTTTTCCTAAAAAAGTAACATAAGTATTTATTTGGGAATATTGTAATTTATGACTCAAACTCTCAACATTTATATACGATTTGGCATCAACTTTATTTTTCTCTAAAAAAACCCTCAATTGTAAAATTATTCAAATAAGATCCGTGTTGTTATTTGCAAAAAAAAACATGTTGATTCAGCATGCTGGACAAATGAGTTATATTTTTTATTATTTTTTTGAATCCTATACTATTTCATTAAATCATTATAATTAGCACTCATGAAAAATTTTATAAGATGCAGAAAATTTCTAAAATCGTAGGAACAAATTCAATTAAAAAACGATTAATTTATTAAATAGATACACCAAACTTGCACATTTTGGGGTGAGTTAAGCTGCTTTTGGTATAGGTTGTTGGCCTACAGTAAAGTTTGTTGCACACAATTAGATTCAAAGTGTTTGTTGAACATGAAAATATGTATGTAATAAATTGCTTTAAAGTTATCATAATACAGTAATATTGCTTTCACAAAATTTAACCATTTCTATGACAGCTTTGCTTTGCTATATTCAACTAACGAAATAACATCCTTTCAAAAAAAAAAATAATAATAATAAAAAATAACGAAATAACCAAACCGAAAATCACAAATACTAGGTATTTACCCATTTCTATGACAGCTTTGCTTTGCTATATTCAACTAATGAAAAAACCCAACCCAGAAAAAGAAAAAGAAAAAGACAATATATAATAATTAATATGCCTTGCATATATATCAAACTATATAAGTATGCATTATCAATTTAATTCATTGGAACTTTAATTTAACTAAAGAAAATTACTATACTCTTTTTTTTTTTTTTTGATATCGTAGGAACCCGCAGCCGCTACCTTCGGTGTGCACTGGGTAAACCCATGTCCCTTAAAATTACTATACTCTTTAGCGTTATGTGAGAGAGAGAGAGAGAGGGGGGGTAAGGTTCAGGCAATGTTTTAAAAACCGGTCAGTTAATCGGATTACTAGGTCACCGGTTCGACCGGTTGAATCGTTCTAAAAAACCCGGACAACCCGTTTATATATATATAAACTAAATTACAAAAAAAACCTACTAAATGATAAAAATTAATTAAAAACAAAAAGTTATAGTTATATCATAGCAATCCAAACTACAAAAGTAAATATCATATCCGAGAACTTTTCATTTAATCAAGGCTAATGCAAATATATCACATAATCTAATAAACAAAACCTTTTGTCGTGTTCCATATCCGAACATTAGTGAAAATATTGTTGTACCTTTGTTTATCTCGTAAGGCTTGAAGAATTGGGAGATGGATTTAATTGTAAAGTGAAAATTGAAATTAAAGTCTGGAATGTGAAACGGAGAAGAGTGAAGACTTGTAAGTCAGAACGTCAATTTCAGAATTTCTAAACTTTTTTATTTTTTAATTGACCGGTTTTTTCAGAGCTTTATTCATCTACGGCGCCTCCTTCTTTGAGAGGAAGGGGTGAAATCCCATAGGACTGTGACGTGGACTTTTATTTTTAATTCTTTTATTAAAAAATTAATTGAAATTTCAACCCACTTATCCTGATGCTGACACACCATGTTTTTGCAGAAAATAACAAACAATATAGAGAAGGACTTGGGTGCAGACTAATGCATCCAAGCTGCACAGAACTTGACCCGTTCGATTTGCGCATGAGATTCACGTGTCGCGCGTAGGTCTCATGCGCCCCTATTTTTATTTTATTTTATTTTTATTTTTATTAATTGTTAGAATTTTTTTTTCAACGGAGCCTTCGGCGCTGCCTTCACTCTGATTACTAAACTAAGGATAATCAGCGGACAACAATTTGAATTTTTTTGGCTCGCTCCGAGGCCTTCGGCTCCCCTCGATCGAATCTTGACCAAAGAAGAAGCGATAAAAAAAGGTAAAATTAAAAATAAAAAACTGGAAATTAAAAAAAAAATTGAAACTAGAAAAAAAAACTGGTCAAAGGGAGTTTGACCCGGGTCGGATCGGGTCAGGTTCGGTGTTCATGTGGGGCGGGTGTTGCACGTTGGAACAATTCCAACCAAATTTTTGTGAACAATATAAGTCTTATTTGGACAAATTTACTAAGTTGAGGATTTCTTTTAGAAAAAATAGCACAAATTATTAAACATTAAGTTCAGGTCAGAAACTATAAATATTCTTATCAAAATAAGTAAGTAACGTATATTTTTGTTTACCACTATAATATTCATTTTATATCATATTTCTAGACTTATATTCATTCATATTCTCTTAAAGTTTCATGAAGTTTAAAATTAAATAATTTGATTCGTCATCTTTTGGACCAGTAATGGAGAAAAAGAGGAAGAATCATATTAAAACGAACCATTGACTATGACTATGAGAATATGGCGAATAAAAAAATTTGAGACAGTTACATATAAAAGTGATATACACTTCTTTTTCTTATTCCTAATCTCCAAATTTTGAAATATCATTATTAGAAAAATTGAAATAAAAATTAAATAGAAATTTACAATGAATTTCGACACGAAACAATGATTAAGATTGTTGAAAATAAAAATCTGAAACTGATATCTTTGATTTTCTTTTTCTCAAATTATTATGTAACAATATTATCCTTTTCTTTTCTCGAATGTAGGCGGAATCTTTGATTCATTGAACAAAACTGGTAATAAGAATATAACTAGTACTATATAAGAAGAGTCAAATTAAAAAAAAATAAAAAAATCAAATTCACATAATCGTGACAAATGAGTATAACCATTCATATACCATGTAATCAACATCAATTAAATAAGAGGCGTGTTTGCAACTGCGCACGTGGCGCGTTCACAACACGTGTCGCGCATGTGCGTACTGCGTATTGTACACGCGTTCAATTTTTTTTTTACGGCGGAGCCTTTAGCTCCAATTTTACGGCTCCACCTTATATAAAGATAATTTTAGCAGCAACAATTTG
Source organism: Schizonepeta tenuifolia (assembly GCA_029490685.1). Lineage (NCBI taxonomy): Eukaryota > Viridiplantae > Streptophyta > Magnoliopsida > Lamiales > Lamiaceae > Schizonepeta > Schizonepeta tenuifolia. The sequence continues at coordinate 83,363,076 of CM055957.1, forward strand.
AATCGTTTCGGCTAGCTCCGAAACCTTCCGCTCCTCCTCACTTGATTTCTTGAGAAGAGAAGAAACGGCAAACAAAACACGAAGACGCAAATTTTTTTTGAAATTTAAGAAAATCTAGAATTAAAAAAAAAGAAAAAAAAAACACTAAAAGACACAAGATTACAAAAACCACTAAAGATAAAACACAAAAAGACAAAATACTTTTAAGATAAAAAGTGGGTATCTAATATGTGGCGGGTTTACAATACAATCAATATAAATATACTAAAATGGAATTGTGTATGCTACAATATTCCATATACTTTCCCGCCAATCATTATTTCAATAGTCCAACTTGCAGCCCAACAATAAAAAATTACCATATTTTGTCTTACAAGGTATGTGAGCAGAAATTTACAAGTGAGAGAATTTTCAACTTTCAAATTTTTTCAAATATAGCACCTTTTCACTGTAATATATATACACTTTTTACCGGACCATTTTTAAGATTTCAGCTTCCAAAAAAATCAGGGTATAAATCTTCTATACACCTTCTACATCTTATATACTCCCTCCGTCTGCGAAATGGTTGTCACTTTTGCCATTTAAGTCCATCCACAAAATGGTTGTCACTTCCATTTATAGTAATAGGGCCCACATAATACATTATATTTAACATTATATTTCTCACTACTTCACACACATTATTGTGGGTCCTTTACTCCGCTCACAATAAGACTCACTATTATCCACTATTATCTACCATTTTCTTAAAACTCGTATCGTCCACAATGTGATAATCATTTTGTGGACGAATGGAGCATATGATTTCAAGTTCAGTCATGCGACTCAAATGAGATTAGTATAATTTTTTCATGTTGATACGTTCATTCTCCTGCATAAATTTCAGTTTTATTGAAACAAATATTATTTTCCTGGTGTACTTTTTGGACTTTTTTTGTTACCTAGATGAAATTTACATTTTGAAAAAACTACATTGCATTTCTACTTCTGTATATATATACACACCATCACTAATTGCTACTTCTCTTAAATTCCAGATTTCGTGAACTATGGAAAGGTGGTATGTCTTTAAAGATCTCACTCCTCTCACTCTATTTCCTACAACCAAAGGAAGATGTGTGAGATGCTATGAAGTCCTTCAAACACAAATGATCCAAGGAGTTTGGAGTTGATATTCCATGACGAAGAGGTATAAGCATCACCGAATTTAGAAAAAAGTTAAAACATATCATACATTTATCTATAGTCTACTTTGAAACCATCGATTTTAGTTATACATAAAAGGCCAGCATGCATTTTACTTTATTTTCTCGTCTCTTACATATCATACACATCATATTGGAAAAAAAGGAAAGTATTATCAAAATATCATTTAATAAAATTTTGGTTAATTAGAGATAGATTTAGCATAGATATTGTTAGAAACGAGTGCCCGAGATTACAACAAAAACAATAATTTGTGTTCAAAACAGAGAACGTTAAATCACATGTTAACAACATCAAATTTAACACGCAGCGGATATTAAATTACAGAACACAAACAAATAACTTTGTGACATTGTGTAAACAAAAGAGTAAAATTAGATCGTTTGTTAATAACTTTCGATCTAACATGTAGCGGAATAAGTAAAGAACACAATGAAATACTTTTTGACAGGTGATTAAACCTGTCAGCGCCTTACGGCTAAAAACTATATTGAAACCAAAGATTACAATACAGAAACAATAAAAAGAACATTCGAACTTTGCAGCCAACAAGACTTCAAATATCGAATGACTAGAAGATTGAATCTAAACCTAGACTAATCTACTAATACAACATGTTCAAAACTTTACAGCCTATGAATCTGCTTAAGTATAAGAACATTGAATGTATTTAGGTTCCTTCGCACTTCACCAAGTTTCACACTTGTAAGATTTCACAATCTTCACTTGTGTGATGAACTGCTTGCGATGTTACTAACACTCGTGTAGGCAGAATGGTAACAACTGAAACTAGAATTTGCAGATAATTCTTGAATCAAAAGGCGCAACGTTGGAAATGAACATTTGCAGTATTTATAGTCCTTCTTATGTTGAGCAATTTATTTCCACTCTCTCAACATTTGGACGTCAATAACTCATGCTTTCCACTTCATTCCAGTCGGTTAACATAAGAGTGAATGGAGGCGGTTACGTGTCAGTTACAACCCATGATCTCCCAACATGCCATGTGTTGGGAAATTTATTAGTATAAGTTTTGATGAATTCCAAAACCGGCTAACCCCAACCGAGTAGATGTTGCCAGAACCTAATGTTAGAATTTAGGCTTGCTGTTTGAGCAAAGTTAAGATTTTATCTTTACAGGTCTCCAGCTGAAGATGGCAATAAGGCGTCACTCAGACAGAACATCAGTTGTGAAGAAAGACAACTGAGAGTTCATTTGTTCAGATGCAAACAAGGGGAAGTCTTCAGAACATCAGTTGAGAAAGAAACCAACTGAGCGTTCATCAGATGACAAACAGTTGAAAGGAAGAGAGCATCAGATGAAAAGGAAATCATCTGAGGGTTCAAACCCAACTGAGTAAATACAAGGAAGAGAACTGAGTGTTCAGTTTCAGAACCTCAGTTATAGAATCCGAACAAGGAGTTCAACTGGTTGAAGTTCAAAGTCAGCTGAGAGCTCGACAGATCGGAACATCAACTGAAGATCACTCAGATGAAGGTCAAGACTTTCAACCGACAAATCGAAGTTGACTGTCAAAGATTTGAATTTCAAAAGGAAGTCACATGAGGGTTTGACCGTTCAGTCATTACCCCATCTGGCCCAACACAAGGCTGTCTCAGATGGAAAGCAGAAGAACACAGATGCCATATCGGGAAAATCTGCAGAGATGAGAGACAAGCCATCGCTTTCAACCGATCAGAGATCAACTGCTCCTCCAACGGCTAGTTGATTCTCTCCGCCTATAAATAGAGGCATTCTCTCATTCGAGAGATACTGACACATAGACGACGAAAAATTCAAGAGCTTTCTCGAGAGAAATCAAAGCAAAAAGCAAATCTGCAAAATCATCATCTAAGAGCATCAGCAGCTGAGAGTTCCAATTTAAGAGATTATTAGTAGCTGAGGGTTCCTAGAGATCCAAACTGTTTTTGATCTTAGGTTGAGTGTTTATTCGTTCAAGCCTTAGATCCAGCTCTCATTCGTGATCGAGCTGTAGTTGGAAATCCTACCCATTCCCACACCCTAAAAAGTGTGCTAGGACCTTACTCTTCCTGTAATTGAGTAGTCAGGTCGTCAAGTACCCGCAAACTTGACTTAGGCTGTTTAGTACCCGGAAACTAAACTGTAACGGTTGCTCAGCCCGCGTAAGCTGAGTGGAACTGTCTAGAAGAACTTGGACTGAGGTGTGTGGACTCACATCTCCCCGTGGACGTAGGAGTTCTCTCCGAACCACGTAAAACTTGTGTGTCGTGTTTATTTTGTGTTCAGTCATTATTTGCATATCTCAACTGACAAACTAACCGCATACAAATCTGCATACTTTCACATCAACAGTTTTGGTTTTGACCAACCGTGCATAAAAGCGTGAGTTTGTTTTTACGAGTTCTTTTTCCACCACATTCCGCACAGCACCACTCTTCCAGCTGAGGTTGCTTACTCAGCTGTGAGATCCCAACTGAGTCCCCTTACTCAGTTGAAGTTGATTTCAAGTGTTAAGTTTTTCGAAAGTTGAAAAATCCTAACAGGTGTATTCCCCCCCCTCCCCCCATACACCAGTAACTCGTATCGGGACCATCAAGTGGTATTAGAGGAGTGGTTCAAAAGACTGCTGACTCTGTTTCACGAGGTGTGAATTCGAGAATTTTTCTTCAGTGGTCAACTGAACAGATCTTTTCACGCTAGTGCATTCTTGCTCGCATTTTTGTCCTGTTTGTGCAGATGGACGTCAAGGACAAGATCGTAGTCATGTTCTCGGTTGTCAACTATACATCATGGAGAACTCGAATGAAAAAGATCCTTCTGTCAAAGCATCATAGGATGCAACAAGTTCTCACTTCTGGACCAATCGTCATACGAGACAGAATACTTCGCACTCCCACAAATCCCAACGATGGAGATGCAGTGGTGGAGTATGTGGAGAAACAGCCAGAAGACTACACTCCGGAGGAGGCCAAGGTGAGTCAGCTGGATATCTGGGCTCAGAGCACAATAATGTCCACGGTTGGACAAGATTATCTGCCCTGGATAGAGGAGTGTGAGACTGCAAAAGAGATGTGGGACATCCTGGCTTCGCTAAGTGAAGGAAGCGACGAGACGAAGGAAAATAAGTTCTCGCATGCATGTCAAGATTTCGACAATTTCAGTCTGCGACCTGATGAGACCATCGATCAGCTAGAGCTCCGGTTTATGGACATCATCAGAAGAATCCAGTCCATCCGGAAAGGAAAATACACTCTAAGAGAAATAAACCTCAAAGTGTTGCAAGCTCTACCGGCTGAGTGGGATACTTTCACAAATATCCACGAGAGCCGAGCTGACCTTGGTGAAATGAGAACTGAAAGATTGTTCTCAATCTTGAAAGGAAATGAGTATAAGGTCAACAGAAGGAGGTCGCAGCCCTCAAGTCAGACAAATAGAATTGAGGATGTCGGCTCAGCATCAAAGTCAGTTGCCCTTCGAGCTGACTACTCAAAATCAAGAGCGTCAAGGCCAACCAGATCGGCTGACACGATTGCAAAGGATCCGAGCAGAGAGGAACTGCAACAGAACATTGCAGCGCTGTCAAAGAAACTAGCCGACATGGACACTCGGTTCGGCAAATATAAACGTTTCTATAAATCAAACCGAACTCGAGACAGTTCAAAGCCAATCACCAATGGATGCTTCGAATGTGGCAAGGAAGGACACTTCAAAGCTGACTGCCCAGACCTTTCAAAGAAGGAAAGAGAAGCACTAAGGGCCAAGCAAAATGCAAAGAATAAGGCCATGGTAGCTGAAGAGGCAGCTGACGATATGGACATCTTCACAGACACTGAAGATGAGGATGATCTGACCTCTACCAACAAAGTCATCAGTCCAGATCAATGCCTCATGGCACTTGGAACCGACCAAGATGATATTGAGGTATAATCTAATCCTGCTCGCTTAAATTCTTCCAATACTTCTAACATGCAGGAATCTCTGAGCGATGAGTTGGAACCCTCCTGGAATGATTTTCAAGAACTCAGTGAGGAACTGCATCAGCAGTCAGTTGAGTTTAAGAGTCTTCAAGCCCAGTTCGCCAAGCTTGAAGATTCCTTAACCGAAAAGGACGATCTGATCAGGAGACAAGCTGAAGAAATTGACCAGCTGAAAAGTCAACTGAGTACAGCCAACCAAACTGAGGCTTCAACCGATGAACAGTTGAAGGAACAGATCAAGGCACAGAACGAACAGTTGAACAAGCAAGAGGCTCAAATCGACCAGCTGATGAAGACATCAGATGCCCAGACCGAGCATATAGCTGTTCTTCTCAAGGATCTTCAAACTGAGAAGGACAACCTGACAAAGCTATATCAGTCATCCGAGATCATCGAGAATCTCATCAGATATAGACGGCAAACGGCTGACGTGTCTGGACTCGGATACGACGTGGCAAAGGACACTGGAATTCCACCAGCTACTTTCACCAAGGCTGAGGAAGTCATGGTTGCCAAACCTAACACAGTTGAGTCTGCAACTGAACAAACACCATCACAACCGACAAAGGCAACTGTGGCTGAGAAAGGCAAAGGAGCTGCAGATGGAGCACCAACGAAACAGTCGGTGGAGTCTACAACCGAGGGGGAATGTTCCAAGACTCAACGGAGGAACCGGAGACGTCGGAGTCGCAATCAGAACCGAGCTCAAAATCGACAACATAACCAAGCTCAGAACCGACGTGATAATCGACCAACAAACCAACCACAGCAGAGATGGAACCAACAGAACCGACCAAGCTTCAACCGACAGAATCAACAACGGTTCCATCACCACAACAACCAGAGGTTCCAACAGAGTCAACCTATGTGGAACAGTTACGACAGCTATGGTTACTCATGCCACAACATGAATCAACATCCGGGCATGAACAGCTATCGTCAACAGCCAAGGCAATGGAATCAGAATCAGCCAAGAAGATTCCACAATGGCGTCCGACCTCACAGACAAACTCAACAGGATAAGAATCGCCATCAAAACAGGGGGAAAGCCTCACCTCCTAAAGCCCAACATGGGAGAAATCCAACTCCTCCCAAGAAATAGAACATCACTACTAACAACAAGCCTAAGGATAACCGAGGTGTTGTTATAGTTGATGATGAAGGAAAAGTAATTTGGAATGATAAATCCATCCGAGTTTACAGGGAAAAGCGACGCACGGTTCCAGCGGGAACTGATTCTAACCCTCCAGGACCTAACTGAAATTGGGGACCTAAGCGAGTTTCTCTTTGCAGGTACAAGAGAAACAGCTGAGGAAGAAGAAGACATCTACCTCAATATGGGTGATGGATAGTGGATGCTCGAAACACATGACAAATCTGAAGGATTTGCTTGGAAGTTTCGTGGAGAAAGAAGGTCCATCAGTTACTTTTGGTGATAACTCAAAAGGTTATACCAGAGGTTACGGTACCCTTGAAACCAATCATGTTTCAATTTCTAATGTCTCTTATGTCTCTTAATGCGAGATGAAGAGCGAAAGGAAACTCTTCATTTTATTGAAGGCAATGAAAGATATTGAAGAGCGAAAGGAAATCTTCAATTTATTGAAAGCAAATAAAACTTTGAAGAGCAAAAGTAACCTATTCAAAGAAAGAATAATGAATAATCGAATTATGGAGGGCAAAAGTAAACTCTTCCCAAAAAAATTATTTACAAAATAAAGAATAAAGAATAAATGAATGTCTTTAGAGAGAAATAAAAAGCTCCCCATAAATGAGATATTTAATATATACATTGTTGGGAAATTTAAGTAAAGTTTTGATTGATTCCAAAACCAACTGACCCCAACCGAGTAGATGTTACCAGATCCTAATGTTAGTATTTAGGCTCGCTGTTTGAGCAATGTTGAGATTTTATCTTTACAGGTCTCCAGCTGAAGACGGCAACATGACGTTACTCGGATAGAACTACAACTGAGCGTTCAAGAGACAGAACATCAGATGTAAGAAAAACAACTGAGCGTTCAAGATATAGAACATCAGATATAAGAAAGACAACTGTTCAGATGGAACATCAGTTGCAAGACTCAATCCGATAGATCGACAACATAAAGTTCAAGGCAGTTGAGAGTTCAATTGTTCCTATTCAGACAGAATGTCAGATGAAGGTAGCGATCAGATGGAACATCAGCTGAAGACCACTCGGATGAAGATCGAATGTCTCAACCGATCAACCAATGTTGAAAGACAAAGGTTGAAATTTGAATTTCAAAAAGGAAGTCACGTGAAGGTTTGACGTTCTGTCATTACCTCATTTGGCCCAACACAAGGTTGTCTCAGATGGAAAGCAGAAGTTCACAGTTGCCAAATCGGAAAAATCTGCAGAGATGAGAGACAAGCCATCGCTTTCACAGAACAGAGATCAACGGCTCTTCCAACGGCTAGTTGATTCTCACCGCCTATAAATAGAGGCCTTCATTCATTCATCAAGACAGAAAACAGACAAGTGCGAGAAGAGACTAAAGAGCAAAAGAAAAACGATATCCTGCACACAAGCTAAATTGCAATTAATCTCTAAGAACATCACTAGTTGAGAGTTCATAGAGTGTTAGAATCTGTCTTGGTGTTTTCGATCTTAGTTTGAGTCTTCATTTGTTCAAGCTTAGATCCTAGCTCACTTCTTTTTTTGTTAGAGCTATCAGTTGGAAAACCCCACCCTTATACACATCCCCTATAAAGGTTGTTAGGATCCTACTCTTCCCGAAATTGAGTAGAAAGGTTGATAAGTACCCGTAAACTTATCTGTAAGGTTGATAAGTACCCGCAAACTTATCTGAACGGTTGTAAAGCCCGCGTAAGCTTTGTGGTTGCAGTCCAAAAGAATTGGACTGAGTTGTGTGGACTCACAACTCCCCGTGGACGTAGGAGTTCTCTCCGAACCACGTAAATCCTTTGTGTGTTTGTGTTTTCTGTTCAGTTACTTTTTGCATATCCAACTGACCAACTAACCAGCACTCAAAACTGCATTTTTACATTCTCAACTGATTTGGTTATTGACCGACCTTGCATCTGAGCGTGAGTTATTTTATACGAGTTATTTTTATCCACCACATTCCGCACAGCACCACTCTTACAGCTGAGTTTTCCTACTCAGTTGTGATTCCAGCTGAGTCCTCTTACTCGGTTGTGATATTTTTTTGAGAGTTGTTTTTAAAATTCCTAACTGGTGTATTCCCCCCCCCCCCCCCCATACATCAGAACTTATATCGGAACCATCATACATATTTACAGGAAATTAACATATTCACATATGTACAAGATTTAAATAAAATTATGAAAGATGATAAACAACTCTCAAAAACGAAAATAAAAAGAAGATACATAACTCCCCCAGAAACACATGTTATGATGTTAGTAACACAAGCTCAAAGAATATGAGAAATGCAAAACTTCCCTTGAAACATGTAAAAGAAATGTTAGAAACATTTATCTTAACACGTAAGAAGAATGTTAGAAACAAGAATTCAAAAGAAACTGCGGGACACCGACTCTCCTTGAAACTTATATGAATAATGTTAACAAAGAAACATGCTAACACAAGATAAGAACGTTAGAGACATTCATATCAACAACATACTACTTTGTAGCTTCATCAAACCCAAATGACAATTGACTCTCCAATACAACCCTTAGCTTATTGACAAAGTAGAAGTGTTAGGATTGATGTTACTACACAACAGTAGCAAAAAGACTATATCAACGTAATAATTGAAAAACTAAGATGTGATTGTACACACCAAAAACTCAAACCAAAATATGTCAAACCATATTCAAATCATTCAGTCAACAAAAACAAACTGCGTCCAACGCAATTAAAATGATAAAGTGTTCAACACTTAAACAAGATAATTTAAAACTGACATCAACAACATCAAACAATACCAACATTAGTAACAACAAACAAATAGCATCCAAACCGCGTCCAATGCAATTAAAATGATAAAGTGTTCAACTCTAAAATGATAAAGTGTTCAACACTTGAACAAGATTAATTTAAAACTGACATCAGCAACATCCAACAATACTAACATTAGTAACAACAAACAAATAACATCCAACAATACCAACATTAGTAACAACAAACAAATAGCATCCAAACTGCGTCAAATGCAATTAAAATGATAAAGTGTTCAACTCTAAAATGATAAAGTGTTCAACACTTAAACAAGATAAATTTAAAATTGACATCAGCAACATCCAACAATACTAACATTAGTAACAACAAATAAATAACATCCAACAATACTAACATTAGTAACAACAAACAAATAGCATCTAACAAAACTAACATTAGTAACAACAAACAAATAGCATCTAACAAAACTAACATTAGTAACAACAAACAAATAGCATCCAACAACCAACAAGAAGATCAGTCACTCCCCCTTTTTGGTTAATGGAAGCAAATTTTGGATGAATATCACAACATCTTGGAGAGAGAGAGAAAGAAACGAGCTTTGAGATAGAGTTAGACAATGTTATAAACATTGTTTTTAACATCGAATGAGTCAAATTTAAAAAACATTAACACATAGTTAAACTATACAAGGAATAGATCGAAGGTCTTGGCTTGTGGCTAAGTTTTGAATAAAATGGAATCAAACAAGACAAAACCATCTTAAATGAATTAAGTTCAAAATAAACATTAGAAGATATTACAACATAGAAGTGAAATGACTAGCAGTGATATCATTTACAACCAAATATCTTAAAAAAAAATGCAATAAAAAGAGACTAAGTTAGGAAAAGGACATAACTAAACTATTGAACTAAAAACAACTAAATGACAACTACTGAAATAAAACAACTAGGAATGAAATAACAAACTCCTACTAACAAAGCTAATCCAAAGTCATATTGAATTATCACGAACCAACATTAGTTCACACAACTCACATAACGTCAATCAGTAAAGTTAAATTAACTTAACTGAAAAATCAAGAAACCAACATTGGTTTCAACATACCTTCCAACATTTTTAAAGAAGCAAATTTCAGGAGATTTTCTTAGGCAAATAAAATCTCTCAAAGTCCAATGCTTTAGTGAATGTCATCAATATGTTTGATAACAATTGTCAGAAAATCTATATCCTAACATCACCAAGTGGTTATATCGATCAAAGACTTCACAGAGATGTCCATCGAATCTCACAGTAAAAGTATCATCACCCAATTGACTTATGCTTATCAGGTTTGCTTTTAGTCCTTCAACATGAAGAACATTCTTCAAATTTGGAAAGTCTCGAACATTCAGAGTTCCTTTATCAACTATGTTTCGTTTTGCTCCACCACCACATGTTACTTTACCTCCATTAATAGCCACATAATCATTGAGATACTCCTTGACACCCGTTATGTGTCAAGAGCAACCACTATCAAAATATCATTTCACTGCAACATTATGATCAACACTATCATTAGTGTCAACATGAAAATTTTCAATCTGCATGTCGAGTTTATCATAAATGACTAATTCTCCCATGGTAGCTTTATTGTCATTAAAACAATCCTCATAATCCATGTTAGTGACTGTCTCTTCAACATAATTCTCTGTGTATATTTCATTAGTTGTGTTATGCACAACACATTTGTTGGGAAATTTATTAAAGTTTTGATTGATTCCAAAACCAACTGACCCCAACCGAATAGATGTTGCCAGATCCTAATGTTAGTAGTTAGGCTCGCTGTTTGAGCATTGTTAAGATTTCATCTTTACAGGACTCCAGCTGAAGACGGCAACAAGGCGTCACTCGGATAGAACATCAGTTGTAAGGAAGACAACTGAGCGTTCACAAGATGAGCATTCAAAGTGGAAGATGCAAAACTCATCTAAGCATAGAAAAAGGGGGAAGTTACGTTCAAGAGAAGTTGCAATTGAACATCAGTTATAAGGAAGACAACTGAGAGTTCGTTCATCAGATGAGAAGTAGATAGGGAAAGAGAACATCAGATGAAAGAAAGTCATCCGAGCGTTCAACCCAACTGATCAGATACAAGGAAGACAATTGAGTGTTCAGTTTCAGAACATCAGTTGTAGGACCTCAAACCAAGAAGATCAACAACATGAAGTTCAGATCAACTGAGAGTTCAACTGTTAGCATTCAGACAGAACATTAGCTGAAGAACCAGTCAGATATAGATCGAAAATCTCAACCAACCTCTCCTTGATAAAAGTCTGACGTTGAGATTTGAATTTCAAATTAGGAAGTCACGTGAAGGTTTGACTCTCTGTCATTACCTCATTTGGCCCAACACAAGGCTGTCTCAGATGGAAAGTAGAAGCACGCAGTTGCCAAATCCGGAAAGTCTGCAGAGATGAGAGACAAGCCATCGCTATCAAAGAACAGAGATCAACAACTCTTCCAACGGCTAGTTGATTCTCTCCGCCTATAAATAGAGGCATTCATTCACACACTACGCATAAGACACACACGAGACGAGACAGACAATTGCAAAGAGCGAAAGAAAGAACTAAATTCCTTACTCGAGCTGAATTAGATTTAGTCTCTTAGAACATCACTTGTTGAGAGTTCCAGAGTTATAGATTTTGTCTAAGTGTCTTTAGATCCAACCTTGAGAACATCACTTTGTGAGAGTTCGTAGAGTGTTAGATCATAGCTCATTTCTTGTTCGAGCTATTAGTTGGAACCCATTCTTTCACCTGAAAAGGTTTTAGGACCCTACTCTTTCCGTAACTAAGTAGATAGGTTGTTTAGTACCCGAAAACTAAACTGTAAGGTTGATAAGTACCCGCAAACTTATCCTTAATGGTTGCAAAGCCCGCGTAAGCTTTGTGGTTTGTCCAGAAGAACTTGGATTGAGTTGTGTGGACTCACAACTCCCCATGGACGTAGGAGTTCTCTTCGAACCACGTTAAATCTTTGTGTGTTGAGTTTATTTTCAGTTATCTTATTGCATATTCAACTGACTATCTAACCTGCACACAAACTGCTTTATTCATCAACTGTTTTGGTTATTGACCAACAGTGCATATCAGCGTGAGTAAATTTCTACGAGTTAATTTCCACCACATTCCGCACAGCACATCACTTCCAACCGAGTGTTTTTTACTCGATTGTGATTCCAACTGAGTTGCATTACTCGGTTGAGTTATTTTTAGGGGGTTATTTGAAAAAGTTTGATCTGGTGTATTCCCCTCCCCCCCATACACCAGAACTCGTAGCGGGACCATCAAGTGGTATCAGAGCAATGGTTCAAAAGACTACTGACTCTACTTCACAAGGTGTGAATTCGAGGTGTTTTCTTCAGTGGTCAACTGAACAGATCTTTTTATCACTAGTGCATATTTGCTCGCATATTTGTTCTGTTGTTGTGTGCAGATGGACGTCAAGAACAAGATCGTGGTCATTTTCTCGGTAGTAAATTATACCTCATGGAGGACACGGATGAAGAAGATCTTACTGTCGAAGCATCATAGGATGCAACAAGTACTGACATCCGGACCAATCATCATCAGAGAAAGAATCACTTGCACTCCTACAAATCCCAACGATGGGGATGCAATAGTGGAGTTAGTGAAGAAAAATCCAGAAGACTACACTCCAGAGGAAGCCAAGGTGAGCCAGTTGGACATCTGGGCTCAGAGCACGATCATGTCAACTGTTGGACAAGATTATCTCCCTTGGATAGAAGAGTGCGAAACTGCCAAAGAAATGTGGGATATCTTGGCATCGCTGAGTGAAGAAAGCGACGAGACGAAGGAGAACAAGTTCTCACATGCATGCCAAGAATTCGACAACTTTTGTCTGAGAACTGATGAAACAATTGATCAGCTAGAGCTCCGGTTTATGGACATCATCAGAAGAATCCAGTCCATCCGAAGAGGAAAATACACCTTGAGAGAAATCAATCTCAAAGTGTTACAAGCTCTACCGGCCGAGTGGGATACCTTCACCAACATCCACGAGAGCCGAGCTGACCTGGGTGAGACGGGAACTGAAAGATTGTTCTCAATACTAAAGAGAAATGAGTACAAGGTGAACCGACAAAAATCTCAGTCGTCGGTTCAGACGAGTCGACTTGAGGATATTGGTTTCAGCCTCAAAGTCAGTTGCACTTCGAGCTGACTACTCCAAATCGAGAACATCGAGGCCAACAAGATCTGCAGACACAGCTGCAAAGGAGCCAAGCAGAGAGGAACTGCAACAGAACATAGCCGCCCAATCAAAGAAGCTAGCTGACATGGACACTCAGTTCGGCAAATACAAGAGGTTCTACAAATCTAACCGAACTCGAGACAATTCAAAGCCTGTGAACAACGGTTGCTTTGAATGCGGCAAGGAAGGACATTTCAAAGCAGATTGTCCAGACATCTCGAAGAAAGAAAGAGAAGCGTTGAGGGCCAAGCAAGCTGGAAAGAACAAGGCCATGGTTGCAGAAGAAGCAGCTGACGACATGGACATCTTCACTGACACTGAAGATGAGGATGAGCTGACTTCCACCAACAACGCCATCAGTCAGGATCAATGCCTCATGGCACTTGGAACCGATCAAGATGATACTGAGGTACACTCTAATCCTGCTAAGTTAAATTCTTCCAATATTTCTAACATGCAGGAATCACTGGATGAAGAGTTGGAACCCTCCTGGAGTGACTTTCAAGAACTCGGTGAGGAACTACATCAGCAATCGGTTGAGTTTAAGAGTCTTCAAGAACAGTTCTCCAAACTTGAAGAATCCTTAACCGAAAAGGACGATCTGATCAAGAGTCAAACTGATGAGATAGATAATCTCAAAAGTCAACTGAATGCGGTCAACCGAACTAATGCTCCAACCGATGAGGAGTTGACGAAGCAGATCAAGGAGCAGCAAGATCAGTTGAAAAATCAAGAGGCTCAGATCGACCAGCTGATAAAGAAGTCAGACGGACAAACCGAGCATATAGCTGTCCTCCTTAAGGAGTTGCAAACTGAGAAGGACAACTTAATAAAGCTATATCAGTCATCCAAGATCATCGAGAATCTTATCAGTTACAGCCGACAGATCGATGACGTGTCAGGACTCTGTTATGATGTGATCAAGGATACTGGAATCCCTCCAGCCACCTTCATCAAAGCTGTGGAAGCCAAGGCTGTTGAACCTAACACAGCTGAACCTGAATCACCTCAAAGTAATCCAACCTCCACTTCTCAGCAAGCTCAACCGACCAAGGGAATCACAACTGAGAAGGGAAAATGAGCAGTAGATGGAGGACAGAATGTTCCATCGGTTGAGACATCAACCGAGGGGGAATGTTCCAAAAGTCAGAAGAGGAATCAGAGGCGTCGAAGACACAATCGCAACCGAACTCAGAATCAGAACCGACCTCTGCATCAACCTCAGAGTCAACATCAGAGAGAATGGAACCGACCGCAGAATCGAAAAGGATCCAACCATCTGAATCAACAGCGGTTCCATCAACAGTTCAACCAGAGGTTCCAATAGAATCAACCGATAAGGAACAGGTCGAACAGCTGGAGATATTCATGCCACAACATGAACCACCAACAGGGCATGAACAACTATAGACAACATTCAGGGAGTTGGAATCAGAATCAACCACAAAGATTCCAACAAGGCATCCGACCTCCCAGACAAATTCAACAGGATGAGAATCGCCATCAAAACAGGGGGAAAGCCTCTCATCCGAAAGCTCAGAATGGGAGAAATCCAACTCCTCCCAAGAAACAGAACATCACTACTAACAACAAGCCTAAGGATAACCGAGGTGTTGTTATAGTTGATGATGAAGGAAAAGTGATTTGGAATGATAAATCCATCCGAGTATACAGGGAAAAGCGACATACAGTTCCAGGGGGAACTGGTTCTAACCCTCCAGGACCCAACTAAAATTGGGGACCTAAGCGAGTTTCTCTGTGCAGGAACAGGAGAAACAGCTGAGGAAGAACAAAGCGTCAACAACAACGTGGGTGATGGATAGTGGATGCTCGAAACACATGACAAATCTGAAGGATTTGCTTGGAAGTTTCATGGAGAAAGAAGGTCCATCAGTTACTTTTGGTGATAACTTAAAAGGTTACACCAGAGGTTACGGTACCCTTGAAACCAATCATGTTTCGATTTCTAATGTTTCTTATGTTGATGGATTGAAGCATAACTTGCTCTCCATCAGCCAATTCTGTGATAATGGTTTCTCTGTCAAGTTTGATGCACAGGGTTG
This sequence comes from Schizonepeta tenuifolia, assembly GCA_029490685.1. Classification (NCBI taxonomy): domain Eukaryota; kingdom Viridiplantae; phylum Streptophyta; class Magnoliopsida; order Lamiales; family Lamiaceae; genus Schizonepeta; species Schizonepeta tenuifolia. Next base: position 83,378,481 of record CM055957.1, read on the forward strand.
CAGGGTTAAAAATATCGGATCAAAGCAGGTCATATTGTTGGGAAATCGATCGCCAACCGGAAATGTCTACTATGCTGACTGGAACAGTAGTCTTCCTGACACCTGCCTGTTATCTAAGAGCAGTTCAGATGTGAGCTGGTTGTGGCACAAAAGGCTCAACCATCTGAACTTCAAGACTATGAACCGACTTGCCAGACAAGAACATGCAAAAGGCATACCTAACCGAGTGTTTTCAACAACACATATCTGCAGTGCATGCCAGTTGGGAAAGCTCGCTAGATCCTCCTTCCGGTTGAAGACAACACCCTCAACCGACCGAGTGTTACAGCTGATCTACATGGATCTCTTCGGGCTAGTTACACCAAAGAGCATGAATGGCAACGAGTATACCCTTGTTGTAACTGATGATTATTCCAGATACACGTGGACCATTTTCATGCGAACAAGAGTGAGACCCGAGATGAGCTACCCAAGCTGATGGATCGGATATCGAACCAACAAGAAATGAAAATCATCTCCATCCAATCAGATCGTGGAACCGAGTTTCTAAATGAAACCATCATCGAGTACTACGAGAAGCACGAAATTACACATCAAACATCAACTGCGCGTACTCTGCAACAGAATGGAGTAGCTGAGCGAAGAAACCGAACACTGAAAGATGCAGCTATATCCATGCTGACAAGCTCAGCTCTGCCAAAGAGATTTTGGGCTGAGGCCATCAACACAACATGCTACACCCAGAACCGGTCTCTTCTAACAAAGCGGTTGGGAAAGATACCATACGAGCTATGGAGACGCAGGAAGCTAGATATTTCATATTTTTGCATTTTTGGTTCTAAGTGTTATATTCATAACAATGGGAAAACTCAGTTGAAAACCTTTGATGCCAAGGCTTCGAAAGGCATATTTCTCGGATATGCCGCTCGAATCAAGGCTTATAGAGTTTTCAACAATAGCTCTCATGTTGTGGAGATAACACCTCATGTTAGTTTTGATGAATCTACTTTTGAGTGTAGGGAACATGCTAAAGGACAACAGGCTGATCCACAAGTTCCACCTGCTCTCACCAGATCGTAAGCACTAAGGAAAAAGAATCTAGCTGAACCATTGGTATGGGCAACCGAGGATGATGATCCATACTCCTCTGAAGATGAATGCGATGACCCCAACTCATCTCAAGGGAGAACTCCAGCTGATGCCTTTCCAACTGCATCAGCATCCGAAGCTCAACCAAGCCCGGTTCAAAATATTATCAATGTTGAGGATCCAGACTCAACAACTGATAAATCACCAGCTCAGAAGAGTCCAACATCTCCCACAGCTCAGATCACGGAACAGCCACAGTTGGAAGAAGAAGAAAGATGCAACAGAAGATGGTATGAAGACCATTCCACAGACAACATCCTCGGAGATCCAACTGAAGGTGTACGTACAAGAAGCAGAGTTGTGACTCAAGATCCAACTGAGGAAGATTCCAACACTTATGCCCAATATGCTGAGGAGTTGACAGTCCTTGAGAAGTTCGAGCAAGCTGGAGATGTTGCCATGATTTCTTGTTTTGTAGCTGATGTGCCAGAACCGAAGAATGTTGTGGAAGCTCTCAACTGTGTTCACTGGACAACAGCCATGCAAGAAGAACTGAATGAATTTCTACGCAACTGTGTATAGTAGTTGGTAGAAAGACCAAATGGTGTCAAAGTCATTGGATTAAAATGGATTTTCAAGAACAAGAGAGACGCCATTGGATTCATCGTGAGGAATAAAGCAAGGTTGGTAGCTCAGGGATATTGCCAACAAGAAGGAATCGATTTCGAGGACTCCTTCGCGCCGGTTGCAAGGCTGGAAGCCATCCGAATCTTTCTAGCCTATGCCGCATTTCACAAGTTTAAGGTCTATCAGATGGATGTGAAGTGTGCATTCCTCAACGGAGATATCAAGGAAGATGTATATGTTGAACAGCCTCCCGGTTTTGAAACTAGAGATGGAAGAGTGTACAAGTTGAAGAAAGCAATCTATGGTTTGAAACAAGCATCCAGGGCTTGGTATGACACTCTTTGTGGTTTTCTTCTAAACTCGGGATTCAAACGAGGGTCAGTTGACAAAACCCTGTTCACCATCAAAGTTGGAGAAGATATACTTGTTGTGCAAATCTACGTCGACGACATCATATTCGGTTCCAAGTCGGAGGAGCTGTGTGAAAAATTCTCAAATCTCATGAAAGAGAAGTTCGAGATGTCAATGATGGGCGAGATGAACTATTTTCTTGGACTTCAAGTAAAGCAGTCACCAGAAGGGATTTTTATCAATCAGTCCAAATATACTAAGGAGCTCGTCACCAAGTTCGGTTTGCAGACAAGTAAGACAACAAGGATCCCGATGAATTCTAACTGGAAGATTGAACCTGGAACTGAAGGAAAGCTCGTGGATGCCAGTAAGTATAGAGGGATCATCGGTTCTTTGCTCTATCTAACCGCCAGTCGGCCAGACATATCTTACGCGGTTACAGTGTGTGCCCGGTTCCAAGTTCAACCGAGGGAAGCTCACATGTTGGCAGCAAAGAACATCATCAAATATCTGAAGGGAACTGTAAATGTTGGGTTGTGGTATCCAACCGACGACAACATTCAACTGACTGGATACTCAGATGCAGATTTAGCCGGAGATCGGTTGGATAGGAAGTCCACATCCGGACATTGTCAGTTCATGGGAAGAAAGCTAGTTTCATGGTTCTCCAAGAAACAAGCATGTGTTGCCACTTCTACAACCGAGTCAGAGTATATGGCTGCCGGTAGCTGCTGCATGCAAGTATTGTGGCTCAAGCAACAACTGAGAGACTATGAAGTTGCAACTGGACAGGTTCCCATTCATTGTGATAGCTCTAGTGTCATTGCTATCTCTTTGAATCTTGTTCATCACTCTCGGACGAAGCACATTGACATCCGACATCATTTCATCCGAGACCATATTGAGAAGAAGGACGTATCCATGGAGAAGATTCCAACTGAGATTCAGAGAGCAGATATCTTCACCAAACCTCTAGCCGAAGCACGGTTCAAGATGTTATGTGATTTACTCGGATTGCTGGATCCATCAGATGAGGAACCAGCTGAGGTGAAGAGATAGATATCCATCTGAGGGGGAAGCTCAGATGAAGGGAGAATCTCAGATGTGAATTGCCAACCGAAGACATCAGACGTCAGCTGAACAGACGAATTCGAGTCAGCTGATGGTATGCTGCAACATTGGATCAGACGTCAGCTGAACAGACGAACTCGAGTCAGCTGATGGTATGCCGCAACATGGGAACACAGTTGATTCCGACATCAGCTGGCAGGTAACATTTAAGGCTGAAGGTGTTATGTTCTTAAATGAGAATGTTTGAAATAAATTCAAACATTCCTGAGCAAGCCAGTTACATTAAAATAGCCATCATGTCGCATTGAATGTAAAGTACGACTGAACATCTATAGCCTACTTTATAGTGCGACTAGGCTGACAAGATAAACTGTACACCTTCTCACGCGCGGGTTGGAACTCGGTGCATGACGTCAAGTCAAAGATAGTCAACAGTCGCGTGATCTCAGCCGTTGATGGATTCGCGCCATTTAACCCCAGCTGGAGATCTCAACCGAGTCAAAAACCTATATATAGCGGAAAATCAGGAAGTGATCTCTTACCTTCCTCATTCGTATCTATCTGCAATAACTGTTCATCGTCTTCTCAGAGATTGTCTAACTATTTTCTACAAAAGATTTCCCTTACTTCTTCCTATATATATTCCTTTTGCAGTAATCTCAAATGGCGCCCAAAAGCAAGAAAATGGCTTCTTCCAGATCTTCTCTTGTCCCCACCTCTTATGGAGAATCGTTTGACATGTTAGTTTCGAAGATTCACTTCGAACAGATCCTCTTCGACGAGGAATTGGAGTCGCCGGTGTTGGCCCCCCTCGCCAATATACTCAGAGAGAATGGCCTCCTCGAATGGGCCAAGCTTTGCCCCTCCCACTTGCTCAGGCGATAGGTCGGGGAGTTCTACGTCAACCTGCAAGCATCCATCGATAGCAGGGAAGGAGTGACTACAGAGGTCTCCTGTCGGCAACGCGACGTTCCGGCCAGGACCATTCGCCGTGTCATGTTTTCCATAGCAATTTCCGACGTCCTCCGCCACGTCATCCCCGTCAACCACGCCGCTATGGAACTTCTGGAGAACATAACCGACGAGCACGCAGATGAGTTTCTAGAGAGTGCTCTGATCACTCTGGAGAAGTTGAGGAGTAATTTGCAAAGAACGAAGCTGAAGCCAGAACATCGACTCCTGTTCGATGTTGTGTCCAAGGTGGTGTTCGGCTACAGCGGTGCCTTCGGCGACATCAGCCGACCAAAGTTGAAGCAGTTGGTGGCTTTGGAGTTCAAGCATGAGATTGACTGGTGTCAATACTTTTTGAACCAGCTGATGGTGGAGAAGTCGAAGATCTCAGAGACGACAACAGACTCGGAAGAGAAACTATTGAATGTGAAAGGGACACTCAACTTCGGCTGCAAGATTTCAGCCCTGATCTTGCTCGCGACCAAGGATCGCAAGATGGTCTGGAATGACTGTGAGGAGACGCCTGTCAAGAAGTTGATGTTGTTCCCAACAGCTAAGAAAGCACAGGAGGTGCTTAGGAGTGTCTACACTCCTAAGGAGAAGAAGGAGGTTGCGAAGTCTACTGAGCCCACAGCTGAGGGGAACCAGTTGTCGTTCGCCCCACCAAATCCAAAGTTGCACGCCGACGAGCTGAGTCGGAGAAGGAAACAGCTGAGGAGCCTGCCCAGAAAAAGCTAAGGGTACGGTTCAAGAAGACGGTTGAGAAGCTAGCCGAGGTTATTCCAGCTGAGGAGTTGTCAGCTGAGGAGCCGGCTGAGGAGCAGGGTGAGGAAATTTCAGCTGAGGAGCCAGCTGACGAGAGAGATGTGGATGCACCAGCTGACGAAGAGCTACCAGCTGTGGATGCACCAACTGAGGAGGCGATACCAGCTGAGGAGCCATCCTAGTCGAGCCGCTCAGCTGAGGCCGCTTCTTTCTAGATCGTCCCTCGTGCCACCGGAGCTGATGAGGCAGACGGGATAGAGACAGACGTGACGTCGGATGCATCTTCCTCATCTGAGAACGTTGAAGACGTTCCCACCTCCCCCACGGCAGGAGTTGATGCCGTACAGCCTAAAGAGCCTCTTGCTCAATCAACCGAACAATCACAGCCAAATGTTCCGAGCACATTTCTCGATGCTAACATTGTGACCGCTCCTTCGGCCAATGTTGAGGAACCTTTTGAAACCCCCCTCCAAACTGAATCCAATATTCCGAGCTCCCAGCTCGATGCCGATGTTGTGACCGATTCTTTGGCCAACATTGATGAAGACTTTGAACCTTTGCCTTTCGAGAATCTATCTCCCTCGCCAATTGATGAAGAAGCTGACGCTCAGGCATCGCACTGGAGCATGAAGGCAAGGTGGCCTATTGCTTCCAGAAGCTGATATGCATGTTCCCTGAAGCTCGAGACATGCCGGTCTTCGCCACTCTTGGAACCGAGTTGTTGTACCAGTTCCACCTGATCTTCAGTCACTGGTACGTGAAGGAAGACACGATCAGGGTGCACAGCTGGGATAGGTTGAAGTCAGACGAGTCTCGCATCCGAGCCTACTTCAACTACTCCAACCTGGAAGTGGCTTACAACAACAAGGTTGCGTTGCTCACTCGTCGGCTGGACCAGAGCAAGCCAGAAGGGACAGACACCAGGGAGGCAGCTGGACAGGATTGCATTGCTTTTCTCGACAGCATGTTGATCAAGTCAGCTGACTTCCTCGACGATCTGGACGCAGCTGCCGCCGCAGCAAAGGAAGAAAAAGAAGAGCTGAAGCTGTACCTGGCCAATCGACAAGCCATGGTCACAATTGAGCCTCTAGCTCTGATTACACAAGCCCCTCCAGCGGATCAGCCAGCTCCCTCCTCTGACGAAATTTGTGAGCTGATTGCTGAGAGGGTGAACCAGTTGAGAATCGAGTTGTTTGCCAACCTCCAGCATAAAAAAGAAGACCAGCTGAGGGTGTTGAAAGCACAAGAAGTGAAGAACCAACAACTGGTGGAGGAGAATGTTGCGATGAAGACCAAGCTGGAAGAATTCTCCTTCTCCACCAGCCAAGATATGTCGGAGCTGAAGTCCACTCTTATGGAAATGAAGTTTGAGCTGAACGTCTTCAAATCCTTGGCCGACTCCAATCTCGCCAAGTCCCAACAAACTCAAGATGCTGAATGGGAGTCTCGCTTCGAGTCGCGATGGGCTGAGTTCGTGGCTTTTCAAACTGAGGTCATCGAGAACCTCTCTTCCTTGAAGAAAGCCGAACAAGAGCGCCAGGACTCTGCATTGGCGAAGAAGGTGGAGCTCGAGTACGCGGTCGATGAACTCTTCAACCGCATTCAACTAGCTGAACAACAACTCACCTCTCTGGATGGATCAGTAGCAAGCCTTGTTGCTGATGCCAAAAAGGGGGAAGAGAAGGAGACGGATGTTGTGGTGCAAGAAGAAGAAGAGACCCAAGCCGGGGAAGAAGTGCCAGCTACAGCAAAATCTCAGCTGAGGAAGAAGACGAAGAAGGCCGCTCCTAAGTCAACCGAAGTCGGTGGAGCTGAAATGGAGAAAGACTTGAAGCAGGCAGAGAAGTTTGGAGTTTCGTACAACTCCATAGCCGAGATCGCAGCCGAGCTAGATTCGGAACTCGACGGTATCACAACCGAAGAGTGCATTGCAGCTGCCAAGGCTATGGGTGTTGAGGAGAAAGACTATATGAATCCAAGCTGGATCCGGAAGTTTGCCTCCAGCCAGGCCAGAAGGGTCAACCAATTTGAGGAGGAGCTGGACAAAATAACAAAGAACTTGGATCGAAACATTGCCTCCCGCAGCCGTCGCCGAATCGATAAACATCAATCCAAGGCTGAAGCTTGGTTGAGACAGTAGAGGTTGCCGGGGAAGACAAAGCTTCAGAGTCGGTTCAGGCATGTGGATAAATGGATGCCGACTGAATGGAACGAGGAATGAGAGCTGTTCAAGCAGGAGTTCGTAAACGACTTCTACTACAGGAAGGTTTACGCAACTGACGACCCAAGGAAAGCTTTTAAGGAGGCGCTAACCGAGCTGCACACTGGGGACCCAGGGATGTTCAGCCAGTTCAGGTGTGCGATGATCGAAGCAAAACTGGATCTGAACACCGTCCCCGTCCCTCAGAAGGTTACTTATAAGCCTCCCTTCCTTCCAGACTCCCAAACTCCCAACCGAACAAAAATTGCAACTGAGGCTAGACAAGTCTGTAAAGAGCACGGAGTCGACATCTCCAAGGAATCAGCAGCAAAGAGAGAAATTTTTGTTAGGATTTTTAGTAAGTATTGGCTACAATTTTAGCTCAGATAGTTTTTGAAGCAACTGATGTAATTTTTGGGTTTTGTGCTTATCTCTGTAATCATCAGTTGTAATGAAAACTATTCAGTTATAAGATTCACCTTGATGAACAATCTCTCATTGTCCAAGCTCTGAATCGCAAAGTTATTTCAATACCATGTTATAACTGTGCTAACCCTTTGATGTTTTCATCTTATAGACAGTCTAGAATTTCAGCTGAGAATTTAGATAAGTCAGTTAGATTTAGATCAGTTGTGATCTGTAAGGATTTTAGAATTCTTATAAGGGGTTTTGGCATCATCAAAAAGGGGGAAATTGTTGGGAAATTTATTAAAGTTTTGATTGATTCTAAAACCAACTGACCCCAACCGAGTAGATGTTGCCAGATCCTAATGTTAGTAGTTAGGCTCGCTGTTTGAGCATTGTTAAGATTTCATCTTTACAGGACTCCAGCTGAAGACGGCAACAAGGCGTCACTCGGATAGAACATCAGTTGTAAGGAAGACAACTGAGCATTCACAAGATGAGCATTCAAAGTGGAAGATGGAAAAGTCATCTAAGCATTGAAAAAGGGGGAAGTTACGTTCAAGAGAAGTTGCAATTGAACATCAGTTGTAAGAAAGACAACTGAGCGTTCGTTCATCAGATGAGAAGTAGATAGGGGAAGAGAACATCAGATGAAAGAAAGTCATCCGAGCGTTCAACCCAACTGATCAGATACAAGGAAGACAACTGAGTGTTCAGTTTCAGAACATCAGTTGTAGGACCTCAAACCAAGAAGATCAACAACATGAAGTTCAAATCAGCTGAGAGTTCAACTGTTAGCATTCAGACAGAACATTAGCTGAAGAACCAGTCAGATATAGATCGAAAATCTCAACCAACCTCTCCTTGATAAAAGTATGACGTTGAGATTTGAATTTCAAATTTGGAAGTCACGTGAAGGTTTGACTCTCTGTCATTACCTCATTTGGCCCAACACAAGGCTGTCTCAGATGGAAAGCAGAAGCACGTAGTTGCCAAATCCGGAAAGTCTGCAGAGATGAGAGACAAGCCATCGCTATCAAAGAACAGAGATCAACAACTCTTCCAACGGCTAGTTGATTCTCTCCGCCTATAAATAGAGGCATTCATTCACACACTATGCATAAGACACACACGAGACGAGACAGACAATTGCAAAGAGCGAAAGAAAGAACTAAATTCCTTACTCGAGCTGAATTAGATTTAGTCTCTTAGAACATCACTTGTTGAGAGTTCCAGAGTTATAAATTTTGTCTAAGTGTCTTTAGATCCAACCTTGAGAACATCACTTTGTGAGAGTTCGTAGAGTGTTAGATCATAGCTCACTTCTTGTTCGAGCTATTAGTTGGAACCCATTCTTTCACCTGAAAAGGTTTTAGGACCCTACTCTTCCCGTAACTGAGTAGATAGGTTGTTTAGTACCCGAAAACTAAACTGTAAGGTTGATAAGTACCCGCAAACTTATCCTTAATGGTTGCAAAGCCCACATAAGCTTTGTGGTTTTTCCAGAAGAACTTGGACTGAGTTGTGTGGACTCACAACTCCCCGTGGACGTAGGAGTTCTCTCCGAACCACGTTAAATCTTTGTGTGTTGAGTTTATTTTCAGTTATCTTATTGCATATTCAACTGACTATCTAACATGCATACAAACTGCTTTATTCATCAACTGTTTTGGTTATTGACCAACCGTGCATATCAGCGTGAGTAAATTTATACGAGTTAATTTCCACCACATTCCGCACAACACATCACTTCCAACCGAGTGTTTCTTACTCGGTTGTGATTCCAACTGAGTTGCATTACTCGGTTGAGTTATTTTTAGGGGGTTGTTTGAAAAAGTTTGATCTGGTGTATTCCCTCCCCCATACATCAGAACTCGTATCGGGACTATCAACATTCAATACCTGACAGATTAATAATAGAAGTGTTACTAATGAAATTAGATGTTGAAGCATCAAAAGAAACATTTGATAAGATGTTTAAAGAAATGTTACCTTCAAAGTTCAATGCAAAAGTAAGCTGATCGTCCAACTCATCTTCAAAATCATCAAAACTAGAGTTAATTACAATTTGTTCAGAGCTTCTAATGTTTCTTCTTCAAAACCATAATTTTTAGCAGCTAATGCAAAGAAAAGTATCGAAGGAGAATCAATTTTGTCAATTTTCTCAACTTCTTCAAAAGTTAAATCACACCAAGTTAGTTTGGATGCTAAAGCCATTGTGTGACCAATATCAAAATCAATACTATCATTAGTGACAATGAAATTCGATGAAGGCTAAAAAATATTCTCACATCATGACTAACTTTGACATTAGAGAAAACTGCAATATCAATATTATTCATATTCGAAATATCAGAATCAACATTCATGTTACTGTTGTCAACAACATGGTGAATACTAACATTATGAAGTTTGTCACCAACTCCTGCAGCAACACTAGCATTAGTGTACATAACATCACAATCATTTCCACCAATGCAATTAACACCGCCCAAGGTGAAAACTGAAGTGTTATCTTCAATAGGTGTAGTCACATCAAGATCGTCAACTTCAATTCATGATTCATCAAACAACATAACATCATTCAGATCTACTAAAGCATCAATCATCTCATCATCAGAGAAATCATCTTCATCAATCTTTGCAAGGAACAATCTAGGAGCATACTCGATTTCTTCAGTTTCCACATAATTTGTATTCCCTTCAACCATAGTATTCATGTTCTTTTGCATCCGTCTACACACCGTGGGGCACTCATTTGCATAATGTCCCATTCCAGAGCATTCTCTACATTAAATTGTATCAATGTTAGGCGATGTGTTTCTGATATTCTCCTTAACAACAGTTTTAACAGGAGACGAAGTGGAAGATGACTCAACTTTTTTCTTCATCCGTTTGAGAATAGAGTTGAACCTCTTATTTAGCTTGACAATGCTCGAATTTTCCTCATCAAGAGGTTCCAAGTCAGAACACTCAGATTCTTCTTCCTCATTAGAAGTTTTCATAGAATCAACATGAAAGGCAACACTCTTTCTGTTAAATCAATCCTTTTGTTGATTCAAATTCATTGCAAAAGTGAGTAAAATACTAAACAATTCACTTATTTGAAGCCTTGAAACATCTTTGGCCTTCTCAATTGCAGAGATTTTAATATTAAATCTTTCAGGTAAAGATCTCATGACCTTACTAACAACACGATCGTTGCTAATTGGTTCACCAAGAGCAACAACTTTATTAACAATTTCAAAGATCTTGTCAGAGTATTAGGGGTGAGCACGGAACCGACCAAACCGACAAAACCGGCCGAACCGATAGGTTTTGATCGGTTCGGCCCGGTTTTTGTAAGTATCGGTTGTTGGTTCGATTTTTAAAATTGCAAAAATCGGTTCTCGGTTCTCGGTTCGGTTTTGCCGAAATTTATTCGGTCGGGCCCCAAACCGACCGAATACATGATATAAAATAATACAAATATATATTTTATAGAAAATTAAAAACAAAACAACCATATTATCATTTCAGTTAATATGTTTCAACATCATAATTGGACAAAACAAAGCAAGTGATAAAGCATAAGCTAACGGAAACCATATCTACACATGATTTGTAGACATATTATTGTAGCAGGTTTTTTTTTAATTCTTTTTATTTTTTACTCGGTTCAAATAAACCGACCGAACCGACCGAATATTTTCGGTCCGGTGCAAAGTCGGTTTATGCTACCTTCTCGGTTCGGTTCGGTGCAATTTTTTTTGACTATTCGGCTCGCAGTTCATCAAAATTTGGTCGGTTGGTTGAACCGACCGAAAGTTGCTCACCCCTACAGAGTATGTAGAGATTGATTCATCTTCTAACATCCTCAAATTTTCGAACTTAGTTATGAGCATTCTCAACTTAGTTCTCTTCACACTTTCAGAACCTTCACATTGTTCCTGCAAAATGTTCCAAGCATCACAAGCCTCCACACAGTTCGAAATCAACCAAAAAGACGGTACATCAACAGAAACAAAAATTGCATTCAAAGCACGAGAGTTGTAGTTAGAAACAATTCTCTCGTTAGCAGTCCATTGTCCCTCAGAGGTCAATGTCAAACCACCATCAACATTAGTGCGTGGTGCAACCCAACCATTAACAACAGAAAGTTATGCTCGTTCGTCAATAGATTTGATGAACATTCTCATGCGTGACTTCCACAAAGGATAGTTCATTCCATTGCTATCCAAAATAGAGGGTCTTCCCGTAACATCCATGTCATAATCTGCACACAGAATCGAAACTTAGTATATCAAGTTGAGGCGATACCGCCCGAGATTACAACAAAAACAATAATCTGTGTTCAAAACAAGAGAACGTTAAATTACATGTTAACAACATCAAATTTAACACGCAGCGGATATTAAATTAAAGAACACAAACAAATAACTTTGTGGCATTATGTAAACAAAAGAGTAACGTTAGATCATTTGTTAATAACTTTCGATCTAACATGTAGCGGAATAAGTAAATAACACAATGAAATACTTTTTGATAGGTGATTAAACCTGTCGGCGCCTTACAGCTAAAAACTATATTGAAACCAAAGATTACAATACAGAAACAATAAAAAGAACATTCGAACTTTGCAGCCAACAAGACTTCAAATATCGAATGACTAGAAGATTGAATCTAAACCTAGACTAATCTACTAACACAACATGTTCAAAACTTTACAGCCTATGAATCTGCCTAAGTAAAGAACATTGAAAGAAGACTAATCTAACAAGAGACTAATCTGAATAAGACTACCTACTTTCGTGTTAGGTTCCTTCGCACTTCACCAAGTTTCACATTTGGAAGATTTCACAATCTTCACTTGTGTGATGAATTGCTTGCGATGTTACTAACACTCGTGTAGGCAGAATGACAACAACTGAAACTATAATTTGCAGATAGTTCTTGAATCAAAAGGCGCAACGTTGGAAATGAACATTTGCAATATTTATAGTCCTCCTTATGTTGAGCAGTTTATTTCCACCCTCTCAACATTTGGACGTTAATAACTCCTGCTATCCATTTCATTCCAGTCGGTTTATATAAGAGTGGATGAAGGCGGTTACGTGTCAGTTACAACCCATGATCTCCCAACATGTCATGTGTTGAAACTTTCTTGCACTTCATTCGGATCCAACTCCTTCGTTACAACAACCGTCCTTCAGCTATTTGTTTATCTACACAATATTTATATAGAAAAGGAAAATAAATAATATACAATTAAATAATTAATATGATTTTAATTGACACCAAATATGTTAGTAACATATGTTACCAACAATCATATTGACATAATTCGTCAGTTTAAAATCTAACAGATATATTTCCAAAATAATACTTTCAGAGTGTTGTTCTTTAGAATCTATTAATGTGATTACATAAACAATAATTTAGATGATATTTTATTTATATAGGGGGTTCAGATGCATTTCACGGTAATAATCAAGATTTCAAGAATTTGTTTTAAGAGGGACACATGCCGATGGTTATTGGTTTGCAAAATTTAGTCGTCACCCACAACATAAAATACAGAACCACAGCTTCACAAATATAAAGCAATTATCATAGAGAAACAAAAGTTTTTGTTGAGGGAAACTTTTTCTGAACAGATTTTTAGTCATTAACTAGGATTTACTCCTATTACACATGGCTTATTGGCAACAATGATTATGGACATTCATTATTAAAAATAAAAGTTTAAAAAGAATTATACTATATCCTAATTATGAAATGTTCAATCATAATAGATCAATGAAAAAACTAATATTTTTACATTTTGGTTGACAATTACAAATTTGCACTAACATCTATAGTAATTGAACAATTTTAATAGTGAAAATGATCTTTAAGTGTGGAAAACAAGTGAGAAGAGAGATACTGGAAAATAGAAACAATTATTCATTGAGAATATGTAAAGCCCTACAATTTGATACGCTTCAAGTAGACTTTGAAGATGCTCTCTTCTTCTTCTTCATCTCAACTTCAAACTCTTGAATCCTCAATTTCCCGTTCATTCTCTCCCACAATCCGATCTTACCTCTCCCGAAGTCCGTTACCTCGCTGCAGAATAGTTCGCCGTGGTTCTGCGCCGACGTCCATTCGCTCAATTTCATCGGCTACAACCACCATTATGGCCTCCGCATTCAAGCCAGAGGAATCTAGAGTTCCACCTGCAATTCCGCCACCAATCCCTCTCCTTACCAAGGCAAGTTTATGTTTAACTTCTTTATTTGCATTTTTTTTTTAATTTGCCAGCAGATTTTTTAAATACGTATGTTTTGCTCAAATTTGGGGTTTTGTCATTTCGGATATGCGAATTTTACCCTTGTTTTTTGGATTTTGAGATTTGAAGTACATTGTAAATATTCCACAAAAATATAGCACTGCCTACTCCATAATTCGTTTGCAAGGCTATCAGACTGAAATGAGCTCGCCTCTAAATAATTTGTAATTTATCGCTTGGGCAGTGCGTAATTTTTCTTGAAGACTGTATTGCTGATCCTATATGGCTTAATGTGGTCTTCTGTTATGTTTTGTTTCTCGTGATAATGTATCTAATTTAAGATGATTTATTTCTTTCCACTTAGAGAGGATAGAGAATTTATTAAAATTGGGTGCATTGGCAAATTTTCTGCTGCTTATTTCAGTTCAAGATTGCACTTTGCCAGCTAGCAGTTACTACCGACAAGGAAAAAAACATTGCTCATGCTCGTAAAGTGATTGAGGATGCTGCAGCAAAGGGTGCTCAGCTGATTCTTCTTCCTGTAAGTTGTACTGAGCTATGTAATTTTTTGCTGCTTTCATGTAATCAGTTTTCTACCATTTTATTTCGTAGTACATTGCTAGTATTAACTTGCCAATCTTTAGTTCCAATTGGCATAAAATTGAATCTTGAATCCTATTAAGTTTTGGTGACTACGAACAATTTTTGCCGGAGTACTTCAAACCCCGTATATCAATTCAGTAATTATTAGTTAAAATGTTTCCAGCAAATCTTGATTTGAAATGCTAAATATATTTTTCATCGCTTTCGTTTGGTGTCAGGAAATATGGAATAGTCCATATTCAAATGATAGTTTTCCAGTATATGCAGAGGACATTGATGCTGGTGGTGATGCATCTCCTTCAACTGCCATGCTATCTGAACTATCTCGTAGTCTGAAGATCACAATAGTTGGTGGTTCCATCCCTGAACGAAGTGGTGACCGATTGTACAATACGTGCTGTGTCTTTGGTACAGATGGAAAGCTCAAAGCTAAGCACAGGAAGGTACATGTTCTTTTCCTAAAGAAAAATTTAGAAAGACATGATCATTTGTTCAAAATCATTCAGTGATTTGCTTAGATCTTTCAACTTCTTGGAAAGGCTTATGTGGTGAATGGTTATTGAATATCCTTTTATTGTTTACAGATTCATTTGTTTGACATTGATATTCCTGGAAAAATGACTTTCAAAGAATCAAAGACTCTTACAGCAGGGGAAACTCCCACCATCGTAGACACAGGTTTTGTGTCTCTTCTCAATCTATATAATTAAATAACTTCATTTCATTATGAAATTCAATATATGTATTTGTTATTGGAAGCATGGTTACTATGTTCGAATTTTGATAAATTATGAAAGATTTTGCGTGGAAGATTATGAACACAGTCCTTTAAGGAGTTTTCATTTTTTTTTTTACTTACACTACTGATTTTTCTTAGCATTTCTTGAAGTTGCTTTTTGTGTTGTTGTTGAAGTTATGAACCCTTAAAACTTATAACTTGAAGTTAAATCTTTGAATATCTGAAGCTCTTTAGTTTTATTCTGAATGGATTTTCTCTTTTTCCTCGTCAATCAATTGTCCTCATTCCATATGCAGAGAATGTTAGGATTGATTGCTTTTCATTTCAAGTTCGGATCAATGATATTTCTTGTGGTTAAAAATTGCAAAAGCCTGTTAGTGGACCTATAATTTTAATGATGCTCCATGATTCAGAAAGTCATAACATCGTTATATGCTCATTGGGTCCTGCATTTGTTGAGGGAATATTGCTGCCTCCTTAGATTTATTTCTTCTTATTTAATGTGCATCGTAATCATCTCTATGAGGAAAACCCGAAATAAGCTGTTGTATGCTCATTATTACTAACACTTTGTTACTGCGACTGGATTGGTTGACTAAAACTATCCAATATGATTTTTGCTTAGTGAGGTTTTCTTGTGACTTGTGTACTACAGCCTCTGCAGTATGAACATTTACTTCAGCTTCTCCAGTGTGTAACTAGCATCTATTTTATGTAGATGTTGGGCGTATTGGTATAGGCATATGCTATGACATTCGATTCCAAGAGCTAGCTGCTATATATGCTGCCAGAGGTACGGTGACTTGTAACTATGAGGTTACCTATAATTTTTACCCAATGATTATTTTGTTATACATTTACAAGGTCACACTATTTTTGCTCAAAGACCTTGGATTGCCCTTTCGGCTTATAAATTCTTTTATGTTTTGTATTGATTTAATCTCTATTCATGATTCATAATTGCATGAAAGAATTTACATATATCTATACATGCTGGGAATGTGATTGGATTTGAACACAGAACAAACAAAAATGAGGTACAAGGTGCAACAAAGTCCAGAAAATGGATACAAAACTTCTTAAGTAAACTTGCATATAGAATCCTTTTGCTATTAGTATTAGTTAGTACTTAGTACCTTGTGAGACTGATTGTACATACACCATAGTAAAAATGGTCTTTAGCTTTTGTTATCTATTACCTTGTCACGTAAGCATTTAACTTCTTTTATACAGAGGAAGATGCAGTTTTCCTATAGTTATAAACAAAATCTAAGTTTATCATTAGAATGACAAGCAGGGAAGGGGATGGAGAGGTGACATATGGTTATCTTTCTTTTTTCTTTGAGACATTGGCTTAGGTTTGGGCAGGCGGGAGTTTTCCATTGTAGATTTGCAAGTTCAGTGTAAGTTATCTTTGTCATTCAATCTGCTGTTGTCAATTACCCTTAACTACATCCATTAACCTTACACACTTAGGATTGGCATAAGTTGAACTTTAGTCTTCACTCTTCAGCTGCCTCATTGGTTGCACTCTCACTTGTGTACTGTCTTGCGAGATACCACGTCTATCTTCTTGCTAAGTCTTATTTTTCTGGTTTTATTTGCTGAGAGTTATCTCCATTAGTTCTGCAACAGATCAAATGCATATTCATCTAGCAATTCTATGTCATTTTGATTACTGTACTCAATTCCTTTTTGTTCTAGTATTTTTATGCACATGGGATTGAGGAACCTAATTGCCTCCCTTTTCTTCTTTGATAGGCGCTCACTTGCTTTGTTATCCAGGGGCTTTTAACATGACTACTGGCCCCCTTCATTGGGAGTTGTTGCAGCGGGCAAGGTAACCCAATGACCTAGCTTCTGTATTACAAAGTTGTGTATCCTATGTTTTGATACTTATTGTGAGGGATTGCCTAGGTTGGTTGAACTAGCTAATTTTCCGCATTTCACATTAGATGACAGGCAACTATTTTCAGTTTCTAAATTGCCTGTGTTTCATTTTGTGTATGACGCTGTTGGTAAGAATATGATCAAAATATATCGACACAGTCCTCTTAAAGCCTAAATATATATAGTGGTCTGTTTATGGCTTGATTAGAAGAACGAGTCTTTAAATGTCTAGAGTTTATGTCTGTTTGACATGATAACAATATGAACCTTCTTGTGATTATATTTTCTAGCACGAGCCTTTAACATGTATAAATTATAATGTAATGCTTGTGGTGGGAAGTTAGCCTACCAGTTTTTTAATGATCAGTTAGCCCACCATTCATTTAATCCTTTCCATATACGCTTTGAGTAGTCACATGCAAAGAACAAGTGAGCCAGGCTCTCCCTTTCATTTTCACATAAACTATAAGTTGGCTCACATACAATACCAATCTCATAGAGCATTTTTAGATGTATTAATTATAATGAATGTTTTGGCCTGGTCAAACTAGTGTCATGGGAATTGCGAAATTAGTTTGTGCAATTCTTTTTTCTGGTTTTGGGGGGATGGTCTCAACTATTTTTACTGACACAGTTGCTTTGCTTCTAAATGTTCAGGGCAGCAGATTGCCAGGTATTCTTTTATTTTTATTTTTATTTTTATTTTTATTTTTATTTCTATTATTATTATTATTATTATTATTATTATTATTATTATTATTATTATTATTATTATTATTATTATTATTATTATTATTATTATTATTATTATTATTATTATTATTATTATTATTATTATTATTATTATTATGATGTGCTTCTGACTGCTTAATTTGGTTTGACATAACTCCATTGAGTATTGACATGATACAGTGGGCCATAAATCTGTACACCCCATTTTATGTTCTACAATTCTCAAAGTTCATTTTTCTCTGACTGTCTGACAAACTTATATGGATTTTATTGGTTTCAGATTAAATCATTTTTTAAACTAGACATGAAAATTGAGTTTTAGAACGAAATTTAGACCCTTAGTGAAGCTTGTAGATGTTTCCAACACGAAACAGTTTATTTTCCATGAGATATGCATTTGTAAACTCATGTGACTTTTCAATCAGATTTTCTAATTTTTGTGCTTTCGGTAGCTCACAGTACCTATGAGCGTTTTTTCTCATGCGTATGGAACCTAGGCAATTACTGAGTGAATCTCCATTTCGTAAAAATTCGTTGTATTTTTCTGTCATTAGTACCTGACTGCAAGCAACATTTGTTTTTTTTTTTTTTATTCAAGTGTTTGCATTTATTACATGATTGCATTTGAGTGAAATCCTGCCAAGATTACTCGAGTTGTTAATGAGTCTTCATAAGCATTAAAAAGAAGTTTGCCTGTAATTTGTTATACAAGGGTAGAAGGATGCCTATGTTCTCTTCACTAGATCATGTAATGACTCCTTATATCAATTTTGAAAATCAAATTGATAAGCATAACATTTTAATTTCTTATTATGTCTTTATCTTTAGTTACTAATCATTTTCCAAAAATCTGCAAATGCTCTAATTTAGACATCTAATCCTGAATGGAGTAAGCTAGTGCTTATTTAATCCCCAAATTTGAGTATATAATTACCTAAACATGTTCATGGTAAAGTACGCCAGTGTCGATTCAATGCATCATGTATGCACTGTAAGAACCATAAAATTGACCCATCATAATGAACTTGACCTTTATCATGATTGTAACTGGTCATATATGTACATATTTTGCCATAAATTGACCAATTATGTATATGAATGCATGCGAACTGAATTGGTTTGCTTATTTTCTAACAGCTGTATGTAGCAACTTGTTCACCAGCTAGAGACACTGGTTCCAGTTATGTGGCTTGGGGGCATTCTACTCTTGTTGGGCCGGTGAGTCTGCACTTAGTTTAGGCTAAAGATTTACCTGAAAGTTATGGTTTTCAAAGGACTAACCATCAACCTTCAGGTTCTGCTCGGAGGCACTGTTGTAAAGCAAAACTTTCTTTTGCATTTGCAATTATTTATGACTGACTAATGGATAAAGTAAACTATATCTGGCAGTTTGGTGAAGTTCTTGCGACCACAGAACACGATGAGGCGGTAGTCATATCAGAGATCGATTATTCCCTTATTGAGCAAAGAAGGTAACATTGCTCGTGTACAATAGTAGAGCCTTACATTGTGCATTCCTTTCATTATTTCATTCATGCATGAACGTATAATTGACTGTGTAATTCATTTATGGAAAATCATTCTCGTTCACTAAAATAAATAAATTAGAACTTGTCCTTTGCATCCCTGGATTTCTTCTCTTTATATGTCTGTCCTTTTCCGTCATGCTTTTGTAGAATATGTTCGCGCTAGTTAGTTAAAGCCTTGTACCAATTTGGCCAGATTCAAAATCTGACTCTCATTCGTCCATCTCCGTTCTAATCTATTTCTTGTCGCGTTTCAGAACTTACCTTCCATTCCAGAAGCAACGACGGGGAGACCTGTACCAGCTCGTCGATGTCCAGAGACTTAGCTCTACAAAAACCGGTTAAGATTTCTTCATTTACTCGACGAGAGAAAGATAACTAACTGGTAACCGGAACAGCACCAGCCAAATCCATCAACTCTAGGCAGGCTTACTTCAATGCTTGTGGAAGGTATAAATTTGTCGATGCAAATTAGCTACTTATGCAAAAACGGAAAGCAGCGCAATAAATGTATCCTAATTCGATATGGATTATTATAATTATTATGGTTTTTTTTCCCAATCAATCCATGTGGGAAAATTTGCTGTGGAATTTGTGAAAGTGGCATGCCTCGACTGAAAATAGAAGTTAATAGTCTCTCTCTCTCTCTCTCTCTCTCTCTCTCTCTCTCTCTCTCTCTCTCTCTCTCTCTCTCTCTCTCTCTCATGTAAGGTGGGGTGAAGGTCTGATGTTAATCTGGCACAAGACATGACTTCGTGAAGTCTCATGATTGTGCTGGCTGATACTCAAACTACACCATTTCTTGATTTAATTCAGTGTCTCAACCTAACAGAATATTGCTAATGTGTAGGATACCATTGCTATTCAATTCTGTCTCTACTTGATAACGGCTCTCTCTCTCTCTCTCTCTCTCTCTCTCTCTGGTAGGATACATTTTTTATAGAAAAACGAACAAAATTCAAGTTGCTGTCAGTACTAGGCGAAATTAAAGGAATGGCCACTACAAGACAAGGCATGAAGATATGGGTTTTTTAATCTTGAAGTAAATGGAAACTGAGTCATGGGCAAGCAAATTTTGATGGGGTAATTCATTAAGATTGCTGTGTGGTACATATAAGAGGTAGAAACGGTTTTAGGTGTAGGGACCCAAAAAAAGACACGTTAAATCAACTTATGAGTTATGACTTGTTTTGTCAAAATAAATTTGGAAATGAGATATGTTCTTATCGAGGAAACGAGGTGGGTCACTCACTTGTCATACCTATAATTTTTTAAAGGAAATTTAAGAAGTACATCCATTTTTACAAAAATAATTCATAACAAAGGTTAAGAAATGAGTTGCTTATAATACAATTGGAAAGAAAAAATAATTTTTACAAATGTATTTCCATCAAGCCATTAGGAGCGGGAAATAGAGGTAACTTTTTTTATGCCACATAATGTGGAAGTTAAAATTTATGTTGATAATATTGATTGTCTGTTGTAAGGTAGTTGGTATATGAAACTAATTTGTAAGGACGACTAAACAAGTAAACAGAAACTAAACTTTTGAGACAAAAAAATTAAACAAAACGAAACTTAAATTTTCGATTTCTATATTTTTGATCAACCCAAATTTTTGTCTTTGTCTCGTTCAATATATGTACGCTGCAAATTACTCAAGAAATATTATTTGTTGAAAAGCCTGCAATAACAAATTCAATTTACAAGGTGTTGATAAAATCTAAAAATGAATGTATTGCTCATAAAAATACCTACTCCATCATTAGACCATAAAAAACTACTCCGCTTATTTTGTCTAACTTCCCTTTAATGTATGTTCTATTCAATTTGTCATATAATAAGTAGTGGGAACTTCCCACTTCCTATCTTTTTACTTTTATTCTTAATTTCCGTGCCTAACAGTAAGAAAACAAAATGAGGAGGAGAGAAGTAGTATTGAATTTGATACTCGAGTGAGTGGCACACCCCGGGCCCCATCTCCTCCTGCAATGCAACCCCACATCCCCACCCAAAGACTAAGGTAGCATGAGCATAAGTCATGACTATATTATGCTCTTCAATTTTCCAAAAGCTAATAACAACCATTTTCTTTCTCCAATTATTGTTCCCTCCCCAAGATCCAAGCCTTAACATTTGGCTTTCCCACTCTCTCTCTCAATTCTCAAATACACTTCCTCTCTGTTCTCTCCTCTGTTTTCACTTCCACTTCATCTCTTTCCCTCCTCTGCATGCATACAAACCTATTAATTCTTTCCAATAACTTTCTTTCTTCCACCAAATCTCCAAGAAATGGCTATGTGGGAGAGACACACACAAAAGCTATGCCCCAAAGGGCCTTCCTTCTCCTCCTCTCTCCTCGACGCCATCTACCACTCCACCGACGAAACCCGACACTCCCACAAACCCCAACATCATTTCACACGTCGGAACCAGCCCGAAAACGACGTCGAAAGCCTCCGACGCGCCATCATGATCGAGAAATGGATCGAAACCTACACCCCCCGCCACTTCCCCTCCAACTCCGCCTCATCAACGGATTCTAGTGTCTTCTCCTCCGAAAACGACTCCAGCCCTAAATCCTCACTCAAGCACAAAACTATCGATCAAGCTCAGACTCAGCCGCCTCCTCCCGCCAAGAGGGACGGGAGGTTCACGAAGACGAAGACGAGGGCGCAGAAGATCTACGGAGACTTGAAGAAGGTGAAGGAGCCCATTTCACCCGGTGGCAAAATCTCCAACTTCTTCAACTCCATTTTCAGCCCTAGAAACTTGAAAACAACACAATGCCTCGACGAATGGAGCTCCACGACGTCGATGAGGAAGTCGAAATCGATGAAGGACACCACGACATCATGTTCATTAACTTCAAGATCATGCTTGAGCAAAAATGCTTCGTCGAGGGGCAGCAAATCGAAGAGGTCCGTTCGATTCTGCCCCGTTAACGTGATTGTGGGTGAAGACAAGAGTATTTACGACGACGAATTCGCCATGAAGAAGAATTTGGATAGTTTTAGGCTGTTTGAGGCCAAGAATATGAGGAAATATGAAGTTAGAGATTATTATCATAATGAGCAAGATTTGGACGCTGTGAGCTGCGCTAGCTCTGATCTGTTTGAGCTCGAAAACATCGGTCGAGTCGAGATCGGAGCGTGTGAAGAAGAAGAGCTGCCGGTGTATGAAACTACGAGTCTTGAGATGAATCAGAGCATTGCTAAAGGTGGATTGGTAATGTAGCTAGGAAATTTATATATTTGGATTTTTTTTTTATTATTCAATGTAGACTTACTTGAGTCATAATGCTTATTGTCTCGAGTTTTTAGCATATAGTAGTGCTTTAACAATAAGGATTCTTTCCTAAGAAAAAAACAATAAGGGTTCTTGTTTGAATTTGCATTAACTGATAACTTCAAGCTTGGTTGAATTGATTTTATTATTCAAATAGTTGATCTTACTTGAGTCATAATAATGCATATTGTCTCGAGTTTTTAGCATATATTAGTGCTTTAAGAATATGGATTATTTCCTTTGGAAAAAAAAAAAGACACAATTAAGGATTCTTTCCTTTGAAAAAAAAAAAACAATTAAGGATTCTTGTTTGAATTTGCATTAACTAATAACTGTAAGCTTGATTGAATTGATCCTACCATTATTCAATTGGTTGATCTTGGGGTTTTTTTTTTTTTTTTTTTTTTGAATGAAAATT
This sequence comes from Schizonepeta tenuifolia, assembly GCA_029490685.1. Lineage (NCBI taxonomy): Eukaryota > Viridiplantae > Streptophyta > Magnoliopsida > Lamiales > Lamiaceae > Schizonepeta > Schizonepeta tenuifolia. The sequence continues at coordinate 83,401,386 of CM055957.1, forward strand.
TGATGGGAGAGTGATATTTTCTTGATAATTTTTTAGTAATGTATGTCACATATTATGTGATATGGAAAAGTGGAACAAAGGAAAACGAGAGTCACAATTCTAATGATGGGTGATTATTTTTGTCTTTGGATTGAAGAAAATATGATATGATGTGCTTTTGCTTTTATGAGGCTACAACGTGGGCAAGATTATGATTGTCTTTGTGGAATTTTACAGTAGGGAACATATAGATGGCGACTATTTTCAAACATTTTTATTTTGTTGGAATAATTAAGTATTTTGATGATTTTTGAACATATTTAAGTTTTAAGTGTTGGGATTTTATTTCACTTAAAAAGACAAACGAACCGTAAAATTGAAAGTTGCATCTTTCTTGAAAAAGTTGACTTTATGTGAAAGCAGACGCCAATATCAAAGCAGCTCAAACATTTTGAAAACAAAATAGTAATTTAGTTTTCAAGAATGATGGGCGTGGATTGGAATAGTGCCATTCACACGATTGAATGCTAAAAGTTTGATTAAATATTCCACGCCACATCAATTTTATTCATCACTACTATCAATTTCTATTGACTTATGATATTTTGCTACAGATTTTGACATTTTGTACATACATTTTCATCATGTGAATATAACTCAATATCATCCACTAAAAATCAATTTAATTTCTAAATTGATATGTTTCTTGAATTAGACAATTGTGAAAGCTATAAATATTGTACACAGTTTACTCCTAAGCGACAATTTGTCTTTTTTTTTTCTTTAGTTAAATCTAATTAAAGTAATATTAAATTTTAACTGTGGATTACTAAACCATAATTATGGATTGCATTTTCAATAATCTCTGCGACTTGGGAAACGAATCAGTAGAAGAATCATAGAAGTACGAAACAAACAATGAAACACCAAAGCATAATCATAGTGACTAATGAAGATGCCATTTGAAATGCTTTTAAAACCTTTATAAATAGAAACATGTTTACAAAATAATACTACAATCTTGTTCTTGCCTCAACCTTAGATTTGCTTTGCTTCATGTCCCATTTTCCCCAATAAAAAAAAAGGAGGTAAAAGCCCACAAAATCAATGCCAATTATTGCTAAATAAAAGCGAAAATAATTCAAAGTATTTCGAAATATGAATATGAATAATTTGGTAGCTGGAAGATTTGTCTGCTATTGAGTAGTGATCAACAATGAAGATCAATGCCAAATCGAAGACTTTAGGTGACACACCCACAACAAAAAAAAAAATATTTTTTTTTGAGAATAAAAATAAAATAAAAATTGATACTACTATTATAGAGAGTGGACGACTGTATGTAGAAATAGGCCCCATTTAGGAATCTCACTAGCTAGTCAAAATATGGGCATTCCAAGCACATGCGATACAACTTTTCGCACCCACAAAAAGTGGACTTAAACAGTTTAATTTTATCTCTTTTCAAACTTACTACTAATACTTTATTTGAATCCTCCACCAAACCATAGAAAATTGTTTCATCTTCGATTTTATTTCAAATCCATATCTCATCTTAGTTAACGGCAAAAATATTGTGTTAGCTTAATGATACTTGTCAATATAGAGATAGTCATATAATCTAACTGGATGGAATAAACCATCATAATTACCAATCTTAAATTTAGGAGATTGTTGCATATGGTTAATAATCCAACATAAGCAAATAGAATATATTTCACCAATTGGCAATAGAAGATTTTATGTGAATTAAATTTATTCTTACAATTTTATCCATAAAATTGTAAAAGAATCTGATTAGAATAATACATGGATTAACTGCAAGAGGAAAGAGATCTAAATGCAATTCACAATTAATATTATTGAAATCCAATGCTGGTTGTAGTGTATAGTTGCAGTAAAACCGCGCAATCACAATTAATATTATTGAAATCCAATGCTGCTTGTAGTGTATAGTTGCAGTAAAGCCGCGCAATCACAATTAATATTATTGAAATTCAACTTAACGAAATGAAACACTGCTTATAATAGAATAATAATGTTATTAAAAAAAATGGAATTAGAATAGGATGAATCAAGTAAACCAAATGAAAATTTCGTTAACACGGTTGTTGAGTTGATCAAAGGGGGAATTATAGGCTGCAACCATGAACACATCGCCGGCAGCTGCCCGTTGGTAATCAGGGCTCGATTTCAGGCTTTTCTTTAGGGCATCCAATTGTGTGGAGATGGTGTCGTCGCTAATTAAACCGGTGAACCTTGTGACAGCTACATATTTTAGTTTTTCGATGGGTACAACTGTTATGCCTATTTCATTTGTCAGTGGTTGAGGGGCGAATACTTGGTTACTTTTAGGCAAATAAAAGTAAACCATGTAGCTCGAATTAACAACGCGTACAAGAACCGGTGACGTCATGTTGATCGTCATATGTTCACGATTTTGCCCCTTGTAGTAATCCAACAACCTGCCATGCACCAACACAAATTATGTTAATAGTGTAGATAAATTTTAGAAAATTAAAACTAGATCGTTGTCAACAATATTATTATTATTTGTTTTTTTTATTTTTCTGTATCCGGCGTTAAGAAGATCATACAAGCTGTGTGAAGTAGTTTTGAAATCTCATATGGAAATTAGAGTAGGTAATTTAAAGAGGGACTCACATTTTAAAACCTTTACCAGCACCGTCCTCGTAGGAGTTGGAGGGAATGGTTGGACTGTACGCCCATCTAGCTTCTGTATAATTTCTGATTTCAAATTCATTCTGAGAATGAACTACGGTATATACTGGGCACTCGTATCCCTCGCCTTTGCATTTTGAGGCAACTAAGCAGAGATAGATCACCAAACAACAAACTGCTGTTCTTGTTGACAACATCTTTACTAAGTTGGCTATAACAAATAATTAAGGACTTGATATTGTCTCCTATATGCATTTAAGTGAAAATGATAGGACTATAATTATATAGGAAAATGGGGATTTTCATTTTCTTACCATACTATTGGAAGGAAACGTTTTATTTAATGGTAAAAAAAAAACCACAGAGCATTGGAAGGAAATTAGGTTGTTGGAGATAATGAATCAGATTAATCAGTTCTAGTAATATCCAACTCTAATGAGTTGATCTTTTCCATAGTTTTTGTGGGTCGATTGCTTAATTTCATCCTGAATTTGTATCATGTTATGACTCTTTATTTTTTTTATGTAACACGTCCTTTTTTAATTGGTCTTGAAAGTAATGTAATTATATATTCTTTAAGAAATTGCATATATCTATTCTCCAAACGATTTATAAAAAAAAATCTCTATATGATTATAGCAATGATAAACTTTGTTAAATTTTATCTCAATCTGAAAAACAATTACTTAAACAGACAATATATAATCAAGATTCCTATTTAATGAACTAGATATGGTAATGACAATCCCTAAATTTTAAGATTGGTAACTAAGATTTATTCCATACAAATAGAGTATATAATTATTTCCACATTTATCATTAATGTTATGGTAGAAGATGTCACACCCTAAACAAATTAAAGTCAAGTTCATTCTCTCATTTAATCAATCTCTATCTGTGTCATTCAAATTAGTCAGGCACGACGGCGTTTTGTAAGATATTTTTGCCTTAGATTATAATGTTGACATTCATTTTTACAATTTTACTTACAAAAACTATAGAGAGAATCCAATTTAGAATACATGAATTCATTGATTGTAAGAGAAATCCACATCATCTTCTATAATTAACTAGACATGGCAATGACAATCCCTAAATTTAAAATTGGTAACTAAGATTTATTCCACCATTGTTATCTTCAAATCAACACGTCATTAATCTTATATGAATGCAATAGGGGATCCAATCCAATTTATAATGATATGGAAAATTCTATATGATGTGGCATTAATGTGTCATGCCATCATGTCAATTATCTCTTAAAATTAAAATAGGCCCATACCCCTTCATAGTATCAAAGCCCAAGTTCACCTAAACAAATTAAAACCCAAGTTCATTAGCTCTCCTTTAATCAATCTCTCTAACCTCCTGTAATTTAGATTAGTCCGAGACGGCGTTTTATTAGATCTTTTTGCCTTGGATTATAATGTTGACATTTATTTTTACAATTCTACTTACAAAAAACTATAGAGAGAATCCAATTAGAATACATGGATTCATTGATTGTAAGAGAAATCCACAACATCTTGTCAATAACAACTTAAACAAAAACCTTGCAATCTTCATTAAAATTCAGCAAAATCGAAGAAATACATGCCTTATTTATGCAAATAAATAAATCATCAATCAAACCAAATAAAAACTTCATTAACACGGTTGGTGTGCTCATGGGGGGAGTTATATGCTGCAACCATCGACACATCGCCGGCAGCCCCCCGTTGGTAATCACGGCTCGACTTCAGACTTTTCTTTAGGGCATCCAATTGTTTCGGGATTACAACATCGCTAATCATACCGTGGAACCTTCTGACCGCTGCATACTTAAGTGCCGGCAAAGGTATATATATTTATTAGGTTAATTTCCTTGGTGAGTGGTTGAGGGGCGGACGCTTGGTAATTTTTAGGCAGGTAGAAAAAGACCGTGTAGCTCGAGTTATCAACACGTACTAGAACCGGAGATGTCATATTGATCGTCACATGTTCACTATTATTCCCCTTGTAGTAATCCAACAGTCTGCCAAAATGAATCACTGCATGCATTACATTCAATGCAAAGACACTACTTGTATACATTTGTACATATAAATTTTGAAGATGTATGGGAAATCATAAAGAGGGACTTACAATTTCAAACCTTTACCAGCAGCTGCCTTGTAGAAATTGGAGGGAATGGTGGGACCGTACGCCCATTTAGCATCCTTGTAACTTCTGATTTCACAATGTATTCTGGGCACTCATTTTTTGCACAATTTGGAGCTGCTTCGTATCCTTGACCTTCACATTTTGTTGCAACTAGGGAAAGACAGATGACTAAACAACAAATTGATGTGCTTGCTAACAACATCTTGACTAATTTGGCTATAACAAATAAGATTGTGATAATTTGTCTTCTACATGTAAGATGGGAGTGATAGGACTATATATATAGGCAGAAATGAATGGATGGGGGAGTTTTTTTACCATAATATTAAGGTAACTTAATGGTAATAATAACAGAGAATTAGAACGGTTCTTGGGGGTAATTTTAATGAATTGAATTGCTGTAATATCCAATTTTAAATTAATTAATGACTTTTATAGTATATGCATTGTGGTATATTTATTGCTTTAGTTGTTCCTCATTAAAGTAATTTCTCTGAATTTTGAGTTTTTTTTTTTAATATTTGTTATGTCATCTTTTTTTTCATTAAAGAAACATGTATTTTTATTTTTGAGAAGGAAAAAAAACATGTACGTATTTGAAAAGGTAATATTATCACTTACGTTGTTTGCTAATACAATCATATTTGGATTAGTATATGGACATAATTACGGAGAAGATACAACAGTAACGTCCATTTTTAAAATAGTTATTTTATAAAGTTGCCTCTTAAATCTTAAAAAATAATTATTATTTGGATTAGGATATCATTACTTTTCCTTTTTATCTTTTAAAACTATTATTATTACGTTTCCATACATCAGGTAAGGTGCTAAATGCATGTAAATGCATGTGCAGAAAAAAAAATTAGTAGGAATTTTGTACTAGTAAATTACCAAAGTAGTGCATATAAATTATAGGGGTGGTGGAAATTTGAATGTAGAAATAGGCCCCATTTAGGAATCTCACTAGCTAGTCAAAATATGGGCATTCCAAGCACATGCGATACAACTTTTTGCACCCACACAAATTTAACAGTTGATTTATCTCTTTTCAAACTTATAGCTAATACTTTATTTGAATCCTCTATCAAACAATAGAAAATTGTTTCATCTTTGATTTTTTTTTTAATCCATATCTCATCTTAACGGAAAAGTCAGCAGAAATAATATTAATTTTTGGCAAAATTGGATAAAAATACCCGACTGTATACCAAAATTTGGTTTTTTGACAAACTTTTTAATTGTAGCAAAAAATATATCAACCTTCCAATTTGTTGCAATGTATGTCCGGTGACGATTTCCGGCTAAATCGTTGCTGATGTGGATCTCCGGAAAGCTGAGATGGCAGGGAAAATTAGATAAAAATACTCGACCTTATACTGAAATCTGGTTTTTTGACAAACCTTTTAGTTGTAGCAAAAAATATAGTGACCTTTCAATTTGTTGCAATTTCCGTTCAAATTCAATTTGGAAAAAAATTTAGTGGTGACGTGTGCAATTCATAATGACATGACGTTTTGATTAAGAATTAGAAAAAAAAAAAATATATATATATATATATTTACACATCATTTAAAAATGGCAAAATTGGATACAAATACCCGACTTTATACCAAAATTTATTTTTTTGACAAACCTTTTAATTGTAGCAAAAAATATATCAACCTTTCAATTTGTTGCAATGTCTATCCGGTGACGATTTCCGACTAAATCATTGCTGATATGGATCTCCGGAAAGCTGAGATGGCAGGGAAAATTAGATAAAAATACCCGACCTTATACCGAAATCTGGTTTTTTGATAAACCTTTTAGTTGTAGCAAAAAATATAGTGACCTTTCAATTTGTTGCAATTCATAATGACATGGCGTTCAAAACGACGTTATTTTGATTAAGAATTATAAAACAAAAAAAAAAATTACACATCATTTAAAAATTCCACCTCATTTAAAAATATTACACATCATTTAAAAATATTACTCTTTATTTCTCTCACCCAACTCCTTGCCTCTTCTCCGCTGCATACACCATTCCCACAGTCATCCATCCATCCATCCTTCTCCACTATGGCCTCAATCAACGGCGTCACCGGCTACAAGTGCAACTACGCCGCCTTAAATCCCACCTCCATCCCAACTTTTTTTTAATTCTTAATTAAAACGACGTCGTTTTAGTTAAAACGACATCGTTTTGAATGTCACGTCATTATGAATTGTACACGTCACCATTAATTTTTTTTCCAAATTGAATTCGGACAGAAATTGCAACAAATTGGAAGGTCACTATATTTTTTGCTACAATTAAAAGGTTTGTCAAAAACCAGATTTCGGTATAAGGCCGGGTATTTTTTTTCTAATTTTCCCTACCATCTTAGCTTTCTGGAGATCCACATCATCATCGATTTAGCCGGAAATCGTCACCGGACAAACATTGCAACAAATTGGAAGGTTGATACATTTTTTGCTACAATTAAAAAGTTTGTCAAAAAACAAAATTTTGATATAAAGTCGGGCATTTTTATCCAATTTTGCCTTTAAAAATTCCACCTCATTTAAAAATATTACACATCATTTAAAAATATTACCCTTTATCTCTCTCACCCAATCCCATTGTCTCTTCTCCGCCGCATACACCATTCCCACAGTCATCCATCCATCCATCCTTCTCTACCATGGCCTCAATCAACGGCGTCACCGGCCACTAGTGCAACTACGCTACCTTAAATCCCACCTCCATTCCCACTTTTTTTTTTTTTAATTCTTAATCAAAACGATGTCGTTTTAGTTAAAACAACATCGTTTTGAATGTCACGTCATTACGAATTGTACACATCACCATTAATTCTTTTTCCCAAATTGAATTCGGACGGACATTGCAACAAATTGAAAGCTCACTATATTTTTTGCTACAATTAAAAGGTTTGTCAAAAAACCAGATTTCGGTATAAGGTCGGGTATTTTTATCTAACTTTCGCTGCCATCTCAGCTTTCCGGAGATCCACATCAGCATCAATTTAGCTAGAAATCGTCATCGGACAGACATTGCAACAAATTGGAAGGTTGATGTATTTTTCACTACAATTAAAAAGTTTATCAAAAACCCAAATTTTGGTATAAAGTCAGGGTATTTTTCTCCAATTTTGCCTTAATTCTTTGAACATATTTGATACTACTATACATATATCCATCTCATTTACAAGGATAAAAAAACTGCAGTATACGAATTGAATATCAATCTCAATCTCCTTAATAAAAGAATACATTTGAAATAAGAGGTTGTAAAACCCACATAGCTAGATTTGAAACACTACATAAGCAAATTAACCAGCATGGATACACGTGCATGGTTCTATTTTCACTTTATAGCCCTCAAAATTAATTAAACAATAATTATTTTGTAATAATATTTTGCCTTCATAGATTTGGATCAATATCATGAAAATTATTCTTACAATTTTTGTAACACTACTCAAAAATCGGTCTATGAAAAACCCGAATAAGTTAAAACTTTTTAAGATAGGTCCTTATTCCCGAAGATTTTTAAAAGAAAATAATTTATTCTATTAAGAGAAGATGAAGACTTTATTTATAAAGTCAAAAAAAGAATTTTATTTAAAATAAAATCAAAAAAATTCGCTTTCGAATAATTTCATTTATCATGTTTTCAAAACGAGCACGAGCATAAATTTCTACATTCATTGCATGGCATCCTACGTGTTGCATTCTAGATGATAATAAATTATTGATGTGATTTATCTGCGAATTAACTGTCGTGTAATTTTGAAGCCGACCAATTAAGCTCGACTGTATGAAATAAATTAGACAGCACCGCGTATGCAATTAGGCCAGCTTAAAGAAGATAAGTAATTTATAAAAGAATTATATGATTTTTAATTAATGCGAATTATTAGGATTTAAATGATAAGAACTTTTGTCGGGCCAAACTATGCGTACCGGACTGGATTCGTATCGCGATAATTAATAAAAGAATTTCTATTTGGGAAGATTAAAAGAAATAAAAAGAAGAGAGGGGGGGGGGGGGGAGAGAAAGGAGAAGTAAAACCGCTCTCTCATCTCAAACCAAACCAACGGCCACCACCCCTCTTCCCAATTAAATCACGTAGAAGCTAATGATTTCCCTACAAACTCACTAATCTCACTCTTCCTCTCCCCCTTCAAATTCATGCTACCACCATGTCATCCCCTCAATGATTCATCTAGTCACCCAAGCCACCGTCTAGCCACTGCCTCTCTTTCTTTTCCGGCACAAACTGCCGTCGTGGAGGCACCAAGGAGGCCCTATCGTTCCTTAAAGAGCAAGGGTAGAGGCAAGGAAGAAGAATCAACACCTTTTTTCCCCCAAACCTTCAAAACCGCTGCCCTACCACCATACTTCACTCGCCGTCGCCGCCGCCTCGTACCACCACCACCGTCGGCACAAACCTCGGGAGAAGAAGGCGGAGCAGTAGACCAAGGGAGGCCAGAGAGAGGGGAAAATCGAGAGAGAGAGAGAGAGAGGGGGACGAAAGAGAGAGGGAGAAAATAAGGGTTTTCCAAACCCTAGCCCTACTGCCGCCCTTCCCTCCGCCGTCCGCCGCCGTTCCTACCGTCGTCGGAGCCATCTCGGTCATGCAACCACCTCACAGGAGAAGGGTAGAAGCTGTTCGAGAGAGAGAGAGTAGTCGCAAGAGAGGGAGGAATCGAGGGAGAAACGAAGATGAAAGCTAGGTATACGATTCCACCCTTTTTGTTCATGTTTCTTCTTTCTTTCCTTCAAAAGTTTAGCATGATTTGGAGTTGGGAATGTTGGAAACCTCTGCATTTTTGTAAAGAGACTATGTTTTGATGAATTTCGTGATACACGTGTTAGCTACGTTCGAGTTTGTGTGTATTTGTCGCTTGCCTTGATCGTATACTCGTTTTTGGCGTTCTTGGATAGATTCATGATCAATGATATAGATGTATGTGACTATATGAGTGATATAATTGATGTATGAGTTGTTAGGCCGGTATATGAGTGGGTATGTCATTTGAGTTGAGTTTAGTTCGAATAATTAAACCTTGTGTGAATTACGTGCAAAAGACGTAAATCTGCCCACGTACTGATCTGCTCTGTTTTTAGAGTTAGAGGACGAATTTAAATCTTACCTTTTCATATGTTGAAGATTAAGGTGTTAACTTTAACATATCCAAAAATCAAGTTAATCCGACGAGTGTGGCTCCCTCGGTGAATTTATTTTCAAATCTGCCCTGTGATAGAATCAAAAATCTGCGCAGAATTATGTTTTGGGGCAGTAGCCTCCTTGTCTTTCAAAATCTTTGAAATCCGCATTTTGAATATGAAACTAGACATCTTGAAATTTCTATATTGTTATTAAACTCGATTTTTGGGTAAACGAGTGATTTTAAAATAAATTTACGAGTGGACTGATTTGCAGCGAAATCTCATTTTTGGCAGATCACTGTTCTGTAAACGGAGCCCAGTTTGGGCTAGTGAAATCTAATATTTTTGGATTATAAAAACTTCTGGAATAAGATGAACATGTTAGGAGTCTCTAGTAGAAATCTCAAGACGATTAGATAACGTTTGCTATTTATTTCTGAATTTACGGTGGTAGGTCTCACTGAAAATTTCAGAAAAATGTCATATTACTTTTTCATGCCTAAAATCGTTTTTATGCTTAAAATAAATACGTATGTGAGCCCCAATAACGTGCTAAGGAATTTTCTAAGATGACATGTTGAAGTATGAGTTAATTAGAAATTTTATAAATTTATTTTATGTGCTAAGTTGCTTAGTTATTAGATTGGACTAAATTACTAAGTTTTGGGCTCAGAATAACTTTTATGAATTGGACTTGATGTATTGGGCCAAATTTCCAGATTTTATGATTATATCTTTTTTTGGACCAAATTAATTATTTGTGTGTGGACTAGGTGATTTGGGCCTTGACCAGATTTAATTAATTCAATATGAACTTGGACCGTGTTTTTCTTATTAAATTATTTTTTTCTTAAGAGGCCAACCTATGTAATTTTTAATTATTGGATCAAGACTAAATTAAATTAATGTGGATAATGGGCTCATGTTATTTTTATTATGATCTATAAAGCCAAATATGATTTATGTATCAGCCCAATCTACATGTTATTAATGTGTCATATATGTTTATGATTGTTGAGCCCAATAAGATTAATATTGTTTTTTAGACCTATGTGCTTAGGTTTTGGACCACTTTTGCCTAAATAATTTAATTAATAGTTCAAGACCATTATTTTATGTCTCAAAGGTTAATTAAATTATTTAATTAACTTATGCCTTAATGACTAGCATGTACTTATGTTATGATTTAAATAATCTTGAGTAATAATTAATTGTTAATTAATTATTTCTATATTATTATTAATTAATTTGTCATTAATTAATTATTTATGTGTTAATCACAAGTGGATTAATTACCTAAGCACGTGTTAATTAATCGTGATTAATTAACTAAGCATTTGATGAAATATGTGTGTTAAATGGCTTAAATATACTTGTTGAAGCATGCTAATTTATTGTGACATGATTAAATGATATGACACATATGCGTGAGTTTAATTGTATAAGTAAGGTATGATATCATTCATGATTAATTATGTGACATGCATATTTATATGAAGCATGACAAAGCATGGCATGACATTCTATAGCACGATATGATTTCAAAATCAAGTTTTGATTTACTTCTAAGATGCATGTCTTAACTAAGGATCTATGATTCGATTTCTATAAAACCCTAAGGCAATGCCTTAATAGATTTTCAATTGCAAATGTTAAAGACCAGGAATGGGTTGACCTTTAGGATTACGATAGGCTAATTGACCTTAGAGTCAAATGTTAAGAATCTAGATTGTCTTGTAGGAGACACCAAGAGTTAGGGACGCAAGAGGATATCCACGTCAAGGATAAGAGGTGGGTTCTATTTTCAAACTGTGGGTTATAAGCCCCACGGAGGTAACTTTCGGGTTATTAAGCCCTAATTGCTTTCATGAAAAAGTGATAATGCATGCTAAATGTTTTTGCTCACTACTCGTGATTACCATATATGATGTTATTGACTTCGATCGGCCTTGGGACCAGTACACCCCAAGGTAGTGCGCACACATGTACTTACGACGGTTCAGAGACTGGGAGTGGCTCCCCACTCGAAGAACCTGGGAAGGTAACACTGTAGGCGAGCTATGATGCGCGCAAAGTTAAGTTAAACTGTTTTTACGTATGCATGGATTAAATGTTTTCTTTTTAAAGTTATTGCCCTTGAATACGAAATAAGCATGTTTTATCTTTCAAATGTTTCTGTAAAACGTTTTCAAAAGGGGCACGAACCTCACTGAGTACCAAAAGTACTCAGCCTAAAACGTTTTCTTTTTCAAAACAGGTTGAGTGACGATTGAGATGGAGGTGTGTTGGCATCAAAGAATGTTCCGGATGACGATCACTCTCTTTTCATTGAATGCATGTTGAATTACAAACTTAAGCTCAACGTTCTTCGAACTCTACTGAACCGATCACGATTAGTCTTAATCGACGCTTCCGCGTTGCGGAGCTAAAGTCCTCATACTTTGATCCCAAGACGACCAAGCTAGGGTATTGTCAAGTTGACGAAGTCTCCTCGTTTCCCTTCGAAGCCAAGCTTGTTTGAAATCTCCATTCCTTGTAAAGTCAATTTATGTAAGTCAACGGTTTATCATACGGTTTCAAGTGATAGTCCGATTATCCGCATAAGCCGAGTAACGGGCTGTTACAATTTTATCCATAAAATTATAAAAGAATCTGATTAGAATACAATCATACATGGATTAATCGTAAGAGGAAAGAGGTGTAAATGCAATTCAATGCTTGTAGTAATATTGTACTTGCAGTAAACCGCACAATCATAATTAGTATTACTGAGATTCAACTCAAACCAAATGAAAACACAACTTATTGTATAAATTTAGAATGTTACACACAAAAAAAAAAAAGAAAAAATTATTGGGATCAAATCAATTAAACCAAATGAAAACTTCGCTTAGACGGTTATAGAGTTCATATGGGGAATGATAGGCTGCAACCATGAACACATCCCCCGCAGCTGCCCGTTGGTAATCGGGGCTCGATTTCAGGCTTTTCTTTAGGGCATTCAAATGTGTGGTGATGGTGTCGTCACTAATTAAACCGTCAAACCTTCTAGCAGCTACATATTTTCGTGTCCCAATGGGAGTAATGTCTACGTGTATATTCGTTAGTCCTATTTTATTTGACAGCGGTTGAGGGGCGTCTACTTGGTTATTTTTAGGTAGATAGAAGTAAACAGTGTAGCTCGAGCCATCAACACGTACTAGAAACGGTGACGTCAAGCTGATTGTCATATGTTGACGATTTTGCCCCTTGTAGTAATCCAACAGCCTGCCATGCACCAAGACAAATTAGTTATAGTGATTAATTTTGAAGAAAAAGAAATTGGAATGCATGCCAATAATATTATTATTATTTTCTGTATCCGTCACTAAGGCTATCCACATCCCTTAGAGCACCCTTAGGGTGCTCTAAGGGGTGCTCTAGCACTCGAGCACCCTTAAAGCACTCTACCCCTGCAACGCAAGGGTGCTCTAAGGGTGCTCTATCTTTAATATTAAAAAATTCCCCATTTTCATTTATTAAATTAATTCATAAAATTTCATTAATAAAAATAACATTAAACATTACATTAATTAAAAAAAACTAACATATTACAATAATTAAAATAAAAAAACATTACATTAATTAAAAATGCTAAACTACTCCCGTAGAGGTCCAAATTTCCGGTAGAGGTGCTCGGCGAGATCATTGGTAAGCTGATGGTGCTTTTTTTTATCTCTCAAGTCGGCATTCCATTGCATAAATTGCCGAAAGCAGATCGGAGTTGTCCGCAAGTGTACCCCGCTACTGGATGGAGAGTCGGAGTCCTCTCTCCAATTCTCCACATCTTCCCGCTCGTCTTCGATGATCATGTTGTGCAAAATAATGCACGCGAACATGATGTCTCGGAGATACTTCTTGTACCAGCACCGACCCGGAGCTCGGATTATTCCCCATCGGGCTTGGAGCACTCCAAAGCTCGCTCTATGTCCTTTTCTGGCAAACTCCTGCATCTTCTTGAATCTCGCCGTCTTTAGGTCGGTTTCTACCCTCGGCGATTTGATCAAGGTAGGCCAACAAGGGTAGATCCCGTCGGTCAAGTAGTACCCCTTGTCGTAGCGGTGTCCGTTGACGGTGAAGGTGCACGGTGGAGCTCTATCCTCAAGCACGTCGGTGAACAACGGCGACTGGTTGAGGACGTTGAGGTCGTTGTTAGAGCCGGTAGGGATGGCAACGGACCGGATCTGGACCGGATCTTGTTAATTTCAGATCCAGATTCATTTTTTTTGTTGAGATCCAGATCCGTCCCAGATCCGTCGGATCCAAAAATTTGTAATCCAAATCCAAATCCATCGGATTTGCGGTTCTGCGGATCCGATCCACGGATCTGTCTTTTTGTTTAAATTAAAGTTTAAAATAACACAAAATCAAAACAACACAATAATAAGTACCAAAACAAATCATCAAGTCGTTAATAAGTACTAAAACATCACACAAACATATCTAAAGTCACATGTAATAGAAAAATAAGTAAATGCGATCAATCAATCTTGAGAATATGGGAACAAGTCGTCCATGCTACAGCTGCTTTCAACATCATCGACGTCCTAAAAAAATAAAGAAAGAAAGACCATAAGCAAAGCAACACAAATTTATTTAAATAATAGAAGTATAAGATTGATGTAAAACAATTACTATATCAATAATATCGATATGTTCTTCTCCATCTTCATCATAATCCTCATTGACTGTGGAACAAGCATGTGTGTCATCCAATTCACCTTGCCATCAAAAAAACATTATGAATAAGTATGAATATTAAAGGTAAACAATGAATAAATGAAACTAATTAAAAGTCACATATATAAAAATAAATAAGCAAGTTATTACCTTTAACATCATCAATCATCCAATTTTGTAAACACATTAAAGCCTCCACGGTGCGAGAGTGAAGTCGAGAACGGTGAGCACTAACTACCCGTCCACCCATGCTAAAAGCACTTTCTGAGGCCACTGAAGATACGGGAATAGCAAGAATATCCTTAGCAATTTTCTGCAAAGTAGGATACATTTGATCCCTTTTCCACCAATCAAGAACGTCAAAAGCATCATTCTCGGGTATAGGGTCATCATCCAAGTAGTGTTCAACTTCACCCTTCACATGCACCTTTCTTTTCTTTGTTCTCTTAGCTTGAGCATATGCGTCCTCATCATCCTCACAACCATCAACATTCACTTCTTTTCCTGTCCCAAGTTCTTTGATTTTATCACTTTCACTCCTCATTTGATATTCAAGCACAAGTTTATCAAGACTTTCTCTAACTCTTTTCATTTCTTTTTCAGCACCATCATCTCCATACAACTTCTTAAAATAGAACTCCACACAATCTATCTTATTTCGGGGATCTAAAATAGAAGCAACGGCTAGAATCCCACCAATTTGTTCCCAATATTTGTCAAATTTCTCAACCATATTGTTAGCCATTGTTCTAATAACCTCAACATCACTATGCACCCACCGTTTCAAAGCAAGCTTAATTTCACAAACTTTTCGAAAAAATAAATTAGAAGTTGGATGATTTCTACCAGAAAAGACTTTAGTAGCCTTGTAGAAAATCTCCAACTTCTCACAAACAAGACTTGCCAATAACCATTCATGCTCACTAGGAACAACAAATTTCAACTTCCTATTCAAACGCTTCAATTTTGTAAACACATCTTTGAAAGGCAAAGCACATTGAAGCATCAAATAAGTTGAATTCCACCTAGTTTTACAATCAAGAACCAATCTTTTAGGCCTACATATATTCAAAAGCCGACAAGCATCCTCAAAATTTTCAATCCTTTTAGGAGTAGACATCCAAAATAAAATGCAATCTCGAACTTTTTCAATCCCAGGACCAATCACTACTAAACCATCACTCACAACCAAGTTTAAGATATGAGCACTACACCTCAAATGCAAAAAATCTCCACCCAACATTAGCACTTTAGATTCTAAATTATCCTTCAAAATATTCATCATTGCATCATTCGTGCTTGCATTATCAAGTACCACCGATGAAATTTTATTTTCCAAAGAATAATAACACAAGCAATCCATTAATACCTTTGCAAGAATCGGTGCGGTATGTGGCGATGGCACAAAACAAAACCTAAAAATTAACACATAATTACATATCAATGCCTATAATTAAATTAAAGCTCATTAGTCAAGAGTCATTACCTTAAAGTTCGATTACGCAACCTCCATTGTTGATCGATGAAGTGTGATGTCACAGCCATATAACCTTTTTTTTTATTGGAAGCCGTCCACATATCAGTAGTTATTGCAACTCTCCCTTTAGTACAATCAAACAAGGCTTTCAAAGAACTTTTGGCATCATCATAAGTCTTCATAATGTCATTCTTCAGCGTATTCCTTGATATCATTTTGAAAGATGAATTGAGGCCCTTCACAAACTTTCTAAAGCCAACATGATCGACAATGGATAAAGGATACTCATGTATGACTACCATATTAACCAAGTCTTTCCTTGAAGTTTCTTGATCAAATTTGACTGGTTTTTCCTTATCCTTCAATTCCAAAACAGTAGTTCCATCAGCTTCATTTTTAACATTCAATTGCGTTTGTCCAATTCCCATTCGTAAATGCCTTCTTGGACAAACGAGGTTTGCATGTTTAAGCATATGTGAAGTTCCATTTTTGCCCTTGTAAGATAGAAGAGCCGGGCAATAATTACACTTTGCCTTTTCAACACCGTTCACCAAAATCAGCTTAAAATGGTCCCAAGCTACAGAAGTGAGCTTCTTACTCGATTTGCCACCTTCTTCTTTCACTGGCAAAGGCTCGATGATTTTAGCATTGACTGTATCATCATCTACAAGAGTAATCTCAGCAAGCTCATTCCCACGTTGTTCAACTACAATGTTCTCTTCAACTGTATCCTCAATTTCCTACAACAATCCAACGAACCAAAATAAGAAAATAATATATTTTAACAAGATTGCAAGATTTAACCCCAAGTCAAGTCTGCCGACTGCCATTCTGCCAATATACTCGCACATACATAACATGGCTTATACAAGATTAAAATTCAAGATTAAACTACATGGCTTACAGATTCACACTTCGCAGGTTTAGCATACAAAAAATAAAATACATGGAGCTGACCTTTGGAGGAGTAGAGCTTGCAGAGGTAGACATGGAACTGTTATGGTGGTGTGCAGCTCATGGCGGTGTGTGTGGTGTGCAGCTCGCGGCGGTGGTTGAGGAGTGAGGACGGCGGAGGCTTGCGACGGAGTTTAGGGTTTAGGGACTGTGGTCGGCAGTGGCAGCACCAGTGGCAGTGGGACGGCGGTCCTCGAATGCGGTGTACCAGTGGCACTGTGGCAGCACGGCGGCAGCGCTGTGGACTGTGGTCGGCGCGGCGCTGTGGACGGAGGACGGTGGTCCGCGTCGGCGTAGAAAGCAGACGGAGGACGGTGGTCGGCGTCGGCGTAGAAAGCAGACGGAGGACGGTGGTCGGCGTCGGCGTAGAAAGCAGATGGAGAAGATGTAGACGATGGAATGAAGAAGATGGAGGACGGTGGTCGGCGTCGGCGCTGTGGAGGGGGGCAGGCACTGTGGACGCCGGATGGTGGACGGCGATTCCGCGACGGCGATGGAGACTTGGAGAGGAGACTGGGAGGAGAAGGAGATTGAGAATTCCGCGACGGGCGTGGCGTGTGTATACACTAGGGTTTGTTTATTTTGTTTTATAATTATAATATAATATATATATATTAATTATAATATTAATATATATATATAAGATCCGCGGGTCGGATCTGGGATGGATCCGGATCTGAAAATTGAAATACCAGATCCGCAGCAAAAAAAAAAACTAATCCCAGATCCGTCCCATATTCGTCGGATCCAAAATTTTTCGTTCCAGATCCTATAAAACGGATCTGGTATTGCGGATCTGGAGCGGTTCTAAGATCTACTGCCATCTCTAGGAGCCGGCAACCCCAAAAAAGGCATGCCAGATCCACAAATCCTGCGACGCCACCGCCTCCAAGATTAAGGTAGGCACGCCGTGATCGCCGCGAGTGTGGACACCCGCCCACCCTTTTGGGCACTTTCTCCATTCCCAGTGCATGCAATCCAGGCTTCCGAGCATCCCTGGAAACCCATGCCTCAACTCGTGCATTTGGAGCAGACGCGCAGTGTCGGCAGCATTGGGCTTCCTCAAGTACCGCTCGTCGAAGAGGTCGATGATTGCACGGCAAAATTTTTTGAGGCAAAGCCGGCCCGTACTATCTCCGATCTTCAGATACTCGTCGAACGAGTCGGCAGCACCACCGGTCGCCAGTTGTCGCACTGCCATCGTGCATTTTTGCACCGCCGTTAGCCCCCATCGCCCGAGTGCATCTTGTCGATGCGTGAAGAAGTGGACGTTTTCCTCCAACGTTGTGCAGATGCGCAAGAACAGATGCTTGTGCATCCGAAAACGGTGTCGGAAAAACTGCTTGCCGTAGATGGGGTGGTCAGCGAAGTAGTCGGCGTGGAGGATCGCACACGCCGCTTCTCGGTCGCGGTCGACGAAGTCTCGCGCCCTCTTCTTCTTCTTTTTTTGCTCCGCTTGGTGTGCATGCATGTAGCGATCCACGTCCGCCATCATCTCCAGCACCTCGTCGTCGGTGCCGCCCTCGACATATTCCTCCGACGAATCGGAAAAAATAAGTTCCTCCGATGAAGACATTTTTGTAGGTTGAATTTGAGAGAGAAAAAGGATGATAAAATGGTGTGAGATATAAGTGAGAGTGTGGTGGTATTTATAGGTGAAGAAAAAAAAAAAAAAAAAAAAAAATTAAACGGCATAGCCGTTGCCGCAACGGGCATAATTTTTTCGAATATATACGTTAGGCGCGTGCAATGCACGCGCCGTAATTTTTTTTATTTTTTTTCCAAAACTGCTCGCGCGTGCCGAGCACGCGCCGGACTCGAGCTCGTCTCGAGCGCTCGGGCACGCCTCGAGCTCGTACCGTCTGCCACGCGGGGTGCTCGAGCCACCCCGTACTCGATGTGGTCTCGAGCACCCACGCTCGAATAGCGTTGCAGACAGCCTAAGCTTAACCCGATTCTATGATCAGGCAAACTTAACAAGGGAGCGGATTAATTTTGACACCTCTTTGTCTTAATTAAGATGTATGGAAAAGAGACTCACATTTTGAAACCTTCATTAGCAGCTTCCTTGTAAGAGTTGGAATGAATGGTTGGACCGTGCACCCATCTAGCTCCCGTGTAATTTCTGATTTCAAATTCTTTATGAGATTGAATCACAGTGTATTCCGGGCACTCGTATTGTTTACAGTTTGGTGCCGGTTCGTATCCCTCACCATTGCATTTTGGTGCAACTAAGGAGAGAGAGATCGCCAAACAACACATCGCTATTCTTGTTAACATTTTCACTAATTTGGCTATTAAGTTCTTGATTTTTGCTTATATACATATATAAGATGGGAATGATAGGACTGTAATATAGGAGGACAAATTAATGAGTGGGATTTATTGCCATAATATAGGAAGGAAATTTTCATCCCACGACATCAAAAAAAAATAAAAAAAAAAAAAAAAGGAAGGAAATTTTCAATGGTCAAAATCACAGATGGAGAGAATGAATCAGTTTAATTAATTCCAGTAATATCCAAATCAAACAAAATGAGTTGATCTTTTCTATATTTTTTTGTGGTTGCTAGCTTTAATCCTGAATTTATATATTGGGCTAATAAATCGTTTATATATAACACGTCCTTTTAAACTAGTCTTGACAAAGTAACGTAATTATCAGAAAACAGAGTTAAATTTTATTGAAACCAATGTTATATAATCAAAGAGTAAGCAACCGGGATCATCAATCTCAATTCTCCAAACTCTAGAACAAAATATATATTTTAAATGAAGAGCTATAAAACCCAAATAGCTAGATTTAAAACACACTATACTCATTCTAAAAAGAAAAAGAAAACACACACACACACAAACATGCTATACTTTAAATACACATTGTACCAGTACAATTAAACTATATATAATGACATGGAAAGTTTTATATGATGTGGCATTGATGTGTCATGCCATCATGTCAATATATCTCAAAATTAGAAAAGGGCCAACACCTATTAATAAAAAATCATAGCCTAAGTTGCCTTGAAACTAATTAAAGCCCAAGTTCATTCTCTCTCTCTCTCTCTCTCTCCAATGGGCCGCCACTCGCCGCCTTGCTCCTCTCCACTCTGTCCATCCATCACTCTTGTTTTTCTCACTAACCTTCTCTCCTTTCTTTCCCGGCGAAGCCTCGCCTTTCTTGTCACGCGCCGCCGCGGCACATGTTATCAAGGAGATGAATTCGAAATACTCTTTCCGTCACGTATAAGTGACTCTTTCTTTTGGACACGAGTATTAAGATGAAGGATAAATTTTTTGAATTTATTTGGAAACGAGCCCCTTATTATGGGATAACTCAATATGAAAAACGAGAGAGAGTACTAATTTTACTCGTACTAAAGTACTATGATTTCATCAGCCATGAGAAGAGTAGATATATTGAATAGACGAATAGATATAACAAACTTAATTAAACACCAAAACATTGATATCTTCATTATCATTAAAATTCAGCTAAAATCGAAGAAATACATAGCTTATTATATAAATAGGGGAATAAATAAATAGATCATCAATCAAACCAAATAAAAACTTCGTTAACACGGTTGGTGCGCTCACGGGGGGAGCTATATGCTGCAACCATCGACACATCGCCGGCAGCCCCCCGTTGGTAATCATGGCTCGCCTTCAGGCTTTCCTTTAGAGCATCCAATTGTTTCGGGATTACAGCATCGCTAATCTTACCGTCGAACCTTCTAACCGCTGCATACTTATGTGCCGGCAAAGGTATATTTATTAGGTTAATTTCCTTGGTAAGTGGTTGAGGGGCGGATGCTTGGTACTTTTTAGGCAGGTAGAAAAAAACCGTGTAACTCGAGTTATCAACACGTATTAGAACCGGAGATGTCATATTGATCGTCACATGTTCACTATTGTTCCCCTTGTAGTAATCCAACAGTCTGCCAAAATGAATCACTATATGCATTACATTCAATGCCAAAAAAAAAAAAAAGTATATATGTATAGATCTATGGAAAAGAGTAAAGAGGGACTTACATTTTGAAACCTTTACCAGCAGCTGCTTTGAAGGAGTTGGAGGGAATGGTGGGACCGTACGCCCATTTAGCATCCTTGTAACTTCTGATTTCGAATTCTTTCTGACTCTGAACCACAGTGTATTCTGGACACTCATTTTTCGCACAATTTGGGGCTGGTTCGTATCCCTGACCTATGCAGTTTGATGCAACTAGGGAAAGAGAGATGACCAAACAACAACATGCTGTTCTTGCTGACAACATATTGACTAATTTTGGCTATAACAAATGAGATTATGATAATTTGTCTTCTACATGTAAGATGGGAGTGATAGGACTATATATATAGGCAGAAATGAATGGATGGAGATTTTTTTACCATAATATTGCAGGGGAACTTAATGGTACAAGTTACAGAAAATTAGAACGGTTCTTATCGAGGTAATTAATGAATTAAATTTCAGTAATACCCAATTAAATTAATTAATGACTTGATATTTTCCATAGTTTCTTTAGTATTTTGTATCATCTTTTTATCTACTCTTCACTTCTAAATTAAAAAAAAAAAAAACTTGATTTTTTTTCATTAAAAAAACATGTATTTGAAAAGGTATATATATATATATATATATATATATATATATATTTTCTTGAAAGGGAAAGGTAATATTTTCACTTATACGTTGTTTGCTCATATTTGGATTAGAATATTGGTCTTAATTACGGAGAAGAAGATACAGCAGTTACATTCACATCACATTCGGGATGAAACAACAGGCGGTCTTCCTCTTACTCTTGCTCTTAGATATAAATTAAGTTAACAGTTACTTTACGATAGATTAATTTAGTGATTTTTATAAAGTTACCTCTAAAATCTAAAAATATAATTAGTATTTGGATTAATATTTTTTCAATATTATTATTTTTTGGATTAATATTTTTTTCAATAAATTTATTTAGCAACATTAAGTGAGGTAATTAGAAGATTTTTCAGGACACTAATTTATGGGTAGTGAGAATTTCGGACACATAAATTGCGGGCTTTAATTTGAGGACAACATTGAATTAGTATTGCACCCGTTTAACTTTTTTTGGCCTGAATGTGACCGGAGCCCGAAGAGTGAACGTCCATGTGGATGCCACCTCATCAGTTTGCTTTACCAAAAGATATTGTACTTTTTTTAATTGGTTAATTACGTGATTATTTAGGAATGCACGATGGAAATTTAAGAATATAACTTTGAGATAAAATAAAAAATAAAACAATGTCAATAGCTCTACTTTAGAGATAAAAACCGACTTAGAAATAAACCAAAACGGATTAAATATATAGTCTTATAGAAAAAACTCTGTTGATATGATATAAAAATTAAAATTATAGGCATGAATATTAAAAACTAGGATTGTAGGCTATTTGATATATACTCCCTCCGTTCACCAAAATCTGTCCACTTTTGAACAGTAACAGTGTTCACCAAAACATGTTCACTTTACCTTTTCGTACTACACTATCCTCTCTACTTTTCAAATATTACTATCCTTTGCTATTAAGGACCCCACCTCACATCAACTTTATTCCTACCTTTCTATCATCCCAACAACTTTATTTTTACTTTTTGGTCAATACCACCTCTTTTTTGTCAATACCACTATTTTTTTGTCATTATCTACTACCCCTACTTTCTAACTTTTACCCTACTAACTTTCACTTTATCAACTTTCTTAAACTCCGTGTCCAGAACAAAGTGGACAACTTTTGACGAACGGAGGGAGTATCTATTATACGAACAGATAGATGTTGAGGAGGGAGCACAATTTATTTTCTTATTATTAATTTATAATATATAAAATAATGCATATATATATATATATAGGGATGATCTCCCATGCGACCTGCTGCTGAGCATGCAATCGGGCCGGGCTGGGTCGACCCGGTCAACTTGGGCTTGACACGTTGATCCGGTCAATTTTTTTTTTAATTTCAGTTTTTTTTTTCGTTTCCGCCTTCGGCTCCGATTTTTTACGGCTCCGTCTTTGCTTCGATTACAAATATAAGGATAATCAGCGGGCAACATTTTGGACTTTTTCGGCTCGCTCCGAGGCCTTCGGCTCCCCTCGCTCGAATCTTGACCAAAGAAGAAGCGATAAATAAAAAAAGGAAGAGGTAAACAAAAAAAAAGTGGAAAAAGTAGAATTAAAAAAAAATTATATTAAAATCTTAAAATTAGAAAAAAAAAATAGAAAACCTTAAAACAGAAAAACAGAAAACAGGAAATTAAAAAAAAAAATATTGGGCGCGTAGACCTCACGCGCCGCGCGTCGGTAAGACGCGTGCACCCCACACGCCGCGCGTCGGTAAGACGCGTGCACCCCACACGCCCGCGCGGTCGCATAGGGTGCGACCGATCGCACGCGAGTTTTTGTGATATATATATATATATATATATATATGTGTATAACACTATCTGATACGAGAAAACAATGCTTTAAAAAGTGCAAATTTGATAATTAAATATCTCTATTTTGGTTTTCTCTTTTGTAATATGTGCAAATTTGATAATCAAATTTGTTATATTAACATTCCAGCATATGTTACAAACTCTAATTAGTCCAACAAACTGATAAGGTGACGTCACATGGGCATCCGGACTCTTCAAGCCCATTGCCCTCAAATTAAAGCTCACAATTTATGTGTCTTAAATTCTCAATACCTCTAATTTAGTGTTCTGAAAATTATTGTAGCTCATATTATTAATTTAGTAGAAAAAAGGATCACCATTGAGCAGAGAAAGAGATAAAAAGTAAAATAATAGGTGAGATTATGTTTTAAAGTGAAATAAAATAAAATTAGCTACAATTTTATAGACAGTCGGAAAGAGAAAACTAGCTAGAATTTTCGTGGACGGATGGAGTATGTTTTATTAAACCGAATAGTATCTTGTATGAAAAACGCAGGACTGGAGGTGGTGGGGATGGATTTTGCTGTAAATGTTGATAATTTGGTGGCGATTGGAGGGAGATAAGGTTATCCAGCGTCATCAAAATGAGAAGGTGCCACGTCGGACAACCTCCATTTTCCACCTCTCATTCCCTTTTCTCTCCACTATCCTTTAATCCTCTCTACAAACAACTCCTCATTCATTTAACTCATCACACCTCCAACTCTCACAAACTGCAAAACACCTCACATATTTTTATTAATTAATGGCCTCCACTTCCGCAGTGTGTATGGTGCCGCCGGTGGCGCGTGCCACCCAACTGCCACCCTCTTCCGCCGGCGCATTCTTCCAGCCATTGGCGGTGAGGCCATCGAGGTTGGTGTCGTCGAAGGCTGCCGGGAAGTTCCAAGTGAGGGCTTCGTTGAAGGAGAAGGCGGTGACGGGGCTGACCGCGGCTGCGCTGACAGCGTCGATGATCATCCCCGACGTGGCGGAGGCGGCCGTGAGCCCCTCTCTGAAGAACTTCTTGCTCAGCATTGCCTCCGGCGGAGTTGTGGTGGTGGCCATCATCGGTGCGGTCATCGCCGTCTCTAACTTTGATCCTGTCAAGCGGGGCTAACAACCTGCATATGTGTGTGTGTGTGTGTGTGTGTGTTTCTCTTTGGTTTTATGAAGTAGTGGAATTGAACCTATTAATTTGTATGTATGAAATATTCTCTTGCAATTGTAGAGTTATGGTTGCATAACACTCATGTTGATTCTTCAAGGAGTTAAACATGTTTGTGATATATTGTATTACAAATTACATTTGGTTCTTTTTGTTACACTATTATATAGACTTACGTACTTTATCATGTCAAATATATCTAAATTTTAGAATAAACAATAATACAAAATGGAGGTTTAATTTGATGACATACAATCAATGTATTCCAAAAGGCGTTGCGGTCTTCTTTTAGAACTCATTTTGAATTTTTAAATGTTACTACCTCCGATCGATTGATAATGTTCCTCTTTCCTTTTTAGTTCGTCCCCTTACTATAAGTGGAAATATTTAACCCTTCAAAATAGATGAGACCTATCATTTTCTCTCTTTTTACTCTTACTCCTTAATAACCGTGCTAAAAAAGTAGGGGACATTATCAATGGGTTGGAAGGAGTAGTCTATTTTCAGTATTTCTTCGATTATAATATTTCATATTTTAATTTAATTTTATGACTATTAATTAGGAGTCATTATACCCAAGTACAATATACAATTATTTTTTAATTATATATAATTTACAAGTTGATAACTGACTATTATTAGTCTATTACGATTGATTTTTCCATAATTAGCTCAGAGTACACAAATTAATTTTTATTTTTTCAGTAATAAATAATATACTCCTTTTTATAATTAATTTCAATAGTGAGAGATCAACGGGACAAAACTGTTGGGTGAACCGGATTGGTTGAGTCCAAAACATGTTCATTCCAAACTCTTATTATAAATAAACTCGAACCCATAATTAAGTACAATCAAACCAAATAATAATTTCGTTAACAACATTCACGACGTCAAAGGGGCTATAATATATATGCAACCGTGAACACACCGGCCGTAGCTGCCCGTCGGTAAGGGGTGGATTCGAGGCTTTTCTTGAGGGCACCAACGTGTTTAGGGACGCTTTTGTCGCTAATTTCGCCGTCAATCATCATCATTATATAATTTATATTTTTAAAAAGAAAACGATTTTTGCTTTGAAAAAATCTTATGTGGCGCCCCTCTTAATCCTCCATTCCTATTTATCTAAATTCTCAAATTTTTAAATTTTTAAATGTAAAATATAAGATTTTAAATTAAATATCTACTAAAATCTTGCGTCCAATTATTTGGCAATCCTCCATTTCTATTTATCTAAATTCTCAAATTTTTGAATTTTTAAATGTAAAATAATAGATTTTAAATATCTACTAAAATCTTGTGTCCCACATCGGTTTTTCAATAAAACTTCACCTATTGAAAAGCCTATAAATACGTGGAATCAATGTCACTACAAGAAAAATGCCTATAGACGACGGGCAATTTAGTCGCGTTGTCTATAAGGAAATAGACGACGGGAGATGCAGAGAACGTCGTCTATTAGCAGTTAAATAGACGACGTGACAGATTTCACGTTGTATATTACTGCTTTCGGATGGTTATAGACGACGCGATATATTTCCCGTCGTCTGTTTATATAATAGACGACGGAACTTTACATCGGTTATAGACGACGCGATTATGAGGCCCGTCGTCTATTACCGCATAAAATATATATATATATATACTAAAATCGTACGACGTCGTTTTACCTCTTTTAATTTTTTACTGAAAAATATCAAAACCAAAATCCCTAATTCTTCTCCCGCTCGACCGCTCTTCTTCAACGCCTTTCTTCTTTCTTCCTCCCTGCCACCACCTGCCCACCCGCCACCGCCGCCTCCCGCCGCCACCACCAGATTTATTTGGCCACTTTATATATTAGTCGGTCGAATAAATAACGATCCGGAACTGTGGTGGTAGACGGGTCAATTCTCAACCAAAGGATATTGATATACGGATTTTTTTTAAAGGAACACACATGACTAATTTTTTAATTGGGTTTGAAACAAGTACGAGTATATGAATTTCAAACAAATTTGAATAATTCTAAATACACCATCTCAAATTATTTGGTTAATCGTCTCCGTTGAAAAATATAAATATGTAGGAAAATTGACAGAAAAGTTACTAACGATTTGTCAACGATCCAATTCTAACCAATTAGAATTGCGCGCATAAAGGATTCAATTCAGTATTGGCCAGACATTTTTTTTTATATATAATTTTGAACTCATAAAATTAAGGATATATAAATTCTAAACATGTTTAGTAGATTGTATAATTGAACAATTTAACCCTAAAATAATTAATAAGTTATATTTTTCTTAATCTCTAACATATTAGTACTATCTAATAATTTTATTAAAGATAATTTCCCAATCAATTTTTTTTAATTAAATTTAAGGTCTATATAAATTTAAAACGCGTCCTAAATTAGGCACTTATAAATCATAGTCGTGGTCAAAAGAGCCAATTCCGACTGCGAATCATGGCGGTAGACGGGATATATAAATTCTTACGAATTTCATAAATTATGCAATTATAAATCAAAACCATGGTCTCGAAATCGTAGATATATAAATTCTACACGAATTTAGTAAATTGTATAATCGAATGATTAAACTCTAAAATAATTAATAAATATTCTTTTTCTTAATATATTGCATTTTACTTTTTAATAATTTTATTAAATATAATTCTCCATCAATTTTTGACGGGTTATACGCTAGTTCTTCTAACAGCTGCATATTTATGTCCTGGCAATTACACCGCCATTATGTCGTGATAAATGCCATTATGGCTAATGTGGATATTTTTGTAAATCACCCTATTTTAGGATTTTCCATAATATTATAATTAGGTTTATACAATTTTACCCTCATACCATTTTAGGTTCACCCAATTTCAGAATTCAAACTATAAACATATATATTCTATAATTAACCTAGATTTATAATGATTAATTAGATTTATCATACCCAATCGGCCGGAACCAAGAATTTCTTTTAATTAATATTTAATTTACATTTTTTTGTTGATAACTGATTATAATGATTGATTTTTCAATAATCAATTAGTGTATATAAATTTCAAGCTTCAATTATTTGTAATTAAAAAAAAATAGGGTATAACAATATTTACTTTTGTAATTAATTTAACAGTGAGCTATCAATGGGCACATAAATGTTGGGCGAATCGGATTGGTTTAGTTGAAAGCATAGACCAAATTAGGAACTCAAACCTCTTATTATAAATAAATTCGAATCCGAATACAAGATTATAATCAGTCAAACCAAATAATAATTTCGTTGACAAGATTTGTGAGGTCAAAGGGATTATAAGCTGCAACCATGAACACACCGCTCTTAGCTGCCCGTTGGTAAGGGGTAGATTCGAGGCTTTTCTTAAGTTCATCCACATGTATTTTGACGCTCTCATCGCTAATTTCGCCGTCAATTCTTCTAACAGCTGCATATTTATGTCCCGGCAATTTCACCGCCTTTATTTCACCTTTTAGCGGCGGAGGCGCACTGTTTTGGTATTTCTTCGGTAGGTAAAAGTAGACTGTGTAGGTCAAATTTTCAACGCCTACTAGAATCGGAGATGTCATATTCATTTTCACATTTAGACGATTTTCGCCGTAGAAGTAACCTAATAACCTGCAAGGAATCATCACTAACCTTATGTTCATCACATCCCACTATAATTTCATTGATTATAATAATGTAAAATTAAAATTACTATTACACAACAAATTTGGATTAATATACTCTACTTATGGACTAATCAGCCCTGACAATAAATTATTACCTACAAATAGATTATAAATTATATGAAGAAAATTATTACAAATTTAAATTGGATTTTTGAACCTAATTAAATTTTAAAAACAATAGATTATAGTGGTAGAAAAAAATGAAAGAAAACTAGCAAACATAAAAAATGGGATAGAGAATTTCAAGTGCAGTTGAATGCAAAATGAAATGGAAAGAAGAGGAAAGAGGGATTACATTAGGAAGCCATTACGAGCAGCAAAGATGGTGTGAGAGTTGGTAGAGATGTTTGGGACGGACAACCATCCAGCGTCTGTGTAACTTCTAATTTCGAATTCTTTCTGGGAGTGAACCACGGTGTATGCAGGGCACTCGTTTTTTGCACAATTTGGAGCTGCTTTATATCCATCGCCATTGCATTTTGATGCAATTATGGAGAGAGAGATCACCAGACATATTGCTGTTTTTGTTGGAAACATCATGAGAAATTAGCAATAGCTAGCAAATGAGTTTAAGGTTTTGTATGTTTTGCACACATGAAGTAAGAGAACTGCATTATATAGGGAGAAATAGAGGGTTATTAATTACAGATTGCAATAATATTTCGAAGAGATTACGTAAAAGTAGAGCATGTAATCTTGAATTTAATGTTCGCAAAAGCATCAG
Source organism: Schizonepeta tenuifolia (assembly GCA_029490685.1). NCBI lineage: Eukaryota > Viridiplantae > Streptophyta > Magnoliopsida > Lamiales > Lamiaceae > Schizonepeta > Schizonepeta tenuifolia. Next base: position 83,430,522 of record CM055957.1, read on the forward strand.
GAATGATGTCTTCTCAAAAAAGTTAAAGCATTAGGGATAATGGATGACATTGCTTTACTACAAATAAAGAGTTGATTTTTTCATATGTTTCAATTGTGTTTTTTTTTTTTTTTTTTTCACTTTTTTCCTTTTTCTTCTTCGTTCATTTGTGTCACAACTACAAGTATGTTAGTGTTTTATTCATGTATATACATAATATAGATAGATGGCCTAATTGCCCGATAAATCCAATCCTTTATCACTTTTATTTTGTATTTCCACAATTTATTAATATATGAAACCACAGTTTGTAATGGTAATGTTTTAGAACCAATTTTCATATGAAACAACTATTTGCACAATCCATAATCTATGAACGTGTGGAGAAAAATTTGCAACTCCCTCTCTCCAACAAAATCATTTTTTTTTTTCGCATAATATTCTCTTTCGGTTATCAATTTTACAACTACTGAACGGATCTGATAGTTTAGATTATAAATCACTCTAAATTTTTTTTTACAATTTTATTAGAGTAAATCTCTTATTCCTTCTGACGGCCACTTCTATTGTAGATGAACAGGTGCAAATGGGCGTATATATGGATCTGGAAGTTGATCACCAAAAATTGAGAACAAAGTAGGTATTTCTTCAATAATTTGTGAATATTATGAGGTTTTACCCCTTTCATTGTTTTCTTTGTTGCCGATTGTTGCGTATTCTTTCTCAGTGTTTGTTGCAGTTCCAAATTGCTATTTTTTCTGGAGGGGGTTTCTATGTTTTGTTAATTAATATGTTTGAATTCTTTTTTAAACTTCTTACATTTATCGACATCATCACCATCGTGTTGATGAGTTCCATATCCTTGCAATTTGTTGAATAATGTTGATAAATATATTTATTGACTTAATCATTAATGAAAATTGAATATTTCGAGTGTTCTATTTGATTAAATTCGATAAAGAAGCAATTTCGCCTAAAAATAAGAAGACCTGTAACTTTGCATAATGTTGCAGAAGTTGGGAAATTGAAGTAGTGTTGGTGATCATCAATGGACTTCAGGAAAATGGTTGAAGAAACATGGTAGAGTTGCATACTTTTCTTTTTTAATTAAAATAGCAACAGGGTCGGTTACTTTTCTTTTTTAATTAAAATAGCAACAGGGTCGAGAAAATTTAAAAATTACAAAAATAAGGAGATATAAAGACATGCAAGAAGACAATACATATCTAATTCCCGGAAAGAGTATCATGTCAAGTCTCTTAAGTTTAATTTTTCTACTGCAATGGTAGAGTTAATTTTTGTATCATGGAGTTTTTGGTAGATTTCTGTAGGGGTGGAAATCGGTTCGGTTACGTGTTAACCGCACCGATTACCGAAATAATCAATAACCGTTTAACACGTTTTTTTCCTACCGATAACCGAACCGTAATTATTTTCTGCTAACCAATAACCGCTGCGGTTCTTTCGGTTCGATTTTCGGTTAACCTATTTTAACCAAATATAATTATGGAAAGTAAAACTAAAGAATAAAACATAAAATTGTTATGCAAGCCAAAAAATATAAATCCTACGAATTCGACAACCAACTTGTTTTTATCTGATGTTGGACAAATTTAGAATTAACTTAGAGTCATTTTTTTAAATATCGAAACCCATTCATGCTTTTCTTTAATACCAAATTTGATATTTCTTTTTTACTTATTTTTATTCACTTATGTTAAGTTAATACATTTTCAATTTTGCTATTGAAAGATTAACTAAATTTTGTTGGTACAAATATATTTGGAGTTATATAGTATCATTTACATCAAAATTCTTCAAATTATTATATGTGAATGTGATCATGAAATAAGAGTTCAAACTTCAACCAAAATAAATATGAATTCGAATTTTCTAAGAATTTGTTAGTACATAACACACACTTAAATTTATAAGAGTATTGTCCATTATAAATAAATATATAGGATGCAATAGATTTTATCCAAAATTGTATTATTGTTGAAATATACGATACCTAATTAATTGCATTGCATTATAGTATATGATTGATTATGTTAAAACATAAAACTAGTATTAGTAAATAATAACAAGATTATGATATGAAAGTAGAGTACCACATAAAATATATTAGTAGTAATATTAAGATATAAGATGTAACACCCCGCTAAACCGGTCTAGGAAAAATCCGAGTAAATTAAAACTTTTAAGATAGGTCCTTATTCCCGGAGTTTTAAAAGAAAATAATATTTCTTTTATCAATAAGATGAAGTCTTTGTTTATAAAGTGAAAAGAGTTTTCGATCTCAATTTCAAATAAATGCATTCCTCACATTTACAACGAGCACGAACATGAGCACGGCACAACATATTTTTAAAATGTGAAATTTCATCTCACATGTTGCATTGATTTATTTCGTGCATGAGTATTTTGCAAATTCATTTCTTAGCTCAATTAATAAAAGACGAGTTAATCAAGAGGGTTCGTACCCAGATAAATAATACGAGATGAATTATATGTGAACAAGTGCATGTGGGTATGTGTGTGCATAAATGTATAGATGATTAAATGTATATAGTTATTTGGCCACAACTTCACTTACCAACTAATGAGACACACTAGATGACACCAATTAGGAATAAGATATTAAGAGAAATATGAATAAGAAGAGAGGAAGAGAGAGTTGTCATCCAACTCCACATGTGCAAGAATCAAATGATGATTCTAGAACTCATTTTTCAACCAATTTTCAAAATGGACCAATGCATGACCTCCACTTCTATCCTCTCCCACTTCCACACTCAAGACAACCTCTCACTCCCTCCTTATTACCCCCATGTGGCTGCACACACACACACACCAAGCGTCCGTTTCATCTTCTCCATCATCCATTCTCTCTCAAGACAAAGCCCCATCACCACTCCCTTCCTCCACCCATTTTTCTTCCACCATCACTACCATTTCTTCACCATATAAGAGATCTTAAGGAGAGGAAGATGAGCATGACTAAGGATCTAGAAGATCATGGGAGAAGAGGACCGAAAATGAGAGAGAAAGAAAGGGGAAAAGCTAGGTATAATGTTTGACCTTCAATTTTGTGCTTCTTCCTTAATATTCTTCTTTATTCTTCTAAGAAATACATGTTGGATGGTGTGTATGTGATTGCATGTGGGTTTTGAAGCATGAGAAAATCCAAGAGAGAGGTTTAGTTTTTGATTTTTCAAGCTATTAGATGATTCTTGCTTGAATCTTTGAGATCTAAGTTTATCTATGCCCTATGTGTGTTATAAGTGAATTGCATGTTGATTTTAACTTTGATATATGATGTTTATGTGATAAGCATGATCCATGTGTAGATCTAGGACTTATATGTTTAATTTTTTAAGCTTGATGTTCAAAGATGTTAGATCTATAAGTGTTAGAAATTTTCAGCATGATCTTTGTTAATCTAATCTAGAACAGAAGGTAAAATCCCTATCAAATGAACTTCGATTGACTTGAAATTTTAACATGTTGTAGCTCTTGATGTCTAGTATAACATATCCAAAAATCAGAATTTTTCATCGAGCCAAATGCCCTCTGTAAACTGATCTTTGCTACTGCCCTGTTTTGAACCTTCAATCTGGACAGTTTCAATTCACCAGTCAATATCTCCATAATTCCTCCATATTCATGTGCTTTGCTTTTTAGAATCATAAAGTATACATCTCAAGGTTTCCATAGGTATAAAGAAGTCGGTTTTTCATCAAGAGATTCATCCTATATGAATTTTCTTGTGAAGCCCTTGTGCAGAAATTTCCAGAAAATTTTCCAGAAAATATTTACTTTTGAATCTGCTCAAAAATGTGTTTTTGCTTAATTTAAGTATCTCCAAAATAATTTTTACCACTTGAAAGTAGTATTTTGGTCAGTTTAGAATGTTAGTTCAAAAGGACAAATCGACTGAAGGTCGTTTGCTATTTTTATGAAGCTCGTTGATATTTTCGTGCAATAAAATAATTTTCAGAAATTATTGTTATTATTTTTATGGCTTAAAAACGTTTTTCATGAATTAAATGTGTATTTTTCCAGAAAATAAGTATTTATAAGTTAAGGAGGTGATTTATGATTTATGGAATTGATTAAAGTATTTTTCTACATATAAATGTGATTGATATTGAAAATGGGCTCTTAGGCCCAACTTCTATAAACTTTGATATACTTACATGTGGACTTTTTCAATAGTTAAGTGTTGGGCCTAATTTATTATTTGATTAAATGTGTTAAGTCTAAGTTCATATGTCTTGTGTGGTGATGTGTGCTCTTATTTATCCATTAGAGATTCATTAAATGTTTGGGCTTGTTAAGCGGGTCTATGGGCTATATATGACTTATGTGCTTAAAATAATTTGACTAAGTTAAATTTGTCAATGGTCCTTGACCTGCTAATGATAATTAATTTAAATTAATTAAAGTTAAATACCTAAGTAATTACAAAGGTGATTATTATATGATGCATGTTATATGATTAATGTGTATGCATAAGTATGATTACATGACATGATGATTAACATGTACTTATGTGACATGATTTGATTAAATATGATTTGCTTAAATATGTTGATTAAAGTATGCTAATTAATCATTAATTAATTACTTATAGTATTAATTATGTGATTAATTAATCATGATTAGATTAATTACCCAAGTTTAATGACATGTTATTATATGATCAATTGTTCATGACTTAACTAATGATGATTGCTAATTAATTAGATTAATTGACTAAGTTACATGATGCTATATGTGTTCAATTGCTTAAGTATACATGTTAAAGCATGACATGATCCAAGATATGACATGTATGAATGATGTCATGTTCCAACCGCCTTTTTTCGATACTCTCTTCGATAGTGTTCCAACTGTGAATATACTCTCTTCGATAGTGTTCCAACCGCCTTTTTTCTACATCTTTGATGTCATGTTCAAAATCGGTTGCAGTCTCATAATCAATAGCTATAGAATTCATTGTTGGCAATTGGTAACCAGACATGTATCTAGAAAAGTTATTCACAATACTGGATTGTTCAGAAGAATTCTATGAAAATCACTAACCAACAATTCACAATTAATGGATCAAACTTCGACAAAAAATATGTAGGAGCAACATTTTAGAAAATCAATGATAAACATTCATTTTGTAGCAACTAAATGTGTTTTTCTATCACTAATTGTCTTACTTTACCCTATAAATGTGATTTGTTTTGGAATGTTTTCAATATTTTGGATTGGTTTCACGTTTAGTGGAGTTTGTGCATGTGTGTAGGATAAGCAAGGGACGTTAAGATGGAATGAAAGGCCGTAGAAGAGCGGAGAAGAAGAAACGGGACGGAAAAGTGGAAAACCGAACGAAAAAGAGCTAAAATGGGGAACCGGCGCTTTGAAGATGAAAACCGGCGGTTTGGAGTCGAAAACCGGCGGTTCAGGAGTGAACCGCTGGCCAAACCACCAGAAATCTCGGGAATACTTCTCAAGAGCAAAGCCCAAATCGGCGGTCGGACCAGCGCTTGAGGCTCGGACCGCCGATTTTGGGCCGGGCACGCCGATTTGCTTGTCTCAACCGCCGATTTTTGTATTTTCGTCCAAAAATGGATGATTTTGACCTTTTCACGTTTTTTATATCTTTTCTAGCACTTTTTCCACCCTATATATACATGGGCTCAGCCCCAAAACGTGTATCAACTACCCCTTAACTTAGATTCTTGTTCAAAATGTTTCCAACTAGGGTTCTAAACACATTTCTATCATTGTATTAGTGGATTAAGGTTGGATTTGAAGACTATTTGAAGATTTCATCATTGGATTCCTAGTTTTTCAATTATGCAAGCATTTCTCTTTTATCTTGCTTTGATTTCATTCATGTGTAGCTAAATTTCCTTGTTGGTTTTGGGGATTTATGATGATTTGATCATGGAATGATCATAGCTTGTTGATTCTCATTGCCTTCTTCTAATTAATTGTGGATTTGGTGCTTATTTTCATGTGGTAATTGTTGATCACCTTTCTTGTATGCCGAGTGTTTGTAGAAATTCTTAATAGGTTTTTACATGCATGGAAATCAAATTGCACATCATGTATTGATTTGAGACTTAGTAGGTGATGATCTAATGCATGGAAGCTTGTGATCCTTGTGCTTTTTGGAGTTGTTTTATTGTCTCGAGTCTTAGCCGAGAGAGTCGATAGAATGATCCCCTTTTGCTAATTGTCGAGAGAGATTAGTGAATATTTTAGTGATTGTTTCTTGATTAGAAGATTAAATTGGTTTGCATGAATTAGAAGTCTTGATCAAACTATCTAGAATCGGATTGAATTCCTAGAACCAACCTTTGTCCCAATTTATTCTTTGTTCGTCTTTTTAATCGTTTGTTTTATTGAATTTGCTTGTTTATTTGCTTATTTACTTTGATATTGTGTTTAAATGTTTGAATGAATGACCAATCATGTTGTTTGAAGAGCTTGAATAGTAAGAAGATGAATGAATTTTGTTTTCAATATAAATTCTAGCCAATAGTCCTTGTGGATACGATATCCGATCTCTAATACTACAATTGCCCGTTCAAAGTGCGGTTTAATTTGCTAAGTATTATTAGCTATCAATCAAATAAACATGTAACAAAACATAATTTGCTAGCACTTTGCAATCAAAGCAACAAGAATCAAGTCACCAATGAATGTGCAATAGCATCATTCAACCGAAAGAAAAAAAAAGAAGCTAAAAGAAAATCTAAACAAAAATCTACAAAAAGCTAATATTATATTTTTTGTTGATTAATCTGCCTGATTTTTTATTTTTAAACTTCCAACATTTATCGGCATCATAATCATCATTATCGTGTTGATGAGTTCCATGTCTTTGCAATTTGTTGAATAAGGTTAATAAATATGTCTTAATCATTAATACAAATTGAATCTTTCGATAAAGGAGCAATTTCACCTCAAAATGAGAAGACTTGTGACTTTGCATAATGTTGCAGAAGTTGGAAAATTGAAGTAGTATTAGCGATCATCAATAGACTTCAGGAAAATGGTTGAAGAAGCATGGTAGAGTTGCATACTTCATCGACATTGTTTCTCATCCTGCTCAAAAGTGAACCAACTACATCAGAGGCTTTCAACCTATTTTATATTATTCTGAGAAGTGGAAGATTTTCAAACAACAATCAACTATGAAGTTTTTCTTTGTCTTTACAATAGAAAATGTATCATGCACCTCCTCTTATTGATATGTGTGTTCTTTTTCACTAGATAACAATAGGTTATGATCTTTACGTTTTACTTTATATGGTGCCACAATGGTGATGTAATCAAGATGTTTAGCACATGCAGATTAAACTAAAGCCTTCAACATGCAGAGTTTGATAAAATTTATTAGTTGTATGTAGTTTCATAAAATTGTTACATATAATATCAAGTAATTAACTTTTTTAACATTGTATTAGATAGATTGTCTTGCTCGATTATCCCGAGCACGACAAGAAAATTTATTAAATTTAACTAATAAAAATGGTATTTTGATTTAAGTTAAATTGTCCATAGTTAATTAGTTAGATACCCATTAATTAGATATTTGTCATTTTTTATCTAGATGTAATTAATTATACTAATCATCAGTGCATATTCATGAGATTTAAAATCACAAAAATATAGAATATATAAATATAGTGCCTAGTATTATGTTTTTAAAAAATTAAATGTACATTTATTTTGTATTAATCGGACTAAAATATTAAAATTATTGGCTAATTAATTACTTTTCGAAGTTAAAATTATGGATTTTTAACGTGACACCCGTGCATCACACGGGACAGCGTACTAGCTAGTTTATCTTTAAACAAAACTGTTGAATCAAAATTAGCATATATGGCTGCTCTGTAGAACTTAATAATGACAAAAGTTCAGCCTGACTTGCTCAAATAAAAAATTCAAGGCCATGATATGCCAGGTCTGAAATCAAATGGATTGACCCCGAATCCCTAATGTGATACACTAGTATCTCGTTGTTTAAGGGTAATTTTAGATATAGCACCCATTTTATTCTTTATAGCTCTTTATTAAATAATTAAATTAAAAAATTGTAATTGTACTATTTTATCCCTATAGCCTCCAAAATTATAATTAAATAAACTTCAAAATATTAATAATATATATGTATATTATAGCACCCGACTCAACTGCAATTAACGAATAGAGGCCTCTATCAACGGATTCAGGTGAAGAAAAAAGTGAGAAGGGGAAAAAAAGGTAAAGAATCACAATTTTGTTACGAAATTCATTGATCTTAAATTTCAATGCACACTTGAACAACTACATAAAATATATAAATGACAAATATGTTGAATTCATATGTATTTAAATTTCCATCTCTTACACCGCATAGGGCCTTTCATCACCACGCATTAAACACTAGAAAATAAAATACAAAAGATAGAAATTTAACACAACACAAAGAATAAGAAAAAAAGGATGAAATAGTCTGAAATTGGAAGAATAAAGAGGAAGTCAAAATCGTAATTGAATTTAACAATTAAGTGCTTAATTGGCAGTAGGATCAATGAGATAGGCACGACCATGTCGTAGAGTTGGCAAATCTGCTTGGCTTGGCTGGGTTAAATCCCACGAGAGAGGCTGCTTTTTATTAGGGGTTGTATAGAGTAAAATAGGGACTTAAAATTATCCGTTGTTTAATTAATATTTGGGCCTATAAGGGATGGCTTTAATGATAAAGGCCCAGATACTTTTAAGGCCTTACTTATTAGGGCTTTAGTATTGAAAACAAAAGAGAACTTAAAAAGCCCAAACCTTTGTATAATGGGGTAACAATCCTAGTGAAACATGTGTTATTATTATTATTATTATTATTATTATTATTATTATTATTATTATTATTATTATTATTATTATTATTATTATTATTATTATTATTATTATTATTAAGGAATAAATAGCATTTCTTTGTTAGATTCATCGTTTTAAGTAAATACAGACAAATTACTGCTGAGAAATTGGTATTTTTCGAAGAGAGAGATCAAAAGAGCGTGTTTGATCTGGAGCCTTGAAAATTTATGTGAGACCTACAAGAAGAAAAGAAGGAAGAGAATCAAAGCAAAGAAACAATCAATTTATGCGCGGATCCTCAAACATTTAACATCAATCTTTACGAAGCTGAGTTTTAAAGAACCCAACTTCAAGCTATACTGAAGGTTCGCTTAACATCTCGAATTCAAACCCTCACTTTTTTCACAAGGTAGATTACGCATTCTATGCAAAGTACACTTCTTTTGGGGTTTTGATGATTCTATGAAATTCCAACTTTGTGTGGGTTTAAATGTAGTATTTCCTTGCATATGAATTGCCCGATGATAATCTCACTTCATTCCTGTTAAAGCTGGGAACTTTTGATATTTATGGGTGGAAAATGAACTAGTTAGGAGTATATGTTTCACTGGTAAAACCGAAAAAGAAAACGTTACTGCAATTTTTATGACTTTGCTGCAACGTTAAGTAGAGTTGGTTTGGATACAATCGATAGGCACAAAAATCTGCCAGTTATTATAGTTCATTGCTTTTTTTTTTTTAAGAGAATCTGGATTTCATGTTAGTTTACATGGTACTTGATGCCCTCAAAGATCACTGCAACTAGTTAATATGTGTAAAATTTCTATTTATCTTGTGCTTAATGCAGCTAACAAAAGGGATTTGGATGGTTTATACGTAAACGTATAATTGGCGTTTCTGGAGGATTCCATGGCAGGCAATGGCCTGCCAACACTGGGTCGGGTTAAGCTTGTCGATTTAATACCATCTGAAGGTCTTCCTTCAGACTCGTATAAGATGTCAGTTTCGACTTTGTCACAGTCATTGGCTCAATATTCAGCTGCTATCATCCAATTTCCCATGAATGTTGGAGCTCTTTTAAGGTCTTGTCTTGAGTCATCACGTCTCTACTTTCATCATAAGCCACCCTTCCCTTCCGCTGATAGTATTCAGCATGAGTCTCGTGAGTGGTGCAAGACATCTGGTTATCGTGTAGATCCTCATATGTGGCAAGAGACTTATGATTTCAGACCGGGGCTTACTTCTACTGAACCCGGTAATGAAATTGAAATCCCTCCAGCTGGTTTAGTTGACATATACTCGCTGCTTGGGAAAGCATCCCGTGATATACTGGATGCTATCAGCTTCTACCTGAATCTCCGTAGTTCACCGTTCACAGAAATACTCGATAATGTTCCTTTGAGAAATCGTGAAACTTCATCTTCGGTAGTGTCTGTCTCTTGCCATGGGAGGCCTTCATTTCAGGGAGCACAACATCATAATTTGACGGCTCAAGAAGATGGTCAGATAGTTATGTTCTCGGACCATGACTATCAGGTTGATAGAACCCTTTTAACTCTTCTCAAGTCGGATAAGGCAGGTCTGTATATACGAGATCTTCATGGTCATTGGGTTCTTGTGGATGGTGATCTTGGGCCTCAGGAAGCAATCGTGTATCCTGGACTTGCTTTATACCAAGCGACTGCTGGTTATATAAATCCTGCTATGCATCGAACGGATATTAGTAATCTCCAAGGTTCGATGTATGGCCGCTGCACTCTAGCATTCAAACTCATGCCTAAATCCATGGCCAGTCTCAATTGTTCAGAGATGAGAGCTGCTGGGCACGGAGTGGAAGCTCAATTCCAGCTCCCTGTACCAGTTGATGACTTCATGCAACGATCCACTGATCAACTTCTTAATCGAAACAATTTTGCCACTTTTAGTTTCCCAACAGCCCAAGAAGGTGGGTTTTCATCATTCACTCCTTTTCTCTTCTTTAAAAAGTAAGTGCCGTTATATGTTCTTATAGATACTAGTTAATTAATGATCTATGATGTCTTATTCCAGTGGCTTACAGTTACATTACTGATGTGTGAATGAGTTGGAATTTATGCTAATATGTGGTCGCAAACATCCCAGTGAAAGACAATAGATTACTTTGTTTAGGCATGAAAATCCAACTCTTTCCTTATATAACTTCCAAAATTTTAATATTTCTTGCCGGCCCATTAATTGATTATTGATGTAAAAATTGCTAGACACTAGTTGTGCTACTGATTGGTACCCTTGGCGCCAAACATGGTCTGCTGCCAGCCCCCTCCCCTGAATTAGTATTAAAGTTTTATCATTTTCTTTTACATTTAAAAGCACAAAGTTTTCTTTAAATATGAATTAATCAAAACAAATTTTAGATATTGGGAGTTAGTCTGGAATAAACAAGGATTGAGTTCATGTTTCAATTGAAACTTTTTAAAAAGAGTAATGAAAAAGGTCGTCTATACCTGCCAAGAGGCTGCCCAGGGCATGGCTCCTAACCAGGCCAAAGGCCTGACTAGGCACAACTAGAATGGTTTCATCTAATTGACCTCTTCCTTTATGGGTGAATGGTATGGACATGAAAGAATGTTGGTGGTTTCTTCTGCTTATAATCCTGTTCTTATGTGATAATTTTACCCATAGGATGCTTGATGCTTGCTAGGTACTAAAAAAATTCTGTAAATGTTTATTTTACTGATTTTGAATTGTTTTGCATTTAAGCAGAATTAGTTGTTGTGTTCATTTGCGGTAACGCTGAAGTGCTGATGGATGAGTGATGATCGTTGGATTTACTTTCTGCTGGTTTTCAGATTTTGGAAGTGATTATAACCTTGATTTTTTATATAAACATGCTATTGTCATTTGACTACTTGACAGAAGAATTTAATTTACTCTTTTCCGAGAAAGTGCTTGCAAACTTCTTTTGTGCTGAAACTAGCAAATCATAGCAGATTGTCCTTACAATAAAACATAGCTTGTCAAAATTAAATTAAATAGGTGTATAGTTGCGACATGCTTTAAACCATGAATTCCTCAACTTTCAGGTATATTTAGAACTAAAGCATTTGGTCAGAATATTTTTTGTTAACTTGGATAGTAGCTCCTAAATGGGAAAGTTTCATTTCAAAATGCAAAAAGCATTTATCAGTCACAATGTTAATTCCTTCTATTACATTGGTTGAAATCCATTATCCCTCTTTTTTACGTATAGTTTCTTTAAGCAAGTATACTTGTCTGTCTTAGCGAGAAGTTCATAACAACAGGTCCTTGGTTCGATGAAATGCTGGTACAGGATCTATAAAACCAATGATGCAGAGGAAGAGGAATAATGTTAGATGTAAGCCCCTTCCACCTTCAAAGAGGCTCCGCCTCGAGGCTCAGAGAGTCTTGAAAGAGAGGGTTCAAGATATTGCTGATAAGAAGGGCATGAAATTGAGATTTTGCACTTTGAAGGAGTGTGAGAGTCACATCCATTCGCTCGATAGTCCATGCGCAAATGTAAGAATGGAGATTGGATGGCCACCGGGAGTTCCGTTTGTCCACCCACATGATCTTCCGAACAAGGCAAAGATTGGTTTTCTCGAAACCTATGAACCTGGATGGTCTGAGACAAATGATATAGAGTAATGCCAACTGATATGGCACCTGCATTTGTGAGTCCTCTTTATTATTTCGTTTGTCTTTTATCTCAATTTCACTTCAATTTTCACTGGAAAATCGTTGCTTTTTGTTTAAATATGAGTTCAGATGATGGATGAGGATTTGTGAGTATTATAATGTATGTGTAAAACAATTGAGCAAATCCTTGGTTTGAGTGTTTTTTGTGGGTCTTTCATTGTGAAAAGATGTGAAAAATATGATGTAGGGTTTCTTAATGTTGAAATGACTTCACTTAATTATCTGTATAATATACAGTTGATAGTAGTATCAATATAATTATTTGCAAGTGATGGATCTTAATGTATGATAACTTTTTTTTTTAAGAGTAATTTAAATTAATATGTAATTTGGAGTATTAAGTTTCATTATATATTTCATGTGAACGTTATACTGTCTGCGATCTTTGTAATGCTTGTTTTAACTAATGAAAACGAAGGAGGATGAGAATAGCAGTTATCATATTGTGTGGACATACACTTCTCTTCGTATGAGTAATGGTTCTCTGGTTTGAAGCGTCTTGCCTCTGTTTGCTTATTTTTGCAGGTATCTGATATTGTGGATTTTCTTTGTATGATCTTACATCGTCTCTAGTTTGAGCGTCTCACTTGACCGGATGACTGATATCAGTCATAGGCGTGGAGTTTTCTGCTGCCATGAAAGTTTTGTTACCATAGGAAGTTTGGATGTTGAGAGATAATGTACTTGTACTACTATCACTATTAGCTCATTTTATCATCTTGAGAATTGATAGGCCACCAACTATGCATAATCCCTATTAATTTGTAATTATTGAATAGTAGAAAAAGATTTTTTTTAGGGTGGTTAGAGTCATTGATTAAGTAGAAGATGGATTAATTTGGATGTGCATGTGGAGGAGAGAGAACTGATTTTCTATTTATTAAAAATTTGGATTGAATTGGAGTGGGTTGTTTGGTAAACATAATTTTGTAGTATAGTTTTTAATTTCAAATTATTTCAAGTACTCAAGGTTTATGTGATGAGAATGTTTTGACATTTGTATATTGAAGCTAATAATATGGATTTCCATTCTACAGTTTGATTAATGATGTTATGATTTGGTGATTAATATACTAACAAAATTAGATAGCTAATATATGTGATTAAAGATTGTTAAACATGAAATCAAATTATTTTCCTTTTGTAGTAAGTTTATATTTACGTATGCATGGACCACTCCTGCAACCCTTAAAACCCTATATCTATTTACGTTGAAACATTTTTTTTTAAATCTGTAAAAAGATGAAGAAAAGAAGAGAATGTAGAGCCATCCGATTGTGCCACGTCACGGATCCAAGAGTTTGAGATGAACGGTGGATTTCAGCAGCACCAGAAGTAGAAATTTTCTCCACCATTTAATAGCCAAGCATTTTTTCTTCATAGAGCTACTGTTAAGAGTTTCTGACTACTATAACTCCAACTAGTCCTTCTCATCTTCGCCCCAAACACGGCGGCTTCGGCCTTCTCCGAGTTCTCCCCCCGCCTCCTCTCACCGCCGCTGAAGATTTCCGGCTAGCGACTGTTATTAATAAAATAGTGGCTCAGGTGCCTAGGGCGTGCGAGAAGTGCCAGCTTGGTATGAACGGTATTGGAAATAAATATTTGAGGTAATTCAATTCAGATAGTTCAATTTCATTTTTTTATAACTCATGAATGTCTATGTTCTAATATAATTAACTTTACAAAGCAATGTTGAGTCCAAAGTTTTTAGACCCATAACTTTGAGTGTTTTGCAAAGAGAGAAAACGTAAAATAGCCCTTTGGAAAGTTAAAAGATGAATTATGTCATTTTGGAAAAAAATGTTGGAATGTCCATTTGAGGTTTTTCACGACTTTTATACCTTTAGATGTGAATTTACTCTTTCATATTAACCTCAATTACTCCCTTCTCATTTACCCTAATTTACCTCAATTCACTCTCCAAAAAATCTCACCTCAGCCTGTCAACCTTCCGCCGGAGGTAAATCTCCTCCACCACTGACGGTCATCTTTTTCCGGCGCCCCTCCCTCTCCTCTACCCGCTCCATCTCCTCCGCCCCTCCATCACCTCCATCTCCTTCACAACGCCGTACCTCGCCGACGCCTTACATCACCACCGCCGCCACAAATTTGTTCACATGGACAACCCAAAGATGTCGCCGCACCATGGTTTCAATGAGGTAATTTTTTTCTGGCGCCAGCGCGTTACCTCTTCGTTTTGTTTTTTGTATAAACTATTAGGGTTAATATACGGCGGCACCAAATTAGGGTTTATTTACAGGTCCGAATTAGGGTTATTTCGTTTTTGTTTCCGACGACAAATTAGGTCTCAGTTACGCCGGCGGCATTTTTTAGTTTCACCGATTTTATCTTCTTCTTTGATGGAATTATGCACACCAACTATTTGGAAGATGTCCTCGTAACAGTTTTTCCTTTGAAATACTACTTGCTAATTTTTTTCTTGTATACAAAATCTCTTGTATTAGATTTTTCTTGTATTTAAATTGTCTTGTTTGTTGTAGGGCGCCGCCGATCTAGGGTTCACTAACTTGTTCGTGTATGCACAGTGTGGGTAATTCGTGTATATGCACGTTGTGTATAATTCGTGTATACGCCGACCTAGGGTTTACATATTTCGTGTATGATATTGTTTTTGTAAGCTTGATTTGTTCGTGTATGTACGGTGTGGGTAGCCAGCAATTCGTGTATGCTCTTGTTCCTGTATGCTTGAATCGTTCGTGTATGCAAGGTGTGGGTAGAAACAAATTCCTGTATGAAATTGTTCTTGTATGATTGATTTATTCGTGTATAATAGATTTGTTCGTGTATGAAACTGTTCTTGCATGATTGCTTTGTTCATGAATGCACGGTTTTGGAAGCCACAAATTCGTGTATGTAATTGCTCATGTCTGCTTGAGTTGGTCTTGTATGCAAGTTTAGCTTATTGTACATACTCATTCGTGTAATAGAGATTAATTGTGATATCTGAAGAGTTAATGTATGCTCAATCATTTGTTCACTCGCCTCATTCATGTATATTTACTTCAACGACATTCCCTATTATTTTAACGACATTTCCTCTTGTGCAGTTTACGCTGCCTAGCCTTGTTGAGGACGAACCATCACCGTCAATGCTATCTCTCTCTACAACACATACGACAATAAATGATGTAAGATATGTGTGAAATTTGTATGTTTGCAATCTTTTATTTCAAATAAATTGTATCTCTATACATGAATAATACATTACAACTTGATTTTAGGCTTGGGAGTACAAAAGGCCGTTATTTCAACAACAATCTAAAAGCAAATTCACACTGAATCTAGGCGCAAAGGAACACATAATAAAAGACATCCGAAAAAGGTTAATCGCTATTTCCGAGGCTGCGTATGAGAAATGGAAGAATTCATGTTTTGCCAATTTCATTGAGTTAGAATCGATATGGAAGTGTAATAGTGCAATATATTATGTTCTTTCGCATGAGATTGAATATGCCGACAAATGTAAGGATCAAACTGTGCTTTGGTTTTGCATCAATGGTAAGAAGTTGTGTTTAAGCCGCGTTGAGTTCCAGTTGGTCACGGGTTTGTCGTTTGGGGAAGCATCAGTTGACCCATCCAACTTGCCTGCCATCTCGGATGATTCTTTGTACAATAAAGTATTCAAGAAGAAGAGAATGACACAGATGTACGATAGATTTGTAGACCTAGAGCACCCATTTAGTGAAGACGCACATGATTATATTAAGGTAGCAAAGATTATGTTTGTCCATTATATGTTTGTTGGCATGGATCCGAGAAATTTGCTTGTAGAGTGGTTTTGGAATTTGATTGAGGACAAGAAGGCTTGGAAGTCATTCCTTTGGGGGAGCTTTGCATATCACACACTAATTAAGGAATTGAAGATGGTGAAAACAGAGGCAAGTGGAAATGATAGAGATGCTTATTCTATAGGTGGATATTCTACCGCCTTCATGGTACGTGTTTAGTTTGTATTTTTAGCAGCACCATTATTCTTACGCTCGAAAATAGTGACTTTGTATTATTCATATTCCTTGTAGGTGTGGATATATCTTGCAATTCCCTATTGTGCTACTTTTAGCAAGGGAATGTGCAATCCAAATAAAATACCAAGAATGATGTGGTTCAATTATTCTCGAACAAATAAGTCTGTTAAAAATGTGGAAGACAAGGTATTATTTTCTGGCTGCATTCATGTATGATATGGCTTTCTTGTATGTGACAATTGTCTTCATGTATGTTACTTTTCATGTATGTAAATTTTCTTGTGTGTGTCTCTTCGTGTATGTTAGTCTTCCTGTATGTGAATGATCTTGTATATCAATCTTCATGTTTGTCAATCTTTATGCATGTAACTCTTCTTGTATGCTCCACAATCTTCATGTATGTGAATGATCTTGTTCCATAATATTCATGTATGTGACGCTTCATGTATGCTCTATAATATTCATGTATGTCGCTCTTCCTGTATGCTCCACTCTTCATGTTTGTCTCATTGCTTGTATGTCACTCTTCATGTATGTCACTCTTCATATATGCTCCATTTTTCATGTATGTCTCATTTCTTGTATGCAACGACTCATGTATGTTACTCTTCCTGTATTTTACTCTTCATGTATGTGAATCTTCTGGTGTGTGCCTTTTAAGGTGTGCGACGCTTCCTGTATGTCAGTCTTCTTGCATGTGAATTATCTCGTATGTGATTCGTCATATATGAGAATCTTTTTATATGGTGTGAATCTTCTTGTATGGTGTGTCTGCATGTATGTGTTGCTTCTTGTATGTCGGCAGACATTGATTCATGTATTAATTTTAGGAATGATTGTTTGCATGAGTTAGATATTGTGTGAATGACATCATGTTTAATTACAGATACATGAAACGTTGGAACCAACACTTGCGGAGGTGAAGCCAAAAAATTGGCTAACACTCGAGGCCCCAGGCACTCCATTCATGCTGAAACTTGTTGACGATGATGACTGTGGTGAGAGTGAGTTGACTGATTCTATAGTTGTAGAGGTGAATACGAAAAGGCAAGTAGCATTGGAAAACATACCCAAAAACGATCATACACGAGAATCTTACATGACCATACACGTAAAATCGTCATATTTTCATTCAATACTCATAAAACGACCCAATACCAATCATACATGAAAGAAACAATAATTATGTGTATGGAAAAAAGTCTCAAAATCTGAAAAAGTAAGAATTGTAGAATAATATTAATTAACAAAGTTTTTGAAAGAAAATAAATGCTGTAAAAGTTGTAGAAACAAAGCAACAATGGGATCATACATGAATCAACAACTTATTCCTTGTATGGAAAATATATATCCTTGGAGAAGCATAATTCTTGCAGCTTAGTAATAGAAGCATAATTTCTTGACAAATTGTAAAAACCATTGGAGAACGACACATTATACCTTCTATATATACCCAACTAAAAAAAAAACTTAGCTTAAATTTGTGTATGCATACATAATGCGAAGCCAACATATCATTCTCTCCCGCCAGAAAGGTTGCCGTCGTGCCGAAAATCGCTCCACCGTGATAAAAATCGCTTAGCCAGCGCCGGAAACTCCAAACACTAACCACAAATGAAGGAAAGAAAGAGAGAGAAATAGAGGGATAAAAGGTAAGAGAGAGAAATAAGAGTGAGAAGTAAAAACATTCAAATTAAAGGTGGACATTAAGGGTATATGAGACATTTAACATCTCAAATTGTTATTTTGAAAATAAAAAAGTGGAGGTGACATTTTAAATTTTTTGTTTAGAAAAAGTGCTAGTTTATAACATTCCCTCTTTTGCAAATGTAGAATAAATTTTTGCGGGCTTGCAATTATAGGATAGATTTTCAAAATTTTGGCATCAATAGGACAAATTGAGCCCAATTGGACTAAATTGCATGTGCATCTCACTTGATTTAAATTTATAAGGGCCAATGCCTGTGTGAATGACAAATAAGCTATCTACTAAACTATTGCTTAATTTTTATTTGCCGCGATGTTAAGTAAACCTTCAAATAGAAACCTGCATCATTTCTTTAAAGAGCCCTGAAATCGATAGTAGAGAAGTATTTCATTGGTAGCCTGCAACCAATTTCGAACTGATAGAATCGACTCTAAAGCGAGGTGAAAGAGAGAAGCGCGCAACCATGAGAGCCATCTATCGCACATTGTGGATAATCCGAGGAGGAGGTATCAGTGTTGCCCCAAATCCCATGTAAGTTTTCTATTTTTTATTTTTTTGGTTGGATTTCCACGCCCCATATCGTTGATACAGCGCACTTTAAAACTTCAAAGAACTAATTTATTTTTCCAAAGTTCTAAGTGTGTTCATTTTTTGAATCAGAAAATCCCCCATTGTGTGTTCGAGCAAAGGCAACAATTCTGGGATATGACGGAGGTTGAATGCACGAGAGGCTCACAAATCTAAAAAAATAAAAGAAAAGCATGAAAAAGTTGCAATTTTTTTGCATTCAGTGGCGATAGATTTCTTGTAGCATGTAGTGTTCTATTTGTTAGAATTGAAGTGTGAGTTATCCTGTATTATTCATGCTATTTGCAGCTTGTTGTAATAAAGATTTTCAATTCAAATTTATTTGGAGAGAATATTAATTATTTAGCAACTAAATTTCCTGTATGTGAAATCCATTTTTTAGCAATATTTCAAAACATGTCTAACATCTTCAAAAATAAATATGCATCCAACTTGATTAATTAGAAGCAAGATCAAAAACAAAAAAAATACATAAAATGAAGTTGCGAACGAAATACTTCTCTGCTATCAATTACGGATTATGGCTCTTTGAAGAAATGGTGCGGGTTTCGATTTGGAGGTTTTATTTTACATCACAGTAAATTAATAAAATTAAGCAATAGCTGAGTAGATAACTTATTTGTCACCCACGCAGGCAACGGCCCGCATAAAATTAAGTCACGTGAGTTGCACAAGCGATTTAGCCTGATTGGGCTCAATTTATCCTACGGATGCTAAAATTTTGAAAATTTATCCTATAATTACGAGTCCGTAAAAATTTGTCCTACATTCAAAAAAAAAAAAAACCCAAATTACGAGCCTAAAAAAACTTTAGACTCAACCAACCAATTCACAGATAATAAATAAATCTTGCCAAAATGTTGTTAAGTTTAGAGCACGTGCCGATGTTTGGTTTAATTTAATGGTTAAATGAGCACGTGCAACGACCCTAAAAATAGGAATTGGTTAAATCTTTATCATATTTTATCGTATGTTTTAAAATTGGTTGATTATCATGATTTGTCTTTGAATCTTGTTCCTGGTGTAGCTCTGCAAATGCAATGGGAATTGCAGTGGTTCAAGGTATGGGCGGTTTGAGGGTGTACGGGATGAACGACGGCATAGGACCCCGAAAAAACGAGGGCCTTCAAATATATATAGGTCTATATGTGTATGTATATATCATTAATATGTTGAAATAACTCTTAAATTGTCCAGTAGCTCAGTTGTAATGTGTGAGATTTCGCTACGCTAGGGGTTTGCCCCATGAAAGCTTTCAAGAATGTATGTATTTGCCGTTAGTTTTAAATTTAAATTATTTCATTCCATTTAAACTCAAAGTTGCTTCATTTGTGTATCACAATTATTATTGCAAATTTTATTTCCTAATAATGAATATTACTCTAAACAATTTAGTTTCATTTTGTAGTAAGTATAAATTAAGAGTCTAACCCATGTCAAAACCAATATCCATTTCACTAAATAAAATAAGAAGAAAAATTAGAAGACTTCGCGAATTAAATGCAAAAAGGTTGGCAAACTTCCCTTCCAATCCCTATTCTTTCTCTCTCTTTGCAAATAAATATGAACCTTGATCGAATTTAATATGGTCCGACGTGATATGAAAGACTTGGCTCGAAGTTAAAATTTGTTTGAATTTAAATTTAGGATTCAATCTAGAATTTCTTTTTATTAATCTTTTCTCATATAATATTAGTCAATCCAAAAATATTCCGTAGTATTCTACTCATTTACTGTTTCATGTTTTCAACTTACAATCCTTTCGTTGATGTGTCATGAAACGGTAAATAAGTAACGCCGAGTCTAATAATCGAGTTTTGTACATAAAACCATTGAACTTTTTCCATCAAATACTATATAGTTGAGTTCTTAATGAGTTCGGTTCGAGCTCGAATACCTTGTTATCGAGTATTTGACGTGTCGAACTCGAGCTCGCTAATTTTGATCGAGTCGAGTTCGATCATGATGGCAAAAACCCAACTCGAGTTTGAGAGCAAATGAATATTTAAATGAGTCGAGTTTGAATAGAATCTAGACTCAGCTCGTTTAATTCGATAAATCAACAACTTTATCCGATTCCTCCTGTATAAATTTATGGAGGTTTTACAGTACATTTGAAAATCTCACCACCTAGCCTTTTTAAGCAACCTAGATCACATATATCACAGTTTGATCACAACAAAAATCAAGATCAAATTCTGAAATCGATCCCTTTTCACATTCACCTGCACTACGATGAGTTAGTGTTTAAACTATTAACTACTTCTCATGAGTGGCATCATCATGCTAATATTGCCTAATATTGCCAAAGTTGATGAAATATAATTCAACAAGATTAAATGTTTAGGTATCCACTCGAAACTTTTCACTTCCAACGCCGATGACACTCTTAATATTATTCATTTGTAATCTTCTTATCAAGTTATAGTTGTATTGTAACTTTATGTAAGAGTAATTTCCATCATTCAAGGTCATGTGTTTACATGTTTTGACTAAGTTTAGTGTGTTTGATAGTAATTAGCCTCAGTTTTGAAGCTAATTAATCGAACACCCCCCTCCATCTCCGTGTTAAATTCTTTTCTTTCTTTTTACTGATTAAATTTGCCTTGTGATCACCGTATATATAGGTTGGAGGAATCCGAAATTTTCTAATTTTCTACTAATAATAATATTTACTCTGTGTGTGTGTTAGCCTAAATTTTAAAAGTAATTTCTTTAAGGACTCGGACTCGAGAAATATACAGATTTGTAGCGAATCAGTTGAGCGCGTAACCATAACCGTACGTTATGGCAAAACGCTTAATGTAGAGTTTGATGTTCCAAATATTCGAAGATTTAAGTTGGAGGGTTGTGGATCGTCTCGCCTCGCCTTCAAAACAACGTGTAGGGAATGGGAGTCCGATATACGTTTAGAGTACCGCTATGGTAGTGGTGATGATAATTGGTTCATTAATCCCAACAAAATATTGACGGATTTGAGCATGTCCAAATTTAGTTTCTCTAGCTATATACATGTTTTTGGCGAGAAAGAGAAACTAAGTGATTGGAGCAGTGGATTGGTTGGAGCTGCGGGTTTAGCTACACCGAGTTGATAATTCCAAAAGGATATTGCTTTTGGATTGAGATGATGGAGAATTGTTTGTTGGAGCTCGTTTGCAAGAGAATAGTCGAGGAAGCGAATGAGGAGGTTTTAGAAAAGGCTTCTCATGAGTGGCGTTCTGTAACAAAATTAATGTTTAGAATTAGGTATGCGCTCGGAACTTTTCGCTTCCAACTCCAATGGCACTCTTAATATTAATGGATGAAATGTAGTAAAATGTCACTTTTTCTAACAAAAAAGCTATAATGTCACGCATAAATAAAACATCTCCATATAGCACTTTAGTTTTGGAAAAGACAAAAATACCCTTAATGAGAATACAAGAAGACTAACTTTAATTTGAATCATACACGATAATTTTCGAATTTTCATGTATGATGCATACATGAAAGTACTTCGTGTATGATTCAAATTTTTAATATTTTTCGCCGGAAATCTCACCGCCCGCGCTAAAAGCCATTGCCAGAAAATCCTATCACCACCGAAAGATTCATACATGAAAGTCAGTCTTCGTGTATAAAGAAGGAGATGGTAGGAAGATTTTTTAGTCTTAAAAGGTATTTTGGGTATAAAAGGCTACTTCAACACTTTTATTTTCTAAGTGACATAATTCATCTTTATCTTTTAAGAAAGGCTGATTGGACTTTTGGCTCATATTAATTTGTAATCGTTTTATCAAGTTATAGTTGTCACTCCCATTCTCTCTCTCTTTTGTTAATTCTTTTCTTTTTTTGTGAAGGTTCATGAGATGAGTAAATTTATGATTGAATTTGTTTGGTTATTAACCAATTTGATATAATGCGGTATTTGTTATTTGATGATGAAATATTACAACTTGTATATTAATTATTTTAATTAATTCAATGTCTAATTGATTACCATTAATAAAAACAAATTTTTCCGCTGATTATTTATTTATTTGTGTCACTTGTTTATAATTGAATATAAATAAATTGAAAGTTGGAAAATATTTTTAAAATAGTACTTACTCCGTATTATTTCATTAAACTCATTTTACCTTATATATTTGGACGTATTATTTCTTATGTCCATTTCCTAAAATAGAAATGCACTATATGATAAATATCCCCGCATAACTCAGAAATTATCATATACGTCATTAAAAAGCTACTAATTAATCATTTTTCTCCTACTTAATTTGAAAAAAAATACCTCCAAAAAGTTACAGTAAAACATCTATTAATTCATATCTTTGGGACGGCAAAAATTTATTCCTAAATGGAGGTTATTCTTTAAATAGAAGTGTAAGATGATTTTTTTTTTTGTTTTTTCTTTTAATTTTAAACTGCTTCCAAAATTTTTTGGCAATTTTATTTAAGTTTCTCTCTTGCCAGGGCCAAGGCCCAAATTATGTTTATTTCCTTTTTTTATCACTCACTAAACCCTTCAACTTCAATTATAAAAAAAAATTAAAGTTATTTCTTAACTCTTAAATTTGTTAGTAGTATTTTATTCTATTTTTTTCCTAATAGAATTTCAGGTAGAACAACACTTTTTAAGTGATTGTCTTAATTGTTTTATTCTTTTAACATGTACTAATTTAAAAAAAAAATTGTAAAGTACTCATAATTTTTGTTTTAACTATAATAAAGGGCCAATTGATAAGGGCACCAAAACGTCCTTCAAACAAAAACGAGAAGTTGATTAGTTAATTCTTACAAACTTTTAACACGTAGTACCAGTTATTTTTTTTCATTTTCTTCTATACAAGGAAAAAAGAATATTATAATTTTAAAATATCGTCAAAGTAGTGTTTAATTGTTGCTAATCAATGAATTTATGAAGAAGTAAATAGTGTTACATATAAATGAAAAAAAAAGCTATTGTTCTTCAAAGAAACACGAGTCAAAACTAAGGTCAGTATTGAATTTTTGTTCATTTTATATCTGTTCTTTCTTGATCTTGATGCTTGGAGTAGGTGTTTTTCTTCCTTTGTCTTTTTTAGATAACTTTGCCAACTGCAGTTGATCATCACTTGAAATTTTTCAATGCAGACGATCTTCTTCCTTATGATTCTTAGAATTTTATGAATGAAATAGTAATATAGTAAATGAAAAGAAAATCTGTGTTCATTTTATATTTTTTAATGTTTGATCTTGATGATTGTTGTAGGTGTTTTCTTCATTTGTTTTTTTAAGATAACTTTGGCCAGCGACAGCTGACCATCATCTCTTGGAATTTGAATGTAGTCTTCAATCTTCTTCCTCGTGATTTTTTTTTTACTGATTTTGTTCTTCGACACGCTGCAACTCCGTAGCTGATTTCTTTTCTTATCCTACTCTAGGCTTCTTAGGATATTTCACTTGTTCTCTAGTCTTCGCTTTGAGTTGGATTTGTCTCTTCAATCCATGGAACATGAATCTTTTCCACAAATTATGTCCTCTTTATTCCATTCACTATAATGTCCAGAGCTCCCCTACATTAAAGTTGACAGATTTGAGAGTTGTCATAAATTGCATTTCAATTGGTGTTTGGATGCTCAGAGACCGAAAGTACGTAGATTCATTTTCATTCTACGAAAATTAATTTTGTTAAAACTGCGTAATAGTATTAACTATTTTAAATAATCTTATAATTATTAATTTACAATTTACCTCACTGATTGGCGAAATATATTAATCTATAGTGCACCCTACATACAGTCAAACTACGAGATGTGTGCACTACAATCGTCTTGTTTAACACTTAGGGTGAGTCTGTATATATATGAAATTGCATAAAATAATGAATATTTTTCTCTTTAGATAAATAAATTATTTATTTTAATTTTATAAGTACTTATCTAGGAATCGTCTCAACAACTTCTTCATTGCACTTTCCGCATGCCATAACTCCAACATTCTTTAGGCAAGATTTGTTACACTTTTTGCAGGAATCATAACATCCTATCATAGACTAAAAAAAAGGTGTAGTGTGTAAATATAAAATAAGAGCTCACTGGATATATATAATATAAATTTGTTAGTAGAAAGCTCCGACAACGAAGATTGTAGCCAGTTTTCTTTTTCCGTCCGTCCACAAAGATTGTGGCTAGTATTTTATTTTATTTTTTTTCATTTTAGGACATAACTCTATCCACTATCTTACTTTTTATCTCTTTCTCCACTCACAATGGTGACTCTTTTTGTCCACTCACTTAAGATCTACGATTCATTTACCAAAACTTGTGCCACAAAAACTCCTTACAATTTCGTGGAAGGAGGGAGTATACCATTCTATTCCATGCCTTAAATTTAATAGATAAATTTACCTATGTAATCTTATTAATTACCAGCATGAATGTTTACATACAATTGATTATCAAATTACAAAAAAAAATAAAGGGCAAAGTGGAAAAATGTCATAAGTTTACCCTCAATCAAGAGATAAGAAAATAAAAATCAAAATATATACAAAATAAGAAAATTGGATGAAGTAAATTTACTAATTCATAATTAATTACAATAATTTTAAATGTTTAAGCTTATTGGCACTAAATGCCCTTAAACTTCATTATGTTTATTTTACTTTTGGAAAATCGTATTTTTCAACTTTTAAACTCTGTAAATACCTTAATCATACAATTAAGAGTTAGGGAACACAAATATATTCTAAGTATAAATTCATCAATTAAAAATAAAGATATTGCCTCATATGTAAGTTGTTTTTCCATAAAATCTTTAAAAGTTACTTCCTTTGCACGAGTCATTCTTTGTGTCATTGCTTGCTTAACAATTTTCAATGGGTCATAAATATAAGAAGAATTATACAAAACACAACAAATAATTGATAATTTAGCTTGTGTTACAATTTAAAAGAATATTAAAACTAAGTTGCAATGCTTACGATTTGATCATCGGTTGAATCTCGTCACATGTTGGTCCGATTTGTAATACAGATCTCGTTTTTCTCATAGTTATAGTTTTATATTATGAGTTTTGTTTTATTATCTTTACAAGATTTGATTTGAATTGGGATGGAACAATCCATAATTTTTTATAATTAAATATAAATATTCTATTATTTCAAATTTGAATTTGATTAGATCAATCTACAATTTTTTATTACTATTAAATATATGTATTCTCTTATTTTAAATTTCAATTGAGAATCCACAATTTTATTATTATTAAACATAGGTTTATTAATTAAATTAATTAATTATTTTTGTTCTGTATCCATTTGAATAATATTATACTTTTACAGAAGAATGATCATACCTCAAATAGATCAAAAGCTGCCTCAATTATAAAGAGTGGAAGGCAATGATATAATTTAATTGTTACCATCTTAGCATAGATGTAAGAAATTAACAATAAGATCTTATGATAATTAGGGGTGAGCATCGGTCGGTCGGTCCGACCAACCGACCAAATTATGTTGAACCGCGGACCGAACCGACCAGAAAATTTTGAACCAAACCGCACCGACCAGGGTGCTTGAACCGACTTTGAACCGAACCGAAAATATTCGGTCGGTTCGGTCGGTTTATTTGAACCGAAGTTAAAAAAAAAAAGAACCTGCTGCATGCTTCAATTAAAAAAAACTGCTCAAATACAGTAGTGTTTAGGATAGGGTTTCAATTTTTTAACTTAGTAAATTATAAAAATATATATAATATATTATATATTCGGTCGGTTCGGGGCCCGACCGAATGAATTTCAACAAAACCGAACCGTGAACCGAAAACCGGACCGAACCGACCAAAACCGATCTGTTCGATCTGTTTTATCGGTTCGGTCGGTTCTATGCTCACCCCTAGTGATAATACATGGACAATTTGTCACCGATCCGAATTTCTCTTTAATGTGCATGCGCGCGGAAGGCAAAAGATTTTGCTAACTCCTGCAAGCCACATAAAAAAGAAAAGAAAACATTACATTTATGATGCAAGGAGGATTTATGCACCACAAATATCTGAAATTTTATGAACTTATAAGAAGTTATCTCATAATTCTGTGTATAGTATTTCCTTAAATAAAAAGTAAAAATAAAAATATCTAAATTCTATACTTAGAGAGCTTGAAAATGCAAAGTAAATTAATAAGTGTACGTACTTTAGAAGAAAAGCTTCAAATTTGTGTTAATATCGAATAATATTTAATAACAATATTTGTTTATTAATATGTTGGCCTAATTAAAAAATTTAATAGTACTTGAGATATATATCTCGTGGTTAATGAGAACTAATCTATAATATATACAATTATAATATATATCTAATGATAATATATATATATATATATATATTAACAAGAGTATTATAGGTAAATTAAAAGTTTTCAAGAAGGCACTTTTTATATAGGTATAGATATAGATTTATTTTTTAATAACTGTTTTTGAACAGTAAACTTTTATAATGAGTGTCTTAATTTGTTTATGGTATAATTTTCTAAGAATACACTCTCAATCAGGAGGAATTAATTAACCAAAATAAAAATCAGTCGAACCACAGAAAAATTTCATCAACACGGTTGATGAAATCGAAGGGGGAGTTATAGCCGGCGACGGTGAATCGATCAAGCGCCGCCGCGCGTTGGTAGGGGCTTCCTCGGAGGCTTTTCTTGAGCGCAGCAACCTCTTCCGCAATGTTTCCCTCCGAAATTAAGCCGCCGCCGCCGCCGCGTCTTCTAACGGCGGCATACTTATATTTGGGCAGTTTCTCCGCCTTTATTTGATCCGACGACAAAGGTGGCGGAGGAGCGATGTTTTGGTATTTGTTAGGAAGGGAGAAGTAGACGGTGTAGGTAGAGTTGTCCACGTCCATTAAAACCGACGTCGTTTTCAGGTCGATTTCCTCATGTTGACCGTTGTTGCCCCTGTAGTAACCAAACAGGCTGTGCTCGTTTTTTAGCACGACAAATTAATGGTTAGTAATAATCCAAATAAGTGCCACTTTTAGGGTAATAACATTTTTATTATTTTTTATCTTATACTTGTAAAGATCTTCTATTGTCATTCTCTGTTGCATCTTCTTCTATTGTATTGCATTAATAGATTAATGATAGGTAATATGACTTAGGATATATATTTTTCTTATGATATATCCTAATCTGAACCGTTAGTCATGTCACGTTTCATCTCTTTATTAATTAAGATAAAAGAAGATGCTACATGGAAATACAATAAAGATCCTGTTTGAGATTTCACTAAAAATTTTCGACTTTAACACCCCACATCATCAAGAAATTGAAGAGAATGAAAGGGTAATTTGGTAATTACATGAGGGAACCTTGATAGGCAGCTTCCGGATAAGAGTGAGCGGAAATATTAGGAGCAGAGAGCCATTGAGCAGAATGGTAACTTCTGATTTCCAGCTCATTGTTTGCATAAACAATGTCATAGTATTTAGGTGCATTGCCCCCAAATGCTGCTGCGCCTAAGCACAGATACATCCATAAAAATGTCGCTTTTCTGCATGAAAACATATTTCGAAATTCGAGCTATTTATCATCAAAATGATAGTAACATATATCTATGTGTGGAGGTAAGGGAAATATATAGAGTGACCGCATAATCGCAAATTGGATTTAATTAATGATTCGCCATGTAATGTGACGATATTCCAAGCAAATTGATAGCGTTACCAAGTTTAATAGTCATATTCACAATGAAATTGCATATTTTGAGGAGATATATTCTCTATAATGAAGTTGTAGTATTCGATTAAAATGAATTACGACGGTCTTGTAGTTGTAGATTTGTGATATGGGCCTGGAAATTATGTTTGAATTAAAATAAATAAATAAATAAAAAGTTCCAATAGGCGTGACCCGTTGGAATGGGCCCGATTAATTAGTTCACTTTTGGCCCAATCCTTTGGCCTTCATGTACTGAATTTTTCCGATTCTTTTGATAAGTAGAATACTGTCCCAAAATAATAATAATAATAATAATAATAATAATAATAATAAAATTAAATGTACATTTATATCCTTATAGCCTCAGTTTAAAATTTTGATAAGCTAATTCTGAATATAGCATTAAAATATCTAAAAGAATACGCTAGTTCCCAAAATAAATAAAAAAAATTAAAAAACGAAGGTGCACAAGCAAAATCATGAATCAAAGATGGTCATTAGATAAAATAAAAATATAAAAGAACTGAATTACTGGAAACCGAAGATATCAATCATGCGTAAAACAAATTAACAAAGCCCACATCAATGAGAAAACACATAAATCAATACATATGAATCAAATATGAAATTTTTGATACACGAAGATGAAATTTTGGACTCTGTGAAGATCAAAACAGAGATTACGACAAAAATTCCATGTATCACAGTAATAGAATCTACAGATATGAAATAAAAAAGCAATAATGAAAATAAAAATATTAAATCTTTAGTAGCTTTGTGCGGTGTTTTTAAGCATAATTCCAACTTTCAAATGTTTGCGATTTTAGATTTGCAAGGCAGTTTATGCATTTTGTTTTTCTTCAGATCGGCTTCAGTATTTTTTCTGGGGTTGTAATGCTGAATATGTTTTTAGGTTTTGTTTTTGTTATTTTTAATTAAAAAATTAAGTTTGAGGCTATAAGGGTATAAATGTACATTTATTTATTTTATATTTATTATTTTAAATAGGTGGCTATAAAGAGAGATTTGGGGACTGTGTTATAAGTAAAACATAAAGAATTGTTATCAACTCTATTAACCCATGAAAGAATGTGATTACTGAACGATTAAGAAGAAGAAAAGTAAATCAGTCGAATAAGAGAAAACAATTGAATTCTCCATTGTAAATTAATTTGTTATAACTAAACAGGCTGTGTGTGTGGGGTGGGGGTGGGGGGGGGGGGGGGTTAGGTGGGGCAGAAGTGAGGAAGTTTATGTTTTATTTTTCTTGCGTTGTTTTTAGTATTTTAATTTAATTTAATTAATTATTACTATATTAAATTCAATTGGAGAGGAATTAATCTTAGTGGAAGTTTAATAAACCTTATTGCAAATTAATGAATATCAATTGAGAACAATAAACCATAAATGAGGATTAATAAATTTTATTTAGGGAACAATAAATCCTAATTGGGATTAATAAATGTTAATTACTTGTATCCCAGTTTTGTCATAATATAAATTTTTGTTCATTGATGTAATAAAATTGTTATACAACTATGATGGAAGAAAATATTGAAGCAAAAAGAGGTGTGATTACAGGAAGAATGTTGGGACATACTCCCTTCGTCTCGATATTGAAGTATCCAATTATTGATTGTATGTTTCTTTTTTTTGGACTAAATTAGAACCTGATCAAATTACTTAATCATCCTACATTTTTACCTACACTAGACTATTCACTCTCTCTTCTTACATTGTACCTAAAACCACTTTATTGATCTATAAAATATTTTATTAACAAGAATTAAGTAATCTATAAAATTACACAAAACATGTGAGATACGTACTACTTTTTCATCCATAATTTTCTTCTTTTTAATCTCTATGCCGAAAAGAAATGAGTCATAAGACTGGGAGGGAGGGAGTTTATAGAATCCGGACCATGCTTCCTCGAGCAATCAACTTTTTGAGCTGAAATTTATCCGAAATCGATTTAATAAGTTGGAAATTACGTAGTGACTAGTGTACCTACCAAAATAGTAAACGAATAGAGGTTGAACTTGCATTTTTGACGAATCGAACTGGAAAGAAAATATGCATGCACCTACCCAATTATGAAACTAAAAGGAAATGAAATTGAACTCAAATGTTTATTGCTAATTTCACATGCATGCATTAATTAATTAACAACTATTCCCATATATCTTATAGATTATGCGCAGGCAGCGCAGCCCCTATGGCGCTTAATATATATATGGATTACGCTATTGCCATGTACGTAATTTGTCAAATATAAATATATTTTTAATCTCTTGTTCATAGGTCCAAATGGTTGTGATTTGACATCTAAATATATGATTTTGATCTTGACATTTATGTGTATCAACGTTATAAGCTGCATGTGGCGGCTGTAACAATAATATTTAGATAGTATGTTTTCTCAAGTACTTGTTCCGTTTCACTCATTATGTCTCATTATCATTCGAAATGGAGATTTAGGAGAAGAGTGAAAAGATAACAATTGAGTTGATGATCTTACCATTGGATAGTTATTTCTTTCTATATTATGTATGTGACATATCGAGGGAGAAATTTATTAGATAATTAGATATATTTGAATTGCCGGGTTATATATATATATTATCAAGCCCCTACGCACTAGGGATGACAATGGGTCGGGTTTTCGCGGGTATCCACACCTTTCAAATCCTGATGAAGCGGGTTTGAGAAATATTAAATGGTTTTGGGACGGATTTGGGTAGAAATATGTAAATCCGCGACGGGTTTGCGCCTGGTTTGGACAATTACCTCCGGGTACCCGCTACCCAAACCCATTTATAGATATAAGATAAAAAAAATACTCTACTATGTATAAGTTATAGTAGAATTATAAATATTAGTATAAATATTATTTTTTTAATAATTTATTCAAACACTCCATGAGATATTAACTATTTAATCATTTTTGTGGTTTTAGGATCTCATACAACTGGAAATTTTAGTACTTTACATAGGATGGAGGAATATGTTGATAGATTTATCGTAGATTTTGTTACTAAGTATAGTACTTTATTTTGATATTTATTTTAAAATTTTCTATTTACACTTATGTTTTAAAATTTTGTTAATACGTAGTACTTTGCTTTGAGATTAATTTAAGTGAAATTTTCTATTGATATTAATTTATGTTTTAATTCTATTTATAATATTGTGTGATTGATATTTACTTTTTAATATTCAGGTTTTTTAGCGGGTAATAAACGGGTATTACCTAACGGGTTTGGGTCGGGTACGGATTTTAAAACTATTTTTTAATCTAATTTGGGATGGGTTTGGATGGAAAAAAATTTTACGGTTTTAAATTTGAGAAATGCTTAATGGGTAGATACCCGACCCATTGTCATCCCTACTATGCGAGCATGAGGAAAAGTTTCACTAAATAAATCGATTTCTCACCCATTGCAGTTTATATATATATATATTCCCAACTAGAGGAAGAGTACAACAAAGACTTCTTTCCTTCTTTTTCTTTTTTTTTTTCTTTTTTTTTTTTAATTTGAGATGATATATACATATACAAAGACTTACCTAACCAAAGAATAATGAGTCAAGTCGAGTGGCGTCGGCTAATTGACCAGCCACGTTAGAACTTGCCGCCTTCGATTAATTAGTTTTTTTTTTAAATAATTTTTATTTAGGGAAAGCTCCTTGTATATTCACACGAAACATGGGAAGCATTTTTATTCACATAATATTTTTCTCAGATTTTTTTTATTTCAATTAATTAATATTTAATTAATTTAAATTGGAGATCAATAAATTCTATTTAAGGTAAAACCTTAAAAAGGGGATTAATAATTATAATTAAAGATCAATAAATTGTATTAGTAAATTCTAATTGTGAATAATTAACCCTAGTAGAGAATCAATATATATAAATTCAAATTGGAAATTAATAAATTATAAGTGTCGATTATAATAAATCCTTATCACAATCAGTTAATCTAATCCCCACCCCCCTCCCCTCATGCTCCCATATTCTATTTAATTACCCTATAGTTACAACTAACCCTATCGTATGCTTGCTTGTATATACCCAAATTTTTGCATTTTTTTGTAAAGGTTTTTGTACTCCCTCCGTTCCGTTCAACATGTCTTGTTTCTTTTCGTCACGGAGATTAAGAAAAGAAGGATTAGATGTAAATTGTGTGTTTAGTGTAGTGAATAAAGTGATATAAAGTATATTTTAATTGATAAAGTGTTATAATGTGTTTTTGAAAAAAGTGATTTCTTAATTATTTCCTTAAAAGGAAATGAGACATGTTGAACGAGACGCCTAAAAAGGAAAGTAAGACATGTTGAACAGGACAGAGGGAGTATTATTTTACTTGTGACGACGAAATTGGGTTGTTTCCCATTACCACGTAATTATCAAATGTGGTGGATGATTTCTGAAAACAGGACTAAATTGTAGTGCATGTAACAGTAAATTAAAATTCATATTAATACATGATATAGTTATAGCATCTTGTGTATGATTAATTTCAATTTGAATAAATTAAATTAATAACTTGTGTGTTCAATTAACTATGTACTTTTGTTATCAAATTAGACTTAGGATGCGGTAATTAAATTTTCTCTTCTCAGTTAATTTCAAATCCTTCAATATTAACTTTGCATGGGAACAGTTATTGAGCCGTTTTTTAGTTTTTTTTTTTTTTTTTGTTTCGTTTTTGTTTTTTCTTTTTGAAACAGAGCCGTCCGTTTGAGTAGTTGCTATCTTATTTTAGCTTGTAGAGTATATAAGTAGTGTATTTCAGGCTCATTTATTGTATATCTTGTATCAGCTTTTGAGAGAGAGAGAGAGATAGGAGAGAGAAACAGTAGTGAAAGGAATAGCTGTGGGATTCTTGATTCTCATCTTCAAATTTGTAACCGGAGATTCTTATCTCTGCCTCAATAAAACCATATAGTGCGTTTAACAAAGTAACCTCAGTGTTCAAATCACACTTCTCAGACTAGGGTTTTGGTAGAATTAGGGTTCTTGAGTAGGGATGGCAATCGGGTACGGCGGGTACGGATAGTGAATATCCATACTCATACCCACGAGCCAAACCCATACCCATACCCATACCCATACCCGCGATGGGTATTTTTCTCTACCCATACCCACCGCCCGCGGGTACCCGCGTACCCGCCACCCGCGGGTACTCGCCTACCTACCACCTATTGGATACCCACCACCCGCGAATCGGAATTTAATCAAATAAATTACAATTTAACACAAAATAAAAGATTAACCACCAAAGTTCAAATCCATAAAACATAAAATTCAAATCTACAAAGTTCAAATCCATACCAATATCTGGCCCAAATATATATTATATACATTATATAATAATCGGGTAGTAGTCGGGTATTTCGTGAATATTTTTCGGGTATTTTTAGCGGGTAAACGGGTATCGTGGATATGGATAGTAACTATCCATACCCATACCCACGAACTAAATGGGTAGTATTTTCTAACCATGAAACTATCCATGGATATCAAATGGCCCTCAAACCCGCACCTATTAGGGTCGGGTACCCGCGGGTATCGGGTACCCGCGGGTAAATTGCCATCCCTATTCTTGAGTGAATCTGTGGTTCAAACAGTGAATCCGTTTAATTTGTCTAACATATACATAGCTTCAAATAATGGTTTCTTCTTCAAATTTGAAATACGCATGGCCTTCTACTGTGAATGTGGCAAACTTTGTAACAGTGAAGCCATCTGTGAAGGGAGATGAAACAACTAGCCATTTCAAAACCTGGAAAGAGCAGATGATTTGTCTGCTAGAGAGCCAAGACGTGCTCGGCTTCGTCGACGGTGAAATTATCCCTCCGGAGAAGCAAGAGGAGAAAGACTACAAAGAGTGGAGAAGAACCGACAGGCTTGTCAAAGGATGGATTTTGGGATCCGTCGGGACGGACGTGCTCGACGCCGGCCTCCGGGACAAGGAAACTGCCCGGGATGCCTGGCTGGAGATGGACAGAATTTTCAATCCACAGCAAAACGATGATCTTGAAGATTCTTATAATGAGGGCAGTAAGTTCACGTAGCGTTTGAAACTATATATTAAGGTTGAATATTTTGTAGTTTACTTTTTCGATTTTTGAAATTTGACCTGACTTTAAAAAATCTCTGTATGTGCACTACTTTTACATTCGTTTGAATTCTTACATAAATTTTTCAAATTTTTCAAATTACATATGGCGTGTGACTAGTGAAATTTTACACGTGAAAATTCTTTCTGATGAGAGAAACGATATGGATTTTTAGTTGACCATCAAGTGTAAAATTCTGAAAAATTCGGACAATGATAAGGGATAATTTTGGGAATTTTAGAATTCAATATCAAAAAATTCAAACCAAAACAAAGTTGATGTATCTACGGTGATTTTTTTAAAGTCACGTCAAATTTTAAAATTTGAAATACGTAGTGTATTTTAGGCAAATTTGCCCAATTTTATATTTAGGACATGATTGTAATTGTGCCCTTCCAAATTTGTACCTAAGTACGTAAGCATAATCTCGTGAGTCCAATTTTTTCAGGTCAAGATTATAGCAGGCACGTGCAACTATACCAAGCAACACTAAGAGGAGATTGGGACACTGCAAAAAAATTCTTCCGCGATATAAATGAAATAACTACAACAAAAATAAGTGCGGACTCAGAAACAGCCCTACATATAGCCGTGATGACAGGAAAGGCAAACAACGATTTCGTGAGCAAGTTGGTGGAAATGATGCCACGCGAGCAGCATATGCACAATGCTGCTGTTGTCGGAAACACAACAGCAGCATATGCGTTGGTAAACAAAAATCCGGACTTGCTACATATTTTGAGCAACCGCAATCGATCGCCAGTTCTAGAAGCAGCCGCAAATTGCCACAAGGAAACGCTCGAGTACCTGATATCCGAGCACGAGCGACACGAGCTGTATGGCCCATTACAAGGCGACTTAGGCGTCGAGCTGTTGAATGCGATAATTACTTCTCAATATATTGGTCAGTACGTCACAAATTAACTACTACTACTAGTTATTAGTATTTATTTATTTATACCTGTACGTGTTGTTAGATATTGCAATGGATTTGGCTCAGAAATACCCAGATTTAGCTCTACTAAGACGCGAGTATAATGGTAATTCCGCACTTACAGCAGTTGCTCAAAAGACCAGCCTATTTCCAAAGAGAGAAACTTTCACCTGGTATCAAAGCCTTGTTTACCACTGTAAGCAATGTTTACCAACAAATTAAACCTTCGCTGACAAAATATTTACTGTCGTAAGTAATTATATTAACAAGTTCATTTCGCATATACAATTTTGAAAATTCTACTCATATTATAATACTTCATCCGTCCACAAAATGGTTGTCACATAGTGGATATTGTTGTAAGTAGAGTGAGAGTCCTACAAAAAATGTGAGTGAGGCTATATAAATGGAAGTGACAACCATTTTGTGGATGAACTTAAATGGCAAAAGTGACAACCATTTCGTGGATAGAAGAAATATATGAATATAAATCATATGAATTAATTCCATATGTGTTTAAAACTATTACTCCATTCGTCCCATCGAATACGGCCTGTTTTCCATTTTGGGACGTCCCACTATACTTGGCATGTTTCTTTTAAAGAAAACAATTAGTTTATAAAGGGCCCATCATCCCATCTAAGCCCCACTAACCTACTCCCACTACACACTCAACCATCACATCTATAACTTTATTAGCATTATAAAATATTTCATTCACACTATACTAAACACTTTTTTTATACTCAATACCCTTTTTCTTAGTCTCCATGCCCATATGAACTAGGTTGTATTCGGCGGGACGGAGGGAGTATTTAGTTTAAATTGATATATTCCTCGATTATGACTTCTTTTTTAAACCTAGCACTGTCTTTAATTACTAAAGAAAAACCGAGTTTGATGGTCCGACACGTCGGAATTAAAATTATTTTATTGTCATTTAAGTCCATAAAATGGTAATATATTTTACAATTTTGACCGGCTCGTCGTCTGAATATCAAATTTGTCAAGTGGACAAATTCCATAAAATGGTAAATTCATAATTTTGTTATATGTTTGATTGTTTTTGGAATTTGGATTTAGATTATTATACATGGCGAGTGTTATTTGACCAATCAAGACTTCCTCAACTAGCATCACCTGTTTAATTAATTAATTAATTAATTATCTGTGCAAATTGTCTTATGTTAGGTATTCCTGTAAAAAAGGCCAAAAAGCCCAATGGTGAAGTATCTCGCACCCATGACATTGAAAATCTAAGTAGCAGTGACGGAGCGCACAACAACAACTCCACCTCGTTTCAGATTATCTCTGCAGGAAAGTTATCCCATTTCCATTATACTATTATATAGTATTTTCTTCGTTCACAATAAGTATGACATTCTTTCTTTTTTGGGCTATCCACAATAATTATG
This sequence comes from Schizonepeta tenuifolia, assembly GCA_029490685.1. Classification (NCBI taxonomy): domain Eukaryota; kingdom Viridiplantae; phylum Streptophyta; class Magnoliopsida; order Lamiales; family Lamiaceae; genus Schizonepeta; species Schizonepeta tenuifolia. Next base: position 83,467,509 of record CM055957.1, read on the forward strand.
ATTTTTCCATAAATGGAAATGGCTCAACACAACTACATTCCTCACTCTCACTCACTCTCCTTCATGCTTCCCACTATCACCCGTCATTCTTTATTTTTAAAACCTGCGTCACTCTTTCCGGGTCACACTTATCGTGGATGGAGGGAGTAGTATATATCTTAAATTCTAATAACAAATAGTTCTTTGTAAATATTGATTTTTTTTAATGATTAAGGTAGTATATACCAAAATTCATTAATATAAGATTATTCATATTGGGTTGATTTAATTTACAGTAGGGCAGAAGGGGGAATCTATGATTTGGCATGTCATCCAGAATTTAGGTAACAATCTGAAACTTCAACTTGTTTTGTTTTTCTTTGTGGCAATGTAATAAATAATATGAGATATGATGATCAGTTAACGCTCATATTCATCATCTCTTCATTAGTGCCTCAAGTGAAGGAATTGCGGGAGATGAAAGCAACGCATCAACAAGCACTACAACTTGCTGAATACTTGTGCGACCAAATAGTATCTCAACTGCCTGAAAAAAAAGCTACAGAAATATTCGAGAAGGCGATCATAACGGCCGCAAAGAATGGTGCCAGTGAGATTGTGGAAATGATCATTCACAAGTTTCCGATGATTATTTTTAATGCAGATGCAGACACCGGCAAAGATGTGTTTTTGCTAGCTGCCAGTTATCGCTTCGAGAATATTATAAACCTCATCAATAATATGAGTGATCGCAAATACATGATTTTCGACTACACTGACAACGAGGGCAACAATTTGATGCACATATGTGGAAAACTAGCCCCTTCTAAAAGACTCAATCTTGTCGCTGGTGCAGCTCTGCAGATGCAACGCGAATTAGTATGGTTTAAGGTACGTGAATATAATGCAAACAACATTAATAGTCATTTCCCGAAAAAATAGGTGTTCTTTTTGCTAATTACAGTATAACCTTCTTGAATTAATACTCATAAATTAATAACCTCTTCAAAATAAAACAATAACTTGAATGCGTTTTTTCAGATTTTTTTTTTAATTTCCAGATTTTTTTCTCTTTTTTTTGGTTTGTCTCTTATTTTTTTGTTTGTTGCTTCTTCTTTAATTAAAAGATCGAGCGAGGGTAGCCGGAGGCCTCGAAGCCAGCCAAACGATCCAAATTATTGACACTAAGATTATCTTTATATATTAGTAATCGAAGTAAAGGCGGAACCGAAGATGAACCCGGAAAAAAAAAACTGAAATTAAAAAAAAATCAAAATAAAAAAATAATTTGCGGGCGTATGCACCCCACGCACGGTTGCATGGGGTGCGACCTGCCGCATGTGAGACTACCTCTCAAAATAATGATATTCTTCAATCCCCACAGTAATACTTTCTTTTAATTTCAACTCAATAAATTAATAACCTCTATTCTACTATTTTGTAATCTACAGGAGATGGAAAAATTTGTGCATCCTGCACGCAGAGAATTGACAAACAAAGAGAATCAAACTCCGCAAATGATATTCACATCGGAACACGAAAAGTTGAAAGGAGATGGAGAGACGTGGATGAAGGAGACGGCTAATGCATGCACCATCGCAGCGACACTGATTGCAACAGTCATGTTTGCTTCGGCCTTCACAGTTCCCGGCGGCCTTGAATCTGCGAGCGGGGTCCCACTGTTCACGGGCCGAGGTGCATTCGAATTGTTTGCTGTTTCGGATGCTATTTCGTTGTTCGCTTCCCTCACTTCTCTGCTAATTTTCCTGTCCATCCTGACTGCACGGTATGCGGAGGAGGACTTTCTGTACGTTCTGCCAAAGAGATTGAGCATGGGACTTCTTAGCCTGTTTGTGTCCATTGCATTCATGCTGGTCGCGTTTAGTGCAACGCTCTACCTCGTACTGAGAAGAGACATCGGATTGTTTGGCGTATGGTTGTCGGTATTTGCTTGCTTTCCGGTAGCGTCGCTCGCGCTGCTGCAATTCCCGCTCTTTGTTGACGTTGCGTATTCGGTGTATGGCCCTGGTATTTTCGGAAAGAAAGGCAACACTATTCTGTATTGATCAAACTTTCAGTAATAATAAGCTCAAGCATACTCTGCATGACTTCATTTTTATGATCAAAATCTTAACTGAGCTGTGAGTTGAGAGGGGGTTGTTAGTATTGGACTTAAGTCAGATTTGTTAGTATTTACATATCCTCTCTCTGTTCCTATGAATTAGGGGCTTGTTTTTCCTTGTTCTCTTTTTACATCAAAAAACTGTATGTCCATACAATTAAGCATCTCTCTTCTATTCTTTTTTTTTTTTTTTTAAATTCGTGGTAACTCGCAACCGTTAATTTTAGTGCGCACTGGGTAAACTTCCGTACTTGAATCCTAAGCTCTTTCTTTATATGCAGGTTAACTGCTTGTATGTATGTAAATGAACTTTGAAAATTTATCAAATTTATGTTTCTGGAAATTATTAATTTTTTCGTTAATATGATTTTGGATAAGTTTTAATCAACACGTGTTGATTAATCCATAAAGAGAGCATGAATGTTAAGTTGCACGGTCCCGCAAAGAGATCGGATTTGCCAATCGTTGGAGCTTTTTCTCAATTCTATTTATGTCTTAACCTCGAATTTCAATTCCCATCATCATTGCATTTGAAGATGTTTGTACAAATCTTAAGGGGAAATCTCGATCCACACATCCAAGTCCGAAATTCAATTTTAAGTAATTACGAAAATATTTGTGCAAAAAAATAGCAATACTTTCTAAAAAAATAAATAGGATTTCCTACTCTCATTTCGTGTTTCATTCCCTGAAGGCTCCTTCCATTAGTTGGACGATACGTAACATTGACTAGAATTTATTCCACCCAAAAAGAATATTATATAATTATTTTCAAATCACCAAATATCAAAAATCTGACAAATACAATAAATGATGAAATATCATAGCGAATAGAGGATTCAAGTTGAAAAAAAACTACTATGGATATTTAAATTTACGAGTATTTTTCTTAATATATACTGACAGTGACAATGTCCATGAGAGTTGGGTTACGTATTCTAATGGGCCTACTGTTGGAAGCGTGTTTAAATAAAACAGGCTTAACCTGTTGAAACGGCCCAATTTAACTGGTTGACTTTCTGTAACACCCTTGAGCTCGGGTCTTCCGTTGAAAATCAGTTGGATTTTGGAGGACTCCAAGTTCTGACGGTCAAACGGATGAAATCTTTTGGGCAGTAAACATCAGATGAGATCCTTTATTTCATTTCTGTGTTTCATCTCTTGTTGCATTAATAAGAAAATGACATGTCATAATTAATGATTCAAATTTAGGGAATATATTTTCTTAATATATACCCTAAATCTTGAATCCTTAGTAATGTTACGTGTGGTCATCTTATTAATGCAAGATGAAACACATAAATGCAATAGAGGATCTCATTTTAGTAAAAATGCAGTTGCAATAAATATATCATTCATTTTTTTTTAGGGTTTTAAAACCGGCACAAATATCATTATCGACGCAAAGATTATTTAGATCAAAGCCCACAAACCGCTAGATTTTGTTATTTTAAATTTTAATTTTTAGGGGAACTACTAGCTACTGAGGGGAAATGATACGACAAACAACGTCATCCAGTTATGCAAAACTGGCAGTAAGCATCGAAATCTCCTTATCCTGACGAAAAAACTGCATGTCGGAGTCCAGCAAACACACCCACGCTTCAATGCCGTCGTTGCTTCTGTTGTTTAATAGAATTATATGATCCTGCAGCGGCACCGCCGCCAGGCTCACCCACTCCGGCGTCCCAAACCCAAAATCGACGTTGTATTCGCCGAATTTCGAGATATCCGTCACCCATATCACCTTCCAATCGCCACTCTCTGCTTTCTTGCCGGCCTCCAAGAAATTATCGACCAACAATTTCCGGCCAAGCCGCTTGTCGCTGAGCGCCCGCGCGCAGTCGCGGACGCTCTGCACAGTCATTTGGTAGGTCTTACCTGCCAAGGCAGGGAATTCCTGCCCTGCACCATAGGCCCCGGACTCAGCCGCGGTCAGCTCCAGGAGAGAACCAGCGACCCACGTGCCGAAAGTGTGTTTGGGCATGGGTGGGTCGACGGTTCTTTCCCGGATGTCGATGAGGTTCCCGAGCACGGCTGCTCGGGGCTTCCCACGCCGCAACATGTCGGCGCGGAGGAGGGCTTGGGTGAGGAAGGCGGATACGGCCACCACCCTGGATGGCGGCCGCTCGGATTTCCACTCCGTGACGCTCAGCAGTTCACGGAGTTTGTGTATGGCTTTGGCGTCGAACACCAAGCGCGTCGTGACGACATTCTCCTCAGTTTGCGACTCGTGGTAGTCGAGCGGCGGCAGATGCTCGGCCGGGAAATAGGAATGGGTGTCGAAATGTGGCTGGTTGAGAGTTTCTCCGCCGCTCGTCGCCGCCTTTGCCCACGCCGTCAGGAATTGGACGAATGCGGCGGAATCCATCACTCTGTGCGATGCGCATATCCCGATTGCCAAACCCCCACATTGAAACCTGCCAATTTTTTGTAAATTTAACGTAGTTGAATTTAATATATACCTATTTTTTACTTTTTCCTAACTTTTTTTTTTTTTTGAAAAAACTTTTTCCTAGCTAGGTACCTAGGCGAAACTTAAAAAGTTGGTCCTTATAATTATTTTTAAATATGTCGATAACACAATAATAATATATTAAATCATAAAGTAACAAGTTATACTTAAAATGACTTATTAAGCTTTCTACTTGCAAAAATTTATTGTCACACACTCATTTAAACTCACCCAAAATTTAAAATCTATTAGTTATATAAAAAGTTACTTGTTTTAACTATATTATTCTGTTATTTTGCAAAAAAAATATGTATATATTAAAAACACACAAATGCACATTTTGGTATAGTAGGTTTGGAATAAAAAATTTCCAATTAATCTGAACATAACATATTGTACGAATTTTTTACTTTAAACATATATTAAGAACTTAAATTTTTAGGCCCCAAAGACACATGTCTCCTGAACTTATAATCAAATCCGGGCTGCAAATATATTCCTTATGATGAGTGTGTTAAAATCAAAAGTTTTTGTAAAATAATTATATACTAGGTCAAAATTTAAATTAAAAAAAAAAATCAATTGGGAATACCTGTTTATTTGTACAGACAACATTGGGTCGGTGGGGTCATCGGCGGCAGTAACATCGACGGGGAGGAACTGGTTGAGTTGCTCCGGTTCGACACGACCGTTAATGATCTGCGAGAGATCGACGTCGGCTTCGGACGTGGAAAAGAGAGCGCCTTGATCATTGCAAACGACTTCTCGAATCTCCTTATTGTATCTCCCGGCAAGTGGGTAAAAATTGGGGAGGATTTGAGCCAATGATTCTTCCAAGCAAGCATATTTTGCTTCAAATGATATTTCTGCGTTAGAGGAAAAGTAGAGGATGCGAACATGATTGATGACTGGGTTGCTTTCATCGACCAGAGAGATTTTGTAGCGGCGGAGATGCGGCGGAGTTGGCTTGCATGGTTTCACCAGCTTTCCACTCACCACATTCACCTTCATTTTTTATTTTAATTTCTGCACTCCAACGAAATTAACAAACTTAAATAGTATAACTTATTATTTAAAATGACGAATAGATTTGAATTGAATTGAAGAAATCTGATACCTTAAAACTTGAGCAAGTGGAGATGGCAAACTATAGTAGTGTTGTGTGCATGCATGTGAAGAGGAAGGCTCAATGCCTAGATATATATAGGCCTTTCAATGTGAGAAATACTCTGTCTTAATAGCAATGTGTCACTTATTTGGAAACCGATATTAAGAAACAAGAGTAAATAAATGGAAAGTGGTAGGTCCTACAACTTCTGAAGAGTTAACTCTTTCCATTTTTGAAATGGTACCTTGCTATTGGGACAACCCTAAAAGATAAGTCAGACCTTGCAATTGAGATGGAGGAATTACGAATTAATCTACACCGTTCATTTCACAAGATCTATGGTTAATATTTAAAATAAATCCTTACCCAGAAATAAAGGTACTTTTTCAATTAGGGATAATAAAGGTAATCTTGTTTCATCTTTAGAAACTGTCTTTTTCTCCATATTCTTTGGATTTATTTAATGAAGCATTCCTGTCTCATTTTCCACGAAATGTTCATTATTTACAATAAAAAATGACGATGAATTATTCGTTAGTCTTGAATTCGATCTTATTGGATGTCATACCGTTTTTGGAATCACATTTGGAAAAAGGAAAACAAATATTAATATTACGGTTCTATTCCATTATTCTCTTTATCTCAAGTTGATAGTTAGTTAAGCTCATTTGTGAGGGCCAATACATTAATATTATAAGTCCAAACTCCGGATGCTGTCCCAATTAAACCTCGCCATCAATATGTAGATAAGAAATTAAAATATATAAACAATTAATAACAGACAACTCACACTCCTTCATGGTCGGAAGATTTGTTTGTAAGTCTATACCTATTATAAAAGATCAAATTCTTATAAAATTAGTTGATCTAATATACCCTTTTTATTATATTTATTTAAGGATAATATTTGTAGATTTATATTAAATTTATATTCTAATCAAATTTAAGTATAGACTCCTCATATATAAGAAGTCTTCTCCTAATAAAATTATTCTAATATATTATTATAATAAATTAATTATCAAAAACAAGAGTTTGTGCGTGCAAATCTCTACTAGTCAATATAAAGGAGTCAAATTAGAGCTCATAATGCTACATAGAAATTTTTATTTTATTGAGTTGGCTAGCTTGTTAATGAACTGGCCGGCTAGATCCAAAAATGCAAATTATGGTATTAATTTGATCGATGTATTTAACCTTTAGGGTGATGATGCAAATATTATACATTGAAACATAGTTTACGTGGTACAATTTAAGTTAACGCTGACATCGACTGTCTCGTTTACTTCTTCTTCTTTTTTTCTTTTTTTTTCGGTGGCTCTATCTCATTTACTTATGCCCAATTGTGAAGCACTTTAAAAAAAATAATTATTCGCAATTTTGCTTTTTTATTTTAATTTGTATTATTCACTCTATCCAGGATAAGAATAGCACTCACAATTATGCTTATATCTATGATAAGTGTAGCATTTTTCATGTTGGGAATGACCCAATTAACCACGTAATCCTTATTTTAACACTCACAAACAACTCATTATGGTGGGTTCATTTTTCACTCAAAACCAATTTATCAACCATTTCTTAAAACTCATGTTGGACCTAATGTGTTACCTTTATGATGGACGGATGGAGTATCAAATATAGTTTACTATACATATGTACCAAACTGGGATATATTTACTTACTTTTTTTAGTATTTAATTTCAGTTCTATTAGTACTAATTAATCATTAGTCTATTATTCCATAATTAGAGCATATAAGTTTCTAAGCTTCAAGCCTTCAATGTTAAGTAATGTATTTTAGTTTGGTTTTATTATAATACTCCCTTTCATCCATATGCCCCGTTTGCCGCATTTTCATTTTTAGGACGTCCATGCATGAAATATTTATCATTTTTATTTTAGGTATATAGCCACGCAAATATCACTTCATTTTTAAACTTTATTTCATTCACAACTAACTTACAAATTGGAGCCCTATTCCACTTATAACTAGGGATGGCAACGGGTCGGATTTTCGTGAGTACCCGCACTTCCCAAATCCTGGTGGGACGGGTTTGGGAAATATTAAATGGTTTTGGAATAAGTTTGGGTTGAAACATGCAAATCTGTGACGGATTTGGGTCGGGTTTGGGCAATTACCTCCGGGTACCCGCTACCCAAACTCATTTATATATATAAGATAAAAGATATTATTATATGTATAATTTATTATATAATTATAAATATTAGTAGATTTAGGGTTTTATCTGATTTTCTTAACCCACACACACATTCTGTAGGGGTCAAGTCTTTAATATTTCTCCTCTACTTCTATAAATTTACTTCGAAATATGACGACATAATGACAATATCAATAATTCATACTTCTAGTTATGTCTTAAAATTTTGTAAGTTCGCAGTACTTTGCTTTGAGATTAAGTGAAATTTTCTGCTGATGTTTATGTTTTAATCATATTTATAATATTTTGTTATTTGATGTTTACTTTTTAGTATTCGGATTTTTATTGGATCGGGTACCCACCCATTAAGCATTTTCCAAACTCAAACCCATGAAAATTTCCAACACCCAAACCCGTCCCAAACCCGATTAAAAATTAATTTTAAAATTCATACCCGACCCGAACCCGTTGGGTAATACCCGTTTATTACCCGCTAAAAACCCGAATACTAAAAAGTAAACATCAAATACCAAAATATTATAAATATGATTAAAACATAAACATCAGCATAAAATTTCACTAAAATTAAACTCAAAGTAAAGTACACGAACTTACAAAATCTTAAAACATAACTAGAAGTATGAATTATTGATGTTGTCGTTGTGTCGTCATATTTCGAAAGTAGATTTATAAAAGTAGTGGAGAAACATTAAAGACTTGATGGGTTAAGAAAATCAGATATAATCCTAAATCTACTAATATTTATACTAATATTTATAATTATATAATAAATTATACATATAATAATATCTTTTATCTTATATATAAATGGGTTTGGGTAGCAGGTACCCGGAGGTAATTGCCCAAACCCGTAACGGATTTGCTTGTTTCGACCCAAACCCGTCCCAAAACCATTTAATATTTCCCAAACTCGTCCCATCAGGGTTTGGGAAATACGGGTACCCACGAAAACCTGACCCGTTGTCATCCCTACTTATAATATACATCATACAAACTAATTAGTCAACATAAATTTTTAAAACGTGTGCCAATTTAAATGCGCCAAACGGGTCGTAAATAGTCATTATCATCATTCCTAAAGTGAAGGGTACATATAATCTAATGTCGCATGAATGTTGAAACAACCAGCATGGCAACATTTATCGCAATTAAACGACTTTGATATGAATATCAATGAAATAGAACACATCAAAAACTCATAGTCGTCAACCCTATCAACCCATGAAGGAAGACAATCGTCAACATTATTGATGGAAAAAAAAAATCAGTTGAACCACAGAAAAATCTCATTAACACGATCCGTCATTTCGTAGGGGGAGTTATAGCCGGCGACGGTGTATTGGTCGACCGCAGCCGCCGGTTGGTAAGGGGTACCCTGAAGGCCGTTCTTGAGTGCAGCAAGTTGTTCCTGAATATTCGTCTCCGACACGAACCCACCGTATCTTCTAACCGCTGCATGCCTATATTTGGGCAATGTCTCCATTTTTATTACATCGGATAAAGGCGTCGGAGGAGGCTTGTTTTGGTATATGGTTGGGAGATAGAAGTAGACTTTGTAAGTTGAGCCCGAAACGTCCACCAGAATCGGTGCCGTCATGTTGAGTGTCTGATTTTGCCGATTGTTGCCACTGTAATAGGTCAACAAGCTGCAGATGAGAGAGAGAGAGAGCCATGTTAATTCAATACATGATTTTCTAAACATGACTACTAATAGTAATTTTTCTTTTTAAATTTATATAAGAAAAGTTGAATGAAAAATAAAATTGCTGGCAAAAGCTAAGTATATATGTCCAAAACATGGACATGCTTTTTTCCATATCTCTCGTTATTTTTTGGGATGCTATTCAATATTCACCTCTTTGAGCTTCTATTGAATTGAGAACTAAAAGATTGATCATCTTTTTGATATATATAAAACAGGATAATTCAAATCAAAGCAATTGGATGTCTAACTCGGGCTTATATGAGCGCTCAATACAAATTCTCCACCTTTGTCATATATATATTTCATACATCACACTAGATAGATATCATATTCATGAAATAGGATGTTTTTGCTTGAATGAATGATGAAAAAAAAAAAAAACCGAATTCTTAATATTCTTAAATTTTCGAAAATCATGATGCAATAGGGCTCAACAAATTCTCAGCTCAAATCTATCATCAATTTCATCATATAAAATCAGCATAAAGATAGTGCGGTTGGTCGTGTTAGGATGCGTTTATTGTGATAGTAAAGTTATCATTGGAAAAGGAAAGATAATATTTTCACACTGCTATCCAAAAATAATATCATCTAATATTGGATAGAGTGGAAAGGAGTGAAAAGGGACTGCCCAAAGAAAATATTCTACCCTTCCTAGAGAAAATTTTTTATCAAAAAAAACATGTGAAAATGATAGAAACGAGTGATAATATATGTTTTTCATTCTTTTCAATCAAAGTTTACGCACTCTTAGAAGATAATAAAGGAGATTATGAGAAAAAGATGTGATAAATTACAGGAGGAAGCCTTTGTTGGCGCCGTCGGCGTAGGATTGAGCGGAGAGATAGGGAGTAGACATCCATTGAGCAGAAGAATAATCTCTGATTTCCATTTCATCGTTTGCCCAAAGCACACTATAAGGAGGGCACTCATAGCGTCCACAGTTAGGGGGTGGTGGATATGGTGCTGTGACTACGCCTAACCACACAATATTAACCAGTAAAAAAGTAGCTTTTCTGCTTGAAAACATCATTCCCTGTTTTGTTTTGCTAATTCTAATCTACTCAAATTAATTATATAAATATGATATTTTGTTGTGTGGAATTAGATATGGAGTAATTATGAGGAATATATAGACACACAAATGTGAGATTTCATTACTGTATAATTTGAAAGCATTAAAAGCAGATTGTAGCGTATTTACAAGCAGATTACGAGTGGATCGTGTTTTTTCACAAAAGTCGGTTGTGTGTGAAATTGGGTCTTCTTTGGGATAAATATCACTTTAATTAGTTTTGACTGGTAGGCAGCATTAATGAAATTTAAGTGTAAAAGTGTTACACTTTAATATGATATGAGAGTATTCAATTATCAACATCTTTAGTTTGTAACTATTTGGAAATTATGTGTGTTGCACATGCTGTATAACATATCATTTAACTTTTGAATTATAGAATGAGTAAGATTATATCATTTTTTTTTTATGCCATGGAACCCGCACAAGTATGTTAACACTATTGTTAATCTATATTATATAAAAGCAAATTCTCCTGTGAGACGCGCGTGTGGCGCGTGTACTGCACGCGCGGTGCGTGTTGTGCACGTGCCCTTTTTTTTTTGCAATAAACCCATATACACACCACCATATATTCATATGCAAATCACTTGATGTTCATATGCACATCGAAGAGTATTAATATGCACCAATTTTTTTCCAGTTTTTTTTTTCGATTTTTGTTTTTTAAATTTCCAAATTTATTTTGCACCTCTTTTTTTGTCTCTTCGTTGTTTTGTTTGCCGCTTCTTCTTTGGTCAAGATTCGAGCGAGGGGGGCCGAAAAATCCAAATTGTTGCCCAACGATTATCCTTATATTAGTAATCGGAGCGAAGGCGGAGCCGAAGGCTCCGCCGGAAAAAAAAACGTAAATAAAAGAAAAACTGAAAAAAAAAAAAATGGAAAAAGTTGGTGCATATAATACTCTTCCGTGTGCATATCAGCATAAAGTGCAGTGCATATAAATATATGGTGAAGTGCAAATGATTTATTGCAAAAAAAAAAAAAAAAAAAAAAAGAATTGGAAAAATTTTTCGGTGTGCATATCAACATAAAGTGAAATGCATATGAATATATGGTGGTGTGCATATGGGTTTATTAAAAAAAACTCAAAAAAAAATCTGCACGCGTCACGCGCGGTCTCACGCTGTGAGACATGTTGCATGGGAGACTAACTCTTATATAAAAGAGCCTCATTTAAATCTGGATTGCCTATTATGCCTTTATTGGTATTTTTTTATAACAAATAATGTAATATAGTATTTTATATTTATAAGGAATATAGAAATTCATTAGGGATTTTTTTGCCATTGCAAAATTTAAAGTTTTTATAGTGTGTATCACTGGCATCCATCATAGTAACAATAAAAAAAAATTATCCTAAAAAATACTCCTTCCGTACGTGAAATAATGCCTTACTTATTCTTTTTTTTTGTACGTGAAATAATGCCCTGTTTCACTGTGTTATACATTTATACCCCTAAAAAAACATTCATATTATATCAAATGCCATTGTTGGACCCACCCACTAATTTTAACCCAATTTAATTATGGGTTACTAATCCTATTTAACCCATTTTCATTAAACTGCCTAATCCTAATCAACTCAACCCATAAACAAAACCCAGCCTAAAACTCACAACCCTACTTTCTCTCTGTCTGCGCTGATTCCACACTCATTTCTCTCATTTCTCTCTATTGTGACAAAGAGCCCTAAATCGATTTGCAAGCTTCTACATCTCATTTCTTTTTATTTCGCTCTGAAATTGAAGAACCCTACATCGAATTGCCGATTCTATCTCTCATTTCTTGTCATTCCCTCTGTTGTTGAAGAAGCTTAAATCATTGCTCTGATTCTATCTCTTATTTTTGCGAGAACTCCTCCGATTGCCGATGGATCCACACGCCGACAGTCTTGATTTAGAGGAGTTATGGGTTCCGCTGGGGTGGGAACCAACCCCAAGCCCAGTGGGCTCTGAGCTCCGCCGCGATTCGCCTGAGCTTTTTTTTTAGATTTATGGGTTCCATCCGGGTGGGAACCAACCCCAACTCAGTCAGATCCGACGATGAAATGGGATGAAGTCGTGCCGAAAACTCAGTTTCATGGCGGCGCTGAGATGCCAACCCTCGACCCCATCAGATTTATTGCGCCGCCAAGCTCGTCAGCGACTTCGAATCTGATGTTGAATGGGATGGTGAATCTGATGGTGAATCAGATTTACCCCTTTCTACTTCTATGTTGTTTCAGGTTTGAGATTTCTATGTTGAATCTGATGGTGAATCTGGCTGGTGATGCCTCATTTCTGATGCTTTATTTCGTTGTGGGGGATTGGCTGGTGATGCCTCATTTCTGATGTTGGCTTCTCTGTGATGCTCTATTATTGATGCTTAATTTCTGATGTTGGCTTCCCTCTGATGCTCGAATTTATGATGCTTGATTTCTAATGTTGCCTTCTCTATCATGCTCGATTTTTTATGCTTGATTTCTGAGCAGTTTCTTGTCTGCCTCTGATTTCTGATGCTTGATTTCTGAACAGTTTCTTGTCTGTCTCTAATTCTGAGCAGCTTCTGAGTAGATACTATGTGATCTATGCTATTATGCTACCTTGAATGTGATCCTTGATTTCTAATATTTGATTTCTAATGCTTAAACTGATATTGAATAAGATACTATATGTGATCTTTTTTTTGCCTTAAACTGATATGAGTCACATACTATGTGAGAAATGCTTATATGTTGCCTTGAATGTGATCCTTGATTTCTGATATTTGAATTTTGATGCTTAAACTGATATGAATCAGATACTATATGAACAACTGATATGATTGAGATACTATATGTGATCTCTTTGTTGCCAAAAACTGATATGAGTCAGATACTATATGTAATCTCTTTGTTGCCAAAAACTGATATGAGTCAGATACTATATGTGATCTGTTTGTTGCCAAAAACTTATATGAGTCAGATACTATATGTGATCTCTTTCTTGCCATAAACTGATATGAATCAGATACTATTTGATCTATGCTTATATGTTGCCTTGAATCCAAAATGCAGATGATGCAATGGTCTTGTTGATGCTTTGTTGGTGTTTATGATGTATGTGATCTTGCTGATGTTTTGTTGGTTTGTTTATGTTTTCTTGGGAGTTGTTTACCCTATGCTATTGATGCCACCGCTAGGATTTTTAAATCCTAGTTTTGGAGGTTGAAATAATATAGGTATTGAGTCAATGATGCCAAATCTGTCAAATAATTTCAAAAAGCTGAGACTATATTCATTTCAAAACAACTGATCCAAGCTGAATTTACATTCCAAACAAGTGAATGAGCTATTTCATGTTTGTCCATGTAAATCCTTACAAAAAACTGACCTACAAATCAGACCTCCTAATCTTTTAAACCTAGCTGGAGCAGTCCCTGAACTATGTTGTCATTGTTGAGTGTTGCCTCCTGCTCCTGCTCAAATCCATTCTCCTTTAGATACTCCCAACTGTCCTTCACAAGTTGTTCATCAACTTGAAGGCAATCAGGCAGTAAGTCCAGCCTCTGTAGCTTCTCTTTGTCCATGTGTGGCACACTGTAGTTGTTGTTGCCTTTCTTCTTTATGATCTCATAAAGACAGTCTTGCAATGTGAGAAACACATTGTTTAACTTCCAAGGCTCAAACTCTTCAAATGCTTGCTTTACATTCCTTATCATGTCTTCAACTGTGGCTGACTTCTCATCCTTGAGTGATTGAAGTGCTCTAGAAAAACCAAGGTCATTTATGTTTGTGTCTGGTGAGTTTGCTGGTTGTTGAATGAGCTCAATATTCCACCCATCTGCTTCTACTGCTGCTCTGAAATCAGAATCATCATTTGAAAAATGTGGCTTTGCATTATCTTGTTGTATTATTATGTGTTTGCTGGAGTTGTTTGGCCAGTTTGCCTTCACAATGGGTATCATCTGCAGCAGTGATTGAGTGATTCAACTAAGTGATGAAATAGTGTTTGATTTATGTTTCTGATAGTCATTTATGAATACTTACCTGCTGTAGAAAGGTATCCTTCATTACTGCCCTGCTTATAGTCTGAATTGCCTTTGTTACCATTGTTCCTTTGACTCTGTTTTTGCTGTGTCTTTGGGTTGACTCCTCATAAATAAATGGAATGATGGCAAACTTGCCATCAAAGATGATGTTGCCTATACTATCAAATATAAGACTAGAAACCATGCATATGAACATGATCTTATCAATGTGAATCTTGGATTTGCAAGTCCTATAGGGCTCTACTTCACCATCTACAATGCAATACCTGCCTTTGGTTGTGGTTAAGTTGAACCATTTTTCATCCATATGAATCACATTATACATTGGCTTAAAAGGTATTTTCTCATTTACACTTAAGTTTCTCAGCTGTGTTAGGCTGAAATGAAGTCTGGTCAACATGTTTTTCTGACTTAGAAATGGTTTTATAGCATTAGTATGAGCCTTTACCTTGTTATCTTTAATCCACTCTTGTACATGCCTCTTACTGACCCCAAGGCTCAATGCAAGCTTCCTGATTGTTTGCCTCTGTAAAATTGATAAAGATTTGATTTTTTCTGCATCAAACAGTAATGTATCCTTATGTTTTGTTCCCTTTTTCTTTGAAATGACTAAAACAGGACCTCACAATGCAAGTTGTGGAGAAGCAGATTTCCAGATTCTCCAAACAGTCTTCAAATCAATTTTAAAGAGCTGTGCAGCTTCATTTTTTGCTCCATGGTGAAACTTACAGTCTGTATTGTGATGGATAAGCCACTGCACCACGTCATGGCGCTCTAAATCTGTCAGATCCGGCCTCATCTTCATCTTCTTAATTGCAGCTTCTGTTTTTTTTTTCTTGCTGTATTGGAGAGAGAACCTTCTAATATGTAATGAATGCTGGAATCAACATTGAATGCTGCTACTTATAGCACTTAGGCTTCTTAGGTGTTGTTTAAATTTCCCCCCAAAAACTTGCCTCCAAATTTTTAATTTTAGTGGGAAAAATTTGATGTAATTGCTCTTTTAGTGATGTGACTCTTGTGTTGATCAATTTATTTAATGGAGTAGTAGATTCCTTCCTTCTTTATTTCAGTTTCTTCAATTAATTTTATTTTCTTAATGAAAATGATTGATTAAATGAGAATTCAGAAGAAGAAAAAAAAAATCTACTTGATTAAATGAGAAATCAGGAAAAAAAAATCAATCTGCTCGATTAAATGAGAAATCAGAAAAAAAAAATTGTTAAGTTCATTAGACTAAATCAGGAATAAGGAAAAAAAAATAATTTCCTTCCATATTTTTAAATTACAAAGGGAATTAAATTAAATAGAGTATAAAAGAAATAATAAAAGTCACATCCACCCACTATCTTTAATTTACAATTAACATACTAAACCTATATCATTATCACTACCCTTACTTTCTAACTTTTACTCGCTCAAACTAACTTTATCAACTTTCTTATTCTACGTGCAAAATCTCAAATGAGGCGTTATTTAACATACGGAGGGAGTACAACTTTTAGAAAACGAATTTATTATTTATAAATATTTAGAATATTGAATTAAAATAATATATATATATGGCAAAATTGGATAAAAATACCCGATTTTATACCAAAATTTGGTTTTTTGACAAACCTTTAAATTGTAGCAAAAAATATATCAACCTTCTAATTTGTTGCAATGTATGTCCGGTCACGATTTCCGGCTAAATCGATGCTGATGTGGATCCCCGGAAAGCTGAGATGGCAGGAAAAATTAGATAAAAATACTCGACCTTATACCGGAATCTGGTTTTTTGACAAACATATAATTGTTGCAGAAAATATAGTGACCTTTCATATTTTTATGAATTGCACACGTCAGCATTAATTTTTTTCCCAAATTGAATTCGAAGAGACATTGCAACAAATTGAAATGTCACTATATTTTTTGCTACAACTAAAAGGTTTGTCAAAAAATCAGATTTCGGTATAAGGTCGTGTATTTTTATCTAATTTTCTCTGCCATCTCAGCTTTCCGGAGATCCACATCATCAATGATTTAGCCGGAAATCGTGACCGGACATACATTGCAACAAATTGGAAGGTTGATATATTTTTTGCTACAATTAAAAGGTTTGTCAAAAAACCAAATTTTGGTATAAAGTCGGGTATTTTTATTCAATTTCGCATATATTTATTTATATTTGAAATTTTATTGTTCGCTAATTATAATTATTGGATCAATTTCTTGTTCGAAAAATCGTAATCATTGGTTCAAGTATTCTATAAGTATTTGATGGTCCCGATACGAGTTCTGGTGTATGGAGGGAATACACCAGATAAAACTTTTTAAAACAACCTCCTAAAAATTAACACAACCGAGTAATGCAACTCAGTTGGAATCACAACCGAGTATGAGACACTTAGTTGGAAGTGAAGTGCTATGCGGAATGTGGTGGAAATTAACTCGTAAAAAAATCAACTCACGCTTAAGTGCAAGGTTGGTCAATAACCAAGACAGTTGATATGGAAGAATGCAGTTTGTATGCAGGTTAGTTAGTCAGTTGAATATGCAATAAGATAACTGAAAAAATAAACACAACACACAAAGATTTACGTGGTTCGGAGATAACTCCTACGTCCATGGGGAGTTGTGAGTCCACACAACTCAGTCCAAGTTCTTCTGGACAAACCACAAAGCTTACACGGGCTTTGCAACCGTTGAAATAAGTTTACGGGTACTTATCAACCTTACAGATTAGTTTACGGGTACTAATCAACCTATCTACTCAGTTACGGGAAGAGTAGGGTCCTAATAACCTTTTCAGGTGTAAGAAAGCGTGGGGTTCCAACTAATAGCTCGAACAAGAAGTGAGCTATGATCTAACACTCTACGAACTCTCAACAAGTGATGTTCTCAAGGTTGGATCAAAAGACACTAAGACAGAATCTATTACTCTACAACTCTCAACTAATGATGTTCTAAGAGATTGAATGCAGCTCAGCTCGTGTGAAGTATTTGGTTCTTTCTTTCGCTCTTTGATTTCTTCTCGCTCTTGTCCGTCTTATATTTTCCGTGCTTGGTGAATGAATGAAGGCCTCTATTTATAGGCGGAGAGAATCAACTAGCCGTTGGAGGAGCTGTTGATCTCTGTTCTTTGAAAGCAATGGCTTGTCTCTCATCTTCTGCAGACTTTCTGGATTTGGCAACTGCGTGCTTCTGCTTTCCATCTGAGACAACCTTGTGTTGGGCCAAATGAGGTAATGACAGAGAGTCAAACCTTCACGTGACTTCCTTGTTTGAAATTCAAATCTTAACCTTTGACCTCCAACATTTGATAGTCGGTTGAGTCGTCTGATCTTCATCTGATTAGTCTTCAGCTGATGTTCTATCTGAATGCTTTTGTCTGAGTAGGAGCATTTGAACTCTCAGCTGACTTTGAACTTCAAGTTGTTGATCTAACTGATTGAGTCTACAACTGATGTTCCATCTTGAACGCTCAGTTGTTCTTCTTGAATCTTACTCTGACCAGTTGGCTTTGAACGCTCAGTTGTCTTTCATCTTGTATCTTTGAATCGCTCAACTGATGTTCTATCTTGTGAACATAACTTCCCCTTTTTAAACACTCAGTTGTCTTTAATTACATCTGATATTCTCTCCTAGTGATGCCTTGTTGCTGTCCTCAGCTGGAGACCTGTAAAGATAAAATCTCAACATTGCTCAAACAGCGAGCCTAACTACTAACATTAGGATCTGGCAACATCTACTCGGTTGGGGTCAGTTGGTTTTGGAATCAATCAAAACTTTAATAAATTTCCCAACAGTATTAATATGGTGCGTGCTTCACCTCATTTAACAATGAGTGATGTGATTCAAATTGAAATAAAATACAATTTATAATAGCTTGATATAATATACTACTATTTTATATTTATTAATTAATTTAAATTGGTGGAAGTTTTGTATAAAGTAAGCTTAGAAATATGCACGTGTTTTGCACGTGCTATATGGATGAGCAAAACATGTGCATCATATTCATCCGTATAGCTAGTATTTTGGATGAACACCCAACTACCAAGATTGTGTGTACTTCAATGGACAAGGATTTTGGTCCTGCGATTTCTATGGCAAACATGTATGGATACACAATAGCAGCAATTTGCCGTAAGAGGCTCGACCAAGAAGATGGGGTGTGTGACAACTCATGTTCTAAAGTGGTCAGAACTCCTTGAAGGGAAGGGTGAGAGTTACGACAAGGAGGAAAGTAGTTGTTGGATAGATAGAGCTCCATCCAAATTCGGATGCAATTACCCGGAGGTGTTCGTATGTTGGGGCTACTTCTCTTGTCCACTGCTCAATAACTAAATCAGTTCTAACGATGTTGAGGCATCGTACATAAGGATTGCACTGTTGTTGAGGCGTTCCCTTCGAAGTATCGATATGTTTGAGAAAATCAGAATCTCTTTATATGAGCAACTGAAAGCTGACAAGGAAAAGTGCTTCAAAAATTCTAACGAAGTTATAAAACTAGCCGCAAGTAGCAAAAGTGATATCAGCACAGTTATATTGTACGATGTTTCTGTGTGGATGCTACCGCTTCATATGAACGCAACAAACTTGTTCATCTCGAACGAAGAATTCTGGTGCCTAACATGGGAACTAGTTGAGGACGACAATATTGTGTTAGTCTCAAGAGAGGAAGAGAGTTTTTATTTATCAATTTATTGTTTGCTTGATTTGTTTTATGAGACACTGATTTGATTGAATTTGTATTAACTTTGTAATAAACATTATTTAGATATAATAATGTCATGCGTAACAATTATTTTTTACTGAATTTTCAATATACTAAAAGTAAGGTCAAATTTTCAAAAAAGACCAATTTGACCTTATAAAAAATGTTCAGTATTGTACTTATATCACACTCGACGTAAAAAAGCATAAATTAGGCAATAAAGATAAAATGCGATTAGAAATAGAGGAATCTTCATCTCAAGTATAGACATCGAAATCATACTTTTAAAATAGTCATACGCGTGTGATGGTTCTTGTATAACAATTTCGGTATCCTAATATGGTGCATGTTTGACCTCATTTAACAATGAGTACTATGATCAAAACTAAAATAAGTACAATTTATAATAAGTTTATATAATATATTATTTTATATTTAATTAATTTATTTAAATTGGTTGAAGTTTTTTGTATAAGGTAAAATTAGAAATATGCACGTGTTTGCTCGTGCAAAGCACGTGCATCAAATGGATGAGCAAAACACGTGCGTCTTACTCATCTATATGTTACTTTGGATGAAATGAATAAGCCCCTACCAAACATTTTATAGTGGGCGTTTACTAAGTGGGATAAACTTAAATAAGTTTTTGGCGACTCAAGTATGACTGAGGATATGTTTGTGTGAATCACTCGAGAATGCATGATTTTCCTTGAATTCGTGAGAACCTAGTTGATTGGTGTCGATTTAGGTGCGATTGTTTGATAACCATGGTTGTGGGGCATGTCATTGATGAATTTGATTGACGTGATAATTGTGACCCTATTGATAAATATGCTTCGTTGGTTGCCTAGATGATAGTCTTCTTTGTAAATAAGAAATAAGAATAAAAATGTGAGTAGTGTGGATTCTGCTCCTCTTAGTCGTTGTCTCTTAAGGCATGATTAATGAGCATGGGAAACCTCACGAGGAAGCTTTGAAGAATCTTCGAAGATTAAACCTCGTGAAAATATCCTAATCTACTTGAAAAAAAAAACGGGGTTATAAATAAGGTGAATTTGAGATTCTACTCCTCTCGTTTGGATTATTCAAATGATGAGTATGGAAAACCACATTAGGAGACTCGGATGGAAAATTCGATGGCTTAAACCTAATGATCTCGTCTCGTTGATTCATCCTTATATTCCTCGTTATTTGTTTAATATTTGTTTTTATGAGGACTTTCTGGTAAAGGTGACTGACGAAGTATATAGTTTAAAGAATGGGTTGCATTTTGATCGAATTGATAGTTCTATTTGATGGGCAACATACGTGGTTAAATTTCGTTGCATCAGAGTTGACATTAGTTGACTTTTGAACTACACGATGAAAAGGAAGTCTTGTGTTGATGATTTGGTGAATATGTTTGTCGATTCATACTACGTGTCTTTGGTTTGCTTGAGGACAAGTAAAATGCTAAGTGTGGGGGAGTTTGTTTAGTTTGTTTTTGTGTATTTTATGTGTTTTTAATTGTGCGTGTTTGCATGTCATTTTTCGTTTTTGGCCACAAGTAGTGGCCGTTTATGTTGTTTTTGATGTGTTTGGTGTGTGTAGGCAAGAAGGTGGTGGTGATGTATTTTGAGCCAAAAAGGGATGGAAAAAGGAGTGGAAATGGGAAGGAATTAAAGAAGTGAAAACGTGCATGAAGCTGGAAGTTCCCGCCAGAGCGGGAAAGCCACCAGAGTGGGATTGATTCACGCTAAAGATATTCCGCCGGAGCGGGATTTCCGCCGGAGCGGGATTTCCGCCGGAGCGGGAATACCATGCGGTTTAGGATTTCTGCCGGAGCGGGACTCCTGCCGGCGCGGGACGGCAGTTATTTCCAGCTATATAAATGTATTTGGGCGGTTTTTGGACAAACTCTCATTCTCTTTTCCAGTTTTTAGTGTAGTTTAATTAGAAAAACTCTGTAGAATTTTATTTCCTTGTCCAAACAATTTAGATTTGGTTTTAGTTCTTCGCATCGTTGATCGTTTACGACTTCCAAGTATTTGTAAGACTTTTATCTCGTTTATGTTATGTTTATCTTTTGTTTATTGCATTTAATTTCCAGTAAGACGAACTAAATAATTTAGTCTAGGATTTGGGATGGTTTAATCGAGATAATTGTAGGTTTTCACGTGTACATGTTCGTTGATTGAATTGGTTTGTTTTCTATCGAGCTTTTGGCCAAAGTTTGGTTGTGTTAAATGATAAATGAGATCGAGAGAAGAGTTTGTCATTTGATCTAGGTTCAATCAACGTTAGGTTTAATCGGAAACGCATAATCTAACTAGGATCAGTTTGTAGAATTCTTTTAGCTAAGAATTGTTGTATGAATACGAAAGTTAGTATTCAATTCTTTGTTTGAAGCGTTATATGAAGTGATTCGTAGCATGTACTATATTAGTTGTTTGTATTATCTCGAGGCGACTAAATCTCTTATCCTAGATCGTTTTAACTTGATTTCTACATTTGTATTTCATTTACATCTTGTTTTAGTTTCAATCCACATAACCCCACTTGATTAGAATGTTTAGAATGATTTTATTTTCTTGTGCAAAGCATGAATTAAATGCCCTGTTAAACTTTCCTTGAGATTCGACTCGAGTTAGCTAGTTGTACTACATTATTAGGACCTCGTTCTCTTGCGAGCAACTAATAGAAGATACAATTTAGTTGATTCAGTGTCTCCGTATATAAATTTGAAATTTGGAAGGTTATTTGAGGCACAAACAGAAACAGAAGTGAAGAAGAATACACTCTGCCGCCAAGGTAAGCTAATTGAGATTCTTAATTAGTTGCCATTTACTTTTATTTCAAGAGCAACTTTCTTTTTCTAATGCAGATTAGGAGTCAAGACCTTGCTTGTATCTAGGATCTCGTGAGACAATATGAAATTACCCAAAATTCAATGGAAGTGTTAGATTGACTACTGTATTTTTCTTTAAACATCTAAAAATGCTTTTAGTTTGTATACATACGTTGTCTACTTTTATGTTTTAATGAAAGTAACTTTTGTATTATATGTTCATTTGTAGTATGTGTAATCCTTTACTTGTGTATTATTGCGTATCAAATTTTAATAAAATTTAAAAGTTATATTCTCCCCACATAATATACACACTAAAATATATATCCTCAACTTTTTTCTAATTTTTAATTACCAAAAATTGAATTACCTGCACATATATTTTAGCATTTTTCCACACATACAAAATGGCCACGTGTCCTGACTGCCATGTCATCATTTCCACCTCATAATTATAATTTGGTAATAAGACTTTTATCTACACATAAAAGACATTTTAGTGAGACATATATGTGTAGGTAAAGATTTACTTATTTATCCACACATACGTTTATATGTGGGGAAAACTTTTTCTCTGCACAAATATATAACCACACTTATTGTCATTGACATTTATATTAAGTGTGGGAAAATATCTATCCCTACACATAAGTATATGTTTACCCACACATCCATGTGTGGGTACCATATTTTTTTGCATCATTCATGAGTTTTGAAACTATTGGATTGATATGTGAGATTGAATGAATCTTGAGATAAATTTAATCAATCTCATCCTATTTAGTAGTATAACCTTTCATTTGACTTTTGAGTTTTAGCATAAGTAAGACTACATTATTATTATGAGTAGTGATATTTGGCCACACTGTGGCCGACCACACAAGCTAAAAATAGTAATATAAGTTTTGAAAATGGAAATACACCCCAATTAGGAAACATAAACCCTAGGGGGAAAATGTGATTATTTCCATTTTTAGAGTCAACTTTCCTTTTCTGACGCGTGTGGCTGGCCACCGTGTGGCCGACAATCATTACCCTATTATTAATTGTTTTATTAAGTTGAGTTATAGTATGAGTATGACTATTATTAACATATTAAATTTATCTAAAAATTAATATGTGAATTACATTAAAATAAACATAATAACATGGATATATAAGGTAAACTCAATTTTAGAATCCACTCTTTCATAATTTACATATAGTAGGTAGTGTAAAAAAATGTTTGAAATTAGTTAATAAATTTTTTGATATCTTAAAAAATTAATATTTGTGTAGCGAAAATGTATCCTTATTATGATTCATAACTATTATCAAGTTGTACTTTATGAAATCATTCTTAATGATAAAGGATAGGATTTTCCATCATGTAAATCATTAACTTTTTTTTAAGGAATTACAAAGGTATATAGGTGGGACTTTTACATCACACAAAAATAAAAACTATTACACCACGTGTAGGCGGAACCACTGCTCCATCACACAGGGTGGGAAAACATTTAAATCATTAACTTTAATCATGTTTAATTTGCAGTTTCGACGACTCAAACAAGATGCAATCGTTCAATTTATTGCAATTAAAACAAGCCTACATATACAATCAGATGGTCCAGAAAAAAATTTAAACAAAATTTCATCATTCGAACTTTTGATTTAAGTCCATAAAATGTAAGGTCTCACAAATCAAAATTCGGTATTTTTAAATGTTTTTTTTTTTTTTTCCTCTGAGGGCCAATCGGGAGCTATTTCATGTGAAATTATTTCATTCACAATTGCCATGTGATGGCACACGCACACTCCGAACTTCAAGATATTGGGCTATTGATGAATTTAATGGGCCTAAATTAAGTCAATAACGTAGCCCATCACCTTTACATTCATTATAACAAAAAAAAAAAACCAATTAATAGCCCAATACTACAAAAAAAATAAATCAATTGTCATCATTTATTTATGGGTAATTTTAAACATAACCCTCATTTATTTCATTATAGCCCTCAATTTAAAATGATAATAAATAAAATAATTAATGTACTTTTATACTCCCACAACCCCAACTTATAATTTTAATTAAAAAAATACTTATGATCCATAACTTACAACTTAAAATTCTAATAACAAAAGAACTACTATTTTATTTCATAGCCTCCAATTAAGAAGATTCTTAATTCTATGTCGATAAGCACTGGAAAAAAGAAAAAGAAAATTCATAAATGAAATCTAAATCCCCAACTCTTGGCCGGAATCTCAAACCTGAATAAATTACTGCAGAAACTCTCTCTCTCTCTCTCTCTCTCTCTGTCTCTCTCTCACACACACACACACACACACACACACACATACACACACACATCCTCCGCGCCGCCATTAATGAAGGTTGAGGCCGACTTAAGAGTTGAAGATCATGGATATTGATATTGTTGTTATTACTGATGTTAGTGACTTGTTATTCATAGATTAAAAACTCAAATTTTCAGATAAACCCACCCTCGTTTGATCCAAAACTTCATCGCAAAAACTAGGAAAATCAGCAGGATAAAGATTGTGATGATCGCTCGCATTAGCAGTAGGGCATCAAATTATGATATTCAAATAGTTGGGATTGATTGAAAAACAAATTAACGTTGACATTTGGTGGGATTTCTTGGATTTACTTATGATGCATAAGTTAAACTTGAGTAAAACAATCATCATCGGCTTGTCAAATGTTAATTGAGGTCTAGGGTTTATTTGTTAGTATTTTATTAGAGTTTCTTTTGAAATTATAAGGGTATGATAGTAATTATATTATTTTTTATAATATTATTTTAATTTGGAGGTTATAATGAGAGAAACGGAGGTTACGTTTAAAATTACCCTTTATTTATTTAGGTTATTTGATTGATTTTTTTGTTATTTTTAGCCCAATAGTACAAAAAAATCAATCAAATAGCCCATCACTCATATTGTTGTCTTTCAAATAAAGTAAGTTTTAATCTTTTAAAATTCTTCAAAAATTAATGGGACCTACTTATTTTCTAACTTTTTACCTTTTTTTCTTAATTTCCATATCGAACAGTAACATGACAATATTAATAAGTCGGAGGAATATGTTACAAGCAATAAATAATATTCCATGAGAGTCTTAAACGAATCACATGAAGACATCAAGCACAACGTATAGCACTTAAAACACAAGATGGATCATTTCATTGCCTTTTATCAAATATTGTCACATGTTAACGAACCCTAGCTATTATCGGAATGGAGGGAATATATATAAAAATTTTCTTCAAATTTCATTATCCAAATTCAGAAAAGCTTTAAAATTAATTTCGTAAAATGCAGCGTCGACCATCCATAAATTTGAAGATGTTGTATAATAATGCAATAAGGATACTACAACTTGTCTAAATTAAAACACCGCTCGATCAACTAATATTATTATCATTCAATTCTTTATTTTAGAACATTGATTATTATCATTCTAAAAACATTTCCAAAATCAAAGAATATATATCAATGGGGCAAAGATAATGACGCGGCATCAAAATGTCGAGAGGGGCCCTAAATTTATTTTAAAGAAATTGATGAGAATATAAGGCCCATGTGGGGTGGCTGTCTTCCAAAATATATTTACAGACAAACATCCTCATAACTAACAAACAATCACTAATATGTGGTGGCTATAAGAAAAAAAAATTAAAAGAAAAAAAAAAAACTTGCAATAAATAAAAAACAAAATGCATCAAATCTTTCCCTTCATTAACAACAAATCTCTTGTTTTTATAATCAATGGTACAGGTAATCCCACATGGTTTGCTTCTACTAATATAATATTAATCCCCTCTACACATTTAATTTCAAATCCAACATACTCCCTTCGTCCCACTCAACAAGTCCCATTTGGGATATGCACGTAGATTAAAAAAAAGAGTTAAAGTGTGATTAAGGTAGTATTTTATTGTTAGTGATAAAGTGTGTTGAGTGGAAAAATACTATATAATAAAGTAAATAATATTGTTCACGTTTGAGTGTGTGACATAAAGTGGATTTTAGTGTGTTAATCTTTACCAAAAAAAAGAAATGAAACTTATTGAGTGGGACACCCAAAATGGCAAAATACGACTTATTGAACGGGACAGAGGAGTAATTCATAACTGTGGTCCTCACTCTACACGACAATTTCTCGGGTTCATGCATATATAATATATATAGGTCTAATTAATTCCTTCATTCCATAATTTTCATTAGAGTAGACATCATCGATCAATGGCGAGTGATGGGCAAAGGAGAGAAGGCGTCTACGTGTACAACATGGTGGCGGCCGGAGCTCCACGGACACCGGCGAAGAGCGCGATCGCGAAGGGGTGGGGATCGTTGGTGAGGTCCAAGACTTATAGAGA
Source organism: Schizonepeta tenuifolia (assembly GCA_029490685.1). Classification (NCBI taxonomy): domain Eukaryota; kingdom Viridiplantae; phylum Streptophyta; class Magnoliopsida; order Lamiales; family Lamiaceae; genus Schizonepeta; species Schizonepeta tenuifolia. The sequence goes on from CM055957.1 coordinate 83,494,061, forward strand.
GAAAAGTGAGAGAGAAAAAGTGGCGCCGGATGGGGGAAGAAAAGAGGAGGTGGAGCAGCCGAGAAGATCGGAGAGAAGGTCGGTTACGGGGGCGGAGAGGAATGTGGGGGCGGCGACGGCGGCGGCGCTGCTGCAAATGAAGGTGATGGCGACTGACATGCCGGGGTTCATGCAGGTGCATGCCTTCCGATGTGCTCGAACTACTTATGATGGCTTGGACAAGTTTAGCTCCAAATATATGGCTTATAACATTAAAAAGGTAATTTTTATTTTCTTAATTTGTGATTATTTACAATCTTGTTTCATTTCATAGTTACATTTGTTCTTCAAAATTAGTGATTTGATTCTTATGAGGTAACATGGTAATTAACATTATATTTTGATTGAGAAATAGTATTACTTTAGGAATAAATTAAAATAACACTAATAAATCTAGAGAAAATTAAAGAAGTGAAATTTGAGACGGATGGGATGTTTAATTTCGTCTATTTGTTTGAGAGTTAAGAGCAGTAATATTTTTTAGTGAATTACAAGATATATATATTATCGAATAAAACACCTTAATGTAATAATATTGTACATTTTGAATTTTAATATTATCTTAAGACAAGTACTGGAAAAGGCCAGATTTAATTGGCCTAATTTTTAATATAGTTAATTAGGTCAAGTCTTAATTCCTTCTTTTAAGGGATAAGGTCAAATTTTATTATAATAATATTAGTAATTCGCAGTTAAAAATTAATACGATCTGATAGTTTTGTAAGGCGATAGTTTTGTAAGGCGCGCGTGAACATATAATTTGTGAACATACATGATGATGTGGATACTCCAAACTCAAAAAGAAAAAAAAAATTAACGGAAAAGGGAAGAGTAAGAAGATGATGGTGTCAATATATGTTTGATGCATTACAATTATTAAATGAGTAATGATATTTGGACACACTGTAGCCAGCCACACGCGCTAAAAATTGTAATATAGGTTTTGAAAATGAAAATATACTCTAATTAGAAAGCATAAACCCTAGAGGGGAAATGTGATTATTTCCATTTTTACAGTCAATTTTTTTTTTCACGCCTGTGGCTGACAACAATGTGTCCGAATATCATTACTCTTATTAAATATATATAGAGGTAATTGTTTTTGTCTTTAATTGATGGTATTCCATGCATCCACGAGGCTTAATTTAATTAGAAATTACTAACAATTATTGGCCAACACAAATTACTTTTGATAGTCTTAAACCATTGATTAAACGTTCACATATTGTCATATTGACATGCACAATAAAATGAATGTACGAAACCCGACAGCCGATCCAAACGATGTTCATGTCGCAATACTTCAAATTAATTAATTTTATAATTATATTATAGACTGTGAATCATAGGTCCAGGACATTATAATCGTTTGTTATATCTTAAAACATAGATCTAATTAAATGTACAGCACATATTATGTATTTATGTATAATTAAGTGTGTGCAGATATATATATGTCTAATCATACCAATATTAGTCAAATATTCTTCCAATTAATCATGTTCTGTGACCCTTGTAATAAACAAGACAATTTACTTGCTAAATAATTCTCTCTCGGTCGTAAAGGTGCATGATTAGTCATTTCTGAATTAAGGACCTTTGTTATTTTTCATTTAGGATGAACTATAGTATATTATTATGAGATAATATAAAAATTACTTCTTATTGCTAAGTCAGCATTACTTATTTTCTTCATCATTTAGGTGACACTCGACTGCTCTAGTAATATGATGTTCATTAATAATGAGTAGGGTCTAAGACTCTAAAGACCCTCCCCATCTTTTTATTTTTTTAAATAAAATTTGTATTATTTCTAGTGCATTGTTGATCACATATATATGTATATATGATTATTCCAATAAAATTGCATAGAGGAGACAAGTGCTGGTCCTAAGCCATACAAGATCCTGTAAATTAGGTGGTTGAATTGGCACGAGTAGAGAGCAATATGCATTTGTCTGGCCAAGAAAATGACTTACTTCCCAATAATTAATGTATATAAATATAATATTGCAAAATAATTTGAAGTCAAATCAATCATGTATTAATTAATTTATTTATTAATTTATAAAATGTGTGACAGGAATTTGATAAGGTGTATGGACCTGCGTGGCACTGCATAGTTGGATCAAGTTTTGGGTCATTTGTGACGCATTCAACCGGATGCTTCCTCTATTTCTCAATGGAGAAGATATACATTTTGGTATTCAAGACCAAAGTTGAAAGAGCACTGCTTCAACTTGATCATGTTTAAAATGTACTAGTATATATTATTTTTAATATATAGTTTCAATTCTCTAGCCTTCATCTTTTTCCAAATAGTAAGTATATATAGGTATATTAAACTAGATTCAATTAAAGTAAGGCCTTAAAAAAAAGTATGAAAATACAATCGAATGACTCGAGCCCATGCCTTTAGTTTGGGCCTTTTGCAAGTCAAACGAAGTTAAAATCCCTTATTTGATATAGGGAGAGAAAACGGGCCATGTTGAATGGCAATGCCATAATGAAATGCTTCTATTTCTTATTTTTATTTTTGTAATTGGAGGGATGATAGAATTTGAACCCGAGAATTTTGTGTGTACAAACATAATTTATTAGCTTGGATGAGCTTTTTGTTAGTGAAATAAAATGAACTAATATGCATGATTATTAAAAGAAAAATAAGACTATAACAAAAAATAAATAGATATAAAAATTGCATAACTATTATAAACGGTTATCCATAATAGTTCAAATTCCAAATGATACTCTATGCAAATATATAAGATTAACAAAGTACCTCCCGTCCCCAAGTCTTTTCCTAGGAGGAAGTGACACGAGTATTAAGAAAAATGTTGTTGAGTTAGTTATGAGTAGAGAAAAAGTGATTGAATTTGTTGTGAGTGGAGAAAGGATCCCACATTGAGCATAGTGATATATTAATTAATTGAGATAGTAGTGGATATGGTATTTTAGGTAAATAAGTTGATAAAGTAAGGGTAAGATAAAAATTTGTTGTGAGGTAGTGTCCAAAAGTAGTTAGAAACAAATTTGGGGACCATCCAAAAAAAAAAGATAGGAAAAGACTTGTGGACCAGATATAGTATTATTTATAGTTAGGCCTAAAAAAATTATGGGGCATGTGAAATAAAATCGTTAATTATTTTCCACTTAGACTAAAATCGGCTCGTCAAGTTATCTTTTGATGCATTTATTAGTAACATTTCTTTAAAAAGAAAAAAAAATCTCATTACGCTTTAAGTACTTTTTTTAGCTACATTACATTAAATGAAATATGAAGCATGAATACGTGAATTTGCAAGAACCAAGACATGTAAAGTTCTGTTTTATTTAATTTCGAATATTCTCATAGTATTAATTAAGCGACTTACTTCCCAAGCAAAATATATAAATAGAAAACTGAAAAGAAACCCTAGAGAGGGGTAAAACCGGGAAAGCACATAAAAGCTTCACAGCCCCAGCAACGACCGCAGCCTCCTCTCCGCCTCTCCTACGCAGGAAAAATAAAGCTAAAGCCTATCCCCATTTTTCTGCTTCCTCATTTTCTGTATTTATATCCAACCAAATCCTACTTCTATACTTTCGATCCTTCGCTTCTAAATCTAACCTCCAAATTCTATTCAATTTTCGCCGCTAAGATCAATTCAATCGATAGCTATTGTTTTCTTCTAAAATTTAGTAAAAGATGGAGGAAATTACAGAGGGAGTGAGCAACATTGCCATCGCCGGAGATGCTCAGAAGAAGAACCGAATCCAGGTCTCAAACACCAAAAAGCCGCTCTTCTTCTACGTCAATCTCGCCAAGGTGCTTCCCGACGGATTTTTTGATTTTCTGTCTGTTTTGACGAAGTATTGATGCAATTTGTTTGTGTGTGTAACGATTACATTCATGAATCTGAATTTGATTTTCTGGATCTGAAATTGGGGGATTTGAATTGTGTGCAGAGGTACATGCAGCAGCACAACGAAGTGGAGCTTTCGGCTCTCGGGATGGGTATTTTACGCCTCATTTTTTTCGTTATAATCTGTTTCGTGTCTATATTGTAGTGTTTCTTCATCCTGTTTGTCGAGGTCGTATTTAGCATTCTTATTCATGTTGTGAGTTTATTCGAGAGATGATGAATGGCTCTAATGTTGTCAATAATATTGCGTTAGATATTGGCTCGGGGTACTAGATTCTATGAATCTCTTTGCGCTTCAGTCCTTCTTTTCATTTACATTTAGCGTTAGGTTCGTTTTAACCTATTAGTTAGTGGTCATACTGGCTTGCCCCTTTTTCTGTTGCAATCATTAAAATGCTATGTACATTAGGCCTGCTGAGACATGTTTGGATGTTGCTAAAATTGAATCTCTCATGGTAATTTGAATAGGCATGATCATTGAGTTGTATGTTTCATTATATTTACTTGATTTAAAGTCTCAATATAGTCAGAGGAATTGATTTATATTTACTTTAAGAATCATAAGTATCATACCTAGTCCTATCTTCTTATATTGTAGTGCTTCTTCATCCTGTTTGTCGAGCTCGTATTTTAGTATCCTTATTCGTGTTGTGAGTTGATTCGAGAGATGATGAATGGCTCTAAATGTTGTCAATAATATTGAGTTAGATATTGGCTTGGGGTACTAGATTCTATGAATCTCTTTGCTTCAGTCCTTCTCTTCGTTTACATTTAGTATTAGGTTCGTTTTAACCTATTAGTGGTCATTCTGGCTTGCCCCTTTTTCTGTTGCAATCATTAAAATGCTATGTACATTAGGCCTGCTGAGACATGTTTGGATGTTGCTAAAATTGAATCTCTCATGGTAATTTGAATAGGCATGATCATTGAGTTGTATGTTACATTATATTTACTTAATTTAAAGTCTCAATATAGTCAGAGGAATTGATTTATATTTACTTTAAGAATCATAATTATCATACCTAGTCCTATCTTCTTAAGATATGCAAGCATGATTGCTGCTGAATAATTATCCTGTCCGTTCATTTTCATAATCTATGGATACTGATATGGAAAGTTAATGGTACATAGACAGAAATATTTAGTATTATCCTTTGGCTTAAAGGACGAAGTTCAAACAACAATTCTGATGAGAAACTCTTGCTGCATTTAAAGTAATTATCGGAGATTGTTTAGATGTTTTGCAGATCCCTGTAGGGAAACTTCCATACACAGTGAGCATCCTTAACTTTAATATCAAATTCAACTGTTGTAAAATTTAAGTTCTGAGTATTACGATCCTGATTTCGAGCTCTTATATACTTATTTAGCAATTTCCTGTCCCAAAAGTCATAAAAACGTGTCTACTGAAAGGTATAATATGCAAGATGACAAGTCAGTTTTTGTTGTTCATATTAGTAATAAGACAATACAGTGTGGTTTGCCTGGTTTTGCATTTACTTTTATTTTGTCTATTTGCTAGGATATTGTTTGGCTATTCCATTTTAGCTGAGGTATTAGATCTGGGTCTTTACTTGTTGGACTTATGATGAGATTATCCCTCTATTTTAAAACAGAGGATTTATAGGCTGTTAGCCTTAGGCCTCTTATCTGCTGATTATGGTTGATCTGATTATCAAGCCATGTACTGTGGCTCAGTCTTGTATCATCCTATTGATAGTGAATTCTGAAAATATTTATTGAAGGTTACCAAGTTCGTTTTTGTAACATTGTTAGTTTTTATACTACTCTTGAATTGCAGTTATAGAAAGGTATTGTTCTGTTTCGCTTGGTTTATAAATATTGATCTTGGTCATTTCCATACCATTTCAGCCATTTCAACAGTTGTCAGTGTCGCTGAAATCCTGAAGAATAATGGATTTGCAGTTGAAAAGAGTACGACTCACTTTTAACTCTTGTTTTTATAATGTACGGTCCCTGCGTAGATTTTTAAGATCATATACATGGCATGTTGACAAAAATAATTTGCCACACTGCAGAGATCATGACTTCTACTGTTGAAATCAGAGATGAGTCTAGAGGGAGACCCATTTCAAAAGCCAAAGTAAGTTTGTAATCTATAGTTCACATGTCTACCATTTATGCCCAGTGCAGATGAAATGCAAATGAAGATTTCTACTGTATGTGGGATAGTTAAAGTCCAGTAAAACATCGGGGTCATTCTCTTGGGGAAAAAAATGTTTCGTAGAGATAGATTGCCCGGCCTTAGTTAATGAGTCTGTTCTGCCTGGTTCCGATAATATTATGTGCTATCTGGGCCAAAATCTCGGGCTTCTAGCCAAAGTGTGAAATGGTGATTTCGACCATGATAAAATGAATTAGCTGACTGAACTATAAGGCCACCTTTGAAAAGAAGGTTAATCTATAGTGCCCTAAAGTTACTCTATTATAATATTTTACTAGTATTTAACACTTTGTTCAAATGATGATTTTACTTAAAAAAATGTTATTTTGGAAGTTTTTAGTAATGCACAGATATGATAGAAGGCATTTTGCGAATAATACATATTAAAAAATGCAAAAGGTCTGAAACAGATGCTGAATTATTCTGCTCCAGTGATACATCTAGAATGGTGGCAAGATGGATTACATAATTTACATGGGATCCTCTTTTTTGGGCCAACCTATCCCTTTTATGCTTTTTTGGTTGTTATTGATGAGTATGGACACTGCTAAGTATGTTTTAGCAGAAGTTTCTTAATGTTGTTTTACTATTTTTTAAATTCTCCTTTGTTTATTTTTGGATAATTAGATTGAGATAGTGCTGGGAAAGACGGAGAAATTCGATGAATTGATGGCAGCTGCTGCAGAGGAGAGAGCAGGAAACGGTGAAGAGCAAAGCTAAAAATGTGATTTGTCTATCATGGGTTTTGTTATATTAGGACTTTAAATTTGAGCTGATATTTGAATGCATTTTTTCAGTTAGAACTCCTAGTTGTAGTCAATCTAGGATTTTGAGTGCAGTCAGCCATGCAGCTGTGAAGATTCTCTGTTAGCAACCAAAAACAATCTCCTTCAATTCAAAATTCAGTTTTCTAATATACTTTTTGGTAATTCCTGTGAAAATTTCTGGACTAGTACTTCAATCTTTATGCTCGCCAATACACATTCATATCTGTACTGAACTTTTCAAGTAAGAATGCATGTTACGTATTAACGTGTTTATTTATTTCTTAAGTTATTACCGAACTTAGTATATATTGTAATAAGAACTTGTATGAGACTAATTAATTCAGGGTTAATTGTAAAGTCTAGCCGGAACTTTGGGATTGTGTTCACTTTATGGGATAAACTTTAGAAAATGTAAAATTTGGTTTGTTGTTTATTTTACGACTCACAAAAGTTCGAATTTCCAGGGACCAACTTTACGGCGAAGCTGAACAAGGACTAAATAACATTCACTTAGTGAACCTGTTAAAATTCAGATATTTTTTAACGTTTTTTAGATCTGGACTATAAAGTGAATGACGGTTCAATGTTCACGTCAGGATCAATAGCTAAATTTATGTGAAGTTGATTTTATTAAGTTATAGTTTACCAATCGATTTATGTGGAATTGATTACAGTTAAATTTAACGATACGTCAGAATCAATAGTTAAATTTATGTGAAATTGATTATAGTTGAACTTGACGATACTTTTTCCTACTTGTCCCATGTACATTCAAATAGTGGATATTCAATCTCTAAGCGGTGAGGTATAAGAACCCAAAACTTGTAATCTAATGGTATTCTTAATCTATTTAGGGTGCATTTCTTTTGATGAAAATGTTTCCATTGAAAAATGATGGACAAGAAAAGAAATATTAACATTTTTATTATTTTTTATTATGTGTTTACGAGGATGGAAAAGAAAATTATCACATGGTCACCCCATCCCTTTCCCATTTTTAAGCCTTTTATCTCTTGGAAAATATTATCACACCTCTCTTCATGTTAATATTTTCAACAATTGGAGAGATAAAGATAGAAAAAGGGCTGCCCGAAAAGGTTATCTATCATGTCCGAGGAAAATTAACGAACGTAGTAAATGTATGAAAAAGATGGAAAAAGGGTGAAAATATTCTTTCCATCAAAGTAAACGCACTTAGGGGTTCAATCCTCACTCACCCCACATTGGAGTAAATTTAAAAATAAATAAAAAATAAAGAAACAAGAAGTTAAAAAGAAAAGTGCTTGCTTAGTATCTGGAAACTAATGTTCTTTTTCCTGAATTTTACATTTATAAACCCGTGAACAGAATAAAATTCGTGAATGAATCCACGAGAGACACGTTATCATTTTCATCTCTGCTTAATTTTAACCTTTGTTCTGATGTGTTTAATGGCATATTGGCATTAGTGCGTGAATAATAACGCCAAGGATATTATATAAAATATGTCAAAAAAAAAAAAAAAAAGTTGATTTCTCAATGGGAAAACAAAATTTGAAGACCGAGTTGAACACAACTCAGTATTTCATGCATTGTCATTTGAGTTAGTCTCCTATTAAACAACCATCATCATTAATGAAGAAAAATAACAACTAGAATGAGAAGATCAACCAAACTACGACTATAATACCAGAACCTCTCATTGTCTTGCTAATCATGATTAAATACTAGACTATAATCCCTCTCATTGCATCACATAATCAAGCCAAACGGTTAAGGTTGTGATACTAGACCATATGAAGCTTAGAAAGTTGATAATTATCAATACTATACTATAATCAATCTCACCTCATTAGATAATCAAATCCAAAAGTACTTTGTTGTAGATGGCATTTCATTTTAAATCCTCTCAATAATACCATGTATAAAGCAAAGATAAAAGCACAATATGCAATAGACATACATAATCCAAGTAAAATCATGACATAACTAAAGCTGCACTTTTTCAAGAAGCAAAAAGAGTAACTTTGATGCCCATACCTTAATAACTCAAAAAAAGAATCCAGATTCAATATGGAAGAACTTGAAACAAGGCACATCATCATCACATCACATGCATCACCACTAAATTTAGACAAAAATGGAACAAAATTGGCCATATTCTGATCAAATAAGTTTAGAATTAATTATACTGCAAATCACTCTCATGTCTCAATACCCCATCATCATCCTGGCAATATGAGCAAAAACCTCAAAATTTCCAGTAACAAGAGATGACAGCAATGTCTAATAAAACTAAGAATGTGAACAATACATATAACAAGAAACTGCATATATAAAAAACAGAACCTAATCATGAATCCACCATTGCTCCTCAAGAACAATCTCATCATTCTGTTTAAAACTCTATCTCATCCTGCAAAAACAGCATCTCATATATCGAGATCAAACATGAACGCCGATCAATATCAATTGTGCGAATCACTCTTCCTTCCACCATTACTCTCTCCTTCCCTCTCCTCCAACAACCTCCCAGCCTCCTCATCCGCCTGCTGCACCTTCTTCTGCGAATCCTTCGCCTTCATCGCCTTGAGCTTCGCGTGATTGTAATACCCCACGCCCAAGAACGCCAGCCCATAACCAAACAAATTGATGGGGGTGACAGTGTCCTTGATCACCGACCACGAAAACGCAATCAAGAGCCAATCTTTCACCACACCAGCCACATTCATCGTCAATGCCGAAGTCTTCCCCACAAGCAGGAACACAGCAAGGTTCAGAGCAAACGCACAGAGCGAATTGCTCCCGAAAATCACATAATCGAAATGGAAGCTCGAGGTCTCCTTCAAAATCGGGAACTCAACGAAAATCCACGGAACGAAGAGGAAGACCAAGCAGCAGGGAGCGACGTAGTAGAGAGAAGTAATCGGATTGAGCGTGATCCCTTTCGAAGTGAGCAAGATCTGAATCATGACAAGCCGCGTCGCCTCAAACGCAACCGCCCCCAATTGGAGGAAAACACCCCAAGGATCGAACTTCGCCTCACCGTAGGCCGCGATCCCGACGCCGATCGAGATCGAGATCATGTTCGCCATGGTCTCCGATTTGAAGGCGTCCTTCTTAAACAGGACGCCGATGGTGTAGACGGCGACCGGCATGAGCGCCTTGAGCATTTGGATGAAGGAGACGGAGAGGAAAATGTAGGCGGAATTGGAGAGCCAGAGAGAGAGAGAGTAGAGGAGGCCGATCGGAACCACCGATTTGAGGTAGAGATCCCAGGACATGGTGACCGGCTCGACGGCCTTGAAGACTCGGACGATGAGGTAAGCGAGGGAGGAGCAGAAGGCCATGTGGATCATGGTGAGGGAGATGGGGTAGGGCCAATTGTACAACTTCCGATCCAGAATGTACTTGTTGTAGACGATGACCATGAAGGAGAGGAAGATCCAGATGGCGACGTAGGTGTAGGAGAGGACGATCTTCTTCAGCACGCCCTCGCTCAGATTGCCGCCTTTCCCCATTATTGGAGCTCGATTCGGTTCAGTGCGCGACTGTGTGTGTGGAGATGAAGGGAGACGATGCGGGTTAGAGAGAGAGAGAGAGAGAGAGAGAGAGAGGTTTTGTTTGGCTTTGGCGTGTGTGTGGGAAGTGTGAGATATTTGGTGTGTGTTGGTAGAAATAGAAAAGAATAGATCGGAATTAAATATGAATTAAATAAATATTTTCGTAGTAATAAATAGGCAGCAGATCTCTATGCACACGTTGCTGTTGTCTGGGAGTCCAAGTGTAAGAGATCTAGGAAACCTAATTTTCTATTTTATTTTCGTGTCCACTAAATTCAGTAAATCTGAAATTAATAAATTATTCTCCGCCCGTTACACAAAATTTTACCATTGATTCTTAAAAGTTTTAGGACTAGAGTTTAATTACTATTAGACTTTTACTATTAAAAACAGTCCTTAATATAGTATATTAAAAATTGGGGAAAAAGTTGTGAAGCGTGAGAAATCGAAATTCAGATTTAATGATATTACTATTACTATTGGACAATTTAACAAGAAATTCATATTTTTAGTAAATGTTAGTATTATTAAAGATTAATAATATTTATTTTGAATAATGATGGTCTAGTAAGATAATTTAATGTAATTTTCATTACTCAAAACGCATTAAGTGCTTTTCCATATAATATACGTGTGAAAATAAAAAAGTGAAAATTTGGGAAATCATAATATGTGAGGTAAGACTGAAAATCTTGAAGTGATTACACGGATTTTTCAATGGTAGACACAAACAAATTATACCGGATAATATGGTAAATTTGTAACGACTACAGCTAACCTTTCTATTTGATTTGTTATTTTCTTTTTTGTATAATTTACGTTGTGAGTCATGTAACAATTCATGTAATATTGCCTACAATGCATATGATATTATGAATTAAATAAATAATTATATGGACTTCTCCGTGAGGATTTGAAACCATTTCACTGTGTTTTCAGATGATTTTTAGTGGATCTGAAATTAATGAGATATGAATCCATTGAATTTTTTTTTCCTAATCATGTAGTCAAGTCAAATTCATTCCAAATTAGAGTATATTGGATTAATCTAACTCCATATCAAATCACTTCAAACAGTGTAGTGTGTTACAATGAAGTAATTAAATAAAAGCACCCCTAATTTGGTTAGAAGTTTAGATTTTGTATTCAAATTCTTCACCCGGATGGAAATTCGCGTTAAGATTGCCAAAATTAAAATTTTAATTTACCCGCGAAAATAAATGTGATGTCATATTATTTTTCACATTACTGTCAAATTAATATTTTTAGGCGGCATTTATAGTACATCAATTATTAAAAATTAAAATAAATAATTTCTCAAATTCAGTAATTTTTTTTTTTAAATAAAGAGCTCAATTATACAATTGTGACCCCGTTATCAAAGGCCCTGCATTTATTTAATGGTACCATTTTGAGTACCAATACGAGTGATAATAATTGTTCTTTTTATGCTTCCGCCGTACTTGAAAAATACCCTATTTACTGTTCGGCACGGAATTTAAGAAAGTTGGTAAAATTGTTGTGAGTAGAGTAAAATTAAATAATAGGGATAGTGATAATGAAAAAAAAGGTAATGTTATTGACAAAAGGTAGTGATAAAGTTGTTAAGATGTGGGTCCATCAATAACAAATGAGTTAAATAAATGAGATTTTTTAAAGTATATAAGTTCATAAATTGAAATGTGTTATTTTTTGGTGCATTTTAAATGTGGTAAGTAGGACATTTTTTCAAGTACAGAGGGAGTGTGTCATGAAAACCGGCAGTCGTTATATTTGGTGCGCATTGGGCAAACTTCTTTTTCTTATGCAGTAGCCTGCAAACCACACAGAGCAGGTAAACTACATTTTCCAAGTACATATATGACATCCTCGATCTATAGAGATATTTTATGAGGTTAGAACCTGAGACCTTTGAGTCTTAAATGTCTATTTTTACCACTAAATTATCCCCAAAGGAACAAATAAAAAGAAAAATAAAATTTGAAAGAATATTATTATGTTCACGAAGGGTGTGGTTAACAAATTTTGAGGTGTAAAAGAATTACAAAACACGTCTTTTAGCATAAAAATCAGAGCTCCATAAATACCATACACCCCTCATTTCTAGAAATTCATTGCCCATGTTCCTTATTGTCTCTCCTCATTTCCTTAGTTTTAATGATTTGGTTTATTCTTTAAGAAAGATTCCTTTAAATTATGATTCTTTTTTCCTCGAAAGTATTTTAATTTTAATTTTTTATTTTAAGTGAGATATATCTGCAGGGCTGCTATGGATACAGGCTACTGCTCTCAACTATGAATTTTGGTGAGAAGTTGGAAATCGTTAAGGAATTATATTGCCAAGTTGCCTAAATTGAAAAGGTCAAAAGGCTTACAATAATTGACAAGAATATGCGTTTTCTAACCAAAACTTACAATAATTGAATTGAATCATGTCGGTGGCTGAAAAACAAAGGCATATAATTTCCAGAAAAAAAGCTTAATTTATAATTTTCTTAATGTGCACGGGTAATTCATACAAATCTCTATATGAATACAAGTAGAGTCACAGAGTTTTAAAGTCGAATTTGTGTGCTACATTAGTCATTAGTTGATTCATATTTCACACTCCACTTCAAAGTCCACACCAATGGAAAACTCTTGGGGCTATGGCCCATCATATACTACATGGACCATGGATCAAGTATCTCAAAATCGATTAATGTGATCAATTCAAATTAATCAATTTTTAGCAACTTTAGAAATGAAAATAATACACCATCTGTAACGGTATTGATGGTCCGTTTTCTTTTTTTGGGTGTCCCGGTATTGATGATTTGTTTCCTTTTTTGGCCTAAATTAGAATTTAATTAAATTTCTTAATCATCCAACATCATTACCTACCTTCTACACTATTCACTCTCCTTCTTCCTACAACCTATCTAAAACCGCTTTATTGGACCTATAAAATACTTTATAAACCTTAAACAATTTTATTAACAAGAATTAAATATTCTATAAAATTACACTAAAGATGTAGGACACCACATTTTCATCCTTAATTTCTTTTTTCTTAGTCTCCGTGCCGAGCCAAACTAGGTCATTAATCTTGGGACGGAGGGAGTACTTCTTTTTTTGACTTGATGAAAATAATACTTCTAAAAGAAAAAAAAAATGAAAATAATTAATCAACTTTTAGCGATAATAGTGGGCGCAACGGAGTTATAGGGTTAAGAAGCGCCTCTGATGGCTGCTGACGGCAACTAGATCGCGGCATAGCAATCGGCGGCGATGGAGGAGTTTCTAACATTGGCAATGGAGAGAGCGAGAGAGTAATCGATGGCTTTCATGAGTTCATCTCATCTGTAGTATCTTTTGATATAAGAGCTTTTCTCAGTAGAGTTCTCACGATTTTGCTCTTCAATTTACTTTTAAAGCTTACTATTTATTGTTTGAAGTCCTTATTTTATAAATGCATACAACAAGTTCAAAAAAAAAAACAAAATAAACTTCTTTCAATTTTAAATATAAGATATTTTAACATTTTGCACTACGATTAAGAAATATTAATTAACTCTAAACTTTAGTGCAAAAAATTTATTTGGTCAATTGTATTATTGTCTTTTAAGTTCCTTTTAGCAATTCATAATAATGTGATAGGGTAATATATTGTCGAAGTTAATGAAAAGCAAAGAGAAAACACTCTTATTAACTGAAAACGTGTTATAAAAAAATAAATAAAAAAGACCAAAACTTCTGATATTTAAAATCGGAGGGAGTATATGACAATTCTCTTATTTTTACTAATTATTTTATTAAATAGTGAGCCCAACTCAAATTGTGAAATAAAAATACATTTAATTAGTGTAAAATTAAAGAATAATTTAAAAAGGTGTAAAAATTTTTTGTAGTGTCCACCCAATTCAGAAGATCTTTGTTGGATAAAATTTTTTCTCACCTTTTTTTATTTTAACCGAAATTTAAAGGTATTTTAATTATTTACCGATCAAAAGATGGCATCATTGTTTTTCTAAGACAAAATGGCACATCATTGTTATTGCTGTGGCAAAGCAAAATTCTAAAGCTGCAATCACAGCCCGAACGCAAAATGGCGGGCCCACAGTTTTAAAGGGCCGAGCGGCATGTAATTATAATTTTTTGAGCAATAATAGATATTATTATTATTATTTTAAAAAGTATTATTATTATTATTATTATTATTATTATTATTATTATTATTATTATTATTATTATTATTATTATTATTATTATTATTATTATTATTATTATTATTATTATTATTATGATGTGAGCTGCGAAGGCATCATTAGTATTTATTTCCTTTCATTTTTCTGTTTTTAGTTGGTTGGTTGACAATAGATATAAGAGATATGTAAGTCAATTAGCATTGACATCATCCAAATATTTGGCTGTAACACTCAATAGTAGGACAAACGTCAAAATACTGAAAAAATGGTTTCATTTAGATACTACGGTTTCAAATATAAAAAATTTTGGCCTTATTTATTTATTTTTTATATAGTAAGATATTTTCAATTACCAAGAGTATTATCTTCCTCCCTTCCATTAGTTTTAGTTACTTTTCAATTCATTATTAATGATGTACTCATTTTTCAATATATATTGAGTTACTTTCATTAACTTCGACAATATATTACTCTATCACATTATCATGAATTGTAAAAAGGAACCCAAAAGACAACAGTACAATTAACCAAATAAATTTCTTGCATTAAAATTTTGAGTTAATTAATGTTTCTTAATCGTTGTGCAAAATACCAAAACTTCTTATATTTAAAATCGGAGAGAATAGTGTATATGCATGCATTTTGCTATCCATTTATTGTTGAAGTTGCGATCGATTAAAACATAGGGGAAATTTTTGTGTGAGTGTACATGTAGTACACTCACCTTTCACATAATAATATTTTAATAATATAATTTAAAATATTAAAATATTGTCATGTAAAGGATGAATATAGTACATATACACCCGTATAAGAATTTCTCAAACCATGATTTTCCCCTTTTTGTTTACCTGAAATTTTAATGATCTTAGTTATTGCGTAACACGTTATTCGAGCTACCTATGTTGACTGTAAGTGAGAAAGTTTCCCAAACAATTAGGCTTTTGTAAATACTATTAACAGCCTTTTGTTTTTATGTTTGGTATTTGCATGCTTTGACCTCAGGAAATTCTTAAAGCGTTTGATAAAAAATGAAACTGAAATCTCAATTGACCATTTTAGCTATTTACTTCATCGGTTTTGATAGCAAGATAACTCTTTATGAAATTTTTTATTTTGAAAATAAAAATAATTAATTATTCAAAAATTGTTAAAATATTACTCTCACTCATATTGTCATCATTTTCATATTTAGTTGTTCAACTCATATTGTCATCTTTCAAATAAGAAAAAATTTAATCTTCAAACGTGATGACACCTTTACCTTTATTCTTAATCCTTGTGCCGAACAGTAATATGATAATTCTAATGGTCGAAGGGAGTACTTTTATCTTTTTATCCTTATTTCTTAATAATTTTATCAGAATAAGTGAGACATTACCGGACTATGTGAATTCTTTTTTTTTTTAATGTTTTGTCATGAATATATGGATTATTCCCCTATCTCCATCGGAAAATTCTTACATGTGTCATGCGTGTAGATTAGCTTAAACTATAACCACAAAAATAAACAAATAACATAAATTATCTTAATCAAAAGTTTATTTAAAAATAGGAAAGTTAGTTGGAGGAACTGTAAATAAACTGTGCCAAACTCTTAATAAAATTAAAAAACACTCACAGGTGTCATGTGTGTAATATAAATTGTGGCAACAGTCACCGTCCCCACCTGTTCGACATAATTACTCAGTGGGAATTCACGTTCACCGACAAAAAACAGAGCATCCCAAGAATCTTTAACCTTTGGCGCTTCATTAACAGAAGTACCTTTTCACATTCCCACCTTCCAACAGCAACAAAATCCTCTCACACCACCCAAAACAAATCCCTTTGCTCTCGGATTTTGAGCTCCCAATGTTCACTTTCATTCCCCAGCTAGAAGAGGTCAAGCTCCAAAATCTTGGGTTTCTATATGGAAATCACCAATCCTCTGCACCACAAGAAATGGCTGCTCCCACTCTCCTTCTCTCTCCTAACTTCCTCTCTCCTCATCATCCTAACCCTCTTCACCGCACTCCCATTTCGCCCGACACCCAGAATCAAACCACAAATTCCCGTCTTTGTCGAATCAAAGATACACGCGGAGCCCGCGAATCCCGGTTCAAGAATCCCGAGATTGGCCTACTTGATCTCCGGTTCTGGCGGAGATTGTGAGAGTTTAAAGAGGACGTTGAAAGCTCTGTATCATCCATTGAACCAGTATGTGGTGCACTTGGACCTTGAAGCGAAGGCGGAGGAGAGAATTGAGCTGGTGGAATTCGTGAAGAATGAAGCTCTGTTTGAGCAAGTTGGGAACGTGAGGGTGGTGGTGAAGTCTAATCTGGTGACGTATAGAGGGCCCACTATGGTAACTAATACGCTCCATGCTGCAGCAATTTTGTTGAAGGAAGGTGGAGATTGGGATTGGTTCATCAATTTGAGTGCCTCTGATTATCCTTTGGTCTCACAAGATGGTATCTTTCTTGACTCTGTTTCATCTTTGGTGCTTTGTTAAGTTTCGTATCCTTTACTTTTATGATCTGGATTTTACTGTTGGTAGCTTATTTGGTAATATTTGATTGTCCATTGTTTTGTGCTACTTTTTTAATTGACTGCAAAATTTGAACCAACTTCATTTAGTGTGTTGATGTTGATGAAAATGGTTAGTGCTAATAGTTAAGATGATTTTGTTTGTGCAACAGATATGTTACACACTTTATCAACAGTTCCGAGGGATCTAAACTTTATTGAGCATACAAGTGATATTGGTTGGAAAGAGTAAGAATATATTTTTTCTCATGTTCTTGTGTAGAATTAACTGCCTTTCTTATTTACTTATATATATTTTTTTTTGAAATTTTGGCTTTAGTGAATTGATTTTTGGTGTTATTGGTTTTGTAGATACCAGAGAGCCAAGCCTGTTATAATTGATCCTGGCCTTTATAGCTTGCAAAAGTCTGAACTTTATTGGATTACTGAGAAGCGCAAGGTTCCTACTGCATTCAAGCTTTTCACAGGTTAGAATAATACATATTCTGCTGGAAGTATCTCTGTCTTCGTTTCATCATTTGCTCGGAAAGTTGCTCGATTGATTCTTGAGAAGCTCTGTTCATTATTCTGATGCTAATACTTGTCGACATCGCTGAAATTTTGCAGCTCTTACTTTGATCAGCTGGAATCTGTTGTTTTTTTTTTTATTGAAGAGTTCTTGACATTATAAAAAACATCCACGGAAAAAAAAAAAAAACTGTAATAAATCCTTACGGCCTTAGCTGCTTTACGAGTGGAGATGAGTTTTACATACCCTTCTCATTGAAGAATTAGAATTTAATACCTATATTTTCCATGGAATTTTGTCATAATCCTCTGGCATTCGTATTATGAATTTCATACTACCACAAAGATGTATGAAAGACTTTTTCTTTCCTTCTCACAAATCCTTGCATTCTACTTTTTATGTGGTCTACAACATTCGTCATATATAGATATTAATGACTTAGTCATGGTGGTTGGTATCTGCCTAATAATTGAGCTGTATTATTAGGTTTTAAATATCATCCCAAGAAGTGGGAGTCTAGCCTTGACTCTAACTGTGTCGTTATCAGTTTTTTATTGGTAGACAAAAAATAAATGGTCCCACTTTCAACTGTTCTGGTTTATCATCCTTCATATTTGGAACATTATGTCAGTGTAAATGGTAGTGCATTTGCTGATTCTAGTTAAATTGATTTTCAGCTTTACAGTTTTCTAGCTGCATTATCCTTTCAGGTTCAGCTTGGATGATGCTATCTCGTTCCTTCATAGAATTCTGTTTATGGGGTTGGGACAACCTGCCTAGAATCGTTCTCATGTATTATGCAAACTTTCTTTCATCACCGGAAGGCTACTTTCACACAGTCATTTGCAATGCTGAAGAGTTCCGCAATACCACTGTGAACCATGACCTCCATTTCATATCATGGGACAACCCACCCAAGCAGCACCCACATTTCTTGACAGTCGATGATTATCAGAGAATGGTCGATAGTAATGCTCCCTTTGCCAGGAAATTCGGCAGGGATGAGGCTCTTTTGGATAAGATTGACTCTGAGCTCTTAGGCCGTAAATATGATGGCTTTGTACCGGGCAGTTGGTACAACGGCAAGGAGACAAACGGAAGTACTGGGATTCACGTTCTTGCAAATATAACGGAGCTTAGACCTGGTCCTGGTGCTGAAAGGCTCAAAACTCTGATTGATGGACTGGTATTAGATAAGGATTTCCACGCGAAACATTGCGTTTAGTTTGTGTAAAGAGCAAAGCAAGTGCAAGAGCATAATATCTTCCTGGTAACCGATTCTACTCTGATGAAGTAGTATTATGACGACTTTACTGCTGAGGAAGCTGTGGAAGGTCAATCGGAAGGAAAGGGAGTCTGTTGGTTCATCATTACAAATATTAGGAGAAATATCTACTCGGATGCTGCCTTTTCTTGCCTATGAATTAATAGCGTGATTTTCATGAATTAGTACCACGTGCGTTTCGAATTCTAGCCCAATATTAGATACGATTCACATTTGGTCATCAATGGCATAGATTTGCATAAATCTTACTGAATTGGGTCTCTGTAAATGGCAGTGTATGCAATACATATCTCCTTGTTCTCAACAGTATCTGAGATCAACCATGATTTTTTGTTCAAGAAAGCATAGCTTCATGTTTTTAGCTCTCTTTTATGTCATACTTCTTTATATAAATGCTATCTGTTAAGTTGTTTACTGAAGCTGAAGCCTCCGAGAAATCTATGGGGGTCATCAAAATTTCAGGTTTGTCTTATTTCTCTATCTTTTTTCTTAGAGAGACTTGTTCAGATCATCAGATCATTAGTAAAAGGAAAAGTTTATTCACTAAAAAATTGCTCGCATTGACAATTTTAGCAGTTTTTGGGATACAATTTTGCTAGAATCCTCGAAAAATTTTTATAGTAAATATGTCATATATACTGCATCTTCTTTAAGGTTGCTCTGTGTTTCATATAGAAGACATGGACCGGGAGCGATGTCATCTTCTTCACCATAAGCGTTGCTACAATTTGCAGTAACTTGCTTTCCAGCAATGGCTGATGTTAACTGTACTGATTCTATCGATATTCCATGACATGGTACAGACTTACTACAGTTAAGATTAATGGCAATCTCCGATGCTGATGTCCCCACTGCGTGACGGTAAGTTACATTGCTTATCTCGACTCCAGTTTTCTAAATGAAATGATAAGGACATGCAGTTACTATTACCATTCAAATAAGTCAATAATAATTTGAATTATTTAGTGTAAGTTTTGTTAATTACCTGCTCCGGGCATGCATCCCTGATGTTGCAGTAGTTTTGGTCGATGATTATGGGATTTGTGACGTTGTTGAATGTAAGTCTTTCAAACGCAACGTGCTTAAGATACCCTCTTCCCACCTTTTCACCATAACAATGTTAATAGTGAAGAACATGTTGGTCAGTTAATTGAATATTTACAGTTAATATTTGTAAATAGTTAGAAAATTTGGAAGTTATTACCTGCCATGTTTTGATTCTAGCTCCATTTGTGGTTTGATTGAAGATGCAATCAGTTACATTAATGTTCTCTACTTGTACAAAGTTTCCTCCTCTTCCTAAACTGCCAATGCTGTACAGTTATTAACAACACTTCAATCAGAATCTTGATTCTTCTGAGTTTGGTTATGTTTTCAATTTTGTGTTTTTCTCACAATCACACAAATCAAAATGGCATATATGGATAAAGTGAATTTAGAAATTTGAGGTTTAACTAACAATGTGTGTGTGTGTGTGTGTGTGTGTGTGTGTGTGTGTGTGTGTGTGTGTGTGTGTGTGTGGGTTCTTTTCTTTCTTTCTTTTTTTTTATATATTTTTTTTAAATTTAATTGACAATAAACTACCTGATTCCATGACCAAGTGTACATTGAATATTGCTTATGTTCAGATTAGAACTGTGGTCACCAATTGAGATACAGTCATCACCTAGGGCATCATCAAATACAAAAATTAACTTTAAAAGATGCAAATTACTATCCAATAAATGTTCACTAGTACTTTTTTTTTTTTTTTTTTTTTAATGATTTTAGCCTGTTTGATATAAAATATTAGTGATAGGGATGAATTACCGCAGGCGATGGTAGAATTGGTGATAATGAGATTTTGAGACGATCCAATATGAATGCCGTCGGTGTTGGGGCTATTTGAGGGTGAATCAATCGTCACATTGTGAATAATGAAATTGTTGCATCCACTCACAAGTATATGTGTTTGACAACTATTTATAAATTTCATATTCCTAACACTGCTCTCTGATTGCACTCTAAAAACTTCAACGCCTGTTCACATCATTTTTGTATATTTATATTCATAATATATATTTACCCACATACTGTATATAGATCCTTGAAAGAATTTCTCAAATATGTACTTATATGATAAAACTATGGCAAGATTAAAAGCATAAGTACTTACAGTTGGAGCTAATGTTGTGCAATTTTGCTGAATATCCAAATGGAAAACAAAAAATTATGAGTAATCAGAAAAATATTTAAAAAAGTAATTATTGATATGAAGAGTTAGTAATTGAGTAATTATGTAATTTACATACCAATTGAGGATGATATTTACAAGATTGATCCCACCAAGCCTTGCCTTGGCCGTCGATGATGCCAAAACCAAAACCATCAACATTTAGGCCATTGATATGCATAAATCCCAACCATTCACTTGCATCTCTCCCATCCCAAGAGCTAGGTGATTCTGGTGCTATGATTGTCCCTAAAATCTTCATATCCTCATAAATATTAGTAGTTGATTTGTTACCCTTTAATATTTTCCTTTTTTTCTCATATATCTCTTCTTTCCATCATTTTATATTCCTCAATTTAGGATTAGGAGGGATAGCATTTTCCCTCCTTGGGAATGAAAATGATGCATATGAAATGGTCAAAAAGGAGGGACTTATGAAAGAAGCTAGGATTTAAAAAGTGAGATTTATATTATTCCTTCATTTAGAGGGGAAAAAAGCAAACATAATCTAATAGTATAAGATGTTAAGGATACAGTGTAATACAAAAGTTAATTAAACAAAAAATTAAATTTAATCACTTTTCCCTTACAACATGTTTTTTATGTTAACAAAGTTTCCTTAGGACAAAGCATATGTATATATATATATACCGTAAAATTGATGCTTGATGCACTACAAGGTCCCCGGAAAATAACGGGGTTCACCAAAAATGTAGTTTCAGGCGGAACGTATATTGTTGGAAGTTTAACTGAGGCTGATTTACATGCTGCATCCCATGTCTTTAAAAATGCCTACACATATGCAACAATATATACAAAATAATATTATGTTTATATATAATATTATGAATAAAAGGGAATAAATAAGATAGTGTTCAATATAATTACTTGTGAATCATCTGTACGACCATCACCTATGGCTCCATAATCGGTCACATTGAAATATGCTTCATTAATTCCCCATGCAAGGAATGGTGAAGAAGATGAAGCGAAGACCAATAACATTAACACAAACACAGCATCCTACATAGGATTTACATACAAATTTAATTTTTTGCAGCCACTAGTTGAGCCACGTGATTTTATATCAAAAACCTTTAATTCTCACCATGGTAATTGTAGAACCCCGAAAATTCGAGCCTAAAAATTTCGTTGTAAGTATATAAAAATTTAATTAGAGTTAATCAGATAATAGAACAGTCACTTATTCCCGATAAATTTTATACGTCTAAATCATAAAAATTTAGACGTCATATGCATTGCATAGCACGAGCATTCATATTTTATTATTCGAGTGAAATATGTCGATATTATTATCGCCTATACAATAATGTGATTAATTAGAAATAATTAATCAAAAAGATAAATTATATATATAATATAAATATGAAGTGTTTGTTTATTTAATTTTGTAAAAGAATTAATTTATAGAATAATATGGATATTGGTCTCGTTAAGACCGAAATAATTAGTTCTACGTATATGCTCGGTCGAAATTTTGATCGGATGAGCGAATGTCGTATAATGGAAGAATAATCGAAATACTATATAAAAGGAAATTATATAATATAATAATATATATTATATATAGGTAAGTGAATGTGTTTTGTCGTGTGTGCCGTGTGGGTGAGTATGCGTGCGTTTAATTAGATTTTTTTTTTTATTTCTTTAATTGATTAGATTTTACTTAGATTTTTCTCCCTAACATAATTATTATCCCTTTTTCATTCTCCCATATCACCTCCCGTAATCCCCAATTAGAATAAAATAGAGTAATGATATTCCTAGTTGCCTAGAGATTCCCCCTCCCCTTCATTCACGTTAAAAAAAAAAAAAAAAAAGTTGCAGATGAAACTTTTCACCATCTCTGCAAATCACCTTCTCCTCAAGCCCTATTCCCTTCTTCTTCTACCACCATCTACCACCATCTATCACCATCGGAACCACCACCACCACCATCTAGTAAGGCCGGAGAAACGGGCAGCCGTGAGGGAGGAAGGAGAAGGAGAGAGAACCGAGAGTAAGAGAGAAAGGAGGAGGAGAAGAAGGCTAGGTATAAAGTCTAAACCCTCGTTTCTCTTATTTCTTCCTTCTTTTCAATATCTTAGAAGCATGTTTAGGGAAAGAAAATGGTGGAACCTTTGGTCTTGGTGTGAAGAAGATGATGTTTATGTGATTTCATAGTGTAGTGATGGCAAATATGATTTTGTGTGGTCTTGATGCTTGTTGTAAAGTTATACTCGATTATATGCATTCTAGGAAGAGCATGACTTAGGAATGTATGTTCTTCATAATCATATGGTAGCTATAGATGATATGTGAGTGTGTTTAAGGCTGAAAACCGAGTATATTGCTGCTGTGTTGGTGTTTTGAGTTTAAATAAACGAAGCTTGGAATGAATCGTGTGCAACGTATGAAACTGCACTGCTCTGATTTATCCGTTTGGATATGATAGGTTTCGAATTTGAATCTCAAATTTTTATATGTTGTAGATAAACATGTTAGGATGGTTATGTAAAATTTTCAGAATTTTTCGTTGAAGCATGTAATTTTGGTGGATTTAATACTCTACTGCTCTTGTTTGAAAATCTAATCTGCGCAGAAAAATGTATAAGTATTTTTCTCCTTTGATTCGTAACTTTTGAAGGCTTAGCCTTTTGGAAATTGAAACTAGACATCCTAAGGATTTTAAGTTGATATTCCTCATCCCTTGAGGCCAAATGAAAGATTTTATATTGAATTTTCAAGTAAACTGTTGTGCAGTAGAACTTCAATCTTTGGCAGATTCACTGATCTGCAAACGAGGCTCAATTAGGACAAGTAAAACCTTATAATTTTGAAGTGTAACAACTTCTGGAAACTCTATTATGTGTTAAGAGCATGCCATAAAAATTTCAAGCCTTTTTGATCTCGTTTACTATTTTAATTAGAATTTACAACGTCAAAGTGTCATGCTGAAAAAAAAATTGCAGAAATATGTTTATTATCAATTAATGCCTAAGTTCGATTTTATTGCTAATAAAATACATATGTGAGCCTCAAGAATGTACTAAGTAAATTATTTCCAAAATGACATGATAGAGTATGAGTTGTGGGAAATTATTTTATGTGTTACCATAGCTAATTAATTAGATTGAAGCTAAGTTGTTTTGGGCCAAAATAAATATAATGAATTGGACTTGGGCCAATGGGCCAAAGTTTTCAGATTTGTATGTACTTGGGCCAACTTAATAAATTGTGTGTGTGGGCTATGTGGTTCGGGCTCGAATTAAAATATTGTGGGCTTTTGAATTGATTTCGGTTGGGTCCGGATTTATTTAAAAAATGGGCTATATTCTTTAAAATTGAAGGAGCCTAGTAACATAAAATTGGACCTATGTTGTTATAATATTGTTGGATTGGACTATCCCAAGTTAATAAAAAAAAATATGAAATGGGCTTAGTCTTATATTAGTTAATGTAATTATGATAGTCCAAGATGACTTGTTATGTGTGATATGGACCCTTAGTCCATATCCATATGTAATTAAATGTGAAGTTGTATATTATATGATTAATGTTTATTATTATTATTATTTATGCATGATTAATTGTTTATTATTTATTATTAATAATTAATTCTATAGTAATTTATTAATTGATACGTAATTGTATGTCTTAATTAATAAATTATTTATTTATTAATTATATCTATTTAATAATTAATTATTAATTAATTAATTATATGCCTTTAATAATTAATTATTGATTAATTAATTATATCCCTTAATTAATTAATTAATTCTTTATTAATTAATTTATATGTCTTTAATAATTAATTATTAATTAATTATATGCCTTTAATAATTAATTAATTCTTAATTAATCGATTAAAATGATCTAAGTCAATGGAATAATTGTTATGTATTCAATAGTCAAATGAATATCTTACATGTTTTAAAGTGTGATCATATGACATGAGATAAGCGATTAATCAAGTGTACATGAATTAATATGATGTGATGAAAAGTATATAGTATGCATAAGACATCTATGTGACTCACGTTACATAACATGCATGACATACATGTTATAACTCGGGAATAAGCTTGACCTAGGATGCTAAGACTTTAGACACTTTTATGCTTGTGAACCTAAGTGTTTAAGACAACTCTTGTAGGATCGAGCAATCCCTAATTCGAGGACTAGTCAAACGAACTTGAACCAAGGTGGGTTTCTATTTTCAAACTGTGGGATTACAAACTCCCACTGAGGTAACTTTAGGGTTATTAAACCCAATGCTTTCAAAGTGTGATATGCATGCTAAATGTTTTATGCTCAATTGCTTGTGGTTTACCTATGTTGAAAGTTTTATAATACGATCGGCCTTGTGCTCCGTACAAGCCAAGGTAGTGTACACATGAAGTTATGACGGTTCGGTTGGAGGGAGTGGCTCCCCTCTAATTGAACCGGGTGGTAACCCAAGAATGTGAGATGCTCTATGGTTCGAACCGTCAACTGTTTTAAAAAAAAAAACTTATGTGAAGGATATTTTTACCAAAGTAACCCCCTTCCATAAGAATGAAGCATGCTATATCTTTTGAAAAATTGTTATCAAAATGGGGCATGGAATCCACTGAGTGCTTTTGTACTCAGCCCCCTGCATTGTTTTCCCTAATGCAGGTTGATCAATGTGGAGGCGAAGGAAGGGGATGTCGATGTCGCTATTGTCCGTTGTTCGTTTTCAAGTACTTGTCGTGTCGGTCTTTATGACCATTGTTGTGTCTTTAGTAAGGCTTATGCCACCAAACTCATGTTACCTCTTATGTCCTAATCATCTACTTGTAGATGGTTATCTTTTGAAACGCTTCCACAGTGCGGGGCCGGTGTCCTCATACATCGACCCCAGTTATGTTATGCTAGGGCATCGATTTTTAAACAATTACCCACCTTTCCTTTATTATCCCAAACACTTGTCATTTCGATTTTTCAATAAATAACTATTTGTTATCATTTATGAATCATGATTATATGGTTTCACCCCACCCACTGCGTGGCGGCTCGGACGGATCCGCATAGGCCGGGTCGCGGGTCGTCACAGTAATAGATATATCTGCAAAATTAATACACACAAACAAATGAGGCTGCACCTGCAAATGATCAAAATTATACAAGTGTTGACCAGAAGGAGCAGACTTACTATTTGATCTCTCAAAATTAGGAGTGTTTATAATAATTTTAAAAAAAAGATGAAATATTGCAAATGCTGACTACATATATAATACAATGCACTAGTGTAAGAATGAGATTTTGCAAGCCAAAATCGATAATTCGGCCAATATAATTTTCTTACGCTGAGTAATGTAATACAGATTAAAATCTTGAGAATCCTGTTAGGGTTGCATGCAATTATTATTTTTTATTAATCTTTACCTTTCTTATTTTAGATGATTTTGTTAAGCTTAAATGACAGAAACAGTTAATCACCAAAAACTTATTAGTGATTATGGGTGTATTATTGAAATGTTTTAAAAAACGTGTTACATTTGAAAAATTAGTCAAAAATTAATGTATTTGACAATTAACCCTTTAAATGAAACAAGGTAGAAAAATCTCCAATGGCAAAATCAGAAGAAAATTTAAACATAACAAGATTACTAGGGGCACCTGATCTATGAATTTCTATAAAGAATCACATAAGCATTTAGCATATATTTATCGAAAACCATAAATAAATCATGGTGACATAGATAGTGAATCTCATTTCATGATGACTTTCTCTGTTTAACGTTGAATCAATAAACACCATGAAACCTTAGTATTGCCGAAGACATGGACCGGGAACCGTGTCTTCTTCTCGACCATAAGCGTTACTACAATTTGCAGTAACTTGGCTTCCACTTATAGCTGATGTTAACTGCATTGATTCCATCCGTATTCCAAAACATGGTACAGACTTACTACAGTTGAGATTAATGCCAATCTTCGAGGCTGATGTCCCTGCTACTTCTCGATAAATTACATTGCTTATTTGAACTCCACTTTCCTTCATAATATGAAAAGAAGATGCAGTTACCATGATGAATTATCATTGGTTCACTTTTTTTTTTTCAGTAAATTAATTAGTATTAAAATTATGGAACAATAAGAATTGGGGCGTGTGTCACCTTACCTGCTCTTGGCATGCACCCCTCACGTTGCAGTAATTTTGGTCGATGATTATGGGATTCTTGACATTGTCGAATAGTAGTTTTTCAAATATGACACGCTGAAGATAGCCTCTTCCCACCTTTCAAGCATAAAGTAAGTGAAGAACAAGTAAGTATTTTTTCAAAGTTGATGGTAGTTAATGTTTGAAAAGTTGGATATTCTTACCTGCCATGTTTTGATCCGAGCTCCATTTGTGGTTCCGTTGAAGATGGCATTAGTTATATGAATGTTCTCGACTTGTACATAGTTTCCTCCTTTCCCTA
This sequence comes from Schizonepeta tenuifolia, assembly GCA_029490685.1. NCBI lineage: Eukaryota > Viridiplantae > Streptophyta > Magnoliopsida > Lamiales > Lamiaceae > Schizonepeta > Schizonepeta tenuifolia. The sequence continues at coordinate 83,521,672 of CM055957.1, forward strand.
AACTTCCAATGCTATGCAGTTATTCAGAACAAACCAGTAAGAAACTTCATCTTTAGTTATTGTGTTTACTTACTACCATGACAAACTAATGCGTAGTGATGAAATGAAAATCGAAAATGAGATTAATTACAGAGGAATAAGGAAAACAATATTCACCTGATTCCATGACCAGGTCCACATTGAATATTGCTTATTTCCATATCAGAAGTGTGGTCACCAATTGAGATACAATCATCACCTGTCGATGTTAACAAATACAAAAATTCAAGAGAAATAAATTGAGACATATTATTACTCTACAATCAACAGTTATGAAAATAGACGTGGCTAATAAGAAATATAATCATTTATATGATTACCGCAGGCGATTGTAGAATTAATGATGAGGAGATAATGCGATGATTGAATGTGAATGCCATCAGTGTTAGGGCTGTTTCCCGGGGACTCGATCATCACATTCTTAATCATGAAATTGTTGCATCCTTTCACCAGTACATGTGTTTGAGCACTATTTATAAACTTCATATTCCTAACGCTGCTCTCGTTGCACCCCAGAAACTTCCACGCCTGTTCATGTTTACACGTATATATACATTTGTATGTTCATATACCTATTCTACAAATCTTTGAATTGAGCATTTGAAAATGAAATAAATTTATATATGTTGAATTTGGTGCAACAAAATCTCATTTCACAGCATAATGAGCAGTAAAAGCATAACTAACCGTTGGAGCTAGAGTTGTGCATTCTTCCTGAAAAATTCAAAAACAAAGAACTATAATGAGGAAAACAGCAGGAAAAAGCAAGTAATAACTTGTGTTGAACTTCATAAAATCAAATGAGATTCACTCATTCATTGCAAATCTCATCCATGGTAAACATTGATAAAGAGATGCATGTAAATAAATTTATAATTATGTACCAAATGAGGATGGTATCTACAAGACTGATCCCACCAGGCCTTGCCTTGGCCGTCGATGATGCCAAAACCATCAACATTTAGGCCATTAATATGCATAAATGCCAACCATTCACTTGCATCTCTCCCATCCCAAGAGCTAGGTGATTCTGGTGCTATAATTGTCCCTAAAATCTTCGTATCCACATCTTCATAAACATTAATTTCACCATTATAAAATCAAGAATTTGATGTCTAAATAATAGGTGTGATTCTCACGTGAGAAAATGTAGTTTCTTAAGAAAGCATACCAAGAAATTGATGATTGTTGCATTGCAAGGGCCGCGAAAAATGATGGGATTGACTAAAAATGTGGTATGAGGCGGAACATAAACTGTTGCAGACTCGACTGAGTAACTACAGGCTGCGTCCCATGCCTCTAGAAATGCCTACACATCCGTATTAACCAACAATACATACACATATATATGACAGCAATAATTGATAAATAATAATCGTAGGAAATAGTAAATTACTTGTGAATCATCTGTACAACCATCACCGGTGGCTCCATAGTCCATGACATTGAAATAAGGTTTATCAGTACTGCAGGTAAGGCCTAGTGAAGACGACGAAGCGAAAACAACGAATAGAAACACTCCAAACGCAGCATCCTACGTAAGTACAAGTAATTCAAACATCAACGTAGGTGTGTGTATATACACATATGATTAACATGTGTAATGAAATTCTCACCATGTAGAGATATCTGCCAAATTAACAACACATCAACAAATGTGGATTGCTGCTGCACCTGCTGATATATTATGAGTGGTTTAAATTTGTGAAAGTAACAACATGCAATATTGCAAAAGTAGACAACAAAAAGCAATGTAATGGTGTATGAATTTACAAGATTGTGATCCTAAATTAATTTTCTTTAACTTATTATATCATTTAATAAACCAGTCAGGGGACTAGATTTTTGTATCCGTTATTTTTGAAAAATCTATATTATATCCAGATTATATTATTCATGATCCAATTTCACCTTTTTTACTCATATCTCTATTTATTTATTGTTGTCCTGTTCCATTGACCACACAAAACAGACAAAATGGAAAAGAAAAAAGTGGTAAATACATTTTCCTGATTTCTCGTGCTTCTAATTATTATCCGCATTAATATACTCTGTTTATTTCGCATTCAGTTGTGGTAAATCCAAACATCTCAAACAGCATAATGGAAACGAAAATTTCACATCTATCCCTATATAATCAGAGCATATGCATGTGTGTGTGTGTGTGAAGTATATTTGTAATATTACTCACCGATATATATTGTCTGACATCAATGCATTCCAGTCCGACCGAACCATTGTTTCTCCGACATAGCATCACATTTCATCCTATTTTATCTTATATACCAACAAAATTAACTAATTAATTATAGATGTATACAATATGCCACATATTGAAGAAATATAAATTCACACATACCGATTTACACCAGAGATTTGGGGGAATAGGAGATCGAGAGATATCATATGCCCCATTTCTGTTATTGCAGATGAAAATATAATGTAACCAAAATCAATGCTGGATGAATCAGAAAACTTGTGAATATTTTTGGCTCGTGAACTTACTACGCGACAAGTTTCAAGTTTCAAGATATAATGCTGCTACCAGTCCCAGGGAAAAAGAAGTTGAATTTAATTACAAAATTTAAAAAAAAAAAATGAGATATTGAGTTACACAAACGAATAGGGATAGTAATAAATTTGAATAATCTAAACCGTACCAAAACTGTTAATTCCGAGTATTGGATGGCCGATTATCCTTCGCGTTCCGAGGCGGGACCGAATCACCCGAATGCCTGAAATCTATATTAGCAGTCCTAAGACTATCTGCACCGGGTGTCTCGAGCGGTGTCTCGAGACAGCGCCGGCGACGAGACACGCCGGTGCAGAAGCCATCGTCTCGAGACTGTCCCGAGCCGACGAGCAGCCTCGAGACAGCGCGTGTATTACACGCGCGCAACTTTTTTCAAACGGGTGTAAAATGGCTATAATCTGTCTTTTTTTTTTTTTTTTTAATTCTCATATTTTTTCCTATAAATACTACATTTTATCACACCACTCTTCACACCTAAAATTTTCAATTCTCCTCTTACAATTAAAATTTTTTTTTGAATCATTTTCGCTGCATCTCGGAAATGGATCCGAACAATCCTTTCTCGTCGTCGTGGTGTCCCCCTGAAATGGCGGACGACGGGCAATACGGCTCCTACACCGGCGCGGGGCTCGATTCTATCAACCTCAACTCTTCCGTCGGCGAGTCCTTCCACACCGTGATGGGCGACCAGGATAGTCCCTCATCGGAGCCGGCACCGGCCAAAGGCAAGGGGAAGCAACGCGGCAAATCCAAGGGAAAGGCCCTCGCAGTTGTCCCTCCACCTTCTCGTCCGGACGCCGAGGCCAAACCAAAGAGGCGCGCTTACTCGGTGGAACAAGGCACCGCCGTCGCCCAAATCTGGAAAGAGGAGACGTGCAATTCCATCATCGGACGAGATCAGAGCGGCGACAAGTACTGGGTCGTGTGGCGGAGAGGTACAACGCCATGTTCAACGACGACCTCAATACAAAGACGGTGAAGAGCTTTTTCGGCCGGATCTCCCACTGGGTGAAAGAGTGGATGATAGCTTACGAGAAGGCGGACAGGAAAAGACAGAGCGGCGCCTCCGACGACATGGTCAAGGACCAAGCCCAGGAGTTATACCACGCCCATGAAGGGACCTACTTCAAGCATTTTGGTGCCCGGGAAATTTTGGCGGACTACTCCAAATTCCTCCACCAAGAATTTCCCGACGTTCCGTCCATGAAGCGAACGAAGAATACGGCAGAAGGTGCCTACACCTCATCTGGAACGCCGCACGGATCGAGCGAGCCAACAGAAGAAGAGGAAAGCTCGACTCCCCCCCGCCTACAGGGACGAGACGCGGCAAAGGCGGCGGCGAGGGCGGCCAGAGGAAAGGGAAAGAAGAAGCTCAGCGAGGAGGAGGAGTTCGGGTCGATGGTCTTCTCAACAAATGATCGGCTAAACAACCTCGCCGCGACGAAGAACAACCTTGCCGAGGCCATGAGGGAGCGTGCTCAAGCGAAACAAGACCTCGCCGATTTGAAGATCATCAACACGGACACGTCAAACTACATGCCGGAGCAGATGCAATTCCATATGATGTTGCTCAACGACGTCAAGCGCCGCCGCGGATGGGCTTAGTTATTTTTTTTTTCCAACGGCTATGTTTTTTAAATATTGTAGTATTTTTTTTTTTTTATCATTTCTAGTAGTGTAATATTTAATTTCTAGTAATGTTTTTTTCTTAATTTGTAGTAATGTATTTTAATTTAAATTATTGAAATTTTCATATTTTCAATTTATCTTATTAAAATTAATGTAAAATAGAAATTCAGAAATTCCTTAGAAACAACTCTTAGAAACAGCCCCACTGCAGCTCACTGTTTCTATCTCCAAAAAATTCTTAGAGACACCCCTTAAAGACACTACCACTGCAGGTAGTCTAATAATAATCTCCGTAATTATTCCTCTAAAAAGGCCGCACCAAAAATTCATAAGGGCCAGACCTTTGGAGCCCAAACTGAATATTCGAATAATAGCCCAGCATAAATTAGGCTGGCCTACTAGAGCTATATGCAATATAATTATTTTAAATTAATAATAACTACTTTACAATATGGTCATAATTTTCTTTTACTGTTTTTTAAATTTCAATTTGATAAATTAATAATTTTTATAAATAATAATTTTATTTTCGGTCCAAAATATTACTTCCTCTGCTAAAATAGGAAGGTGCCACTTTTCTTATTCGTATGACCTATTAGCATAGTATCATATCATAAATGAAAATAATTAATCCTTCAGAAAATTATAAGAATCCACCACTATCTATATTTTTACTGTTATTTCTTAAACTGTGAACAAAGCAACCGATACCTCATTATTAGAACGTACGGAGTATTTATAGGGATTTTACCGTGACTGTTGTAGAACTTATGTTTTAAAAATCTGATTAGAGGTTCGCAAAATTTCTAAGTCGGTTCTATCGGCTCAACATTCATAACTTCAATTCCTATGAATTTAGAAATAAAACCTCATCCGCCTTTCCCAGTTTTGGTTTCCCTTAAATGGAGTCTTATTTTTGTAAGATATTTGGTTAAAGGGAAGCAATAGGATTATGAAACGACAAAGATGTAAAAGTTCAGAACTGCGACATTTTATTGCTCCTCAATCAACGAATAGTCATAGTGATCAACCTAGAAAATTAAGCGGTAATCAAATTTATGTATTGAAATTGAAAGTATATAAATAAATACGATAAATTGATGAAAGATGAGAAGGTGAGATATTTTGGTTATAGATATTTTTTGAGAAAGAAAACGATGTGACGATAGGAATTTAAAAATATCGGGATGAGGAGGATTCACGGCCACAGGGGTAGTTTGGTAAATGCAGAAATCTAATCTTATCTTGTCCGCTGCTATGTGAGAATTGAGATACATAACATTCAGTCATCCCGCTGTAGAAGAGAAGTGAAGTGAAGTGAAGTGAGTGAGGAGGCCAAAGCAGAGGGAGCTCAATAATCTTAACGAAATACAAATTCCACATTCTTTAAGGAATGGCGCTCTCTCTGTGTCATTGTTCATCACCTCTAATATCCTCCAACGCCACTTCCAAACCTGGTACTCTCTCTCTCTCTCTCCATTTTTGCTTGTTGATATTTGGCTTCAATCGCTTGCCAAGTAATTAGTGTTTGCTTATCAAATTCAGTTTGCATAGGCATAACTTTACGCAGAACGTTCTTAATATCAAATTGATTTAACTTATTTGGTAACGTTCTTGTCTTCATCATTCCTATTCCGAATAGGAATGGCATATTGTGAGTTCCCATCGCTCTCCTTCCTCGGATTTTGTTTGAGAATTGGAAAATTTTGATGAGGGTTGTGTTGGATTGATAAATAAATTGATGGGCTTGTTCAAACAATTAGTCAATTTATTTATTGGGCCGAGCTTCATTAGACTTGAACTTGGACTTGAAGCATTAACAATTAATTTGTTGACTAAGAATTAAGTTTTTTTTAGAATGACTAAGATTTAAGTTAGTTGTTGCTTGCTACTATTTGGGAATGTTAGAGAATGATAGTGTTTGCACACCAAAAAAAAATAAAGGACAGTTAACACTTAACAGTAGAACTAAAATTGATTATGATTTATTTGTTATGCAATTTTAAGTTATAAATGATGACCAAGGATCTTAGCTTTAACACAAATCTGTTATAGTAGATTATAATAATAAAAACTTCAGTATCTACATTTGATACAAAATATGAATGTCGTTACCATGTAAAATATCTTATTTGACAGACATAATGACTACTGAATTAACTCGCATGAAAACTTTTTTTAGTGATTTCCCAAACAAATTTACTTGACGAACTCATCATTTATGCATGTGGATTTGTTTTGTTTTGCAATTTGCAGGACTTATTAGTGACAGAGGTACGAGTGTGAGGGTGAACTGGATCACTGATACTACCAACGGTTCCAAGAATGCTGCTTTCGAAACTTTAAGAGTTAATGTGAGTGTAAATTTGGTTACAACTTTGTAATGCTTCAAGATTCTCGAAAATCCTAGAAAATATGTTGTCTGCATAGTGCAAATGCATTGGATAAGCAACAAAATGTTGTAAATGAGACGTTTTCGAAGGCTTGTATCCTATTTCAAAGTTTTTGATTTGCTTGTGAACAATCCAATCCTTTTCCTGTCCCTTGTATTTCATCCAATTCGGGTAATGTAACTTGGGCTATGTCTTATATGCAGGCTACAGAAAAAAAATCGACCACCCCGAAAGTAAATAGCATACTCTGTAGTGATTGTGAGGGTGAAGGTAAGTGGAACATATATATATATATATAAATATTTTGTTCCCTTTTTTGTGACGATGTGAACGAACGATTTTAATCCTGTCACTGTCATTCATTAACAAATGTTTTTCGTTCAGATTTTCGTTTGAACTCTCTGCAATGGCCTATTCTGTCACTAGTATTTTCTGGTTCTCATGATTATATTCATTTTTTCTCATCTACATCTTTATAAAGTTTGGATGCATTACTTCTTATATGGTGACTGCAGGGCTACATTGCTTGCTGCAAATTTTTACTCTTATATATGGCTAGTGGTCAAACTCAAATGAACTGCTATTTTGTTAAGATTCCGATTTAAATGTTACGTTAGTTCTTTTGGTAGCATGTTTGCTTGGTCTCGCTGTTCCGATCTCTGATGCTGATACGTACAGAATCCTAGATAGCAATGTCTAGTTCTGTGAAGTAATCTTTCCTTGATAGAAAAGCAAAATGCTTCGTTTTAAACATGACAGATAACTTCACTTCGCTGCCCTACAATGTTTTAGGTTCTAAAAAATGTGGGCAATGCGAAGGCAAAGGAGTCAATATAGTGGATCACTTCGACGGACAGTTCAAAGCCGGGGCTTCTTGTTGGCTTTGCAGGTATATTATCAACAAACACACAGTTTCTGCGTGGTATATGTGTAGCTCGATTTCCTGGTATTCTGTCTGCACTTTTTTATTTATCTGATATTGGTGCATAAAGCAATGTCGTCAAAGTATTAATGTGAATGATATCGAACAATTCTAGTCATTGTGTGTCAGCATGCATAAGAATTTTACAGATAATGCATTAGGTTCAAATATAAGTGTTGCCACACAATTTTCTGGTGGAAAACGGTAGAAATTTTCAGTTCATGCATATTCTTTGATTGAATACTGTGGTGGGATGCATATGGTGCCTCCGACTTTCTATGCCATGGCTGATTATCATTAACGAGACAATGAAGTCGTTTATGATGAATATCGAACAATTATTTGACAGGGGGAAAAGAGAGGTTCTCTGTGGCAACTGCAACGGTGCTGGATTTCTCGGTGGTTTCATGAGTACATTCGAGGAGTAGGGTATGCATGCTCGATCTTCGACATCTGGGTTACGATCTACTTCATTTTGATCTATCAATTTTGTGGATAACACAGTGAACAAGGGACATGTAGTACATTGTGCATGTTACTAGAAGAAGAGACAAATCCTTAGCTTTGATATATTTTTGCATGTTTGTATGACTAAATCCAGTCATCTGTTTATGTCATTGCGTTTTGTATAATGCACCTTCATTTGTTCTTGTTATGTTAACTTTGTTTTCTAGATACAGTTATGTTTGCCACTGATATTGTCAGAATTATTTACGTGGGTACATATCCATCAAATTATCAATTATTGTAATATTAAAAAGGGTAGTGTTATTTGGACATACTATGTCTAGACATACGATGGAAAAAAATTGAGATTTGACGGAATTTTTTAACTAATAATTTAATTTCATAGTTTCGACATTTTAATTATTAATAAATATACACTTTTTAAATTTTTATTATAAAATTTCATCATAATTTAAATTCACAAGTTTGGGAGTTGAGTGTGGATGAGAGTAAAATTTGGGGAGCGGGTGTGCGTGTGATCGATATTTCGGAAGGGAATCTCAGAAGGAAATTTTTTTTTAAGCCAATCGGACAATTTTTTTCCTATTTCAAGCACGTATGTCCAGACATAGTATGTCCGAATAGAATTATTATATTAAAAATTAGATTACGCACACATTCAAATTTCAATATTTCCATTTATTTTGGTTTTGTAGTTAGTGTGCGTTTACTTTGATGGAAATGGGTGATATACAAATATTTTCACCAATTTCCCATCATTTTCACAAGTTTACTATGGTTGTTAATTTTGTCCAGACGATGGATAATATCCGGGCAGTCCTTTTTCCACTCTTTTCTCTCAAATTGTGGAAAATATTAATCATGGTCATATGGGATACATGTGATAATATTTTTCAATGAATAAAAAACGTAAAAGTGAGGAGAGCATTTGGAGACTATGTGATAATTTTCTTTTTGATTCTAGCAAACTTGTGATTAAAAAAAGATGAACTTTTCATATTTATTTATTTTTATCATTTTTCTTACCATCAAAGTAAACGCACCCTCAGAAATGAAGTTACGGTTACAACTTATTCCCAGTTAACTGCTGCATCCTGTATTGTACCAAATACACTATTCCTTTTGTGAAAAAAAAAAAATAAAAGAAAATTGACAATTAATTTAATAAATGAGCAAAGAGGATGAGAAGCCAAATAAACTTTACCATTTTTGAAGGAGGTTGATCAACCATTAAAGCAAATATAGCATAATCTATAAATGAAATTATTATAATAGTCGAGTTTGTTTAATTGATTATAGTGCAATGGATTAATTAAGCGATGATTTGTGTTATATATGTCCCGCAATGAGGTCATTTGATGTAATAACATTTGCCTTTGCTTTTGTAGTAGTTGTATGTGAATGTGTCATCTAAATAATTGGAAATGTAATGATTCCAATCGAGAAGTTAAAACTTATTAAAAGCGATAAGAATTATCAAAGTATTTTTTTTGGCAATTGGCGCGTCTCTGCACCTTGCAATATTACATGGTGAAATTCATCAATTATGTAGTAGCAGTCTAGCAGCTATTATTTTGTTAAAATGGTAGGGGGCGAATATATACGTAAACGTAGAAATCAAATAATAAATATATACAATATAGAAGAATTTTATATACAAATCTTAATATCAAATACAAAACATTTATATATTAAAATACTAAGATTTTCTTAAAATTTTAAATAATTAAGATTATTACAGATAATTTAAATGGGTAAAAAAACACACGCTGTAATAGTACGATGTGTGTTATCTATAATAAATACACATTTTTTTGAAAAAATAATAAATAAATAATTATAAATTTCATTATGCACATCTTATTCGGTATAGTTCCTACCACTAGGAATCTAGGGATCCCCAACCTCTCAAATATGACCACCAAAGTCTCAATTAATGACTCAAGAGTCAAGATTAAATCTAAATATGACAGTTTATTTGATTAATTTTTGGTATATATCAGCGCACAAAAGATGGAACAGTGATGCTAATGATGTGCTTGAATTACGGGTCAACATTAATTTATATAAAAAAAAGGACACGTTTAATCTTTAATTAAATTATTATTTCTGATTCTAGTTGAAGTAATATATTTTTACTTTTAGAAAAACAATATATATACTTTATTGGACTAGTTAATTAGTTTTAGCCCCTTTCAAATATTTATTTTCTCAAAATAATACTTTAAATCTAACTATAAAATATTTATAATTTCTATCTGTTCCTTCTATACGATTAAATTTAAGCTAGTATAAACATAACTTTTGCTTAATTTTGTGATATTACAACCGTCGTATCACTTTTAACACTTTTATTGCATACCTTTAAAAGACAAGTGAGGTTAACCCATAATCATTAGGCTGTGGGCAGCAGCACGCGTGTGAGCGCGCTCGCTGCCCCAGCGAGCTCTCCCATCACGCTCGCTAGCCATTGCGGAGCGCGAAGCTCGCGAGCGCACGCTCGAGGGAGCGAGCTTGAGCTCTGGCGCTCGCAAGGCCACGTGGTGATCGCTGGTGAAGCTCAACACATCCCTCCAGCAAGCGGCGTCATTTTCTCTAGCCGGAATAATATTGTTGAACTTCACGCTCCTCCTCATGTCGGTGGTGTAGAACGGAATTTTCTCGTGGTGGTGGAGCGAGTGGAAGTGCTTCACCGCCGCTAGCATGGCGTCCATCGTCTCCAGTGGGATGCTGTGGTTCACTATGCGGAAGAAGCCCCACTCTTGTGCAGCCTTTAGGATTGTCTCCACCACCTCGCGCCGCCCTTCTCCGCCGCTCTGCACCCCTTGGAAGTCGATCGTCGGCAGCGCCAGCAGCGGCGGCCTCTTGTGCCGTCTTCCGGATTGTCTCCACCACCTCGCACCGCCCTTCTCCGGCGCTCTACACCCCTTGGAAGTCAATCGTCGGCAGCTCCAACAGCGGCGGCCTTTTGTGCCGCCTTCCGGATTGTCTCCATCACCTCGCGCCGCCCTCCTCCGCCGCTCTGCACCCTTTGGAAGTCGATCGTCGGCAGCTCCAGCAGCGGTGACCCGTCGCCGGTTGTCAGCGCTTGATTGCTCTCAAAAAAAGGAGCGAGTTTTTATTTTGGAGCTTGCCAATGCAACTCAAAATCCATGAGCACTGAGGGCCCACAAGTATGGCATGCGAGCTGCACCTTGGAGCTCGCCGCTGCCCATGGTCTTATTGGAGTCTTAGAGATGCTCAATGCTATACACTTTGTTCCTACACGAAAAAAATTTATGTGGGTGGTGTACGTGATAGATCTTGGGTTTGCAAAAGTAACTGAAAACAATAATAACGCGATGACACAAGGATTTATGTGGTTCGATCAATGCGATCTATGTCCACGGGAGAGAATATCTAGCTTTTATTGCTTGAGAGTACAATGAGTATTTGAACGTATTTACACCTCTAATCTAACATCTATATATAGGCCTTGAATTGAGCCCTAATCCTACTAGGATTCCTCATGCATATCCGAATTTCCTTCATAATAGGATTCCTTCTTCTCCAAGGTAAGGTTTCGTTAGTTGATCTCCAAGACGGTTAGTAATTTCGTCTGGGCCTAGTTCGACGGGCCGAGCTAACTATATAGGCTCAATTAGATTGGGCCTTAGGTCAGGCCCAAGAAGAGGCCGGTACTATCGGTACTATCACATCCCCCTCCAAAAAAGAGGAAAGAAGACATGTAGATGTAGACGAAGAGGTCGAATTTCCGAGGTGATCAATCGCACAGATCACCTTTCACGACCTGAATTAGCGAGCTTATCTCCCGTGCCCAAGTTGCAGGTAGTACGAGACTAGCAATCAGCTTCCTGGTCCTGGTCTTCCTGGACCTGGTTCAGTTATGCAGGTGGCCCATATCCGAACTAGAGTGGAGGGAAAGTTGGTGTGCTCTGCTATTTAAAATTTTTAGAAATGGTTCACATTCCGAGAAAGGCGGGCCCACGCTCATACGTGTGTAATGCGCAACGGCGGGATCAAACATATATTGCGGGATTTGAAACACCTTTTTGCATATCACGCTTTTCCACATTCGCCATTATAGCAAGAGGGATTTTGTGCCCAAAAAGTCTTCTCTCTCCCCCTTCTCTGTTCACAAAGTTCTCAACTTTTCCGACCGCCGTGCCGCCGTTTTCGCTCCGTTGGGCCTCCGTTCACAACCGCTCCAGAACATTCAACCGTAATTTCACAAGTAAGTATGGCTTCCCATCTTCGCGACTCTCAATCTAGTAGCGATAGCGACTATCCTCCGGCCGATTCTACTGATGGAAGGGTTAATTTTAGAATTTTTTCATTAGGATCCCCCACTCCGACTGTTGAGGCTTTAGTTGTGCCCCACTGCGTAGAGGGGAAGGTAGCCGAATATTCTTCAATCCTGGATGAGTCTAGGATAAAATTTCTTGCTCAGTCCTATAATTTCCCCCTAGACGTTGAACTTATAAAATCTCGTCCGGAGGATAGGGCGTGCTCGCCACCTATGGGGTTCGTCACGATTTACGAGGACAACCTGCACTCCGGCCTTCGTCTACCCCTTCCCGCTCCTTTTGCCGAGCTTCAAAGGAAGCTCGGTTTAGCCTTGGGGCAGATAACACCGAACGCTTTTAGGCAGTTTGCCGACCTAGGCGTAGCGGCTATCCGTCACAATTACCCACTATCTGCCGAGCTCATCCACGAGCTCTTTACCTTCAAAGCATCTGCGGGCTGGTACTATGCCACCGCTCGTACTGAGTTTAAAGGGAGAACTCTTAACAAGGTAGAGAAATGGCAAAGGAAATTCTTTTTTTGTCGGCATGATAGCGTAGTCGACCTGATGTGGAGGTTGGGTAAGCCTCGCGCTTGGGTGACAGACGAGGTGGATGTGGGCTTGGAGGGTATTGCGAGGGCAATAGCGAGTTGTGGCCCGTTCGAGGAGAGCTACAACGAAGACTCACTAGCTGAAGCGGGGTTAAGCCCGTTTGAGCCCCAGAGTATGGTGGATCCCGCAACGGGTGAGGCCCCGCTAGTGCTGTTAGGATTGTTTTGTTTGTTTATCCGTTGCCTAACCCCTTTACTTGCCTTGCATTTGCAGTGAAGTTCGGGAAGATACATGGAGCCGATGCCAAGGCCGCGGCTCGCGAGGGCAAGAGGCCGAGGCGTCAGGACGATCTGCGTCGTCTGACCAGGGTCAGCTCGGAGGATCCCCCAACTTGGGTCGGCGAACCGAGGTGACAGGGCCTGCTGCGACGAATGTTCTCTCTCCTTCTGGAAGTCCCCCTCTTAAAAAATCTAAGGGCGGCGTGGAGATTGTGGACATCTCGGGTGGGGAGGCAAGCCCGGTTGCTCCTCCAGCCCGACTAGGGGATTTGCCTTTTCCCGAGGTGAAGATTTATTGTTTTCGTTAGCTTTCTGTAATTCTTGCTTGTGTAGCTAACTTCATTCCTTCCGCAGGGCTTTGATATGGTCATGAGATGGCTAAAGAGTGGCGTCGGGGAGATGTCAGCGAGGCACGAGGACGAGAAAAGCCAGTACTCCGAGAAGCTGATGTCGACCACAGCCAAGCTGAAGAAGGCTGAGGGGGAGTTGGCCAAGTCCCGGGAGGAGGTGAAGACCATCAAGTCCGAGCTGGTTGCTCAGCTCGTGAAGGCCGAGACGGAGGTCGAGGAAGCTCGAAAAAGGTTTGAGGCCGAGCTGAGTGCAGCCAAGGACAGAGAGGCCAAGCTGGCGGCTTGTCAAGGCGAGATCCTGCGGGCCTATACAAAGAGGCTTCTATTGTCGGAGAGTTTCTCCGGCCTAGCCAATGATTTGGCTGGGCTTATCAATGAGAACTACGCGCTGAGCGCTTTGGAAGAGGCCGCCAGGGACTTCCCCGACCTGGACGTTTCCAAATATGGTTACGAGCGCCTGGAGGATGAGGCTCTCCCTTGCCAGTATGCCAAAGTGATCCGACGTCACCTCGGCCATCTACCTATTTTGGACGACCTCGCCAGCTCGTTCGTGCTCCTATCTGCCGAGCAGATTGCTGCGTGCTCGACAGATCGGGACCCCACCCTCGACGCAGTCTTCGATTCTCTTCCTGATGAGGACGAAGAAGAAGACAAGGGAGAGGAGGAGGAGCGTGAGGCCGCGGCTGATGAAGACCCGAACTCTTCCAAGAGTTCGGAGGATCGCAAGGATGCTGGCGCTGATGATTCTTCTAAGGATCTCCATTCCGGCCAGCCACCTCAAAACAAGGAGGTCGACGATCCTTAGTTTTTTTTTTGGATATATGTATTTTGTACTCAGACCTTCTTGAATAAACGAATTTTGCATTTCTTTGTGTGTGTAGACTTTGGATTCTCCTGATATACTTTCTTTACGCAAGCAAATAAGTCTCCTTTCTCAAGATCTGTCTGAACAACGAGCCCTAGCTCAGCTATGGATGGAGAGATGTCGCCGAGCTGAGGCACTTTTTGATAAAAAGTGTGCTCTGTTGAGGTTAAAAGAATCCAAGCTTGAGGAATGGCAGAGGAAGTTTGAGTCGCTCTGCGTGGAGGCTGAGGTCAAGCAGCTCGCCAGTCAAGAGAATGCCGATTTGCTTCAGGCCAAGCTTCTTCAGGCAGAGGAAGAGTTGGAAGTTGCCCGGGGTAGAGCTGGGCGTGTTCTGAAGGATCATGAGAAGATCGTCGAGGAGCATGCTGAATATGAAGATATCATCCGTTGCAATGGTGGTATCACCATATCCGAGGCGGAATTAAAGACGAAGGAACTGTTGGAGCAGTATCTTGATTTAAAAGCAGCATGCGGCCCCGAGTCCTGGGAGCTTCACGGGGCTCATGAGATGCTCAGAGAAAGTGCGAACATGTATAAATGCGTGCTGTCTCGTCGTCCTAAACTTCGTGCTTTTCTGTCCAATAGTGCGGACGAGTCTGCCCCGTCGTCTTCTCGGACTATGCCTGCTCGCGAGGTGAAAGCTACTTCTCGGGGACGTCAGGCCGGACCGAGCCGAGGTGGCCGGGCTGCGGGTCAGAGTTCGGCGACGTCGCGAGGTCGGAGTTCTTCTTCTGGAAGAAATCAAGGTCGGGGACGAGGTCGAATTTCCATTGACAACCTTCTGGGATCCACTACCTTCGAAGAGCAATGGCTAAACTTTAGTAGGCCAAATCCCCCTCCGTAGATTAGCTCGGTTCTTCCTGTAATTTATGTACGTACAAGTTGTAATTAGTAAAAAATAAAGCAATATATATTGTGTTTTTTGTTTTTTTTTTTTTTTTGAACTTCCTGTTCTTCTGGAAAAATGCTTCCTGGATTTATTTGTGCTTTGCCTTGTGGAGGGAGTCTAACTCGGACCTCTCTGTGTGACAAGGGAACCATGGTTCAGACCTCGTAGTATGATTCTCCCGGGGGAACTTGGTTCCGACCCCAGTTGAGAATTTTTTTGTTTTTTTTTTTTGATGAGGGAGTTTGACTCGGACCTCGTGAGATCTTCCTTTTTGGAGGGAGACGAGCTCGGACCTCGAAAAGGGTTTCCTTTGCGCATTTCTTAGGATATAGTTGCCCCATGTCGGGTCATTACTGACCTCGGAAGGGAACTTTAGTTCGTCCTTATGAGGGGACTTCGTTTTTTGGATACTTCATATAAGCAAACTAAAAGACACGAAAATATGCAAAACGAAAAGAAACTTTATTTAAAGAAAGATCAAAACAAATAAAGGTTTTGACGAGCTCATTAAAAATAAAAATTAAGACTCGAAAAGAAAGAAAAAGAAAAGAAAAAAGGAAAAAAAACTTAAAGACTCTTTATGCAAGACTTGCTACTTATACGAAGAATCTCTTTAGGTGGGCGATGTGCCACGTTCTGGGTATCAGCTCGCCCGAAATGTAGGCGATTTTGTAGGCTCCTTTGTCGAGAACTTCGTGCACCCTGTAGGGCCCTTCCCACGTGGCTTCAAGTTTGCCGAGCTTCTCCGAATGGCTTACTTCGTTGTTTCTAAGCACAAGATCACCGACCTGGAACTGCTGGGGTTTGACCCTTCGGTTGTAATATCGGGCCATCTGTTGCTTATACCGAGCTTCTTTCATGCTGGCTAGTTCCCGCTTTTCCTCGAGTAAGTCCAGGTCGGTTCGGCGTTGCTCTTCATTAGCTTCAGCTGAGAAATTGATGGTGCGCGGGCTCGGTGCCCCGATCTCTACGGGTATGACTGCTTCTGACCCGTATACTAAACGGTACGGGGTTTCTCCAATTGAAGTTCTGGGTGTAGTCCTGTATGACCACAGGACGTTTTGGAGGTTGTAGATCCATTCCGTTTTGTCCTTCTCTAGGCGGGCTTTGAGTCTGTTCACTATTGTCCTGTTGGTGACATCGGCCTGGCCATTAGTTTGAGGTCGGTGGACCGAGGTGAAATTTTGCTGGATATTGAGTCCTTCACAAAATTCTCGGAATTCTCTGCTCGTAAATTGCGTCCCGTTGTCCGAGATGAGGACTCTTGGAACTCCAAACCGGCACACGATGTTCTTCCAAATGAAGTCGACGGCTTTCTCACTTGTGACTTTTGTGGAAGGTTCGGCTTCGACCCACTTGGTAAAGTAGTCGACTGCGACTATTAGAAACCATTTTTATTTTGGGGCCGGGTAGAAGGGTCCCACGATGTCAATGCCCCACTCCACAAATGGCCATGGGCTCTGTATAGTAGAGAGGTCGGTCTGGGGTACCCTCGTCACCTTGGCATGCAGCTGGCATTTCAGGCATTTTTTCACGAATTCTTCCGCATCTCTTGCCATTTTTGGCCAATAGTACCCCCACCGCATGATTTTCTGTGCAAGCATCCGTGCTCCGATGTGACTTCCGCACGATCCAGTATGCACTTCATTTAATGCGTAGTCCGCTTCCCTTGGTCCCACACACTTTAGGAGAGGCTGTAAATATGACTTTCGATAAAGGACTCCTCCTTCGAGGACGTACTGCGTGGATCTAGCTAGGATTTTTCTGGCTTCCGCCTTGTCCTCGGGAATTTCCCCGCTCTCCAAATATCTTTTTAGAGGGGTCATCCAATTCGGGTCGTCCTCTTCGATTGCATTGACTTCCGCCTCTTCTATACTTCGATTCCGGACTTCTTCTACTAGAGTTGAGCTAGTTGTGGAGTTCGCTAGCTTACTTAGCTCGTCAGCTCGGGTATTTTGGTTTCGGGGAATGCGTACTATTCTGAAGAACTGGAAGGATTGTTCTAGGAGCTTGACCTTCTCCAGGTATTTCTTCAGCTTCTCACTCCTCGCTTCATACTTTCCCAGCACGTGGTTGACCACTACTTGGGAATCACAGTAGGTTTGGATAGCTCGTACCTGGAGAGTTTGGGCGAGACGTAGTCCGGCAATAAGAGCTTCGTATTCCACTTCGTTGTTCAAGTGGGAAACTCTAATCGCAGCGAGTATGTCAGCTCCTTTTTCTCCGGGCTGATTAGGAGTATGCCAGCTCCGCTTCCTTTCTTCCCCGAGGCTCCATCCACGTACATCTCCCAACAGTTTGGGGGTGTCTTCTCTGGGATTTCTTGGAGTTCGGTTTTGGCTCCAGACTTTTTTGGCTCGTCGATGACATTGTATTGAGCTTCTGCGAGGAAGTCCGCCAAAGCTTGCCCTTTTATAGCTTGGCGGGGACCGAATGATATGGAGTGCTCTTCGAGCTCGATTGCCCATTTCGCGATCCTTCCTGAAGCTTCCGGTTTAGTGAGGACTTGCCGGAGTGGTAGGTCGGTCAAAACTTGTATTGGGTGAGCTTGGAATAAGGTTTTAGGCGCTGAGCTGCATTTACTAGGGCTAGAGCGACCTTCTCGAGAGGTTGATACCTTGTCTCTGGGTCTTTTAGGACTCTGCTGACGAAGTACAACGGTAGCTGTCGATCTCTTTCATCTCGGACCAACACCGTGCTTATTGCTTCCTCCGATGCGGCGAGGTATAGGGAGAGGGATTCTTCCTTTTTGGGGACTGACAAAGTTGGTAAGTTACTTAGGTGGCGCTTGAGCTCCTCAAAGGCTAGCTCGTGCTCTGGTCCCCATCCAAATTCCGGTGCCTTCTTGAGAATTTTGAAGAACGGAAGTTGTTTCTCGGCTGCTTTTGAGAGGAAACGGCTTAGCGCGGTTATGCAGCCTGTCAACCTATGCACGTCGCGAATAGTTCGGGGTACTTTCATTTCCTGCACGACTCTGATTTTCAATGGGTTGTCTTTGAGACCTTCCAGCGAGATCCAGCACCCTAGGAATTTCCCAGATCGCACGTTGAAAGTGCACTTCTTGGGGTTCAGCTTGAGGTTCGCCAGCCTTAGCACGTTGAGCGTCGCTCGTAGGTCGTCCACTGCTAAAGCCTTTTCCTTGCTTTTGACGACAATGTCGTCTACATATACTTCGACAATCTTGCCAATGTGATCTCGGAAGAGGAAGTCGACCATTCGTTGGTAAGTCGCTTCGGCGTTCTTTAACCCAAAGGGCATGTATTTGAATGCGAAGACACCGAAGCTCGTGGCAAAAGCTGTCATGATCGCATCTCCCTCATCCATTAGAACTTGATAGTACCCCTTGTAGAGGTCAAGGAAGCTGAATACCTCGTATCCCACTAAGGATTCAATCTTCTCGTCGATGTTGGGGAGAGGGTAGCAGTCCTTTGGGCAAGCTTTATTGAGGTCGGTATAATCCACACACATCCTCCATTCCCCTCCTCCTGCTTTCTTGACTACCACCGGGTTAGATAGCCAAATTGGGTATTTGACCTCGAATAGGAGCCCCGCCTTCAACCATTGCTGCACCTCATCATAGATCACCTGATTTCGTTCGGCAGCGAATGTTCTCCTCTTCTGCTTAACCGGGGTGGAGCTCGGGTCGATGTTGAGTTTGTGCGTAATGATATCCGATGATACCCCCGTCATGTCTGCTGGCGACCAAGCAAAGACGTCTTGATATTCCCTAAGGAGCTGGATTACTCGCAGGCGGGTCTGGGGTCCCCCTGCAAAGCCGACCTTGACAACTTTTGCAGGGTCTACTTCGGATAAGGGAACCTGTTCCGCCGAGGTGTCTGAGGTCGACGTCGCCTCTTTCGACTCCTTGGGATACTTTGATTGCTATGCTTGCGGTTGACCTAGAAGTGCAACTTGCATGCACTCCTTTGCCTTTTTCTGGTCGCCTCGGACAGTTAGGATTCCGCCCGAGGTCGGGATCTTCAGTAACAAGTGATATGGCGAGATGATGGCTCTGACTGCATTCAGCCAATCCCGACCTAATATGATGTTGTAGGGGGAGTTCGCTTTGACCACGTAGAAGTGGATTAGTTTGTTGACGCTGGTTGGCGGGCTGCCAATGGCGACGTCAAGCGCGATTATCCCTTCAGATCGCGTCTCATGCTGTGTAAAGCTCTTGAGGGGCAGGGGTGCGGAGTTAACCCGAGCTGGGTCGAGTCCCATCTTATCCAAGCAATGTTGGAAGATGATACTGACGCTGGCCCCACCATCAACAAATACGCGGTGGACCATCTTATTGGCTACTCCGACCTGTATCACCAGTACGTCATTATGGGGCGTAGCTGTAGGTACAGGATCATCCTTGGAGAATGTGACGGTTTCACTTTTCTTGAACCTCTTTTTTGTTTGCTCCTCTTCTGACGGAATTGGTGGTCTTCGGGCTTCTGACCTCAGCTTGGCCTTCGTCATGCCTGGGGTCAGCCCGGAGATGGTCGACACCACCCCGTCGTATTGTGGCACGTCGCACTGAGGGTCGTCATCCTCCTCGTCATGATCGATCTTAGCTCGCTTATTATTTGGAGCACAGCGACCCTGTCCGCCTTTTCGCTTCCCCCTTTTGTTCTTCCTTCCCCCGGCTTCGTATTTCTTTAGGGCTCCTTCCTGGGCTAACCTCGCTATCTCTTCCGCGAGGTCGCGGCAGTCTTCCGTGTGGTGTCCATGGTCGTCATGGAAAGAGCAGTGCTTATTTATATCTCGGGGTTTGGACCCTGACATAGGACGTGGTTTGGTGAACCAGTCCTCATGAAGTGCGAAGATCTCCGCATTTGTTTTCACAAAAGGAGGTCGTTGAGGTTGCTCTGGTCCCATCCGAGGTCCGAGCCGGGACTGGATAGGTCCTGGTCCGAGCCAGGGATTGGATGGGTCCTCGCTGAAGACGTTCGTGAGCACTTCTCCGATCACGATCATTGCGACCTCGCTCCACTTCAGTCCTCTTCTTCTCGGTTTCTTCTCGCTTCAACCGTTCCGCATCTTGGCCATCCGCGAACTGGTATACTATCCTCCACATCTCTTGAGCCGTCTCGGGCTTCTGTTTAGCAAGCTCCTGGTTCAGGGATCCAGGAGCGACCCCATTTCGAAAAGCTGAGATGAGGAAGACGTCGTCGATTTTATCGACCTTCAAGCTTTCTTGCATAAATCGGGAGGCGTACTCCCTTATAGTCTCTTTATCATTTTGCTTTACGGACAGGAGATAGGCCGTGTCTCGGCGAGCCTGGACCTTTATAAGGAATCTTTGTTTAAAGATTCCTTCGAGGTAGGTCCAGGACCCTACACTGCCAGTCGGCAGGCTGTCAAACCAAGTTCGGGCGTAGTCGACCAGCATCTCGGAGAACAGCTTGCACATGTGTTCTTCTTTGAGGCCCTGGTTGTGCAAGCTGTACTTGAAACGCGTCAGAAAATTGAGGGGATCCTCCAACCCATTGTAGGGGGGTATGTTGGGCAACTTATATGCCGCAAGAAGCTTGATGTCGAGCAGTTCGTCGGTGAACGGGCTGACAAGTCGGGTTGGTCCCCTGTCTCGTCGATGTTCTTGAGGGCTGTGGCTCCTGGAATAGCTCGGAGTTCGGCACCTGCTGGGGCTCCGATATCGCCTTGGGAGGTGGTGTCGCTTGGGGCTCCGACATGGACTAGAACTCCGGCGGCGGAGTGGGCTTCGTCGTGTGTCGCGCTTTTCCCTCAGCTCGGGCTCCTGCGTCTTGGAGTGGTGAGGAGTTTTGGGTATAGATTTTCGCGTGGAACTCTCCCCAGCTTCGGGTATTGAGGGCATCCGAGCTGTCGTGAGGAAGTGTTTGAAGCTCTCCTTATTCGCTCTGGCGAATTCAGTTGCAGCATAGGCGGTAGCGAGATCGAAGTCGTTGAGGAAATCATCTCCCTTCTTCGCTTCAGGTCCCTTTTGTTTGGATTCGCCGCTCACTTCGACAAACCCTTCTGGAGTATCGTTCGTGCTGAAGGATCGTCCGTTATGTATCCTCCGACGCGGGTTTTGTGGTGGATCCCTCCGAGGGATGTCCTCTAGTTCGGGCATCCCCTTGTATGGATCCTCTTCTGAGTGGTGATTATCACGTCCCTCTTTCGGGGTCGAACCGCCTTTATGGCGATTACCCTTACCCGAGGGGTGACTTTCTGCTTCGTTGGGATTCCCACGTTGGCTTTGGGCCTCCCGCACGCTTTGTGATCGCGTTACCATCATTACTCAGCTACGAAAGAACCGTTGATTTAAAGAGATGTTTCCCACAGACGGCGCCAATGATAGATCTAGGGTTTGCAAAAGTAACTGAAAACAATAATAACGCGATGACACAAGGATTTACGTAGTTCGATCAATGAGATCTACGTCCACGGGAGAGAATATCTAGCTTTTATTGCTTGAGAGTACAATGAGTATTTGAACGTATTTACACCTCTAATCTAACATCTATATATAGGCCTTGAATTGAGCCATAATCCTACTAGGATTCCTCATGCATATCCGAATTTCCTTCATAATAGGATTCCTTCTTCTCCAAGGTAAGGTTTCGTTAGTTGATCTCCAAGACGGTTAGTAATTTCGTCTGGGCCTAGTTCGACGGGCCAAGCTAACTATATAGGCTCAATTAGATTGGGCCTTAGGTCAGGCCCAAAAAAAGGCCGGTACTATCGGTACTATCAGTACATGTAGTACATCCACCCTCACATAATTATATTTTATAATATAATTGGTACATCCACCCACATAAGAATTTTCCTTTCCTACACACATCAGGCTTAGCTAGATTAAGAAAATCTAGTGCCATAGGCTTAACCAATAAAATATAAAATTGAATTCGAACCTTCGATTATAAGAATATTCACTAGATCATTAGATCATTTATGATGTGAATTCTTACAAGATGGCGATTAGTAAATGTGGGAGAAGTGATGATGTTAGTGATTGACAAAACAAAATTCATACCTCATTCGTAGGCTTCCATATTTTCCGGGGGCTTGGCTCTATTCCCCGCCTATTCCAAATATGTTTTAATATACATCGATCATAGACTACTTTTGGCTTTCAACACCATCCAAACCACTTGACTTTTTGAAACTCCGTAGATTAATTTGATAGTGAAATCGTGGATATGAAACTTTATTTGTAGATTTGATAGTGAAATAATGGATATGAAACTTAATTTGTAGATTTGATATGTCACATGAATGATGAATGACGGTACATGATTTTTTATACTATATAAATTAATTTATAGAAACCATCGCGGGTGAGCGAATTGTAAATTACTTATTGGAGATTAGTATTGCACTCATGCATGCGTTTCATGGAAGAATACATTATAAATATATACTGTATAATATTAGGGACAAAATCTGGCCCATTTAATTCAAATAATCAATAAAGGAGGTCAATTAAATTGAATTACTAATATTGAAAAGAAAACCGGAAAAGTCTGCCAGCGGCTTCAACCTAGCCTTGTCCAAAGTCCAAACTCTTGACATGAATAAATTGTTGTCGGCAGAAGAAATAAGTATCTCTTTTCCTTTTTTGGAGTTCTGTTTTTTGTTTAAAGAGAAAAAAATTTCTTCCAGAAAAAGATGAACACACAGCGTCTCTTATAATTGGAAGGGAAAGTTAAATCATGAAGGGTCATCATTATTTGCTCGTTGGGGTTATGATTTCATTTGCTTCAAAAAAAATGCTGGGAAATGATAAATTATGAGAAAATGATGATACAAAGTCAGAAAACAATCTCAAGAAAGTTGCATTTAAAGATCCGATCATAATTAGGTATACCTATGTGCAGATGCGACAACCTTGAGAATGCCAATATTGCTCACTTATCCTTATAACTACATCTTTCTTTCAGCAAAGCATTAAGATGTGTTAGCTAAAGTTCAATTATTTAGTGTCGCTTTCACAAATCATGCAATACTAAATAGTAAATCACTAGTATTTAATTGCACACCTATGATTCACTCTATTTATATATATTTATCTGCACTTGATTATATCAACAATGACGTACTTACACGTCATGATTATGTAGGACTTATAAAAACGTAGTAGGTAAATTAATGAAGTGAAAATATGATACATGTCACAAATTCAATGTTTGACATTTTGTTTCAATTATGTCAAGCTTTTTAATCTTTAACGAACTCTAGTACACAAATTACGTTTTAATAATCTTTCAATTATTTCAAAAACTCAAGTTCTGGCATGAAAAAGTTTGCATGGTATACTAAATCTTATACATGAGAAAATTCAAGATAAATTTCGCAATAGATTGAGAATCTTAACATGCTACCCCCCTGTCCCATTTCAATGTTAAGAAAATGAGTTGCTTATAATAAACTTGAAAAACTATAATTTTTTGGAAATATTTTTGTCAAATAACGTAGGAGAGAATAGCCTTTTTAAAGCATATCTGGTAATCTATAAATTATAATGGAATATTTATTATGTTGTATTCCATACTATAAATGAGACATCCAAATAAATAAAAATAGACTTATTGAAATGAAGTGAATATTAAATACTACTAATGAGTTTGACTTTAAGTTTTACACCTGTTTTATTGTTAGAATGTTTTACAACAATATTAGTTGCGATAGAGAAATAGGAATGATGAGGATTGACTCGAAATGTGGCATTCATGGTTCACTAATTAGCGCACGATGATCCGTGAGGCATAGAGAAGCTTATTATCCTTATTATTTTCTCATTTACTAAGGGTTGAATTATATGCATGTGTATGCATGCGCAATTTGTACAATAGACAATTCAACATACCAAAACTAAAAACAATACAAATGGATTTCAGCTAGTCTTAATATCTACATTTTGATTTTGATTTGTGACGAATGCACCAACTTACATTTGGTTCTTGAAGACTTGAAGTGTTATTAAGGGACAATTAGAGTATTCACAACTTTATTTGGTGGACGCTGTCGAAAATGGCTCCTCCGCCAGCGGCCTTGAGAGTTTTCACAACGGCGCGAGCTGCCTTGCCGCTAGCAGTCGCTTTTTTATTCTTTTTATTTATTAACTTTTAAGATTAAAAAAAATAATAAATCATTCAATTTAAATAAAATAAAGACATTACATGATGAAATTAAACAATACTAAACTAAGCACGACGGAAAATAAGATCGTCCTTTAACGTCCTTCACTTGTCGACAATCGTGAACGGATCCCCTTTGAAGAATGCATAGTCCTCTTTAGCCTAAGTCAATATCTGTTTGGCGGTAGCGTTTGGATTTTGTTGGCGGGTGCCTGGTGGAACCCGTCGAAAATGAGGACGTTACTCCTAGTCCGTTGTCAATGGTGGCACAGCTGATTCGCATTCCTCACTACGGTGATCTCAGGGCAATTAGCGTTGTATCGGCTAATGATCTGATCACAAAATCTGCCACCACCTCCACGTGGCGACCGGCTAACCTCGAGCCAAATGTCGGCGAGGTTTTCAGTCTCGGCATTGGAGTTTACATAGTGATGAGGCATTGGAGAAGAAGAAGAGAGTGGAGATTGAATGAGAAAGGGGTGAGAAATGGAGTGAAGAATGAGATGTATAAATAGGTGAGGAAAATGAAAAAATAAAAAATAAAAATAGACATCGTAAACCGAAACAGTTTATCAGTTGGCCACTAGAAGGCCGCCACATCGGCCAACGGCTAGCACACCAAACTAGTGGAAGTGCGATAATTAACTCCGCCAGGCCGCTAACGATAACGACAACACCCACCAATAAACTGGCGCCCACAGCAAGCGTTAGCCGCTTGTAGGTGCTCTTATGGGCTCTACCTAGGATAGGCGACCCCACAGAGTCCTGAAATGGGTCTGTATAGAGCTTTATCTTTCTTTTTCCTTTTTTTTTTTTAATGTCGACATACCTTTTATAAACCCTTAAAATGGTCGATTAGCAAACTTATTTCAGTTGGTAGATTGCGTGGTCTTTGTCTACAGTTGCAATTTTTTGCATCATGATTCATGAGCCTAATTGGGTCCAATTTCCACTTTGCTTGGCCCAGATTATGGGATCCAAAGAGGCCCTACAAAACTTAAAAAAAAAAGGACGATAAATAAGTCACAGAATGTCTCTCTCCCGTCTTCATTAGAATCAGATCATCTATTACATTTCTACGTAACATTTTTTATTGCTTTAAAATAAAATTACATGTGATATAATAAATAGTTTAAGATTACTATATCTTAAATCTTGAATCTTTAGTTATAGCACGTGTTGTCTCTTTATTAATCATAATATAATTTTAATTGATAAATTTGTACTTTTAATTTATGAAAACAATATATTTTTTAATTATGAATAAATGGTCTGAGATTAAAAACTTGCACATGTTAGTCCCGCCCGTCCCGCCACTGTATTCTTAAGTAACTACTTCAAAATTTTGCAATATTTCGCTCTAATGCGCAAATTATCTAAGTTTTTATAATGTTAATCATTTAGTTAACTGATTGCTAAGTTCTTGATTACTACGACGTAATTGACTCGCCTTTATTAACTTAGCAAATAAATACTCAAATATGAAAACACACGTCCATTATCCATCCATATAAATATCAAACATAAAAACACACGTACATTGCCCATTTATTCACCAAGCGCAGTCATTTCCCTAAGATGAAAACTCAAAATTCCAGTTATCATCAAAATCAAACAAACTTGAAAAAAAAAAGATAGCAAATTAAGTTTAAGATAATTAATTAAGATTGAATAATTTGAATCCCCTACTTGCTTCTGAGCAAGGTCGGAATGCTCTGTTCATGCCAGAAGAAATCATCGGGATCCATTTTAGTCTTGACCTGCACCAATCTGTCGAAATTACCCTTAAAATATTTAACTCCCCATGTCCTGGCATCGTTAACGGAGGTGGCGTTGCAATCCCGTTTCTGGCTGTTCATCCCCACCTCCACATCTCTGTAATTCACATACGCCTCCCTCGGATTCTTCGACACGTACGGCGTCATGTAATTGTACATTTTCGTCATCCAATCGTAGCGCTTCCTCACATTCTCCTTGTCGCTCGCCCATGACGTCAGCCACTGCGCCATGAACACCACCCCCTTCCTGTGCGGGAACGGAATCGAAGCTTCCGGAATCCTGCTCATTTTCCCGCCAAATGGATTCCAGATCGTCATCGGGATCTCCTCCTCCATGAACAGCTTCCACAGCCCCTCGAGGCCGGATTCCGGCACCGGCGCCTTCACGAAGTCCGATTTCGCCTTGAAGTAGTTCACGAACGCCGGTTTGCCGGTGAGGAGCGACGCCGGCGGCGTGTTGCTCGGGAAGCTGCCGAAGTAGAGGACCGACTGGATCCAGCTCATCTCGACGGTGTCGTTTCGCGTCACGCCGAGCTCGGGGAAGCTCTTGCTCATGATATTGACAAGCGCGTCGGATCTGCCTAGATACAGGGCGTTGTACGCCGTTACGATCGTCCTCCCCGTCGCCGGAGCCGGCTTCGGCTCCGCCCGAATGATGACTCTGATGAAGAGATTCTCGTCGATTTTATCCGCGATCTGCTGCCATTTGTACAGAGTTCTGGTCGCGCCTTGCTCTAATGTTCTCGGAATTGTGAAAACGGTGACGGTTGCCGGAACTTTGACTAGTTTGACTTTCCACGCTAAAATGACGCCGAAGCTGCCGCCGCCGCCGCCTCTGAGCGCCCAAAACGCGTCTTCCCCCATCGATTTCCGGTCGAGGATTCTCCCGTTCGCGTCGACGATTCTCACATCGACCACATTATCGGCGCCGAGGCCGAACTTCCTCATCATCGGGCCGTACGCGCCGCCGGTGATGTGCCCGCCGACGCCTAAGCTGGTGCAGAGGCCGGCGGGGAAGCCGAGAGTCTTACTCTTCTCCGATATTCTGTAATAGAGCTCGCCGATCGTGGCACCGGCTTGCGCCCATGCCGTGCCGGACGGGATGTCGACGTTGACGGCGCGGAGTTTTCCGAGGTCGAGCAGAATGAATGGCGGCGGCGATTTGAATTCTGAGGTATAGGAGATGCCTTCGTAGTCATGGCCGCCGCTCCTTAGGCGGAGGTGGACACGGAGCTGTTTGGCGCAGATGACGGCGGCTTGGACGTGAGATTCGGTTAACGGCGTGAAGATGAGGAGCGGCTTCGGCATGGAAGGAAGCAAGCATCGCAGATTTTGGGCGGTGGAGCGTAGAAGGGAGGTGTAGAGTGAAGTTTGAGCTGCAGCGACGAAGGCTGATGAATTTGTAGGGGTAAATCTGTCGGTGTGTTTTGCTACACATTTTGGGAATGAATCATTGATTTGAGGGGTTTTTGTTTTTGCTGCTGATGAAATTGATAGTAGTATGAGTAGAAATGTGGTGAGGATTATTGGGGTATGATTGCTCATTTTTTTTCTTTCTTTTTTTAGGTGTTTCAGAATATAGAGGGAGGGGTGCTTATTTATAGACATGAATATTGGAGAAATGTGATTTGTTGACTACGTCAACCGCACACATATAAAGAACGGATTAAATACGGATCGAATGCATTAAAAGCAATAATTCTATTTATACACAGCCTTAAAGGAAATTAATTATAAAAATAGAAATATTCATATTTTCGATTCAGCTTTCCCAATTTTTCAAAATTTATATTATTATTATTAGATAGTGTGATTGGCTACAGTGTGTCTAAATTCATTAAAAAGTAGGGTACTCATAACGAAAGAAAATGTCTTAAATAAGCTTTAAAAAAAAGTCTTAAATAAGATGGAAATATTTTGTAATAATAAAATTAAGTAATTTTTTCTACATATAGAAAATCAAAAATTAAAATTCACTATTTTATCATTTTTGCCAAAATGATGAAATAGGCTGATTGTTGGCTATTTTATTCACACGCCGCAAGTGCACAAGTATAATTATGTACAGAGAAGCAAGATCGTATTACACAGAGACTGTAATAACTTAACAAGGTACTACTTTCAACCGTTATCCTCTATTTAGACTCCGAACTTTAATTTGTGGGTTTTTTATTAAACTAATCAAGAAAACAAAGAACAAACAAAGAGCAAACAAAAGTAATTAAAAATTCAAATATAATAAAGATATTCTAAAGCTTCGATTTCAATGGATAATCAAACTTAGACTATCTGCAGTGGTAGTGTTTTTAAGGAGTGTCTCTTTAGATTTTTTGGAGATAAAGACAGTGAGCTGCAGTGGGGCTGTCTCTATCTAATTTTTGAATATGTATTTTACATTAATTTTAATAAATAAATTCAAAATTTTCATCAATTTAAAAAATTACATTACTAGAAATAAAAACAAATTACATTAGAAAAGAAAAATCAAAGAAGAAAAATGAAAACCAAAAAAATCAAAGAAGAAACAAAATGAAACAAAAAACTGAAAAGAAAAAAATGAAAAAAAAAATTGAAAAGAAAAAAAATGAAACAAAAAACTGAAAAAAAAAAACAAAAGAAAAAAAAGCTGAATAAAAAAGAGAAAAAAACGAAGGAAAAAAAAAATGCTCCAAAGGGGATCGAACCCATCCCCTTCTTGTAGAAAGGAGACACCTTACCTACTAGGTCAAAGTCCACTAGTGGCAAATAATAGCACATTTATTCATTTATGCATAAACTTTTCATTTTTTTTAAGGGGATCGAGACAGTCTCGTCGGAACGAGACGGGCTCGAGACACCCGACCTTGTAGCAGGGTTTCTCGAGACCCTCCATGGAGACACCACTGTGGAGAGTCTTAGACTCTTACCAATTAACCAATTAACAAGGGACACAACTCTTCTTAAGGCAATCAAAAAATTAGTTAAAGCCTATTTCGTAGTGCCTAACTGTGGATTACTCACTAGGGTTTTCATCTCCGATAAACATCATAAACAAGTAACTCCTAAAAGATTCTACGATTAAAACCCTCACACAAAGCATTTCCCTCTCGGTGATTTCGTAGTGTATGTCTTATATTCCACTTCATGCATTAACCCTCATCTGTCGACTGTTGAATTAACACAACTAATTATGCTAAATTGGTGATCAAACAACTAACATGCAAAACAAATCAAGAATATAGGAAAGAAGAGAGGGACATAAATTGGTTAATTAATAAGAATTAAAGCTAATTATCCATCTACTCTCTAACCCTGGGATATAAAAAGCTTAGTTACTCAATAATTAAATCAAACACACAATCAAAAGAGAAAAGAAATTCATAAACATTAAATAAGAAAAACCGTAGTCGAAACAATTATCGTCTTAAACTTTTGAACAAATCTTCAAAACTCCAAGACAAAGCTAAAAGAAAATAAAAACTAAGAATAATAATAATACAAAGGTGTCTCTTCTATGCAATAGAAGGAGTATTTATAGCTAAAAACCTAAGACAAAACGTGTAAGAAATAAATCCTAACAAGGAAGTGAATTATAATCGAAGTAGGAAGGTTTTTGGGCTGAACCGCCTAGCCATGCGGCCGCATGCACGACCGCATGCGAGACCGCATGGGAAGGCCACAAAAATCACAACGTTTGGAGCAGAAATAGACCGCATGCAGCCATGCGGGCATTCCTCTCCTTTCATGCGGCCGCATGGCTTGACTTCGTTTTCCTTCGTATCTAAGCCGTTTCCTCCCATGAACTCGTATGAAACCGATCTTCACATCCACATGCTCGATTCTCCTCATTTAAACTCTAAAACACCTTCAATTCCACAATAAAACTATCTAGTATCATTTTTTTCAAAACAAATCAATACATATGCACTTGCTTTCCAACATGCATTTCCACAACAAATATGCACTTTTAAAATCCAAAAACAAGTGAAAATCCATGTTTATCACTGATGTAATAATTTTTGAATTTTGAATTTTGAATTTGAAATTTGAAATCAGATTATATTATTGCTTTGCTATATTCACTAACAAATTATTATATTAATTTGATATGACAAAAATTAAGTGAATTGATTCATGCAATTTATTCCCTAAATAAGCAAATAATAGTATTTAATATTTTACTAATATTTTGTGAACATTATTATATTCTTTATAACTAGCCTCAGTTAAATTTGGGCCATCGATATTTAATTCAGATTTCCTGCTTGCAATTTTGTATTTCATTCGCTCTTCCTGTCATTGTACTCAAGTTTATCGATTACACTCTTAACTCAAGCCTTTGGAATTCTTTTTTTCTATTTGGGATGGAAGTCCTAAAAAAGAAAAAAAAGTTTTCACTCAATATTGCGTACTGGTGTTAATGAAGTTAATAATGTGAATATCTAATGGCTTTATAATACGTACGAGATTTGGTGTATTTTACCTTTATTTATTAATTCGTAATAAAAATAACATACAACAAAAGTTTTTATTTTTTTTATTTCTAATAAAATATGCATATATATTGTTTGCACTATAATTGTTCCCAATAAAAATCTTTAATTGATCGAATCAGATTTAATGTGAACTACAATGAATTATGAATTTAAATTGAAATTCTGTGATAGTAGTAGTAATACTTTTCGAACATATGATTGATATGAATCCTGATGAATACATGATCATATGAACGTGTGAATTACTTTTTCAATGTGAATTATTTTTTGGCAGCTGCTATGTATTACTAGTATAATTTTGGGTTTGATTATGTGTATATTAAAAAGAACATGATATTATTTTGGCATGATTATTTTCTTAATAGTTCGATTTAATTATAATTAAAGATTTGTTTCCCCATCTTTTTTCCCTTCAAAAAGTTTAAAAGGTTTGTCTTTTAGGATTAACAAAAACGCATTTTACCTAAAAATACTTTGTCAAAATATTATTTCTCTAAAAACACATTTTTTTTTTCTTACTGCATTTCAATCGTTTGAATTTCATCTAGCTAGGTAGACTGTTTGTTACGTTACTTCGCGCGCAATGTTATTTGTTACATAATTTATATAGATACACTTAGGTGTGACTGTCACAATGATAATTAATTATGTAAATGTTGGATTATTTAAATAATTCAGTTCAATGATTTCACTGATACATACTTGTCTTTTAAAAGAAAAAAGTAAAAAGAAAGAAAAGAAAATGAAACTAAAAATTACTCAAGGAGATAGAACTCATCTACATCGAGATTTTCAAATAAATAAGAGCTATGTAAACATAATCTATCGTAAAGTATCGGAAGTTAAATATCATATTATCATTTT
Source organism: Schizonepeta tenuifolia (assembly GCA_029490685.1). Classification (NCBI taxonomy): domain Eukaryota; kingdom Viridiplantae; phylum Streptophyta; class Magnoliopsida; order Lamiales; family Lamiaceae; genus Schizonepeta; species Schizonepeta tenuifolia. Next base: position 83,553,084 of record CM055957.1, read on the forward strand.
ACAATAATATATTTTAAGGTTAATTACAAGATATCTCAAAGTTGGGGATTGGGGGAGAGTGTTGCCGTATTTCAGTTTATAAGTATGTCATTCTAGTGGAAATTAATATTCCATTAAATAAGTATTAAGGGAACAATGATTGACAAGTATCCCTATTTGTACTCACCTACCACACAGTAAACTAAATTATTAAGTGAAGTAATAACTAAAACCACTTCGATTAGTTGATGAATCGTCCACATTAATTAGGATCACATCTCAATGAAGCAACTCAAATTGGTCAACAATCACTATTCACAAAACAAGTGAAATTTTTACAATTGTATTTTAGGTCCTGGTACTTTTTTGGATAAGGATTAGGTTACATCGAATTTTACAATTGCAATCGTCTAAAATTGAGCAATTTAATTGGTGGCCGATCTGGATGGACCGGTTCAGATTCAATGTCCAAACATAAGTTTTTGTAGCTTAATATTATACACCATCTGTTTTTTTTAATAAGTGTCTCCAGGCGTCAAAATACACATACTAAGGAAATTAATATATTGTATTACATATTGCTCAGAAAACTGAAAATTAATTAATTATGATTTATTACTTAGGTGAAATAGAAATTTTTACATCATTTTTTACAAAAGTTGCATAATGGGATACTTATTATGGAACAAAACAAATTTCATAATAATACACTTAATAAAAAATTGGGAGTATTGATTATAAAAATTCATTCAAAACAATATTAATTATAAACATTAAAAACAAAAATCTGTAACGTGTACAAGCATGCGTGTAATATTAAGAAAATCCATATTTGAGTTTGTTTTCATCACTTTGATGATGAAATGATGAAGCAATGCTGCAACTGACCAAAAAATCTTCAAGGAAGCCCACTTCAGCAGCACTAATTGCGTGTTTTAACTTCTTTTTGGAGTGGATTTTGAGTCCACCTTTAATTATAGTTTGGCCCAGTTTGGAAATTTTAAAAGTTCAACTCAGTTTATTGCTCTCACGCACGGCACAAGCACTGAAGGAGCCACTGAGAAGGGTTTATAAGCCTCCACCACTACTTTTCCTTTTATTTAATCAAATCATCAAAATTGTACTCCTTATTTTGTGCAAATTTGATGTATAAAAGTCCCATCACAAAATTGCATTGTCGGAAAATTACCTTCTCAATTCTCCAGTTTGGAATTTTGAAAACATGCACAGTTCCTATCAAAGTTTTTTTTTTTTTTTTGGTAGGTACACTTTTATTTGAAAAAATTCCGAGATACCTTTATTGGAATGAAGGAGAGTGAGTGAGAGTGGATAATGTAAAAGAGTAATATATTAAGAGGGTATTTCAATTTATGGAAATGTCACACTTTTTGTGGACGACCCAAAAAGAAAATAAAATCTCATTTATTGTGGACGGAGCGAGTACTTATTTCAATAGAGAGAAGCAAGCTCAAGCAGAAAGAATGATTGAGAGAGAAGTAGGAAGGCAAAGCGTGGGTGCGCTTGCGGAATTGAGGGAAATACTAGAAGCGATGTCGTTTTGACTCACTAATGACATTGTATTAATACCTTTGAGTTCCTTGGAGTTCCGCAGTTTCATGTACATATATCGAACAAGGCTTTGAGGTTAGGGTTTGAAAGGGCGAAATATGCATGCATACGTTTTCTTCGAGAACGCTCAATAATTAGATTTGCATATCAATATATCATGACTTCTTGAATTGGTCATCTATGTAATTTGAATTCCAAAGAGGCAGCGAGACCAACTTATATCATCATCATATAAAATTTATTAAAACCTTTTACTTTTATTTATGACCCACATCTAATGTCTGAAATACATAGTATCAAGTTAAATTCTCTCGTTCATCTGTAATAACTTACTATTCACGTATGAAAAATAAAATCATACTGCATTAGGAAAGTTATACTATATTGCATACACAACTAACATGGTTATTTGTAAATTCTAGGAAAAAATTCACAAAAATATATGAACTTTACTTTGTTTTTCATTTTGCACGTGACTTTGACTTTTTCCCATAAAATCACCAATTTTCGATTTTGTTCATTTTTTTCCTAATGCAGAATTTTCGACCACATCTCCTATATTGTTGAATCATAACTTTATAGATCAAGATGATAAATATGACATAATATAACTGTGAAGAATTTAGCGTTATTTTGCCATAAAATTGTCACATATTTTGCGAATTTGCATGAGGAAATTTGAAGGAATGTAATTCAAGTATATGAAACGCGTCGTATAGAACTTGTAAAAATTATCTCGTTAAATTTGTCATATGGCCCGTTACCATATAAAAGCGCCAATTTGTAAGATTCAATTTAGGCGGGGTTTAAAATTTAGAAAAAATTAAACAAAATTAAAAATTAATATTTTATAGGAAAAAATTAAAAATCATGTGCAAAATAGACAAGCAAAGTTCTTATATTTATATGCATTTCCCCCCTAAATTCTAATGTGTAGTATGAACATAAGACAAAACTTCGTTTCCCACTCCTGACACATTCTGTAGGCTTGAATTCGCACTTTTTTGATTGTTTCATTGAATTGATAATTGCTAGTTTTATTAATTCACATTTTAAATAATTTGTTAGTTTACGAAATTGAGTTGAATCACCCAATAGGTACGGTAAATCGGACTAGTCAAAAGTGTAATAGCGTAAATCATGTGTTAGACTAGATAATATAGTTGTAAACATAACATTAATTCTTCCGTGCTAAATTGTCTGCGAAATTCCGCTGCTAAAAGTCAATGAAAAAATAAATGTGTTTAGTCGTAGGCAACATAAGTAGTGTATATAAATCGACTTGGTCAATTCTTTTCGCTACCATTGGTGCTCAAAAGTTAAACCCCGTCCTTGTGTAGTAGTCTGTAAATCACACAAGATAGGTAAATTACACCTAAGATGTCAGTGAGAATGGAACCTAAGACTTCTCAGTGTTAGACAGCCCACTCTACCACTAGGCCATTTTCAAGGGGACAAAAACATTAATTTTATGTGTGTATATTAGTCTAGTGGTAGTGTGGTTAATGCCCGGGTTCGAGTCCACCGTCACGCGGTATTTAAATTTTCTTGTAATATGTTGTTAAAAAAACATTAATTTTGTTCCCCCCCCTAATAAAATAATACTCCCTTTGTATTTTTTTATTAAATCTATTTTGTTTAAAAGGACAATAATCTCTAGGACTACAACACCAATCATTTAAAGAGTAGCAAAAAGAGTGTGGGAAATGAGCATGTAACCATTTCCATGAGTTAACTTTTACGCCTTCCAAAACCTTAGAGATGTTTGGATCAACTTCATCAAAAATGTATTTGTTTCTCGCCTTCCATATCATCCACACAATACATTTCTAAATGAGATTAAAAGCCTTTCTTTCTACATTTCCATGGCCTTCCATAATAAAAGATCCAAAGTGATTGAATACTTCAGATGAATTATTAAGAGCACAACTCAACCATAACTTTACCAAGGACCAAACTTGAGCAGCGAATTGACACTCAATCATCAAGTGAGCAATAGATTCGGGGCTACCTGAGCAAAAAACGCACGTCATGGATTGCTTACCAAGCAAGCTGTTCCTTTTCGTTAGATTTTCTTTGATCGGGATCCTATCTTGGAAGAGCTTTCAACAAAAGGCGGAAACTTTGATTGGAATTGCTTTCCACCACACCTTCGAAAGATAAGAAATATTTACAGCATCCGGGGCAGCAATGACCAAGGCATCGTACATTGAGTGAGTTGAGAAATGCCCATTAGATGAGCATTTCCAGCGAAAAGAATCAGCTTTCTGATTCTGAACCTTGAACCTGCAGATACAACTTCAAAACTCCAAAAATTTACGAAAATTGTTAGCACAAAAGGACTCACTCCATCTAAAAGACCAAGACCAAGAACCTCCCGTAACAGCCCCCATATCATTTATACACCAAAATTTTTTAGACGACAAGGAAATAGGAGTAGGAAATTTATTTTTTAGACAAACTCCCTCGCTAGTCCACGGATCCTCCCAAAATCTAACACACTTGCCATCACCTAGCACAAAGAACAAGTTACTGCAAAATGAATCACCATCAACCCCATTAACTAAGCCATGCATATCACGCCACCAAAGCGAACATTTTCTTTTATCTATCCTACCACTCTCATTAATAAAAGACCCGTATCTAGACTTAAGTATTCTCACCCAAAAAGTTTCTTCTTCACTCAACCATCTCCAAACCCACTTAAAGAGAAGTGCTTTATTGAAAAGATTTATATCTCTCACCCCAAGACCCCCCAATGTTTTACTTTGACAGACCAAGTCCCAATTAACCCAAGAGATTTTCCTGTTACTGCCCTTGCCCCCCACCCCCACCCCCCATCCCATAAGAACTTTCTTTGAATTTTGGATATTTGTTTGATCACACAAGCAGGAGCTTTAAAGAATGATAGGGTAGTAGAGAGGTAGTGCAAATAGTATCGAGTTCAGAAGTGTAATCCGGCCCCCGAATGAAATATTTCTCTTCTCCCACCTTGGCAATTTCTTTTGAAATCTATCAAAAAGAGGTTTCCAAGTTTCCTTCTTCCGGTGATTGGCACCAATCGGGAGCCCTAAGTAGCTTAAAGGAAACGATGCAATCTTGCCCACAATTTCAGCCAAAGAAGAACACAACCGATCATCCAAATTAATATACATGCTAAGAAAATGAGTTATTTATAATAAAGTTGAAATAACTTTTGGGGGTATTTTTATCACGTCAAGTAACTAGGAGAGAGAACAAAGTTGGTAATTTTTAGTGACATATATGATAATTTATGAGTTATAGTATAATATTTATTATATGGTGCATTTCTATTTTAAAAAATGAGATTAATAAAATGATACGTTCAAATAAAATAAAATGAGCCTAGTTAAAAGATCGGAGTGAGTAATACTTAATTGCAGCTTAGAAAATTATTGGGAAGAAAATTATTCAAGTTCGTCACATGCTAGTGCGCTATTTGGAAATCTGCTCCTTCCTACCACACAACGCGGCCTATTTTCTACGTCAATTTTTTCCCACGCCATGTAGGGTGAGATATTTGAAATTAATTTTTTTAAAGCTCATTAATAGCTTCTACCGAAGATTCAATCATAATTCCGTTAAAAAAAGATTCAATAATAATAATTGAAAAGGCTATAGCTAATATTAAAAATAATTAAATTGTATTATACAATACTACTAGAACTGATGAAGATTCTAAGTGTTCACCGAACGAAAATCACGTACCAATATTTAATAATAATTCAGTAATAATAGTATTTTTTTTGTTTGATGTCGTGGGAACCCGTAGCCGCTATCTTCAATGTGCACTGGGTAAAACCCCCATTCCTTAGGTAGTAATTCAATAATAATTTAGCTAATATATGTGTAGTCGTTTACTATATAAGATATGTTCCACTATTCTTATCTCATAATTCCTTCAATTTCAAATGTGTAGTTCTAAATGTGAACAATGATCATGTGCTATAAGATATCCTTAAATTTAATCTTAAAAAATAAACGTTTGATTAACCGATATTATTTTTATCTATTCAGTTTATTCGGCTCAGTAAACGCTCTCATAGTGAATGAGATCAGTTCCACCAAATTCAAAACCCAATAAGCCCAATAGACTAATTTAAAGGGTACGGGCCGTGAGATTCTTCTTCTAAGGCTCCGGCTCATATAATTAGCCCAAACAATTCAACGTAAAATATAGTGAAAAACAACAAAATGATGAATCTACCCTTTTCATGAAAAAAAAGGACTAATTTAAATGCTCTGATATTAAATGATCTTATCTCATTGGTCTTCAGAAAATTTGATGATGAAATTTATCTATCTATCTATTTATTATATAAATGAAAATGACTCTATCTTATGTTGCATATCTTAAATCCCTTTATTCTCATTTATTTAAATTTTCAAATTTCTAAATTTTAAAAATCAATATAATATCAATATATATATATATATATATATATATATATATTTTAAGATATCTAATTCTCAAATTTTAGAACTCATATATATTTAACGTAAGATTTTATTCCAAAATTAGCATCAGATTTGGTTTTTAGATTATGTATGATATATATAGTATAATTCTCAAATTTCTCGGTGTGCCTACTTTATGCAACAAGTTTAATTAATAAAATTTTAAACAAAGCATATCATTATTCCTATTTATTTATATTCTCAAATTTTTTAATTTGTAAATATAAAATAATAGATTTTAAAAATCTACTAAAATCTTGTGTCCCACATCGATTTTTCAATGAAACTTCACTTATTGAAAGGTCTATAAATACTTAAAATCACTCATCTTTTTGCAGCACGAGTTTCATTTAGCCAATTTATTTATTAGTGGCTGAATAAATAATTATATTTTTATAGTTCAATTAATTTAATTTAATTGGCTAATTTTTTAATTGACAAAGTAAATAATTTTTTTAGGGAACCAATTTATTAGATAGCCGAATAAATGGTTCTAAAATAATTTAAAAAATTTATTGGTTGGCTGAATGAAAATTTGAAATACTCTAATATTTTTATTTAATTTGATAAAAAATTATTAATTTTAATTCGGACAATTTAATTAGTTAGACGAGTCAATTCTCAACCGACGGATACCTCAACTTGGGATACCGTGTGGCATATCTACATTGTGAATTTGAGAAAAGAAAATAATTAATTTTGTGAATTTGAGAAAAGAAAATAATTAATTTTAATTCGGTTAATTAATTAGATAGACGGCTCAATTCTTAACCGACTGGTACCTTCGGGATACCACGTGGCATATCTCCATTCTTTATTCTTATTATTTTAAAATATTCATTTTATGCATTTTTTTTCAGTATTTTCTAAAATTTAGAATCGTCATCAATGTATTAATTTTTACGTTATTTGTAGTTGTTTCCAGCTCCATAATTTATAAATGTAATTAGCGAATATTAGTATATAGTTAAGGACGACATTAGAACCATCTTTCCAAACAAATGGTTCAACTTTTTCAGAATTATGGTCGACGGGAGGATTCCGACCTTCAACCATGGGGATAGACGAGCCGATTTCAAACTTGCCCACAAAATTCACACAAAGTGTAAAACTTAAATAATTAATGGACAATATTTTATTCCTATAATTTACTAAATAATATTGACGGGTAACACGCTAGTTAAGTTAAAAAACTGGAAAGAATGGTGGAGAGCCAAGATGTGCTCGGCTTCCCCGACGATGAAATTTTCCCAAATAATTTTGTCTTTATATTTTGTGTTTTCAATAATTAGGTTTTTTAATAAATTATTAAAATTTGTAAATTCTAATCGGGAAGTACAAGCTCTAAGGCTACTCATAATGCTAGATATCATGGTGCCTCAATCTTCTATGAACCCAGATTAAAACAACTACCTGCAATGGAACTGTCTATAAGATGTCTCCATCTAATTAATTTTTGTAAATTTATTTTCGCATTAATTAAAATTCAAAAATTACATTAATTTACAACAAATTAATGGAATAAAAATAAATAAAATTACATGATAAAAATAAAAATTATGCCCATTCCTAACATTCCTTGACCTCCACATCTCGACCCTGCGGTCCGGGGGTCGTGCTTTCGCTTTCCGTCTCCGTCGCCGGCGCCGATGCCGCTGAGGCCGAGGATGTATATGCGCCCTCCACCGAATTCTTCACCCTCTAAAAGAATTGTGTAGAATATATAGAGGAAAAAAAATTCAAAAAGAACTCAGACGGTTGCTTGGCGATATTGCCGTTCAAATTTTGACCGTTGGCAGCTTAAAATTCGTTTTCTTTTAATTGGACGCGTGTAATGCACGCTCCGGACCGAGTCCGTCTCAAAATATAGGGACGGGCTCGAGACTGCCTGTTCTGCACCTGATATTTTCTTGATGGCTAAGGAGATTCGGAGAAGAAGATATTTTGTAATGTAATGTCGCAATAGTTTGACAGAGAAATATCCGTGCCTTTATGGATTCGCCACTAATTAGGCGACAACTGTAATGCTAGAATTTATATTATTGGTAGCTCACACTTCACTTCACTGTGCTATGTTAAATATAGTAGGCCAGGTGAAGGAATCATCTTTAATAAAAATAATAAAAGTGGGGCAAAGGTAGAAAAAAACAGAGTTCCTGTCTCTGCAATGGAAATTGAAATACTCCACGTTTTAATTTTGTGGTGAATGGTTGCATCAATCAATGGATGGTGCGACGAAATACCCATGGCCATCCGCCGTGAATGTGGCTAACTTCGTCACGGTGAAGCCCTCCATGGAGGGAGGAGCACAAGCCAGAATTAGAGATTTCAAAATCTGGAAAAAGCAGATGCTTTGCCTGCTTCAGAGCCAAGATTTGCTGGGCTTCGTCAACGGTGAAATTCTGCCTCCTGACAATAATAATAATAATAATGATGATGACGAAGAGGCGAAAATGAAAATGTGGAGAAGAACAGACGGACTTGTGCAAGGATGGATTTTAGGATCAATCAGCAAAGACACTCTTGAAGCTGTGTGGGACCACCCAACTGCCAGACAAATCTGGCTGGAGCTGGAAAACATTTTCAAGCAACACAAGAGGAAAATTCTGACGAGGGCAGTAAGAAGAGTTTCTTCCCCACTTTCCATCAGTTACGTAGTAGTAATCTATTTATAAAATAATTAAAGTATTAATTAATTATTATATAGGGTCATAACTGAAGTCGATGTATGATGAAGCAGGCGAGTACTCCCAAGTATACCAAGCAGCACAGAGAGGTGACTGGGAGACTGCAAAAGGTTTCTTCAAAAATATAAATGAATTAAGCACAACGGTCATCAGTTCTGACTTCGAAACGGCTCTCCACGTGGCCGTAGCCGTTTCGACGCCAAAAGCGAACGAGTTCGTGAAGAAGCTGGTGCAGTTAACGCCAAGCGAGGAGCTGGCCGCCACGGATCATTTTGGGGATACCGCGCTACACAAAGCTGCCATTGTTGGAAACATAGATGCAGCAGCTGCTCTGGTTAATAAAAATTCAAGTTTGCTGTATAAACTCAATAACAAGCATAGAATTCCGGTTCAAGAAGCGGCCGAGAATCTCCGGAAGGACACTCTCAGGTACCTGATCTTAAAGCACGACGACGAGGACCCCAAAAACAGCCCGTTTGAAGGCCAGTTGGGCATCCGCCTCTTGGTTGCAATAATAGCTTCTGGATACCCTGGTCGATCATAGTTTTACCACAACTACTTATAGTAACTTTTTTACATACTTATCCATAATTCTCTCTGTCTCTCTCAGATATTGCATTACATTTGGTTCGTAAGTTTCCAGAATTGGCTATACTGACAGAGTCGAGCTACGGTAGATCCGCACTTTCAACAATCGCGGAAATGGAAGACTTATTCCCAAGGACAGAAACTTTCAGCTGGTGGCAAAAGTTCATCTACCGCCGTAAGTAAATACTTTTGTTAATTTTTTTGTTTGTATATATATAGGGTGTTTGGCTAACAACTTATAAGCTTCTAAATCCTTAATAATGAATAATTTATAAGTTGTTTTAAGGAGTTTATAAGTTTAGCCAGACAACTCAATAGTCTAAACTAGTAGTGATCGATATCTCCTATATATGAAGGCATTCCTTTGGAAGTTTCTAGACTTGAAGCTCCCGATGACATTGAATATGGCCGTCCCTGCAGCGAATCGTGCATCTATTACTCCCACAACCCGAACCGGATTTTTGGTAGAGGAAAGTATAGCACAATATATTAGTACTTAATTTCAAGTGCAGAAAGTCTTTTCGAAGATTTTATCATTTTCTTTGTTAGCATTGTTTGTAGCATAATGTTAGATAGTATTAGTATGTAGTGTGGGAATTTGTTAATCTAATATGAGAATGTTGGGTTGATATTGTACAGTTGGGAAGAAGGTGGAGTCCATGGTTTGGTGTGTCATCCAAAGTTTAGGTGAGGATGATCATAACAATTGATCTCTCAATGTTTGTATATTTAGAGTTGAGTAAATGTTTAATCATCAACATAATCATCAGTGCCTAAAGTGAAAGAGCTGAGGGAGGAGAAAGAAACACATCGACCAGCACTACAGCTTGTGAGATGCCTGTGCAACGAAATAGTCCGTTTGCCTGAAAATGAAGCCTCGTGCATATTTCAGACGTCGATGATCAAGGCTGCCGAGCATGGCATCAGTGATGTCGTGGAAACGATCATACGCAAGTATCCTGCGGTTACTCTTTATCGAGATGACAACGGTCGGAATCTGTTCCTCCTGGCCGCCAGTTATCGCTTGGAGAATGTTGTCAACGTCATTAAATATATGGGTCACAAATATATATCCCTAGACTCCAAGGACAACGACGACAACAATTTGATGCATATGTGTGGAAAACTAGCCCCTCCTCACAGACTCAATCTTGTTGCCGGTGCGCCTCTGCAGATGCAACGGGAATTACAGTGGTTCAAGGTGCGTAACACCGTTGTCTTTCTGTGCAAAAATGTTTATTTCTAGCACATCTAAGATAGTAAAGCTAAATTCTATCACCAAATACAAATAAAATCCATAATCGCAGAGGGGTATAAAAGTCCAAAAGTGCTCACTCTTTTTTGTAATTGATGCTAGAATTAGCTTTACTATTTTTGATGTCCTACAAAAACTAATATATCCCTCCAACCACAGAAAAAGTGTCATATTTATCCATTTATATTGTCCACAAAAAAGTGTTCTCTACTTTTTTAACTCAGATCAAGTGAGACCTTATATCGTTCACAAAATTATTAATGCATTCTCTACTGCTGTAGGAGATGGAACGCTTCGTCCATCCTTCACACAGAACAATGCCGAACAGCGCAAAGCAAACTCCACAGGAGCTATTCAGACAGGAACACAAGCAGTTGAAGGAGGACGGAGAGAGGTGGATGAAAGACACAGCCACTGCGTGTAACATCGCAGCAACACTGATCGCAACGGTCGTGTTTGCTGCAGCATTCACCGTTCCCGGTGGCGTGGAATCTTCGACCGGCATCCCAGTGTTCTCGGGCAAACCTGCATTCGTGTTGTTTGCGGTTTCGGATGCGGTCTCGTTGTTCACTTCCATATCATCTGTGCTAATGTTCATATCCATCCTGACTTCACGATATTCGGAAGAGGACTTTCTGCACGTGCTGCCGAAGAGGCTGAGCATCGGCCTGCTCAGCCTCTTTGTCTCTGTCATATCGATGACGGTTGCGTTTAGTGCTGGATTGTATCTGGTAGTCCAAAGAGACGTCGACGTGGCATTGTTTCTGGTAATAGTGGCGGTGTTCGCTACCTTGCCGGTAACATCTTTCGTGCTGTCGCAATACCCGATTCTTGCCGACGTTATTTATTCAACTTATGGCCCTGGTATTTTCGGGGAAAAAAGTGGTCGTTTGTAATCAACTGATCATACTATATTACTCTACTTTGTATTGTTTTGCTAATTAATAACTCAGAGTAAGTTACCGTCATTAATTAACATTGGAAAACAGAATATAGTACAACATTTGAGCAATACGGCGAAAACATCGCAAAATTTTGAACTGCAAATTTTAGAACAAAAAGAGGTAACACAGAAATACTACTGTTTATCATTTGACTTCAAAGAACGTACCAAATGTAACTTGGTGTCTTCGTCAACAAAATTACATTCAACATATAGATGTTTATTATTATTATTATTATTATTATTATTATTATTATTATTATTATTATATATATATATTTAAATATTGGATTAGCTGAAAGCCAATTTTTTACTTTCATTACGTTGAATTGTCTACTGTACAAATTGCGCATATAAACAATTCTAATTGCGGATATAATTCAAACCTTAATAAACAAATAAATGTCTGCAATCAATTATTTGTATTAAGGAATCAAGCAAATTGTAAAGGAATTAGTTTCTACTTTTTCGTTCTCTATAAATTCTTCATTAAATTATGTTTTGATTTGGACTGTTGTAATTTTTCGTTCTTCGCCGTTAGGATATTCCGAAATGGAACATTACTCTCGTAATATTCATATACATAACGAATCTTCATTTTAACCACTACGCTGATGAGGACAGGTGCCCTTTATGCTTGATACATTGTGAAAGTGTTGAGTATTTTTTTTTAATGATCGTTTGCATTTAAAATCTGGACAGCTTGTTACAGTTGGTTCAGACTCGATTATGTCAGGCATTTTCATTCATTGTGTCACTTTAAGCAATATATGGGCTTTGCAAGGAAGAAAATGTCTTTCGAGTGGTGGAAAGCTCTATAGATTTGCATTGTGTGGAACATATGGAATCATCAGATTGCGGTAGTATTCAAGAACATATCAAGTTGTTGTGAAGACTTAATTGAGTTGATCAAAGTAAGATTTTGATTTTGGGATTTCTAATCTTTTTCCTCATTATGCTTGCTTTAGTTTAGTGTTTGTAATCCATTTTCTTGTCTTGAGCTATGATTTTGTTGCTTCAATTATATTATTTGAACTTTGTAGTTTATCTATGAGTTGCACATCTCATTTGTGTTTAATTTAATTTTATTTATCAAAAACAAACCACAACGCGTATGTATTTTCTTCAAATTAAGAAATGAATATATTGATGATACTGGCAAATGTTAACCACCATGCCAATTTTATTCTCATTTACATAACGACAATAAATTTAAGACTAAGAGATCAAATCGATCGATCCTATCAAAGGCCATGTTCTTGACATCAATTTACGGATACACATATATATGGATGGATTATAAAATATTAAGACGGGGATATCAGCCATTAAATGACTTCTCAATCTCATCTAAGCACCGGTCCTACTACTCTTCCGGCCCTACTCCATCGTTGCATTATTTAATTAAATAATTGCAAATTCATCAATAAGTAATCAATACTGCTCCGTTCTGCAACAAGTGACTCGTTTTCAATATTGAAGTATCCCATATAACAAGTGACTCGTTTCTAAATAAGGAAACAATTATCCCTTCAAAAATTGTGAACCTTACCACTTTAACTAATTTTTATCCTTCTCTTTAATCCTCGTGCCCAAAAGAAACACGTCCCTTCTTCTGGAACACAAAGAATATGAAGTATTCGGATGAGGACTGATATGTGACTTAGATGCCCTTACACGTATAAAAAAAATTAACATACGGTTTGGCACGATGTATTAAATTATCTGCAAATATAATAATTATGATAATTTAATGGTACTATTAGTTGCAATATTATTTTACCACCTCATAGGTGGTAACATAACAACAAAAATCAATAAAAGTAGTATTATTTTTTTTCTTTTGTATAAAAGGCCGTATAGTTTCTATCAAACAAGATATTAGTTTGTCTAAACATATTATATACCCTAATCATCCATACCAAAGGAGCAAATATATAGCAAATATATTAATGTCTTACTTTCCTTTTTGTTTGTTTCATTAGGCTGTGAGTGCGCGCGCGCTGCCCCAGCGAGTGCGCTGTGCGAGCTCGCACTCCACTGCCGAGCGCCGAGCTCGCGAGCTCAAGCTCGATAGCGCGAGTTCAAGCTCTCCCATGCTCGATGCCAAGTGGTGGCCGCTGGTTGGTCGCCGGCATAGCCGTTGCGATGCCAATGGTCATCATTCAATTTTTTTATTTATTTCAATTTACCACTATATATATTTTCCCTTCCCAACCACAAATCACACACTACACTCTCTATTCTCTCTACTCCACACTCTTCTCTCTCAAAGTTGCTCCCAAAATCGGGGTCACCTTCTCCGGCCAAGCCCTCCTCATAAAAAAAAATGGATCCCAACGCCAAATTCAACTCCAATAGGCCATTTGCCGACGATGTCGATGCAAATAGTCCCAACCCATCTTGTCCATCCCCTCGACAAAATTTTTATTCTCAAATATCCAAACGAGATTTATTCTCGTCGCCTCAAGCATTCGTCCCACGGTTTTCCACGCAAGGAGCCTACGTTCCTCACTTTCCAGCGGGTGCCTTTGTACCGTTTCAAGGCTTCGGAGCTACCAATGCCGCCACTTCGAGCACCGGCTACCCCACGAACCCCGTGCCGTCGCCCGAAGATTTCAACTCGGCCGTGAATTTGGACACCGACGGCGACGAGGTCCAAGTCATGTCGCCGGCAAAGAGGCTGGGAAAGAAGGCAGCGACCTCTGACAGTGGTCGTCGCAGTCGCCGTCGTGGAGACGGTAGGACGGGTACGGTGGAGTTGGTGGATTCGTCTTCCGAAGGCGAGGACGGGCCGGCGGGATACACCGAGGCCGACTGAAGTCTTGGCTCGGTGTTGGATCGACATCTCCCAAGACCCCATCGTCGCCAACGGCCAACGGATAGATTCGTATTGGCGCCACATTTTGCACCGTTACCATGAGCTCCGTCCTAAAAACTCATCGAAGAGGAACACGTCAAAGCTCCGCAACCATTGGGATCGAGTGAAGACGGCTAATGGAATTCCAACATGTTTACAAGGAGTGTGAGATGGTAAGTCGAAGCGGTGAGAGCAATGAGGACATTTTGTCCAATGCTCTCAATGCATGGCAAGACGCGAAGAAAGCTGCTTTCTAGCACTTGCCGACGGGCGGGTAGTCAAAGATACGCCGAAGTTCGCCATGGTCTACTCCGCAAAATACCATATCGAAACAGCAGCAAAGAGAACGAAGACAGACGAAGATGGGAGTTACACCACTTCGGCGCAGGATTCGGCGGTAGGGAGCAATTCGAGCGGGAGCACACCGCGGTCCTCCACTCCACTTTCAGGCAGGGAATTTGGGTCGGAGCACTCTAGTCGGGTTGAACGGCAGATGGGTAGAGACAAGGCAAAGGCGGCGGCAAAAGGGAAGGGGAAGGTCGGATCGAGCTCGGGAAGCAGTTCGGCATCAGGAAGTATACGAGAGAAATTTTTTGAAGCGGCCACGAGAGAAATAGAAGAATTTACGAGACAACAAGACTATCATATCATCAGTTCATCACGAGAAGCACCGTCGGTATGGCACCGGTCCAGAAGGAGTTCCACGATCGATGGGTCAAGGACCTTAAAAAGAAATATAGGTGGCCCGTTGATGATGAGTAGTTTTTTTTTTTATGTTTAATGTAGTATTTTAATTTTATTGTAATGTAGTTTAGTGTAATATTTTTATTATGGATGAAATGATTTTTTTTTATAATCTCATCTTTAAAAAAAAAAAAGAAATGATGAGTTCACAACAATTTTGGCGAACTCGCCATAGCACTTTATTTGGTGTGCGCGTGCTGGGCCCACCAAAAAGGGCAGCGAGCGAGCTCGCCAAGCTCGCCGCTGCAATCAATCTTATTAATGTACGCTTGTTTCTAAAAAAAGAAAAAAAGAGAGAAATAATTAACGCTTGAAAAGTGATGAATCTATCAATTGTTAATCTTTTACCTTTCCTTTATTAACTATGCCTAAAAGAAACATGACATTTGTAATGAGACTAATAGATCCAAGTCAATAATTGTAAAGTTGTACCAACGCATTATAGATTGAATTTGAAGGAAAAAAAAAGAATTTGAAGGGAAAAAACGGCAATAACCTAATTAAATATTGATAAGTGGGATACAATAGGAATCAAAGTTGGGGATAGATGATCTTTAGCGAATTTTTCATTGAAAAAAAAAAGAAATCCTTGAATCAGATTATTTTCGACGTCATTTATTTCTTCGAGAAATTTACATATGAAAGTAAGCGCGATCATGTAAAGTGAAAGTGCAAGATGCACGTGAATCAAAGAGTTGTGACTAAAGTTTAGACAAGTTTGATACGAATTTGCAGTGGAACTATAAGAACGCAACGGATGTAAATTTTACGAGATTATAAATTAATAATGTCGTGAAGCATTTGTAGGCAAAATATTCATTATACGAATTGTAAATACAAAATACTAAGAGTAAAAAGGTCACGAAAACAAGTAGCAATATTTATCACTTCTTTTCTAGAAGATTATGACGTTACAACTATGCTCGAAGAAAACTAGAATACTAAAACTCTAAGAAAATGAGATAGCTATGACTCTATGAATTGGAAGCGTATCTAATCTCTACGATTCGATCTCTGTTTATAGGAGATCATCATTGCTTGTGCTCCCACTCCTGATCTAAAATTCTGCAAAATGCTCGAGGAAACAAATTTCTGCTCCCCCACTCTTCTTGTAACAAACTAATCTCTTAAGACTTGCTGACTGATTCCCTCTTGACTTTGTCAGCAACACGTTCATCTGTTCAACAAACAAAGAAAGATAAAACAACAAATATATACAATAATAAAATCCAAGTCATTGACTTCAACATATATAGTTAGGGGTGTTTACTAAATAAGATAAGATTGACTATTTTTATCATTTGATTGCTTTAATCCTCTATGTGTAGTTCTAAATATAAACAATGATCATATGTTATGTTCAGGGCTTATATTATTTTTATCTATCCGGCTAATTCTTAAAAGTAAACACTTAATTAACTTATATTATTTTTATCTATCCAGCTTATCCCGCTTAGTAAACGCCCCCTTACTGGATTATACTAATAAATTGAGCAGTTCTAAACATGTGAGGACGACTTTCCACTCACTGTAACGAATTAATAAAGCGGGAATCCCCCGAATATGCTGAGAAATATATTGATTATTAGGTAACAATTAATATTTTACTCTCATGTTTGAGCTGTATTCTTGCTAATGATCATTATTAGGAAAAAATCACTTCTTCATGTTTGAGCTGTGTCAATTAAGTGATAAGAATTCATTTTATCCAATATGATATTAATATTAACTTCCGGACTCGAGACTAACATTTAAATTCAGAAAAGAAAAAAGAAAAAAAACTTCTCAAAAGAGATATGAATTCATTCCTCAATATTAATTGTAGTTGCCTCTCTCGCTCTTAGACTATCCTCAATGATAGTGTCTCTATGAGGTGTAATGGTGATAGAGACAGTCAGCTGCAATGAGACTGTCTCTATGGGTGTCTCCATCTAATTAGTTTATTAATTTTGAATATTAATTTTAATCATAAAATTCAAAATTATTATTAATTAAAATACAAATAAAAAATTTGTATTAATCCGAAAATAAAAATCTATTATTTTTTACAATAATTCTATTTTTTTTTATTAAGAAACATATTAAAAATGAAAAAAAGAAAAGGAAAAAACTGATGAAGAAGAAAAAAAAAGAAAAAAATTAAAAAATGAAAGGAAAAAAAATTGAAGAAGAAAAAAACTTAAAAAATGAAAAAAAAAAAAGAAGGAAAGGATCAAGACTGTCTCTATGGGACGAGACTGTTTCGAGATAGTGGGTGCTGTACTGGGCTATCTCCATGGATCGAGTGTCTTGAGACACCCATGGCACCCATGGAGACAGCCACTGTGATTAAATGAATATCGCAAAGGAATTTTCATGATTCATATACAGTATATTGTATTAAATTATCTAATTGATAAAAAAATGACTATCAAATCCTAATTACAAATTGATTAAAAAAATTAACTCATGGGCCCGAATGTTTGCAATCAATTCGTATTGAGGAAGCAAGCAAATTGTCAATGAATTGAGTTTCTTCTTAACCCTTTTTGTTGTTCTGTTTAATACTATAATGAAATTTGTTTATTAATTATGTTGGGATTTGAACTGCTATAACTTTGAGTGATACTCTATTTATAAGGTACGTTGTTTATAAAATTTTCACCGTTTGGACATTCCCAACTGGAACATTAACGTTCATTTACATAATGAATCTTCAAAATAAAGAAACAAGAATATTAATGACACTGGCTAATGTTAATCACCATGCCAGTTTTATTCTCATTACAACAAATAAATTAATCGAAGAGGATCAAATATATCCTTTCAAAGCCCTGTTCTTGACATCACGCTTACAATATGCATGCAAGCAGCTTATTTAATGATACACACATATATAAAAATATATGGATCGATGGATCAGAAAAGTACAAGACGGAGGATATCAGCCCCATAATTAAATGATTTCTCAATCTCATCTAAGCACCGATGCTTCTCCTCCCTATTCCATCCCTGCATAAATCAATTAATTAATTAGTTAAATATCATATTTTGCATGTGTTGAAAACGTGAAATTTACTCTACGTTAAGATAGATCCAATTCATTAAGTCCATATATATACTTACTTCACCAAGTTTGTTGAGCTTATCTCTAACATTTTGCAGTAGTTGTGGCAGCTCTCCTTCATATTTGTAGAACTCCAATTCCTTGCCCTTCAGAATCTTCTCCTCCACCTTCTCAGATAATTAAGATACAACATTATTTATAATTAATTAAGGATGCTTCATTTTTGACATGTTTAGCCGTTTTGGCACATACTTTGTAATTAAACTTTTTGATCATTTAATGCAATTTATTTACCGATAAAAAAATAAACAGTACTTTGTAAACTTTTTGATCATTTAATGTGGCTCGATCCGTACCTTTCTCCCAATGATCCTACCACCAGCAGTTTGGCCGAAGTAAGTCATGTAGAAATGGCAGACGAAGGCGTGTGGATCTTTTTCAGACAGCTCATTAAGGTAGCAGGCATAATCAATTCCAAGACTTGAAGGTTTTGGGATGATATAACCTTGTTCCTCAAACCATTCCAAATCTTTTGCCAGTCTTTCCGATCTCTCCAGCCCCGTCTTCCTCAATTCAGCATCTGCAACGTCCTCGTTCAACCAGTATATATGTATCGTCATCTTATATATCAAAAATGTAATATATAATACAGATAATTAAGATCGATCTGCTTACATTCGGGGAATGCAGCTCTGTCCACAATCCTCTCGAGGGCTTCATAAACCAAATTAGTGTCGGCCAAGAAGTTGAGGAATCCCTCTAGAGTAGGCTCCCACTTAGCAATGGCGAGGCCGGCCGGCATCTTCTCCCCTGGCTTAGCTTCGCGGGTCTTGTGCAGCTTCATTGCCGCCATTCTCATCTCCTCCGCGAACTGCTTCTTCTTGGGCACCGCAGCTGAAACCACCACCACCATCCTAGATCTCTTCATGGAAAATCTTGATAGCGGCGGCGCCGGAAAATGAGGTTCGAATTTGTGGAACATGGAGATCATGGTTGTTGTGGAAGCCATAGGGAATGAGTGGAATGGAATCTAGCTACTAGGAGCACTTCCTTATATAGGAGTGTTACGTATTCTTATCATGCTCGAGAATGTATAAACTACAGTAATTTATTGCATAAACTGTTAAATTAGAAAATATCAAGAAGGATAAAATAAGAAGAATGTCAGAATTTATTCTCAAATTTGAAATAACACTTATTAAAAGATTTAAAAAAATCAAAATAAAACACTTAGGGTGCGTTTACTTTGATGAAAAATGGTGGAAAAGGAATATAATCTCTCATTTTGTATCTTTTTTACATGTTTACTTTAATAGAAAATTTTCTCCGTACAAGGTGGATAATTTTCCCGGGCAGCCCCTATTCCATTCTTTTCTCTCCAGTGTTGGATAATATTTTCTTTGGTTTGTGATGTGAAAATATTTTCTAATGAACAAAAGTCATAAAAATGGGGAGAAGTGGGGGGAGGGGACCATTTGATAATTTTCTTTTCCAATCTAGTAAACATGAGATAAGAAAATGATGTAAATGTTAATATTTTCTCAACTTTTTTTATCCATCATTTTCTAATGGAAAAATTTCCATCAATGTAGACGCACCCTTAAAGAAAAATGGAAGGGTAAGTATACTAAGATTTATTTTTATTTTTTTGAAAAGATATATCTATACCTATAAAATAGCAGATTATTACAAAATTTGATGTGTTAAATATATCAATATTATTATATTTATTTTACGGGTAATTGTGTTAATCTTTATTAAATTTATTATAAACTTATTAAGTTAATAATAATCCTACTCCTATTATAACAAAAACTTAATCGATCAATTAATAATATAATACTACATATACTATAAACTCTTTATAAATAGTCCTACTCCTATTATAAATAGAATTAATCCATCAATTAATAATATAGTTCTATGCATACTATAACCTTTTTTTTTTTTTTTTTTTAAGTATAACCTCTTTTTATTAAAAAGTTGTACGTGCAACAAACCTAATCATCTCTGCTAGTGCGTAGAAAATTGATCAATCAATATTACGGTTGAAGCCCATACTATATATACTACGTATTTAATTTCTTGAATTCTGCACCTGCCTAAGTTTTCTCAATGGAGAGTAGAGAAAAAAAAAATCCGAATCCATTCCTCAATATTAATTGTAGTTGGTTGGGTCTCTCTCTCTCTCTCTCATGATTAAATGAATACTGTAAATGACTTTCATGATTCATATATTGACATCAATTTATGTTTATTTCCGGTACAAAAATGCTGTGACTATTATTTTGTTATTAATTTTCTAATTAATATTAAATTATACTACTATCTAATTGATAAAATAAATTGACTAGTAAATCCCAATCAACATCATTATATTATATTATGCTATATATTACTAAAAGGAAAATGATTCTTACTTTAAAAAATCTAGGTAACACCCATTTTAATCTTCCATTCCTATTTATAGCCAATTTCATGACTTTTGGACAATTATACCCTTACTATAGGGTGGAAGTTTATTTTAAGTTTTTCATCCCAAAAAAACGTGATATAAGCATTTCATTTCCCACCATTTCATTTCACCTCTCCTGTTTTTTCTCTCTCTAAAAAATCTCTCCCACCAGAAACCCTAAATTTCCTCCGCCACCTCCATTTCTTCCACAATTTCCTCCGTCGTTGCGCCACCCCAACTTCTGCCGTCGCGCCACCGCCTCTACTCTACGACTTTCTCTCCCCGCCTCGTCTCCTCCGCCTCATCTCCTTCGCCTCGTCTCCTCCGCCTCATCTCCTCCGCGTGGCTTCCGAAAGCGGCCGCGACGAGAAGCCTGACGGAGAAGAAGGAAGAAAAAGGTAGAAGAAGAAGATCTGCAGATCTGCTTTTTTGTTTGCATCGTTTGCAGATCTGTTTTTTTTTTCTCAAATCTGGTTTTTTTTCCTAGATCTATTGCTATTTCATATTTTCGTAACTAACTGTGCATTTTGATTCGTTTAGTTGAAGTTACGAAAGTAGAATTTCGTAACATGTTTGTGACAATTGAAAAATTTCGAAATGAATCATTTTATGTTACGAAATTAGCATTCGTATTGAATAATCTGTTGCTAATTCATATTTTCGTATCACGTTTTTGCAAATTAGGTTATAACATGTTACGAAATTACAATTTCATAACATGTTTGTGGCTATTTGAAGGTTTCGAAACTGAAATTTTTAAGTATATGTTGTTGCGAATTTTGAAATTCACAACATAATATACGAATTTCGTATATAGTGTTATGGAAAGAAATACCATTCAGGTAATATTTCCAAAGGGGTTGCAAACAAATCTGCCGGTTCACCAATCATTGATGGTTCTAGAACTGTTAAGCCTACGTTACATGCAATAGTACCTAGAATTACTACTGGAAAAATATTTAAAAGATCGTTGGGCCATGCGGGTTCTCCATAATAATTATGACCTATGCCTTTAGCCAATTTAGCTCTTAATACAAGATCATTCAAATCAGGTTTTTTTGTTATTGGGATAGGTGAATTCTTATAGATCCATCCCCCCGCGGAACCGGACATGATAATTTTTTATCATCCGGCTCGAGCAAAGCAAGACTCAAAAGAACCAAACGAATCTATAAAAAATCTATGTGTTGACTATATCTACACATATATGAAATTCGTAACAAACTGTGCATTTTGATTTGTTTATTTGAAGTTACGAATGTAGAATTTCGTAACATGTTTGTGACAATTGGAAAATTTCGAAATGAATCATTTATGTTACGAAATTAGCATTCGTATTGAATAATCTGTTGCTAATTCATATTTTTGTAACACATTTTTGGAATTTCAGTTATAACATGTTACGAAATTACAATTTCGTAACATGTTTGGCTATTTAAAGGTTTCGAAACTGAATTTTTTAAGTATACATGTTACGAATTTCACAATTCGCAACATCATATACGAATTTCGTATATAGTGTTACGAACTGTGAAATTCGTAACTAACTTTGCATTTTCATAAGTTTATTTGAAGTTACGAAATTATAATTTCTAACATGTGTTACATGTTCTGAATTACTGAATTGGTTTAATTGTTTGTTTATTGTAGATCGAATGGACATTCAAGAGAAAGAATCTGGCAGTCAAGCACCACCAGATCATGCTAACCGGTGGTGAGTGCACAGTGAACGATATTAGGTCTGTGTTTGAATCCTTCGGCAACAAATCTATCCGGACGTTGAAGCAATCAACAATGAATTCGTATCACAGTCATAATTCATTGTTACGAATTAACACTTTCGTATCACATTGTTATGATTTCATGTTACGATTTTATGTTACGAAATCACAATTTCGTATCAATCATGTCATAATTCAATGTTACGAATTTACGTTTTCGTATCACTTTGTTATAATTTCATGTTTACGAATTCAACTTTTTGTATCAATCGTGTCATGACATGTTTCGTATCAGTTTGAATATTCTGTTGCTAGTTCATATTTTCGTAACACGTTTCTTGGAACTTAGGTAATAACATGTTATGAAATTCATATTTCGCAACATTTTGGTACGAAGTTTGAGGCTGTTGTTACGAATTTCATAATTTCGTAATATTTGTCAGGTGTATACCTTTTATATGTGTTATAACACCTGTTACGAAATTATAATTTCGTACCGTTGTTTACAATTTCCTAACATGGGTTACATGTTCTGAATTATTGATTTGGTTTTATTGTTTGCTTATTGTAGAACAAATGGGTTTTTAAGAGAAAGAATCTTGCATCCGTCGCTGCAGAAAAAGAACGAAGGAAGAAGAGAAAAGAAAAGAAACAAATAGCAGAAGAAGAAGAAGAAGAAGAAGAAGAAGAAGAAGAAGAAGAAGAAGAAGAAGAAGATGTTGAAGAAGAAGAAGAAGAACCGTAATTCGTAATTCGTAACTAATTCTGCTGTGTGAGATGTGAATATGAAGTTACGAATTGTGAATTTTGTAACATGTTTGTTACGCTTTTATATTTTTGTAACACTGTTTATTCTAATGTTTCAAATTTCGTAACACGTTTGTGCATTGTACATATTAAATTACGATTTCTAATTTCGTAACACGTTTGTGCGTTGTACATATTAAGTTACGATTTCTAATTTCGTAACATTTTGTGGGTTGTATACCTTTTACATGTGTTATAATTCTTGTTACGAATTATAATTCTTGTATACCTTGATTCCATGTTAAGATTTTGTCATTTCGTATCACTATGCCTTGACTTTCTGTTAAAATTTTATCATTTCGTATTAATTCCATGTTACGAATTTTACATTTCGTATCTTGTTTCTCTGTTACGAATTTTACATTTCGTATCAATATGCTTTGTTTCTATGTTACGAATTTATGATTTTGTATCACTTTGTCATAATTCCATGTTACGATCTTATGAATTCGTATCAGTTTGACATGATTCCATGTTACGAATTCAATATTTCGAATCAAATGTGTCTTGTTTCTCTATTACCAATTTATGATTTTCTAACACCACACTACATGATAAAGCAGTTACGAAAACAAACAAGTTGTAACACCAAAACAAAATCGTAACAAATCGTTTTGTTACGAAATCAACAAATAGTAATAAATCAGTTACGAAAACAACATATCATAACACAAAAACAATCTTTAATTTTGTGTTACGAATTTCATACATTTGTAACATAAGACATTACGAATTCATACAATTCGTAACAACAATATTATCAATCATTGATTTCGTATTACAAAATTAATAAATTCGTAACATCAACATCGTCAATTTACTTGCAACGAATGAATCAATTTCATATTACGAATTTGGTAACTTCGTAACATTTTACATTAATAATTCATCAAATTCGTAACACTTAGCATTACGAATTTACTAAATTCGTAACAGGCGTACCAAAAAAAACATGTAAACAACTTATGATTACAGCTTCTATTAACTTGCAGCAAGACACAGAGAGAGAGAGACAGAGAAACGGTGCATCAACCCAGAAATGTTGAGGTCGTTGAAGATTTTCAAAAAAAGGTGTGAAAATAGAGAAGATCGAGGGCGGCGGCAACGAGAGGGGCGACGACGGTGGCAGCAACAGATCCAGAGAGATAGAGCGACGGTGACGGGAAGAGGCGCAGGGCTACGGCGGCGGTGACGAGAGGGGCGACGGGAGGGGCGCAGGGCAGCGGCGAGAGAGAGAGAGGGGGCCGACGACGGGAAAGAGAGAAGAAAAAGAAATGAAGAAGAAAAGTAGCAGGAAGAAAAAAAAACACGATGGTAAAAAGAGAAAGAAGAAAAAAAGAGAAGAAAGAGAAAGAGGAAAAGAGATAAAGATGAGAGAGAAAAGGAGAAAAAGTGAAAAAGAGGGGTATTTTTATCCAAAAAACACATTTTTGGCTACAATTTAACCATAATAAGTTTCTTGATAATTATTGTAGTCAACCTAGTCAAAGTGACTATATGGATGGGTTACCTCTTTCCATTTTTCCTTTTTTAAACCATTTTCACTTTCGTAAACATCAATCGATAGGAAAATCACAATATGAATAAATTCATGAAATCATCATCATCATCATCATCATCATCATCATCATCATCATCATCATCATCATCATCATCATTATTATTATTATTATTATTATTATTATTATTATTAAAAGGAAAACGATTCTTGCTTTGAAAAACTCTTATGTGTCACTCGTTTTATTCTTCTATTCATATATATCTAAATTCTCAAAATTTTTTAATTTTAAATATGAAATAATATATTTTAAATATTTACTAAATCTTGTGTGCCATATCGGTTTTTCCATGAAACTTCACCTATTGAAAAACCTATAAATATCTAGAATCAATGTGTATTTTCTCATCTTTTTCATCACCAATTTTATTTGACCAATTTATCTATTAGTCGGTCGAATTATAGTTTTATAAAATTTAATGTGTCCAATTTTTTAGTTGACCGAATAAATAATTTTTGTTGTAGGGAACCAATTTATTAGTTAGCCGAATAAATGGTTCCAAATTAATTTGGCTAATTTATTGGGTTGCCGAATTAAAATATAAAATAGTCTAATACTTTTTTATTTAATTTGATAAAAGAAAATGATTAAAATTTGGTCCAACTAATAAGGTACACGGGCCGATTACCAACTCACATGTACCTCAACTCGGGATCCACGTGGCACATCTCTATTCTTTATTCTTATTTATTTAAAAAAAATCATTTAATGCATTTATGTTGTGGATCTATATATATTTGTATGATTAAGATGTATAAACTTGGGTGTGTAAAGGAAAAATTGCAATAAAGATTGAATCTTTGGAAGAAATAGAAAAAGAGGTTGAGATCAGATGAGATAGGGAGAAAGAGAGAAGAGATGCGAGAAAGAGAATACTTCATTCATTAGGTTTTCATTTCATACATGCAAGGACTTTATAGTATGGTCCCCAAAAGCAGTACGTACTATTACTAGACATTAAAGGAATTAAATAATACTCATAATAGCAGAAAATTAATAAAAGGATAAAACGTGTACTGTGAAACACGCTCCAGTCCATATGGTTTTCTTCTCACTTTAGCCACGTGTCTGGACAGGAGTTGCTCCCTCAATTCCTCTCTTGTAATTGACAACCAGATTACTCTCAACAGAGTTCTCTTCCCCACAACCCAAATCAATTTCATTCTTCTCCCAAACTTCATCCTCTATTCCGTTCTGTTTTCCGCCGGCCCCAGTCATCCTTACCTCTCCCTTTTTCTTCAGAAAATCATCCTTCATGTTCAAACCTTGTTCCAAGCCCATGACAATACCCCCTCCATCAGCAGATCCTTGTCCCCAAGGATCGAAATCGGGAAATTGACGACGTATATGCTTAGAATCCTCCCAGCTCGTTTGCGACGGATCATCAAAACTCCATTGGATAAGAACCTGAGATACTTCCTTGCCATCTTTGTCAATGGTGCGCTGTCCTAAAATGAAGAAAGATGAAACCTTGAAAGTGCCGTCGGCTTTTGTGTCCGGAAGCTCGGTATGACATTTTGGCCCAAGCATCTTTTTAATAACGAGACATGGAAAACTGGGTGGATTCGGGATGAAGGTGGTAGTTCTAACTTGTATGCTACCTCCCCTATTCGTTGCAGAATCCGGTATGGTCAAATTCTTGCGGAGGGAAACTGAATTCTAGCGAAAAGGTTGCAATTTAAGGTAAACAAACTCGCCTTCTTCAAATACTCTGTCACTGCGTTTCATATCCGCAAAAAACTTCATTCGTGCCTGAGCTTGCTTGAGATTTTCCTTCAAATTTTGAGTCAAAGCCTGCCTCTGCTGCATCCAATCCTTAACCTCCATGTTAGTGGAGTTTAGATAAGCCCCTAAACCAATATAGGGAGGTGGATTCCCATAAAGAGCTTGATAGGGAGTGCACTTAAGACTAGTATGGTAATTTGTATTATACCAATACTCAGCTAAAGAGAGCCACTTAGTCCAATTAATGCTTCGGGTTAGCACCAATCATACATCTCAAATAAGTCTCCAAGCATTGATTAAGTCTCTCAGTTTGTCCATCCGACTGAGGATGATAAGCTGAAGACATGTGCAATCTAGTCCCCATGAGTTTGAACAATTCTTTCCAAAAACTCCTGGTAAATACTTTGTCTCTGTCAGAAACTATAGTGACAGGTGGGCCATGAAGTTTGTATATATTATCTAGGAATAGTTTGGCAACTGATTCAGCAGTAAATGGATGTGAAAGAGCTAGGAAATGAGCATACTTACTGAACCTGTCAATGACAACCAAAATAGTGTCCTTTCCTGTAGATTTAGGTAGACCCTCCACAAAATCTAGAGAAATATGCGTCCAAGCTTTGTCAGGAATTGGCAATGGCTGGAGAAAACCGGGGTAAGGATTGTGGTCAGCTTTGCTTCTCTGGCATACATCACAGCTGCTCACCCATTCTTTAACATCTTGCTTCATTAATGGCCAACAGAAAAAAGATTTCAGCCGCATATAGGTACCCTGCACTCCAGAATGCCCTCGAAATGAGGTGTTGTGAACTTCTGCCACTATTTCCTTCCTCAAATTGTTCATGGATTCAATCACTACCCTGCCCTTGTACTGGATTATGTTAGAGACCAGTGAATATTCTGGATAAGAGCTTGTATCTATAGCTTTAGACATCAACACCTTTGAATACAAAGGATCTTCTGATGAGAATGAATCCAGACTGGACTTGGGCTCTAGCAGGTAGACTTCTTCTATATCTTCCAGATGATAGTGTATGAGATTGAATAAACCTTGTGCAGTGATAGTTTGAAATTGAGAGTTATCTGTGATTGCTCTTAGCTTGACCTTCTTTCCCTCAAAACAAACTGTGAAAGTCATTTTTTTATAATCAAGTGTAATAGGAGTGCAGTGTTCCAGCCAGTCACTACCAAGAATTAAGTCATACCCCTCGTTTGCTAGTATTCTAGGAGAAAAAATAAACTGGTGACCTTGTACATTCCAAGAAAACCCATTGGCAACTTTAGTACGAACCAACCTTTGCCCATTTGCTACCTTGACTAGAATAGGCTTCTCAGTATCCAAATCCACTCCTAACTCTCTGGCTATGCCCTCTCTCAGAAAACTTAGTGTGCTGGCAGTGTTCAATAAAATTCTCAGCTGTTTATCACCAACCTCCCCAATGCATCTCATTGTTCTACTACTAGATTTGCCCATAATGGCATTAAATGTCATGTGAATTTCTTCCACTGGCTCATTCTCAGCCAGCAACAAATCCACCAATCTATTCTCCTGCTGGTTGTGCTCTGCTTCTTGTTCCTCATCCGTTTCCATAAAAAAGACTTTATGCTTACATTTGTGCCAAAAAATGTAAGGTTCATCACAATTGTAACATAAACCCTTCTCCCTTCTAGCTGCCATCTCAGCACTTGAGAGAATCTTGACTGGAGTCTTATTAGGGTTAGGACTATGAAGCTTGGGTGTCTCTGATCTCTTGTAGTTTCCTCCCTGAGTCTGAAAAGTTTTGGGGGCAGGTTTTACTCTTTTAGCAATAGCATCAAGTGTTGTCAATTGTTTATGACCAATATCCACAGCTTCAGCCACTGTCTTAGGCTTGAAAAGTAACAGAAACCCTTGCATTTCTTCACTAAGGCCACTAATAAAGCTGGCCGCAAAGTACTCCTCTGAGTAACTCATACTGCTACTGAGTAATAGACAGGCCCTTAGCTCCTCAAATTTCTCAACATAATCCAAATAGGATCCAGTTCGTTTTAAGTTTTTAAACTCCATAACCATCTTGCACTCATCCAAATCATCAAATCTAGATGCAACCACTTCCATAAACTGCGCCCATGTGATAGCAAATAAATTTTCACATCTAAAGTTTTGTAACCATTGTAGAGTTTTTCCCTCAAAGTTATGGACATCAATTTGAACCATATGTTCATCAGTCATGGCAGAAGTGAGTTTAAAATAAGTGTTGCACTTAATAATCCAACCCCTTGGATTTGAGCCATTAAACTTAGGAAACTCAACCCTATGAACAGAATTTCCAGAACTAGCACTAGACTGAGATGAGTAGTCAGATCTGATTTTGGAAACAAAAGCAGGAGATTTAGAAGTATTACCTTCCTTCCTAGCTGTGAATGGTGATGGACCGAGGATAGAACCTTGTCCACTCTCCTTGTCTTGGTTCATGAGCACAAGTTGTTGTTTGATGTCTTTGAGAATGACAGCAAGTTGATCATACTTCATATCCACCTTCTGATCCACACTAGCTATTTGTTCCTTGAGTTTATTCTCCGATGCTGCTCTTTTTAATGCTTCTGATTGTAAAGTTTGATCCAATTTTTTCTGCGCTTCTTGCAGATCTTTCAATCGAGTTCCATCAGCCATTTTTCACCAAGATTTTGCGAGGGAAGCAAAAAACCTTGCTCTGATTATACCAAATGTTGTGGATCTATATATATTTGTATGATTAAGATGTATAAACTTGGCTGTGTAAAGGAAAAATTGCAATAAAGATTGAATCTTTGGAAGAAATAGAAAAAGAGGTTGAGATCACATGAGATAGGGAGAAAGAGAAAAGAGAGGCGAGAAAGAGAATACTTCATTCATTAGGTTTTCATTTCATATATGCAAGGACTTTATAGTATGGTCCCCAAAAGCAGTACGTACTATTACTAGACATTAAAGGAATTAAATAATACTCATAATAGCAGAAAATTAATAAAAGGATAAAACGTGTACTGTGAAACACGCTCCACTCCATATGGTTTTCTTCTCACTTTAGCCACGTGTCTGGACAAGAGCTGCTCCCTCAATTCCTCTCTTGTAATTGACAACCAAATTACTCTCAACAGAGTTCTCTTTCCCACAACCCAAATCAATTTCATTCTTCTCCCAAACTTCATCCTCTATTCCGTTCTGTTTTCTGCCGGCCCCAGTCATCCTTACCTCTCCCTTTTTCTTCAGAAAATCATCCTTTATGCTCAAACCTTGTTCCAAGCCCATGACAATTTATTATCATGTATTTTCTAAAATATAGAATCATCATCCATAAAATAATTTTTATGTTATTTGCAGCTGGATTTTCAACTTTGCATAATTCATAATTGTAATCAGCGAATATTACTATATAGTTGAGGACGAGAACGAATAGTACAAACAATTTTTTTTATTAAATTTTGGGTCTATATAAATTCTAAATGAGTTTCATAAATTACACACTTATAAATCAAAATAGTGGTTAACGGGCCAATTCCTACCCGGAACCGTTGCGGTAGACGGGCTAATTCCCACGGACGGTAACTCAACTCGGGAAATTCTTTATTTTATGCATTTTTTCATGTATTTTTTAAAATCTATAATCGTCGGGTTTCAAACTTTGCCTAATCTATAATTGTAATTAGCAAATATTACTATACAGTTTACGCCGATAACGAATAATATAATTAATTTTCTTTTATTAATTTTGGGTCTATATAAATTCCAAATGAGTTTCATAATTTTGTACTTATAAAATAGAGTCGTGGTCAAGGCGCTGGTTCCAATCCAGAACGGGCTAATTCCCAACCGATGGATATTGCTAAACACGAATATATAAATTTCAAACAGGTTCGAATAATGCTAAACACATCGTCTCGAATTGTTCGATTAATCGTCTTTGTTGGAAAACGTTGAAAGTGTAGGAAAATTAACAGAATAATTACTAATGATTTGTCAACTGGCCAGTTCTAACCCATAACTGTGCGCATAGAGGGACTGATTAAGTTACAACAGGGCAACTTTTATTTATTTTTTATAATTTTATGTTGAACTTATACAATTAAAGAAATTTAGGGAGACAAATAGATATTTGCTATAAAAAAAATAAAAAATAAAAAAATCACCTCAATTCTTATACAACACAATCTATTTGAGAAGTAAATAGTTTTTGTCTGACATCAGAGCACTTCTCATATTATAAATTTAAATTATAGAATTTTTTTTTGTAATCTTTCAAAATTACAGCACTTGTTCATATTTTTACCATTCCTTCTTGTTTTCACATCTTTTTTTTTTTTTGTTCTCCCTTTAGACAAAATCAATTTTCACTTACATCTTTCTCTCTCTAAACTAGTGGCCGCAACCACTTCCTCACAACTCGCCGCCGCCGCTGCCACCTCGCCAAGCAACCTCTCTCTCTTCCTCCAAGCACTGCAACTTTCACTTGGCGCTGCCACCTCGCCACTACTCCGGCAACAAATTGGCCCTTGCAACCACCACCTACAGATGCAAATAGGAGTGAGCAAAATTCGGTTAAAACCGAAAAACCGAGCCGAACCTAACCGAAATACTAATTCGGTTCGGTTAATTTGGTTTTCGGTTTGGTTTTGGTTTTGAATTTTGAACTTTTCAGTTTTTTGGTTTGGATATGGTTTTTGAAAAAAAATATTTGGTTAACCGAAAACCGAACCGAATTAATAATTAATTTAATAATTTATTAATTTTATATATATTTAAAAATTAAAATGATTATTACTTACTTTTCAATAAAATAGTCAATACTCTTAAAAAGAAATAAAATAACTTTTCATTTCTTCTCAATTAGTCTCAACTCTCTCCCCGACTCTTAAAAAGAAATAAAATAAGATGTTGGGAATTTTGGACCCGCAACATCAACAAACATCACCGATTTATTTATGTTTGGTTAAAGATGTTTTGGAATTTGGATTATTACTTTTTGCGGATTTGGAATCTTGAATATTGATTGTTAATTACTTATTTAAAATGTAGAATATATACTGTGTATTTATTTCGATTTATTTGGTTTTAACCGAAACCGAACAGAAATATTTCAGTTCGGTTTTGTTCGGTTTTAGTCATGTTCGGTTCGGATTCGGTTATTTATTATATAATTCGATTTTAATTTGGTTTTTGCAATTCGGTTCGGTTCGGTGACCGAATAACCGAATGCTCACCCCTAGAAGCAAATTGGTCATAACCATTGATTCAAAACGTTGTGGCCGGAATTTGCAAAATATCAGACGGCGGCGAAAAACACGACGATCACTCCGGCGGTAAATTGGCTGTCACCACCACCACCAAAAGAAGCACAACGATGAGACAAAGCCAACAGTGTAATCCCCGACCTTCGAATCACTACGACGATGCCGAAATTTCAAAAATAACATACGGCAGCACGCCACCACCAAAACTGGAATTTTGATTTTTTTTTGTGATTCACGCTATAATATTTGTTTCTTCCCATTGTTCACAACGAATTTGTTTGTGATTTACAACTAACGTTTTGCAATTCATACTGTAATGAATATTTCTTCCAATTTTCTTTTTTTGTTCACATCGAATTTGTTCTAATTTACAATGAAATTTTTTGTGATTCACAATTAATTTGTCGTGATTCACTACAAATTTGTCGTGATCCACACAACTGATTATGTGATAATATATATGATTCACATTTTTTTGTAATCAACACATTAAAAAGTGTGAAGGCGGTGGCGACGAAGGAAAAGTTTAGGGTGTAGAGATGAGAGATGTGAAAAGTCATAAAATCACAAACTAATTTTCGTTACTTGGTATGATTGGTAATTTGACAAAAGATGTAGGGACATAAAACTCACAAATTACTAAAATTTTAAGGAATTAAAAAAAGTACTACTCCCTCCGTATTATTTCATTAAGTATATTTTACCTTATTTGAATGTATCATTTCATTAAGTCCATTCCCTAAAATGGAAATGCACCATATGATAAGTCTATTGTATGCAACGTCAAGTTTATTTATTTTATAGACATGTTGGCTCGAACTCGATTTTTTTGTATATATTCCTTAAGAAATAAAGTCGTTTTCCCATAAAATACTTCTCCACACTCTAAACGCAACAACCCAATAGTATTAAATTTAAGACTAATCACAAGAATTACTAATAAAAAAAAAATTAAATTGGGGGGTCCCTTGCTTGGCGGTAGTTCCGCTAGTGAATTTTATACGATATGTTGTTTATAAGTCCACAATTTGGATATTCCCAAATGGAACATCGACTCTCGTAATGTCCATGTACATGACAAATATGGATTTTCCACAATAATTAGAGTGTATTTGATGTTATTAGATAGTGAAAATTGTGTTTGTGTGAGCTTTTTCAATACTTAAACCTTGTTTTGTCGTATTTTACTCTCGTTTGTTAGTTTTGAAATCATTTCAGGAAAACAGAAGTAAGATTAGAGGAAAAAGATCTATTATTGAGATAAAGGAATCCGATGCGAAGCCATAGGAGAAAACGAAGGTCAAATCGGAGTTCATACGAGAGAGAACGAGCCAAAATAAAAACGTCGCGCAACCATAAATCACGCGCGCGGGGCGCGAAGAAAGAAGAAAAAAGGTCATTTTGAGCGGGTTGCATAAGCACTCGCTCGTGCACCCGCTTCTGAGAGCTATTTTCATGAAGTCCGTAAGCACCCTTATGAGCACCCGCTCGCAGCGCACCTTCTTCCGCCCAAAACCAGATTTCTCCCATTTTTTCTGATATTTTCAGATTTTAGACTCCTAAAACTTGTTCTCCACTCGAAAACATATAAATACCCCTCCAAATCCAAACCCTAAAGGGACAACTAGCCACAAACCAATCTCTACACACACTTCAGACATTTTCACACACTAGCTCCATCTTCATGTTCCATCCACCAATCTAGAGAGGGAATGCTTGGAGGAGAATTGGAAAGAAGACTTCAAGGATTTCAAGATTGGAGCTCAAGACCAAGGATTTGTCTATGAATCTCTTGTTTTCTTGTTTTTCTTTCTTGTTTATCTTTATTGTTGGATATTTGCTTTACATTGTGATTAGCTAAATTTCCCTATTCTATGGACTGGATTAGATGAGTTTGTGATGGATTGATCTTTATTTTAGCTAATTATTGATGGGTTCTATTATCTCCTTGTGTTCTTGCTTTGAATAGAATGCTTGAATGATTGATCACCATTTGGGCATTTCTATTGTGTTGATTTAATATCCGAGAGGCGAGAATCGATACTGGAATAGGAATACGGGGCATAATATTGCAATAGCCCGAGAGGATGTGAGTGGTGTTGTGAGGGTATTTTGATCCAAGGAGCCGTTGGTAGTTATGGGCTAGCTTAGTGGCCGGAGACGGCATAACTAGCTTGTAATCTACAACTCTAGTTCGTCTGAGAGGGGGCTAGAGATACTCAAGAGATCACCCTAGATAATTAGGATTCCATTAGCAATTGATTAGTAAAGTCTTATCCATCGAAATTCAGTCTCTAGAATAGCTTCTTATCCATATTCTCCTCCCATTTATTAGTTTAATTATTGTTATTTAGAGCTTATTTGCTTTTAGTTAGTTTAATTACCTTTTTTATCAATATTTGTTAGTCTAAATAGATTGAAATAGCTTATTAGTAGTACTCACAAGACTTTCGAACAAGTCCTCGTGGAATACGACCTTGCTTGCCGCATTACTAGAATAGCCCCAACACTTGCGGTTAGCTATAAAAAAGGCGAACAATACACAACGAATCTTCATTTTAACAACTATGCCAATTTATTTTCTTCAACTTAAAACTTATATTAAATTACAAACAAATTTAAGGACCGCGTCACGGTAGACCCTTAACCCAAGACCTTTAACCTCGGACATGTATCACTCTACCGCTAGGTCAACACACGCACGCAATTTATTTTCTTCAAATAAAACGAGTATATAATATTGACATGACACTGGCTTATAATATTCACCACCATGCATGCCAATTAATTGTCATTGCATAACAAAATAAATCTAAGAGGATCAAATCAATCCGATCAAAGACCATGTTCTTGACATCAAGCAGCTTATTAATTTATACATATATAAATTTAAATATGGATGGATCATAAAAGTACAAGACGGAGGATATCAGCTTGAAATTATGTTTCAATCTCATCTGCTCCATCCCTGCACTGATTAATTGATCAATTAATTAGTTAAATATCATATTTTGCATATGTTGAAAAAGTGAAATTTACTCTACGTTGAGATAGATCCAATTAATTAAGTCCATACATACTTCCCCAAATTTGTTGAGCTTAATTATCTCTAACATTTTGCAGTAGTTCCTTGCCTTTCAGAATCTTCTCCTCCACCTAATCAGATATTAAGATACAACATTAATAAAGCATGCTAGCTTCATCATTTATTCTTTTAAATACTAAAAAATATTGCGACTTTCTCCCAATGATCCTACCACCAGCAGTTTGGCCAAAGTAAGTCATGTAGAAATGGCAAATGAAGGCGTGTGGATCTTTTTCAGACAACTCATTAATTAAGGTAGCCAACATAATCAATTCCAAGACTTGAAGGTTTTGGGATGGCATGCCCTTGTTGCTCAAACCACTCTAAATCTTTTGCCAGTCTTTCTGATCTCTCCAGCCCCGTCTTCCTCAATTCTGTATCTACAATCACGGGGTGGAGCTAGAATCAACGGACGAGATTATATTTATATACTTAGGAACAAATTTGGGCATACGTGGTCACATTTATATGTCTATGTTCGGCTAATTATGGCTCATTGTTTTGGCAAAAGATTTAGAAGAATATTAAAAGATAGAAAAATGGCAGGGTTTTTTTTTAAGAGCTAATTTTTGTCATTTTTGGAAATGAGTCAGTTAGCGGGACATGAAACTCCCGAAAAGAAAATGGAACCATTATATATCAGCGGAATGGATGAAGTAATAGAAAATGAAGACAGTTCTACGTGGATGAGTGGATCGGTAGCTTGATAAATCAACTGAGTATTCGCCAAGAAGTTCAAGAATCCGTCAAGCGTAGGCTCCCAAGTAGGAATAGCGAGGCCGACCGGCGCCTTCTTCTTCCCGGGCGGCGGTCTTGTGCAGCTGCCTCGCCGCCATTCTCAACTCCTCTGCTCCAGCTTTGTCTGAAGTTGCAGCAGCTGATACCACCAACACCATCCTCCTCCATCTTAGCTTCTTCAGAGAAAAACAACTCAAAACGACTGCCGGCGATGATTTAAGAGCTTCAGACCTGCGTATGATCAGCTTGTTGGTGTTGGAGAGTGAGATCATATTCATATTCATATTTTTTTTTTGTTGGAAAATATGTACGGTGTGTGATATGTGTACGAAAATGAAAAGACAGAAATATGAAAATGAAAAGACAGAAATACGAAACCGAGGCTAGTGTTAGGCACTATCTCCGTAAGACAATATTGCTCCGCTATTGTGCAGGCGGTCTACAGCATCCGGCCTTGACAGAGCTAATACAAAATATTGTCTTACGATTGTTGGAAAATATGTATGGTGTGTGATATGTGTACGAAAATGAAAAGACAGAAGTACGAAATCGAGGCTAGTGCTAGGCACTATCTCCATAAGACAATATTGTTCCGCTATTGTGCAGGCGGTCTACAGCATCCGGCCTTGACAGAGCTAACAATTTTCATAATCATGGGTGTTAGGGAAGCCATATACGTAGAATAGAATGCAGCAGTCAATTATATATATATATCATATAGGAACTCATCCTTAGGTAGGAACTAGGAACTAATCTGGATCGTTGATTTTTTTTTTATCTACGGTCAAGATTAATTGATGTATTAGATTACTGTTGTTTGTGCATTAAAAATTTGTTAAATATTTGTGCATTGGGTTAGTGTAATGTACCCATTGTCATATTTGTGCATTAAAAAGCTGTATTTTGTGCATTTCTGAAGTGATATTAATGCATGGTTCCTACGGACTCATATAAGGATGAGTTCCTACCAGATCCACACCTTATATATATATATATATATATATATATATATATATATATATATATATGATCACCGTTAATTATATTTCAAGTACGCTATGAGAAGTTTCTAAATTTTATTTTAAGTATTAATTCAATAGTTTTGTAGTTTTAGTGACGACTATCACACTTCTTATTAGGGGTGATAATTGGTTCGGTTATGGAATAACTGCACCGATAACTAATTAATCAATAATCGATTAAGGCTAAATATTGTTACCGTATACCAAACCAATTAATACTTGATCTCCAATTATTTCGGTTAACCGATAACCAATTTTATTAATCGGTTTGGTTATTGGTTAACCCAAATAACGAAAAATTATTTAAAAATTGGCAACATTTCTACAAAATGTTAATTGCTCATGTTCGTTTACATGTCACATTTTTAAACTTCAAGCCATAAAATTACATATAATATCCAAACTTTAAACTATAATAACATAATAAAAGTTCAATGCTAATAATATATACATGAATAGATTATGTATAATCTAAAAAAATCGTGCATATAATATATACATGATCTAATCATGTACATTTATTTGTAGTTATCTTATTCAAAAAGTTGTCATCTTTCAAAAAATAGTTAAATTTATAGAAAAAATGGATTAATTTTTCAAACAATGCTTTCACAAAATTGTAAATCATAATATAACCTTGAAAGATTTAGAAAAAAAAAATGGTAAAATTTTACGATAGATGTCAACCGAATATATATATATATATATATATATGGTAAGGATCTGGTGAGAATGGATTTTATATGAAAACGTGAGAATGGTATATTTTAATGCATTTTTATCACATCGGTAATGCATATATTGTAGAAATGTAATGCATACACATCCTAATGCATATAGTGCAGAAACCTAATGCATAAACATTGTAATGCATAAATTATCACAACATAATGCATGGTTAAATTTGAGCCATTGATCAACAAAAATTAAGGGTCCAAATTTATTCTCATTTCTCACCTAAGATAGCATTCTCATATGATATCTTCCTATATATATATATATATATATATAGAGAGAGAGAGAGAGAGAGAGAGATTGGTTCATATAAAAACTTGTACTCATGTGGGAACTAGGAACCGATCCTATCCATTCAAATTTTTAAATCAAGGGTTGCAAATGATTGAGGGAAATAAGGATAAAATATGAGATTTTACGATTGATATATATAGTTTAGGGATGATGTTGTCAATTTGTTTTGATCTTAATGATCACATCCCTATAATTAAGTGATTTTAGAATGTACATCCCTAGAATTAATTTTCGGACGGAAGTAAAAATATGAAAAATTGTTGAAGTGAACTTAATTTCAATATTCATATTTTTTTAATGTAATCTTTTTCTCATTAATTTTTTTCAAGTTTGGCGTCTTCCTTTTAGTTTTTATTATTATTTATCAATAAAACTTTTCAACATCATATTATGATTGACTACTTAAAAATATTACTGGTTCATTTTCACTTAAAAATCCTAGATTATAAGGGAAATTTTAAACGCAACCTCCATTTTACTCCACATACCTCCCATAAAAAAATAATAAATTAAATTATAAATGTACTATTATACCCTTATAATCCCCATTTAAAATTAAATAAAAATATTAATGCTATTACTCTACAGCCATCGAAAATATTAATTCTAATTTTTTAAAGCCACTGTCGGATCACTTCTTGCTTATCAAAATCTTGAAGATGGATGCTTCTGAATCTCTCACTATCTCCCCAATATGATCGAACCTTAAATTGAGAGTGTGGTGAAAGCTTTACTTGCAAAATCAAAGATAGAAGATCCTCAATATCAGCAAGGTGGAGCTCTACTTGCCGCTCACTTTCCCCACCGGCCAGACTTTCCGGTGGAAGAAAACCGGGCCGCTGCAGTACACCGGCGCCGATGGGCATTTCGCTGAATTCGATTTGGGACGAGTTTAGGGCTGCCAATGAGAGGTTTGCTGAGCTGGCATTGTATTTGGAGGGGGCTAGGGTTCTTCAGCAGGATCCATTGGAGTGTTTGATTCACTTCATTTGCTCGTCCAATAATAATATACAGAGGATTACGAAAATGGTGGATTTTATCTTCTCCAAAGGGAGATTTTTGGGGAATATGGAAGGAGTCGATTTTTTCGAGTTCCCGTCACTGGAGAAGCTTGCACTTCTTTTGGAAACCGAGCTTCGAGAGGCTGGTTTTGGGTACAACTAAAGTTTTTCTGCTTGTGTTTGTTAGGGTAGGAAATATTTTGTTTGTGATTTTAGTTATGTTGAAGTTTATGTATGTGATAGTTACTAGCTTTGGGATATGGTGGGAGTGAAAATATATTTATGCATATTTGATTGAATTCGGATTGAAATTTGCATTTGCAATGCTCACTATCAAGAATCACTTGCATTGCATTCATTATTGATATTTGATGATTGTTGAGTCATATTTGTGCTTCGACGAGCCAATTGGCGTAGTCTTGCTAGTAACAAGGTGACTAGAGTTATGAACGTCTTTATATGTGATTTTCTTTTTTCCGGTGATTGGAATTAAGAGTGGTGTAGAATATATGGAGTTGCAGACTTGCAGCCTTGCAGCCTTGATTCAAGAAATTTTCTTCTTTTTTGTCTAACAGTTTAACATACTTCTAATTCCTCTTAGGATAATTTCAGATAAATTTAGCCACCTTGTTGATTGAAAAGAGATGAATGTACGAGTTACTAATTGATAAGTTTGCGTCTTTGATTGAAAAGATGAATGTAGTAGGAAGTAGGACTGCCATTTCTTTTCAAATATTGTCGACATATGCAACTTGTATGTAAACAAAGTCTCTATGGTTTACTTATTTGTATGACTGATCATGATTCTCACCTTATTGATATGTCAAGCGAAATTTGATGTCTATTCATAGCACACAAGAAAGAATACTTAAAGTTGTCAATGCATTTAGACATTTGCTCACGTACCTGATCCATTTCCAAAATAGATCTCTAGCACCATCTGAGACGAGTTTCCATATTTCAGCACTAAAAGTGTTGATATAGACCAGTTTTTCACTTCTCACAAATTGCTTCAACTTGTTGCTATTGTAGATAATGAATTTGTAAATCTCTGAATGAAAAGGGTTCTTCCTATCTTCATGACTCGTAAATTTCTCTTGAAAATGATCAGGTACCTCATCCTCGAACAGATTGTTACCAGGTACCTCATCCCCGAATTGGCAGGCACCCGCTTAACACCTAGAATCTTCAGTCGTGTAGCAGATGCTTTTGTGAGCAAATACGGGAAGTATGCTCGATGGGCACAAACTCTCATTTTCATCTCCGAACTCCCTTCTCAGAAAGCTATCTTGCCATCGAGCGTTTGGGGTACTAGAGAAAGAAGATCAGTTGAGGTTCAAGTCAAAGTTGAGGCAATTCAAGAAACGAAGGAAATCCCCCTTGAGAAAAGAAAAATGACTGGTAAATGAAATTCTGTATGATGAAAACCACTGCATCGGAAGAAGTTTGGAAGCTGCATTGCTAACTTGGAATCTCAATTTGGCCAAGCTCAAGTCAGTAATTTTTTAATCTAAGACAGTTTTGCATACGGATTGCTAGTTTCCTTAATTTCATTGTATTATGTTCTTTGCCGCTAGAGTTATGTTATGCAACATAGTTGTATTTGAAAGTAGTTACCAAAGAGCCATAGTCTTGACGGGGTGCTCTGTTTCAGGTGATTTCGCCATCTTAGAATGAATATGTATTGGTAACTGTTACTTAGATTAATAGTATTATGAAAGCTGGCAATGTAAGAAAATAGAGAGAATAGAAATGATGAAGCAGTGATTATTTGGCAGAAGTTGAAATAGTGGTATTTATAGGAAAGAGATTTCCCATACATATATATTTCTTCTGTTGATGTGATGATGTATCAGCTTATTTCAGAGGCTGCTGCTGTGTGAAATTGAATACCCAAATCTAATTCAATGAGAGTAGACTATTAGAGATTAGTCAATATAGGCAACTCCATTTTTTTTGCAATTTTTTAATAATTAGTTGGATAAGCGTTGCCTAGGCTATATCAATCATGCATGGACTACTGCTGTAAATGTTTTACATTCTTTTCATAATTGACTTGAATTTTTATAAATGATGTTACAATGGATACTTCGTTTTTACACATACTTATTTAAAAAACAATTTCCATAAATATATACAGAATAATTTACAAAGTATTGGGGAAAAGATGCGGACAACATAACATTCAAAATAGGTGAAGATAATATTCTATTGAAACCAAATATCTCAAAAACTATCGGTACATATTATGGATCAGTCAAGTTAATAATTTCTTCACTTCCGGGATTCAGTTTTCTTGGAAGAAACGCTTTAAAATCTTCAATGCGAGTTAAAAATGGAGTATCCCACCCTATAGCAGATTCAAGCCGCATATATTTTCAATTAGGTGCAATCAAAGGAATTGGTGCATCATGGTCCAGCAAAATCTGCAAAAAAAAAAAAAAAACAAAAACAAAAAAGTTAAAAATCAATCAATAGTTTAAAGAATGATGCAAGAACATGTTATTTGAGAAAAATATACAAATACCTGTACAAAATGATTATCATTTACATATCCAATCACTATCACTTTAAGTTGCGATTGTGGTGGTGGATTTGATCGAAGAGGAAGATATGTGCAACATTCTTTTTTAGAAATATGCACTAATACAACATTATATTTTGTAGCAACCAAATGACCCATATCAGGTAAACTCATCCAATTCTTGTATGGGGCTGGAACAATAAAACAAGATAATGACTCCAATAATTGAACAACGGCTTTTGTGGATCCATAGAACTTGACATAATAAGAACGATGATTGCATAACTCATCAATTAACTCCCCCCGAACTTTTGACCAATTATCTTCTCCAAAACCAAGTAGGCTAGCAATTGCACGAAAACCGCAATGTCCATCTGCTTTGACATCAAATATACTATGTACATGTGGTTGTACATATGATGGAAAAGAATCCAGATAATGTTTCATGTGCCTGGATCGTTTTGGAGTTAGCTTCACCCGCTTCTTACTGGTAATCAATTTTTCACTAAGTTCTGTTTCATGTTTGGAAACAGTTACCTCAACAATTTTAAAATATGAAGGATCACGGCGAGTTGATAAAAATTTCTTTGAGGAAGGATGTCCCTTTGCTTTAGACTTTTCTAATGGTGGAGTAAGGAAGGTTGTTGTCGGATTGCCAAGCTCTCTTAACTTCATTTTCAATGCCAACTTTCCTGTGTGGTTAGAATCATGAAACCGCGACCATATTGCATTTATTTCATCTTCAATACTAACCTCAACAGAATCGTAACTAGGTTCAGATTTTTTCAAGTTCAATTTCAACCAATGAGAATGAACTGTAGTAATAGGAATGGGACAAAAATCTCTCATGCACTCAACAATCTCATGTGCACAGGGCAATCCATGTGTACTTCTGATAATGCACCCATATAAAGATGCATCAATCCCTACGTCATTTGCTTTTTTTGACTCAGCAAGAATCATAGTTAGCGCCTTCCTAGAAATTAATCCCCTTAAATCTCTAAACAATGCAGGCGTGAAATTATGCTCAACCACATTCAGACTTTGCTCGAAAGACGCTCGAATTTCAGTGTGTTGTAACTCCATTAAAGAGTTAATTATGTTCCACGAACTGTCAAAATCACCTTGAGATGAACCGAGATATCTTGCATGTGCACTCTCAGCTCTACACAAAGGAAAAAAATATATAATACAATTCATTAATAGCTTATAAAATGCATCAACATTAAAATAATATGAAATCAAAATATATACGGTACCTATTTGTTGTTAAATTGCCGAAGTGCATAATCTTGTCTGTCCAAGCTGCTACAAATTTCTCTTTATACGGTGTCAACCATATATCTCTGATATATTTTAGAACTCTCGGATAATCTTTATACTCATAATCAAGAGATTCTAAATTTTGAGTGTAGTTATTTTCCGACGAGGAAAACATAAGTACACTCCAAGCTGACATGAAAGCATTACACTTATCTTTGCATTCGAACAACTTTCTAGAATTAGCAAGCACATTTTTTGTGATGTGAAATCGGCATAAAAGATTCATCGTGCCCGGAAAAACTCTTTTAACAGAATTCATCAATGCTAAGTCTCTATCAGTTACAATTACCTTAGGCAGAATATTTGATAACATTAGACCTTTTAACTTCTCCATTGCCTATGTATAGTTCTCTTCACGTTCTTTCTCCATGTAAACAAATGCTACGGAGAATGTGAGATTTGTACATGTTATACCAACTATCTCTAGTAACGGAAGGGCATATCTATTAGTTTTGTACGTGCAATCCATAATCAACACCGATGGAAAGGCATGCAAGATATCCACAGATGAAGGATGTGCCCAAAACAAATCTTTAACACAATCACTCGAATCATTTCTCCTATGCCATTCCACATATTTACACTCATTTAACTTTTTCATAAGTTGCTGCATTTGTGACCTGCCAGCTTTTTCAATAATTTTGTGCTTGTGACGGGCATTATATATCGTCCTCATGGTAGACACATTCTCTTCATTCTTTCTTTTTATGGTCAAAAATATGTTTCGTGGCCTGATCATATTCTTCGTCATGTCAAACAATAAAGTCTCTTCT
Organism: Schizonepeta tenuifolia; assembly: GCA_029490685.1. NCBI lineage: Eukaryota > Viridiplantae > Streptophyta > Magnoliopsida > Lamiales > Lamiaceae > Schizonepeta > Schizonepeta tenuifolia. Next base: position 83,596,243 of record CM055957.1, read on the forward strand.
TCCTTATTTAATCTACCCACAAATGGATGACCCTTGAGTTGTTGTGCAGGTGGATGATTATGAACTTCACATACAATTTTCACAAGCCAGTCATCACCATTGTTCAATTTTACCCCCTGCAACATAAACGGACAATCAATCTTCTTTGTACCAGTCCCACTACGAGACATTTTGTCAATGCTCGTAATATTCTTATGAGGCTTATACACTCCACTACGCTCACAACCAAGTCGTAATCTAGCTTTCCTTCCACCATTTTGAGATTGAGAAGATAAGATTACGATAACATATCCTAATCTTTTTCCCGTTTCTCTCGCCCATGCAACTAACTCTTGTTTACTATGAAAAACCTGTAGCATAAGTTTACTTTTTTGTATTATTTACATTTCTAATACTAATTTATTTTTTTAATTAAACTATCAACTTACATTGTTAGTAGAAAAAGGATTGGCGGAATCCAACAACTTTCTTGGATCTTCATTATCAACAATGTGTCACTCGTGATAATAATAATAATAATAATATAAAATCGAAACAATTTTAATAAAATAACATGCTCACTAATTCTAGAAGAAAATATTCTTGTGATCACAATTTGAATAACTACAAGTATTTGGGATTGTAGAGTTTACCTGGTTGTCTACAGCCCTGCATGTATATAAAATTATAAGATGTTAGATAGTTGGAGCATAATAGCCAAATTGGTGCCAGATTAATCAAAATACGAAAGAGGTGAAAATCTTCGGACATGATCTGAGAAACATTGCAATATAGGATGAAATTAAGTCACCACAAAGTGATTTTTAATGGTTTGGTTGTCCCCTATTGTTGTATGCAAAAAAAGCCTCTAGAATTGATAATATTCTGCTAGTGTGATAAACAGGTGAATCAATACCACTGTGTAATTGACTGGACACGTCATTCACTTTTGCAGGCTTAGCAACTTCACAAATATTTCCGGCATCTACATTCTTAATTTTTTTCGAGATCAAAGGAAAGAGCTGGAGTTCACATGACAAGGCACAAACAGCAACAATAACATAAGAATCGAATGTTGTTACAGGTCCTTGTTTCTTGCCCTGTTTATTTTCTGATTCTCTTAGCTTCCAATTAAGTCTTTGCTAATATACTAATCTCCAACAAGTTTATCTTATCCATCTTTAATTTGTTAGAGCATTAACTATTTGTTTTGACATTCAATTATGTGGTTTAACAAGAAAATAAAAATTCTGGAGATAATTTTTCTTCATGATAAAGGCTTATGAATTGAAAGCTAACTAATGGAATAATTTTTCACTGATCTCTTTTAATACCATGACAAATTAAAACAAAACCAGAGATAAAAATGAGTAAAAAGATAGCAACAGAGGATGAGAAATACCTTTCTTCTTCTTTTTCCATTGCCGTCGTACACGTACGTGTGCTTGGAGGGATATACAATAATAGTTATATTTGTAGGGTTTAATATATTTAAATTTTAAATGGGGGCTATAAGGGTACAATAGTACATTTATAATTTAACTTATTATTATTTTTTATGGAGGGTTATGTAGAGTAAAATGGGGGTTGTGTTTAAAATTTCCCTTCCATGTGCAATACTATTCTAGTGTATTACTAAATGTTACTAAATGTCTGAAAATCATGAAATTCCATGTATTATTAAAAAAAAGTTGTCAACTTAATATGTTTCAGCTATTAGTGCTATTTGAACATATTATGTCCAGACATACGATGGTAAAAATATGGAATTGACGGAATTCTTTAACTAATAATTTAATTTCATAGTTTCGATAGTTTGGTTACTAATAAACATAAACTTTTTAAATTTTAATTATAAAGTTTCATCCCAATTTAAATTCACAAGTTTAGGACTTGGGTGTGGATGAGAGTAAAATTAGGGAGTAGGTGTGTTTGAGATCGATATTTCGGAAGGGAGTCTAAGTAGGAAAGAAATTTTGAAGGCAATCGGACAATATTTTTCCTATTTAAAGTACTTATGTCCAAACATAGTATGTCTTAATAGAATTATTATTTATTATAATGCACGTATTTTTTTTAATTCAATACTTTAGAATTTCAAATTATTATGAACATATCTTTTTATATTAAGTATCAAATTTATATGATTTAACCATTAACATGGTTCATGTTAAGCATCGATAATTTTAAGCATCTTATTATAATGCACGTATTTTTTATATTAAGCATCAAATTTATGCGATTTAAACATTTCCATATTTCATATTGTGTTCATGGATAATAGTATACTAGTATGATTTAAGCATCTAGTATAATGCATTTTTTTTATATTAAGCATCAAATAATATGATTTAAGCATTTGCATATTTCATATCAGTTATGGATAATTATAGATATGATTTAAACAATTTCATAAACATTCATTATATTTAAGCATAATTCAAACCAAAAAAAGCATGTATATTTGCTTATTTAAGCCTTATGATAAAAATTTCATGGAATTTTGGAAGTGGAGCGACAATCACGGGATTGCAAATCCGGTAGTTATTAATATTTTACTCGTCACTCCCACTAATGACCTTTGAACTCTAAAAATTCTAGCAAATAACGAAAATAATAATACGTATAATTAATCTCAACCATATAATTCTATGATATGGAGGATTAGGATGAATTCCTAGTTCCCACGTGAAGACAAATTTCTACCATAACTCATCCATATATATATATATATGAAATTGCACTTTAATTGTAGCAGTTGGACTAGGTGCAATTCAAGTAATGAACTGAACTTCAATTCAATTGCATCAATTATAATAGGGGAAGAAAATTAACCAATAATCAAATATTTGAATCAAACCAAATCAAAATATTACACTAGGTTCGGAATATTCGGAGTTTTGATTTGTATCGTTTTTTTAAATTTCTGATATCGGATGTTAGCATTTTTAAAATAGAAACAAAATTGAAATCCGAATATATATACATATTAATTTTAATTAAATAATTTAAAATATTTATAAAAATAAATATAAGTTCACAAGTAAAGTCGTCTATATTTACGAGAGTAATTAATGATCAAATTAACCTGATTGAAATTACCAATAATCAATGAAATTCTATTCCCAATTTACATATACTTATTTATTATATTTAAATTATTGAATGAAAAACATATAAAGGATATGAATGTCTTTTGATATTAATATTTAACTAATAAATATTTTTGATCCGGATCAACATCACCCATTAAATTATTGTTGAGATGGAAATTAGATTGAAAAAGTTGATGAATTTTCAGTTCTAAATTATTTCAATTAGGATTCTTCTTTTGACAATCTCTTTTAACAGAATTAAATTTCAAATTAAAGTTTTAAACCTCATGATTTTGCCGGTACAAGATTCAATTATAATTCCGTTAAAAAAAGATTCAATAATAATTGAAAAGGCTTATAGCTAATATTAAAAGTAATTAAAAAATATATACAATTACTATTAGAAGAACATGAATTCTCGTTATGCTCATATACATAACGAATCTTCATTTTAACCACCATGCTATTTTATTTTCTTTAAGTTAAGAAACGAATATATTGGTGACGCTGGCTTATAATATTCACCACCATGCCAATTTAATAAATCTAAGAATAAAGAGGATCAAATCGATCCGATCAAGGGCCATGTTCTCGACACCAAGCAGCTTATTAATTTATGGATACATATTTAAATTTAAGGGAAAACCTGCAAATAACCCCTTTCAGTTGATAGTGCTATGCAAATAGACCCTTTCTTAAAGTTTTTTGGTGCAAATAGCGCCCGGCCCTACAGAATGCTAACTGTTGTTATTGAAAATTCTATTTTTACTTTTTTCTTTTTTTTTTAAATTGTGGGTTTGACTATCTCTAAATCTCTCCCCCATTTGAAACTCATCGTTTCTCTCATTCTCTCTTTCTCCCTTCTACTTCTCTGGTGAATACCGTAGTCATCGAACTTCGCGTTCACCTTCTGTTCTTATAAATCGCATCAGCAAAAATAATTTAAATTCCAAAATCTGAAAACCATCATCCTTCAATCCATCTTACCCATGTTCTCCTTCAAAATTTAAACCTCCACCGGTGTAAAAATTTGTTGTTGCTCGTTTCACTAGAGTCGCCGCATGACTAAACTCCTAGTCATCGTGGAAGTCCCATCGTCGGTGGAAAATAGCCAAACGACCAGCAGCACGTCTAGGATGAAAATATGCGTTTTTTTTACGATGACGACCTTTGCCGGCAAGAGAATAAATTTCTGCTGCTGGGGCAGGACGTCGTTGAAGCACGACGATAAGACGGAAGGATTGGTGGCCGAAGAATGTACGAGGATGTTGCTTATTCAAGCATACATAAGATACATCATGAAAGATACTAAGAGCATGCATATGTTGATGGTCCCGATACGAGTTCTGGTGTATGGGGGGGGGGGGGAGAATACACCAGATAAAACTTTTTAAAACAACCCTTTAAAAATTAACACAACCGAGTAATGCAACTCAGTTGGAATCACAACCGAGCAAGAAACACTCAGTTGGAAGTGAAGTGCTGTGCGGAATGTGGTGGAAATTAACTCGTATAAAATCAACTCACGCTTAAGTGCAAGGTTGGTCAATAACCAAGACAGTTGATATGGAAAAATGCAGTTTGTATGCAGGTTAGTTAGTCAGTTAAATATGCAATAAGTAACTGAAAAATAAACACAACACACAAGATTTAACGTGGTTCGGAGAGAACTCCTACGTTCACGTGGAGTTGTGAGTCCACACAACTCAGTCCAAGTTCTTCTGGACAAACTACAAAGCTTATGCGGGCTTTGCAACCGTTGAGATAAGTTTACGGGTACTTATCAACCTTACAGATCAGTTTACGGGTACTAATCAACCTATCTACTCAGTTACGGGAAGAGTAAGGTCCTAAAAACCTTTTCAGGTGAAAGAAAGGGTGGGGTTCCAACTAAATAGCTCGAACAATAAGTGAGCTATGATCTAACACTCTACGAACTCTCAACAAGTGATGTTCTCAAGGTTGGATCAAAAACTACAAAGACAGAATCTAACTTTCTAGAACTCTCAACTAATGATGTTCTTAGAGGTTTTGCTTGAGTGCAGAATGAAGTTGTTCTTTCGCTTGAATATCTCTTCTCACTTGTCTGTCTCGTATTTTCCATTTTATTGGTGAATGAATGAAGGCCTCTATTTATAGGCGGAGAGAATCAACTAGCCGTTGGATGAGCCGTTGATCTCTGTTCTTTGAAAGCGATGGCTTGTCTCTCATCTCTGCAGACTTTCCGGATTTGGCAACTGCATGCTTCTGCTTTCCATCTGAGACAGCCTTGTGTTGGGCCAAATGAGGTAATGACAGAGAGTCAAACCTTCACGTGACTTCCTTGTTTGAAATTCAAATCTTAACCTTTGACCTCCAACACTTGACAGTCGGTTGAGTCGTTTAATCTTCATCTGATCGGTCTTCAGCTGATGTTCTATCTGAACATGTGAACTCTCAGCTGACTTTGAACTTCAAGCTGTTGATCTAACTGATTGAGTCTACAACTGATGTTCCACCTTGAACGCTCAGTTGTTCTTCTTGTATCTGACTCTGACCAGTTGGCTTCAAACGCTCAGATGACTTTCTTCCATTTGATGTTCTCTTACAACTTCTTCCTTTGAATACTTAGTCGACTTTTGCATCTTCCCCCTTGAATGCTCATTTGATGAACGCTCAGTTGTCTTCCTCACAACTGATGTTCTATCCGAGTGAAGCCTTGTTGCCGTCTTCACCTGGAGTCATGTAAAGATAAAATCTTAACAATGCTCAAACAGCGAGCCTAACAACTAACATTAGGATCTGACAACATCTACTCGGTTGGGGTCAGTTGGTTTTGGAATCAATCAAAACTTTAATAAATTTCCCAACAATTTCCCCCTTTTTGATGATGCCAAAACCCTTATAAAAAATTCTTACAAGGCAACCTGATCTAAATCCTACTGACCTATCCAAAATCTCAGCTGAAATTCTAGACAGTCTATAAGATTAAAACATCAAAGGGTTAGCACAGTTATAACATGATGTTGAAATGACTTTGCGATTCAGAGCTTGGACAATGAGAGATTGTACGTCAAGTTGAATCGTATAACTGAATAGTTTTTATTACAACTGATGATTACAGAGATAAGCACAAAAAGGCAAAAGATACATCAGTTGCTCAAAAACTAATTAAGCTAATACATGAGCCCATAATTACTAAACATTCTAACAAAAATCTCTCTCTTTTCAGCTGACTCCTTCGAAATGTCAACCCCGTGCTCTTTGCAGACTTGCCTTGCCTCAGCTGCAATCTTTGTGCTGTTGGGGGTGCGAGAGTCTGGAAGGAAGGGAGGCTTATAAGTAACCTTCTGAGGAACCGGGACTGTGTTCAGATCCAGTTTTGCATCTATCATTGCACGCCTGAACTGGCTGAACATGCCCGGGTCTCCTGAGTGCAGCTCGGTCAGGGCTTCCTTGAAAGCCTTCCTTGGATCGTCAGTTGTGTAGACTTTTCTGTAATAGAAGTCATTCACGAACTCTTGCTTGAATGACTACCATTCTTCATTCCACTCAACTGGCATCCACTTATCCACGTGCCTGAACCGACTCTGGACCTTGACCTTTCCTGGCAACCTCTGCTGTCTCAGCCGAGCTTCAGCTTTAACCTGATGTTTGTCGATGCGGCGACAGCTGCGGGAGGCAATGTTTCGGTCCAAGTTTCTGGTTATCTTGTTCAGCTCCTAGGGATGGCAACGGATCGGATCTGGACCGGATCGTGTTAATTCCAGATCCAGATCTATTTTTTTTGTTAAGATCCAGATTCGTTCTAGATCCATCGGATCTAAAAATTTATAATCCAGATCCATATTCATCGGATTTGCGGTTCTGCGGATCCGATCCACAGATCTGTCCTTTTGTTTAAATTAAAGTTTTAAATAACAAAATCACCTCAAACACAATAATAAGTACCAAAACAAGTCATCAAGTCGTCCATAACAACACAATAATAAATACCAAAACAAGTCACCAAGTCGTCCATAACAATACAATAATAAGTACCAAAACATCACACAAACATATTTAAAGTCACATGTAATAGAAAAATAAGTGAATGCGATCAATCAATCTTGAGAATATGGGAACAAGTCGTCCATATTACAGCTGCTTTCAACATCATCGACGTCCTAAAAAAATGAAGAAAGAAAGACCATAAGCAAAGCAACACAAATTTATTTCAATAATAAAAGTATAAGATTGATGTAAAATAATTACCATATCAATAATATCGATCTGTTCTTCTCCATCTTCATCATAATCCTCATTGACTGTGGAACAAGCATGTGTATCATTCAATTCACCTTGCCAACAAAAAAAAATTATGAATAAGTACGAATGTTAAAGATAAACAATGAATAAATGAAACTAATTAAAATTTATAATTATAATAATATATATATATATATATATAATATTAATATATATATAAGATCCGCGGATCGGATCTGGGATGGATCCGGATCTGAAAATAGAAATATCAGATCCGCGGCAAAAAAAATTAAATAAACTCAGATCCGTTCCATATCCGTCGGATCCAAAATTTTTTGTTCCAGATCCTAAAAAATGGATCTGGTATTGCGGATCTGGAGCGGATCCAAGATCCACTGCCATCCCTATCAGCTCCTCTTCAAATTGGTTTACTCTTCTGGCCTGGCTAGCAGCGAACTTTTTGATCCAGCTCGGATTCATATAATCCTTCTCAGCAACATCCATAGCCTTGGCAGCTACAACACACTCTTCGGTTGTGATACCGTCGAGTTCCGAATCAATCTCGGCTGCGATCTCGGCTATGGAGTTGTAAGAAACTCCAAACTGCTCCGCCTGCTCCAAGTCTTTTTCCATTTCAGCTCCACCGACTTCGGTTGACTTGTGAGCGGACTTCTTCTTTTGTGCAGTCTTTCTCCTCAGCTGGGATTTTGCAGCAGCTGGCATCTCTTCCTCGGTTTGGGTCTCTTTTTCCCCCTGCAACTCAACATCCGCCTCTTTATCTTCCCCCTTTTTGGCATCAGCAACAAGGCTTGCTACTGTACCATCCAGAGAGGTGAGCTGTTGTTCGGCTTGTTGAATGCGGTTGAAGAGTTCATCGACCGCACACTCTATCCCGACCTTTTTCGCCAGTTCGGAGTCATGGCGCTCTTGTTCGGCTTTCCTCATTTCAGCAAAAGTTTTAGATAACTCGGTCTGGAAAGCAACGAACTCAGCCCATCTTGACTCGAACCTGGACTCCCATTCTTCATCCCGAGTCTGTTGGGATTTCGCGAGGTTGGAGTCAGACAAGGATTGAAAGACGTTCAGCTCAGAATTAATTCCCAGAACAGTGGACTTCAGGTCAGACAGGTCTTGGCTGGTGGAGGAGGAGAATTCATCCAGCTTTATCTTCAGTGAAACATTCTCCTCCACCAGCTGCCTGTTCTTTTCTTCTCCTGCTTCCAACATCCTCAGCTGATCGTCTTTGTGTTGCTGGAAGTTGGCAAGCAATTCTGTCCTCAGCTGGTTCACCCTCTCAGCGATCAGCTCACAGATTTCTTCAGATGAGAGAGCTGGCTGATCAGCTGGAGGGGCTTGTTCAATTAGAGCTGGCTGTTCAACTGTAACTATGGCTTGACGGTTGGCCAGGTACAGTTGCAGCTCCTCTTCTTCATGCTTTGCTGCGGCGGCGGCTGCGTCCAGATCGTCGAGGAAGTCAGCTGACTTGAGTAGCATGTTGTCGAGGAATTCGATGCAATCTCGTTCAGCTGTTTCCCTCGTATCAGTGCCTTCTGCCTTGCTGAGGTCCAGACGACGTGTCAGCAGGGCCACCTTGTTGTTGTAGGCCACTTCCAGGTTGGTATACTTGAAGTAGTCTCGGATGCGGGACTCGTCCGCCTTCAACCTGTCCCAGCTGTGTACCCTGATTGTATCTTCCTTCACGTACCAGTGACTGAAGATCAGGTTGAACTGGTACAACAGCTCGGTTCCAAGAGTTACGAAGATTGGCATGTCACGAGCTTCTGGGAACATCCCGATCAGCTTTTGGAAGCAGTAGGCCACCTTGCCTTCGTGCTCAACGCAACTGCCTAAAGGTCAGCTTCATCATTTATTGGGGAGGGGGATAGAATCTCATATGGCAACGGTTCAAATGTTTCATCAATGTTGGCCAAAGAGTCGATCACAACATTGGCATCGAGCTGGGAGCTCAGAATATCAGATTCTGTGGGGAGGGGGATTTCAATCGGTTCCTCAACATTGGCCGAAGGAACGGTCACAATGTTGGCATTGAGCAATGAGCTCGGAATATTTGGCTGTGATTCGGTTGAAAGAGCAAGAGGCTCTGGGGGCGGTACAGCATCAACTCCTGCCGTGGGGGAGGTTGGAACGTCTTCAATTTCCTCTGAGGAGGAAGAAGCATTCGATGTCACGTCCGTCTCCATCCCTTCTGCCTCATCAATTCCAGCAACGTGAGGGACGATCTTGAAGGCAGCTGCCTCAGCTAAGTAGCTCGACTCGGATGGCTCCTCAGCTGGTGCCGTCTCAACTGGTGCCTCCTCCTCAGTTGGTGCATCAACAGCTGGTTCCTCAGCTGGCTCTTCAGCTGGCTCCTCGGCATGCTTCTCAGCCGGCATGTCCTCAGCTGGCACTTCAGCTGGCTCTACAACCGTCTTTTTGAACCTCACCCTCAGCTTCTTCTGGGCAGGTTCCTCCGCCTTCTCTTTCTCCGACTCAGCCCTACGTCAGCGTGCAACTTTGGATTTTGTGGGGCGACTGACAGCTGGTACCTCCTCAACTGTGTCCTTGGGTTCAGCGGTCTTCCCAGCATCTTTCTTCTCCTTAGGAATATATACACTCCTAATCACCTCCTGCGCCTTCTTTGCTGTTGGGAACAGCATCAACCTCTTCACTGGGGTCTCCTCGTAGTCCTCCCAGACCATGTTCCGACCCTCGGTTGCGAGCAGGATCAGAGCTGAGATCTTGCAATCGAAGTTGAGCGTCCCCTTGACACTCAACAGTCTCTCCCCTGAGTCGGTTGTGGTCTCGGAGATTTTCTGCTTCTCCAGGATCAGCTGGTTCAGAAAATATTGGAACCAGTTGATCTCGTGCTTGTGCTCCAACGCCAACAACTGCTTAAGCTTTGGTCGGCTTATGTCGCCGAAGGCTCCGTTGTAGCCGAACACGACCTTGGAGACAACATCGAACAGGAGGCGATGTTCTGGCTTCAATTTTGTTCTCTGCATATTGCTCTTCAACCTCTCCGGCGTGATCAGAGCATTCTCCAAAAACTCATCTGCTTGCTCATCAGTTATATTTTCAATGAAGTCTGTGGCGGTGTGGTTTACTGGAATGATGTGGCGAAGGACGTCGGAAACTGCGATGGGAAAAGAAATACGACGAATGGATCTAGCCGGAACGTCGCGTTGCCGACAGTAAACTTCTGTAGTCACTCCTTCTCTGCTGTCGATGGAAGTTTGCAGATTAATGTAGAATTCGCCGACCTGGCGCCTGAGCAGGTGGGTGGGGTAGAGCTTCGCCCATTCCAGGAGGTCGTTCGCCCTGAGTGTATTTGTAAGGGGAGCCAACACCGGGGACTCCGATTCATCATCGGAAAGAATCTGCTCGAAATGAATCTTTGAAACCAGCAGGTCAAAAGATTCTCCATATGAAGTGGGGACTAGAGAGGGTCCGGAAGAAGCCATTTTCTTTCCTTTGGGAGCCATTTAAAATCACTGAGAAGATATATATAAGAAGGAAGGAAAATCTTGCAGAAAACGGTTAGACAAAATCTGAGAAGATGATGAATAGTAACTTCAGATAAACACGAATGAGGAAGGTAAGAGATCACTTCCTGATTTTCCGCCTTTTATAGGTTTTTGACTCGGTTGAAATCAACGGGTAGGGTTGAATGGCGCGAATTCATCAACGGCTGAGATCACGCGACTGTTGACTATCTTTGACTTGACGTCATGAACCGAGTTCCAACCAGCGCGTGAGAAGGTGTACAGTTTTTCATGTCAGCCCAGTCGCACTATAAAGTAGGCTATTGATGTTCAGCCGTACTTTACATTAAATGCGACATGATGGCTATTTTAGTGTAACTGACATGCTCAGGAATGTTTGAATTTATTTCAAACATTCTCATTTAAGATCATAACACCTTCAGCCATAAATGTTACCTGCCAGCTGATGTCGGAATCAGTTGTGTTCCAGTGTTGCAGCATACCATCAGCTGACTCGAGTTCGTCTGTTCAGCTGACGTCTGATCCTACGTTGCAGCATACCATCAGCTGACTCGAGTTCGTCTGTTCAGCTGACGTTTGATGTCTTCGGTTGGCAATCTGCATCTGAGATTCCCCCTGTATCTGAGCTTCCCCCTCAGATGGATATCTATCTCTTCACCTCAGTTGGTTCCTCATCTGATGGATCCAACAATCCAAGTAAATCACATAACATATTGAACCGTGCTTCGGCTAGAGGTTTGGTGAAGATATCAGCTCTCTGAATCTCAGTTGGAATCTTCTCCATGGATACGTCCTTCTTCTCAATATGGTCTCGGATGAAATGATGTCGAATGTCAATGTGCTTTGTCCGAGAGTGGTGAACAGGATTCAAAGAGATAGCAATAGCACTTGAACTATCACAATGAATAAGAACCTGTCCAGTTGTTACTTCGTAATCTCTCAGCTGTTGCTTGAGCCACAACACTTGCATGCAGCAGCTACCGGCAGCCATATATTCTGACTGGGTTGAAGAAGTGGCAACACATGCTTGTTTCTTGAAGAACCACGAAACTAGCTTGCTTCCCATGAACTGACAGTGTCCAGATGTGGACTTCTTGTCCAACCGATCTCTGGCTAGATCTGCATCTGAGTATCCAGTCAGTTGGATGTTGTCGTCGGTTGGATACCACAACCCAACATTTACAGTTCCCTTCAGATACTTGATGATGTTCTTTGCTGCCAACATGTGAGCTTTCCTCGGTTGAACTTGGAACCGAGCACACACTCCAACCGCGTAAGATATGTCTGGTCGACTGGCGGTTAGATATAGCAAAAAACCGATGATCCCTCTATACTTACTGGCATCCACGAGCTTTCCCTCAGTTCCAGGTTCAATCTTCCACTTAGTATTCATCGGGATCCTTGTGGTCTTACTTGTCTGCAATCCGAACTTGGTGATGAGCTCATTCGTATACTTGGATTGATTGATAAAAATCCCTTCTGGTGACTGCTTCACTTGTAGTCCAAGAAAATAATTCATCTCGCCCATCATTGACATCTCGAACTTCTCCTTCATGAGATTTGAAAATTTTTCACACAGTTCCTCCGACTTAGAACCGAATATGATGTCGTCGACGTAGATCTGCACAACAAGTATATCTTCTCCAACTTTGATGGTGAACAGGGTTTTGTCAACTGACCCTCGTTTGAACCCCGAGTTCAGAAGAAAACCACAAAGAGTGTTATACCAAGCCCTGGGTGCTTGCTTTAATCCATAGATTGTTTTCTTTAACTTGTACACTCTTCCATCTCCAGTTTCAAAATCGGGAGGCTGTTCAACATATACATCTTCCTTGATATCACCGTTGAGGAAGGCACACTTCACATCCATCTGATAGACCTTGAACTTGTGAAATGCAGCATAGGCTAGAAAGATTCGGATGGCTTCCAGCCTTGCAACTGGTGCGAAGGAGTCCTCAAAATCGATTCTTTCTTGTTGGCAATATCCCTGAGCTACCAACCTTGTTTTATTCCTCACGATGAATCCAATGGCGTCTCTCTTGTTTTTGAAAATCCATTTTAATCCTATGACTTTGACACCATTTGGTCTTTCTACCAACTCACATACACAGTTGCATAGAAATTCATTCAGTTCTTCTTGCATGGTTGTTGTCCAGTGAACACAGTTGAGAGCTTCCACAACATTCTTCGGTTCTGGCACATCAGCTACGAAGCAAGAAATCATGGCAACATCTCCAGCTTGCTCGAACTCCTCAAGAACTGCCAACTCCTCAGCATATTGGGCATAAGTGTTGGAATCTTCCTCGGTTGAATCTGGAATCGCAACTATGTTCCTTGTACGTACACCTTCGATTGGATCTCCGATAATGTTGTCAGAGGAATGATCTTCATACCATCTTCTGTTGCGTCTTCCTTCTTCTTCCAACTGTGGCTGTTCCGTGATCTGAGCTGTGGGAGATGCTGGACTCTTCTGAGCTGGTGATTTATCAGTTGTTGAGTCTGGATTCTCAATATTGATAACATTTTGAACCGGGCTTGGTTGGGCTTCGGATGCTGATGCAGTTGGAGAGGCATCAACTGGAGTTCCCCCTTGAGATGAGCTGGGGTCTTCTCATTCATATTCAGAGGAATATGGATCATCATCCTCAGTTGCCCATACCAGTGGTTCAGCTAGATTCTTTTGCCTTAGAATCTGAGATCTTGTAAGAGCTGGTGGAACATGTGGATCAGCCTGTTGTCCTTTAGCCTGTTCCCTGCACTCAAAAGTAGATTCATCAAAACTAACATGAGGTGTTATCTCCACAACACGAGAGCTATTGTTGAAAACTCTATAAGCCTTGATTCAAGCGACATATCCGAGAAATATGCCTTTCGAAGCCTTGGCATCAAAAGTTTTCAACTGAGTCTTCCCATTGTTGTGAATATAACACTTAGAACCAAAAATGCAAAAATATGAAATATCTGGCTTCCTGCGTCTCCATAGCTCGTATGGAGTCTTTCCCAACCGCTTGGTTAGAAGAGACCGGTTCTGGGTGTAGCATGTTGTGTTGATGGCCTCCGCCCAAAATCTCTTTGACAGAGCTGAGCTTGTCAACATGGATGTAGCTGCATCCTTCAACGTTCGATTCCTTCGCTCAGCTACTCCATTCTGTTGCGGAGTACGCGCAACTGATGTTTGATGAGTAATTCCATGCTTCTCGCAGTACTCGATGATGGTTTCATTTAGAAACTCGGTTCCACGATCTGATCGGATGGAAATGATTTTCATCTCTTGTTGGTTCGATATCCAATCCATCAGCTTAGGTAGCTCATCTCGGATTTCACTTTTGTGATGCATGAAAATGGTCCACGTGTATCTGGAAAAATCATCAGTTACAATTAGGGTATACTCATTGCCATTCATGCTCTTTGGTGTAACTGGCCCAAAGAGATCCATGTGGATCAGCTGTAATACTCGATCGGTTGATGGAGTTGTCTTCAACTGGAAGGAGGATCTAGCGAGCTTTCCCAACTGGCATGCACTGCAGACATGTGTTGTTGAAAACACTCGGTTTGGTATGCCTTTTGCATGTTCTTGTCTGGCAAGTCGGTTCATAGTCTTGAAGTTTAGATGGTTGAGCCTTTTGTGCCACAGCCAGCTCACATCTGAACTGCTCTTTGATAACAGGTAGGTGTCAGGAGGACTACTGTTCCAGTCAGCATAGTAGACATTCATGGTTGGCGATCGATTTCCCAACAATATGACCTGCTTTGTTCCGACATTTTTAACCCTGCAACCATGTGCATCAAACTTGACAGAGAAACTATTATCACAGAATTGGCTGATGGAGAGCAGGTTATGCTTCAATCCATCAACATATGAAACATTAGAAATTGACACGTGATAGGTTTCAAGGGTACCGTAACCTCTGGTGTGACCTTTTGAGTTGTCACCAAAGGTAACTGAAGGTCCTTCTTTCTCCACGAAACTTTCAAGCAAATCTTTCAGATTTGTCATGTGTTTCGAGCATCCACTATCCATCACCCACATGGTTCGTGAAGCTTTATTTTTCCTCAGCTATTTCTCATGTTCCTGCACAGAGAAACTTGCTTAGGTCCCCAATTTCAGTTGGGTCCTGGAGGGTTAGAACCAGTTCCCCCTTGAACTGTGATTCGTTTTTCCCTGTATACTCGGATAGATTTATCATTCCAGATCACTTTTCCTTCATCATCAACTATAACAACACCTCGGTTATCCTTAGGCTTGTTGTTAGTAGTGATGTTCTGTTTCTTGGGAGGAGATGGATTTCTCCCATGTTGAGCTTTCGGAGGAGAGGCTTTCCCCCTGTTTTGATGGCGGTTTTTATCCTGTTGGATTCGTTGTTGAGGTCGGACGCCATGTTGGAATCTTTGTGGGTAATTCGGATTCCAACTCCCTGAATGTTGTCTATAGCTGTTCATGCCCTGTTGGTGGTTCATGTTGTGGCATGAATATCTCCAGCTGTTCGACCTGTTCCTTATCGGTTGACTCGGTTGGAACCTCTGGTTGAACTGATGATGGAACCGCTGTTGATTCAGA
Source organism: Schizonepeta tenuifolia (assembly GCA_029490685.1). Taxonomy (NCBI): domain Eukaryota; kingdom Viridiplantae; phylum Streptophyta; class Magnoliopsida; order Lamiales; family Lamiaceae; genus Schizonepeta; species Schizonepeta tenuifolia. The sequence continues at coordinate 83,611,605 of CM055957.1, forward strand.
TGGTTGGAACCTTGTCGGTTCTGCGGTCGGTTCCATTCTTTCTTATGTTGACTCTGAGGTTGATTCAGAGGTCGGTTCTGAGTTCGGTTTCGATTGTGTCTCTGACGCCTCTGATTCCTCTTCTGACTCTTGGAACATTCCCCCCCGGTTGATGTCCTAACCGATGGAACGTTCTATCCTCCATCTACTGCTCCTTTTCCCTTCTCAGTTGTGGTTCCCTTGGTCGGTTGAGCTTGCTGAGAGGTGGAGGTTGGATTACTTTGGGGAGATTCAGGTTCAACTATGTTAGGTTCGACAACCTTGACTTCTACAGCTTTGATGAAGGTCGCTGGAGGGATTCCAGTATCCTTGATCACATCATAACCGAGTCCTGACACGTCATCCATCTGTCGGCTGTAACTGATGAGATTCTCGATGATCTTGGATGACTGATATAGCTTAATTAAGTTGTCCTTCTCAGTTTGCAACTCCTTGAGGAGGATAGCTATATGCTCGGTTTGTCCGTCTGACTTCTTTATCAGCAGGTCAATATGAGCTTCTTGCTTTTTCAACTGATCTTGCTGCTCTTTGATCTGCTTCGTCAACTCCTCGTCGGTTGGAGCATTAGTTCGGTTGACCGCATTCAGTTGACTTTTGAGATTATCTATCTCTTCAGTTTGACTCTTGATCAGATCGTCCTTTTCGGTTAAGGATTCTTCAAGTTTGGAGAACTGTTCTTGAAGACTCTTAAACTCAAACGATTGCTGATGCAGTTCTTCACTGAGTTCTTGAAAGTCACTCCAGGAGGGTTCCAACTCTTCATCCAGTGTTTCCTGCATGTTAGAAATATTGGAAGAATTTAAATTAGCAGGACTAGAGTGTACCTCAGTATCATCCTGGTCGGTTCCAAGTGCCATAAGGCATTGATCTTGACTGATAGCGTTGTTGGTTGAAGTCAGCTCATCCTCATCTTCAGTGTCAGTGAAGATGTCCATGTCATCAGCTGCTTCTTCTGCAACCATGGCCTTGTTCTTTCCAGCTTGCTTGGCCCTCAACGCTTCTCTCTCTTTCTTCGAGAGGTCTGGACAATCTGCTTTGAAATGTCCTTCCTTGCCGCATTCAAAGCAACCGTTGGTCACGGGCTTTGAGTTATCTCGAGTTCGGTTAGATTTATAGAACCTCTTGTATTTTCCGAACCGAGTGTCCATGTCAGCTAGCTTCTTTGACAGGGCGACTATGTTCTGTTGCAGCTCTTTTCTGCTTGACTCCTTCGTGGCTGTGTCCGCTGATCTTGTTGGCATTGATGTTCGCGGCTTTGAATAGTCAACTCTGAGCGCTACTGATTTGGTGGCTGAACCAACATCCTCATCTCGTCTGAACCGAGGACTGAGTTGACCTTCATCGGTTCACCTTGTACTCATTTCCCTTCAGAATTGAGAACAATCTTTCAGTTCCCATCTCACTAAGGTCAGCTCGGCTCTCATGGATGTTGGTGAAGGTATCCCACTCAGCTGGTAGAGCTTGTAATACTTTGAGGTTGATTTCTCTCAAAGTATATTTTCCTCTTCGGATGGACTGGATCCTTCTGATGATTTCTATGAACCGGAGCTCTAATTGATCAATGGTTTCATCAGTTCTCAGGCAGAAGTTGTCGAAATCTTGGCAGGCATGTGAGAACTTGTTCTCCTTTGTCTCGTCGCTTCCTTCACTCAGCGATGCCAAGATATCCCACATCTCTTTAGCGGTTTCACACTCCTCTATCCAAGGCAGATAATCTTGTCCAACTGTGGACATGATCGTGCTCTGAGCCCAGATGTCCAACTGGCTCACTTTGGCTTCTTCTGGAGTGAAGTCTTCTGGCTTCTTCTCCACTAACTCCACAGTTGCATCCCCATCGTTGGGATTTGTAGGAGTGTGAGTGATTCTCTCTCTGATGACGATCGGTCCGGATGTGAGTACTTGTTGCATCCGATGATGCTTTGACAGTAAGATCTTCTTCTTCTTCATCTGAGTTCTCCAGGATGTATAGCTTCTTCTCCATTAACTCCACAGTTGCATCCTATGTATAGTTCTCAGATGACTTTCTTCCATCTGATGTTCTCTTACAACTTCTTCCTTTGAATACTTAGTCGACTTTTGCATCTTCCCCCTTGAATGCTCATTTGATGAACGCTCAGTTGTCTTCCTCACAACTGATGTTCTATCCGAGTGAAGCCTTGATGCCGTCTTCAGCTGGAGTCCTATAAAGATAAAATCTTAACAATGCTCAAACAGCGAGCCTAACAACTAACATTAGGATCTGGCAACATCTACTCGGTTGGGGTCAGTTGGTTTTGGAATCAATCAAAACTTTAATAAATTTCCCAACATATGTGTTCAAAATTCATGAGGGTTATGAAATAATGAGTATCTCATGTTTGACCACCAAGATTCCCCTCTACCATCTCGATCTGATCTGACAGAGAAAGGGAGCTCAAATAAAAGTGTGTTGACACATATATCTTTGATATATAGGTACGCCATAACCTCCTTCTAGTGATGCTTCATGTCAATGCTTGAACGCGCAAAATTAATGACGATGAGGGTAAGTCATGCTTGTAGGGAACAACCATTCCTTTGCGATGTCGCATCGGAGGAGTTGAAGGCCAACTACATCTACTTTAGCAATGAGAACAGCCTCTAGTGCAAGAGCATATTATTTTGCAGATATATTGTTCGGTTCAGTTGCGAGGGTGGTGGGACCCACAATAAAAAGAATATTTTTCAAAAGTCAAAATTTTCCTAGCAGCAATTAGCATTCTGTCAGTGTCGGGTGTTATTTGCACCAAAAAACTTTAAGAGAGGGTATATTTGCACCTAAACATAGTTCAAGGGGTTATTTACATAGCACTATCATGTACTCCCTCCGTTCACAAGTAAATGTCCACTTTATGCTGGACACGGAGTTTAAGAAAGCTGATAAAGTAAAAGTTAGGGGGGTAAAGTTAGGATGTAGGGGTAGTGAGATAATGACAAAAAAATAGTGGTAATGACGAAAAAAGGTGGTATTGACCAAAAAGTAAGAATAAATTTGTTGGAATGATAAAAAAGTAGAAATAAAGTTGATGTGAGGTGAGGTTCTAAATGATAAAGGGTAGTAATTTCTGTAAAGTAAGGAGGACAGTGTTGTACGAAAAGGTAAACTGAACATTTACTTGCGAACACGTGTACTGTAATAAACTGAACATTTACTTGTGAACGGAGATCAACTCAAGGGGGTGAAAAGTACCAAACAGAATCTTTTATTATATCTCCGTATTGCCTTAACAAGAAGGTGATAGTGGCATAATTAAGAATTCAAATTTAAATTACAATATAAGAAAAATATATATTTTTTAACAATAATGATGGGTAACTATTGTTCGGAGAACTACCGGTTTTAGACTTGAAAAACGGTCCAACTAATATTATTTAAAACCGCCGATTTTTTTTATTTTCTTGTTTTTCCCATCATTTTCTGTTTTGTAAACAATTTTATTGATTGATTTTAGCATAATCTTTCGTTCGAGCTTAATTAAGGCAGGGGTGCTCGCGGTCTGGTTTGGTGCGGTTGATACTAAACTCAAACCAAATCGTAAAATATGGTTTGCTAATTTTTTGGAACCAAACCGAACTGACTAAGTAGTAAAATCAAACCAAACCAAACTATAATAATACGGTTTGGTGCGGTTTGTTTGCGGTTTATCAATATTTTTTCCTTTTCTTCGCAATAGAAATAAAATGAATTAAATAAAGTTGTTATCATGACCATATACGTTTTTCTCTTTTGCTAGAATAAATATACTGGAGTCTAGGATGACATTATTTAGCTAAATAGTAATTATAGTAAAATAATTTCACATTCTCTACTTTTTCTATCGAAAACAACTTAAATTTGAAAACGATATAGAAGAAAAGAAAACAAATAGAAATTTGTACCTTATATTCAAAGGTGAAGATAAGCCAGTGTAACAATTAATTGAAAATGTATAGCAGATTGTAGGGTTTAATAATTTTAAATTGTACGATTTCATTAATTAAATTTGTTTAACACTTAGATATGACATGCAATCAAAAAAATTTCTATTTCTTCACATATTAAATAAAATGATAATATTAATATCATTTTATCAAATACGATTTTTTAGTTTACGGTTGGTTTAGTTTGAATTTTCTTAAAAATCAAACTTAAACCATATTTTTGAAACCAAATAACCGAACCAAACCGTTGGTTCGATTTGGTTTACAGTTTAAACCAAACTAAAACAAGAAAATAAAAAAAATCGACGGTTTTAAATAATATTGATTGTACCGATTTTCAAATCTAAAATCGATAATTATCTGGTGAACAGTTATCAATTAATCGTTACCTATATTTTAAATCTGAATCATTATTAGTCTATTGATGCAATAGTGGAGAACGACAATAGAGAATATCATTTGGAAAAAGTAACAGACGGAGGATATCAGCTCCATAATTAAATGATCTCTCAATCTCATCTAAGCTCCGATCTCTCTCCCTTTCTCTCTCTCATCTTTAGTATCTCCGTCTTCTCTCCCTATCTTGCAGTCAGCCTCGTCTCCGGGTCTGCTGCCGCGCAACCACCCGTCGCCGGAGGCTGATCTGCCGCGCCGTCGCCCATCGTCGGCTCTCTGACCGGCATTTCTTCCCTAGCAGGTCAGTCTCTCTCTCTCTCTCTAAAATATTGTCTTTTTTTCTCGTTTGCAGCGCATCTTTCCCCTGTCGCAGTCGCCAGCCACCTTATCGCTCTAAATTACAAAGGTTAGTACTGATAATTTCTCCCAACCTTTTGATTTTGTCAGACTCAAAAGTTCTTGATTGGGGGAGAGTGTTGCAGTAACAATGATTGAGAAGAATCCCTATTTGTACTCACCTACCACATACAGTAGAACTAAACTACTTGCTTAAGTGAAGGGATAAGTCACAGCACTTTGAATTATTGATTAAAGTTCACACTAATTAGGATCACATCTCAATGAAGCAACTGAAATTGGTCAACAATCACGATTCACAGATAACTGAAATTTTAGAATCGTATTTGCCTGCCTATCTGGGTTATGGTACTTTTTACTACACCTCCAACTCAACTACCTATAAGTTGTCTCTAACTTTAAACTCTCTCTATCTAATTTGTATCTTCCTACTTACCACAATTTTTTTGTTTAATTTGTATCGTTCTACTTTATTTTTTTACACATATACCCTCATCTCTCTCCCTATTTACTATCCTTTGTCATTGATGACCTCACCTCACATCAACTTTATTTTTACTTTTTTATTATCCCAACAACTTTATTCCTACTTTTTGATCAATACAACCTCTTTTTTGTCATTACCACTATTTTTTGTCATTATCTGATTACCCATCAAATATAACTTTATTCCACCAACTACCACTTCATCACATTTCCTAAAACACATGCCACACACCAAATTGGAAGATATAAATTTGACGGAGGGAGTATTAAACAATTTTAGATTTTCATTAAATTAATTCATAAAATTTCATTAATAAAAATAACATAAAACATTACATTAATTCAAATAAAATAAAATATTACATTAATTGCAATAAAAAGTTACATTAATTAAAGAGACATATTTTAAAATAGCCATAATGACCATTAAAATATAAATTTTGGCCCACCTTCTTCAAAAATATAAATTTTGGCCATTTTTTTCAATTTGGGACGAAAATACCCTTAATAAGACGCGGAACGGATCGGGTCGGACGCGGGCGGGCACGGGTCGGGTCGGGCAGATATAAGGCGTTTGGTACTTCTGGTACAAATTTAGTTATATTAGTACCAATAGTTCTAGTACTTCTGGTACGAATTTAGCCTTATTAGTGCCAATAGTTCCAGATTTTGTACAATTGGGACGAATTGTCGAATTAGTTCCAGATGTTCCAAGTTATGATATGGTACTCTTGGGACGAAAATTCCAATTATTTCAAGTTATACCGCTCCGATTTTGCGGCTCCGCCTTCGCTTCGATTACTAATATAAGGATAATCGTCGGGCAACAATTTAGATTTCTTCGGCTCGCTCCGAGGCCTTTGGCCTCCCTCGCTCGAATCTTAACCAAAGAAGAAGCGGCCAACAAAAAAAATGAATAGGCAAACAAAAAGTAACGAGGCAAACAAAAATTTGGCAATTAAAAAGAAATAGAAAAAAAAAACAGAAAAAAAGAAAAAATCTAGAAAAAAAAAAGAAATAACGAGGAAAAAATTGGAAAATAAAAAAAACAAAAGAAATCTGAAAAAAAAAAAACAGAAAAAAAAATCTGGAAAATAAGAAAAAAAAACAGAAAAAAGAAGAAAAAAGCTGGAAAATAAAAAAAAAACAAGAAAAAAAAAGAAAAAAAAAACTTGGAAAGGAAAACAAGTGTCAATAAAATGGATCAAGGATTGATGGATCAAAAATAGAAGAGGGAAAGGGGTATTTAGGTCCTAAGTTCAAAAAAATGGCCATAATTTATATTTATGAAGAAGGTGGGCCAAAATTTATATTTTAATGTTCATTATGGCTATATCACATGATATTCTCTTAATTAAAATATGGACTACTCGGGTAGACGTTCAAATTTGCGCCAAACATGCTCGATGAGATCATTGGTAACCCAATGGTGCTTTCGTTGATCTCTCAAGTCGGCTTCCCGTTTGAGATATTCCTCAAAGGCGAGCGGAGTGACCATCTGGGATATCCCGCTAGTGGACGGAGAATCGGCATCGTCTCTCCAATTCTCTGATGATCATGTTGTGCAAAATAATACACGTGAACATAAAATCTCGGAGATGTCTCGTATACCAGCACCTACCCGCTGACCCGGAGCCTGAATCATTCCCCATCGGGCTTGGAGAACTCCAAAAACCCGCTCTGTGTCTTTTCTGGCTGATTCTTGCATTTCTTGAACCTCGCTGTCTTTGAGTCAGTTTCAACCTTCGGCGCCTTGGTGTTCACCAATAAGGGTAGATTCCGTCAGTCAAGTAGTACTCTTTATCGTACTGTCTTCCCATGACGGTGAAGTTGCACACCGGAGCCTTATCTTCTTGAACCGCGCTGTCTTTGAGTCAGTTTTAACCTTCGGCGCCTTGGTGTTGGCCAATAAGGGTAGATTCTGTCGGTCAAGTAGTACCCCTTATCGTATTGCCTTCCCATGACGGTGAAGTTGTACACCGGAGCCTTATCTCCAAGCACGTCGGCGAACAAGGACGATTGATTAAGGACGTTGATGTTGTTGGAGCCGGCACACCCAAAAAAGGCATGTCAGATCCACAAATCATGCGACGCCACCGCCTCCAAAATTAAGGTGGGCTCGCCCTGATCGTCGCGCGTGTAGGCAGCCACCCACCATTTTGGGCAGTTCCTCCATGCTCAATCTATGCAATCCAGGCTCCCGAGCATCCCCGGAAACCTATGCCGCGCCTCGTGCATTTGGAGCAAACGAGCGATGTCGGCAGCGTTTGGCTTCTTCAAGTATCTCTCGCCGAAGAGGTCGATCATCGCTCGGCAAATTTTTTTGATGCAAAGCCGGCCCGTGCTATATCCGATATTCAAGTACTCGTCAAATACATCCGCAGCACCACCGGTGGCTAGTTGTCGTACCGCCATCGTACATTTTTACACCGACGTCAGCCCCCATCGTCCAAGTGCGTCTCGTTGTGAAGAAATGGACGTTGTCATGTGCAAAAACAGATGCTTAGGCATCGGAAAAAGTGCTTGCCGTAGGTGGGGTTGTCGGCGAAGTAATCGGCGTGTAGGAGTGCACACGCCGCTTCACGGTCGCAGTCAACAAACGACCTCGCTTTCTTCTTCTTCTGCGCCGATAAATGTGCACGGTGGGATCTTTTCACGTCTACCATCATCTCCAAGACCTCGTCGTTGGTGCTGGTCTCTTCATATTCCACCGAAGAAATTGAAGTGCTCGATGAAGGCATCTTTTTAGAGTTGAATTTGAGAGAGAAAATAAGGTTGCTTTTTTTTGTGGGATGAATGAGGGATGAGAGGTTGAATTTATAGTGTAAAAAAGGAATTAAAAAAGAAATTAAATAAAAATCGGCTTTTAGCCGTTGGAAAACGGTCGGATTTTTCAATTTTTACCTGTTAAGCGCGTGTAAAATACACGCCATCAATTTATTTATTTTTTATTTATTTTTCTGGTAGGCGCGTGTAAGACACGCGCTGGCTCGAGCCGGTCTCGAGCCGCACCCGTCTCGAGCCCCCTTCGAGACTAGGCTTGGAGACCGTGTTGCGGACAACCTTAGATACATCCAACCATTTAAATTCCAGTAGTTCAAAATTGAGCAATTTAATTAATAGTCACACTTTGGTGCATCGGTTGTATGTGGTACACACACTTTTTTTCTTTTTACACACAATTCTTGGCGGGCGCATGCGTGAGTGGGGGTACGCGCGGCGCGGGCACATTATGCTCCCCTTTTTTTTCTAGATTTTCTTCGGTTCCGATTTTAATTTTCTATCGTAGTGGCAACAATTTAGATCGTTCAGCTCACTACGAAGCCTTCGACTCTGCTCTCTCGATCTGTTAACAAAAGAAGATGCAAAAAAAAAGAAGAGGAAAAAAAAATTGAAAATTGTGAAACAAAGAAAAAATAAAATAAAATAAAGTAGGAGTGTGTGGGATGCATGCGTGGGTGCAAAAAATTTAGAATTCCCACACCTCACATCAATGATTTCTCCCACCCAAAATAATATCCTTAGGCCATGTTTGGTAAGTAGTATTAAGTCGTATTATATTATTAATATGGGTTAATGTATTGTTTGGTAGCAAAAATTATTAATACAAAGAACCCGTTAATAGAAGAAAGCCCGACATTATAATACAAAGAATGACACTTAAATAATTCGACCACCTAGGTGGTATTATTTATATGAGTTCAACAGTAACTCATGCTAAACAATAAAAAGACAATATTACCCTCTCATCTTCTTCATCCCTTCCTACTGTAACTCTCATTTCCTACACACTCACCCCACCGCCACCTCGGCTCCACCTCCACCGGCGCCGGCGAATACGGCGGCTGGGCCAACCTCCTCTCCTCCACTAACTCTTCTTCCCTCCCACTCACGGCCACACTCTTCGTCGTCCCCTGCAACGACGCCATCTCCCGTCTTCTCTCCGTCGACGCACGGCTTGACCCTCTCCGCCGGCGCACGACTTTCACGACTCTCATGCGCCTCCCAACTCTGCTCCCTTCCAATTTCATCATCGTCACCAACAATTCGCCGGCGAATTTCACCGTCGACGGATCCCAGATCTTGCAGGCCCAATAAACACAGATTGGCCCTTTAATTACTCCGTCGGCTGGGCGAATTTAATGGTGTCGACAAGGTTCTCAATTACTCCGTCTTCGGCGGCGGCGACCCTTTTTTTGCCGCCATCGATGACGCCAGAAAATGCCAACCTCCTACGAAGGAAGAGAGAAGGGGGGAAAGAGAGGGGGATGAGAAGAGGGGAGAGAGACGACCGGTGGAGTGAGTGGAAGAGGAAAGATTGAGAGAAGGAAGAGAGAAGAGAGGAGAGAGAGGGGGAGGAGGAGAGGGAGAGAGGCGGCTGCCGCCTAGTGGAGTGAGTGGAAGAGACATTTGAGGGAAGTAAGAGAGAAGGGGGGAGAGAGAGAGGGAGGAGAAAAGGGAGGAGAAAAGAGGCGAGAGGCGGCTGCCGGGCTGGTGGAATTACATAGGATGGTTTATGTGTAATTAATTTGGTAGAGTAGGGGTACATGAGAATAACATCACTTAATATTGATTTTAACATCTTCCACCAAACAACAAACATTGATAAAAAAATTGTTATATTTTCTATCAAACACACAAATTCAATAATTTATCCTACAATCTCCATATTATTTATCTATGTATTATTTATTTCAATATTATTACTATATCTAACCAAACACACCCTTAAGCATCATGATAATATACTCTACTTTTCTAATAATAATATACTCCCTCCATCCCACTCATTTTGTCTACCTTTTCTTTAATAGACGTCTCACTCATCTTGTCTACGTCCAAATAAGAAATGGTTTAACAATATATTTGAGTTTTAACTAAAAATATATAGGCTCACATTGAATTAAAAAAAAATACAAAAAAAATCTATCCACTTACATTTAAATAAAATGGTTTCAATAATTTTATATACTAAGAGTACTAAACAATTTTTTCTTAATCTCTATGTTTATCCAATATAAATAAGATGAGTGGAACGTACGAAGTAAAAATAACAATGTTCAGTGGATGAGATCCGTCCACCAAATTTGAAACCCAATAAGCTCAATAGACTTTTCGAATGTACGGGCCGTGAGATTCCAATTTAGTCTTCCGGCCCAAGCATTTAAATGTAAAACAAATACTCCCTCTATCAAGCAAAGTAGTATTCCCTCAATCTCAATAATAAGGTCTTACTTATTTTGGGTACAGTTATTAAGAAATAAAAATAAAAAGATAAAAAATGATGAGTCCTCTAACTTTTAAAGAGTTATTTGTTTTTCTTTTTAATATGAGACTATTCTAATGAAACATAAGTAATAAGAAATTGAAACACTGCTATTGGGACGGAGGGAATAGTAATAATGATGAACCTAATTAAAATAGACTAATTTAAATGCTCTGATAAATCTATTAAATGATCGTGCATGGGCATCTGAAAATTTGATGGTAAGTTCAAAAACGAGAGAGAATGGTGGAGAGCGCCTATATGCCGTCCCAAATATCTTTTTATTTAAATTGTTTTCAATAATTAATTAATAAGGATGCATTTATTTTGATGGAAAATTAATATTTTCATCATTTTTTCATCATTTTCATACGTTTATTGCGTTCGTTAATTTTCTTCGGGCAAGATAAATAATTTTTTCTGACAACTCATTTTCATCATTTTCTATCCAATTGTGGAAAATATTAACATGGGAGATTGAGAGAGAAGGGTGATTATATTTTTCAATGAATAAAAGACATAAAAATGAGGAAGTGGTGGGGATCTTGTGATAATTTTCTTTTTTGAAATGTTAATATTTTTCTTATCTTTTATTATCTATCATTTTTCAATGGAAACATTTTCATCAAAATAATGGCACCCTAGAGAATTTATTAAGATATAACTCTAATGAAGAACTAATAACACTCAGCATGAAATTTCTGCCATGGTGAAATTTCAGCATGAAACGTATAACGGTATACCGGAAATACAAGTGGATCGAAGGAAGAAAAAAACAGTTGTGTCTTTGAAATGGAAATTGAAATACTACATTACATGTTTTTGTGGTGAATAGTTAAGAATTATCAATCAATGGATGGTGCGATGAAATACCCATGGCCATCTGCCGTGAATGTGGCAAACTTCGTGACGGTAAAACCATGCATGGAGGAAGGAGGACAAGCCAGAATTAGAAATTTCAAAATCTGGAAAAAACAGATGCTTTGCCTGCTTCAGAGCCAAGATTTGCTGGGCTTCGTCAACGGTGAAATTCTGCCTCCTGACAATAATAATGATGATGACGAAGAGGCGAAAATGAAAATGTGGAGAAGAACAGACGGACTTGTGCAAGGATGGATTTTAGGATCAATCGGTAAAGACACTCTTGAAGCTGTGTGGAACCAGCCAACTGCCAGGCAAACCTGGCTGGAGCTGGAAAACATTTTCAAGCAAAACAAGAGGAAAATTCTGACGAGGAGAGTAAGAAGAATTTCTTCACCACGTTCCATCAGTTGCGTAATCTATTTTCATAAATTAAAAACATTAATTCTTTATTATATGTGGTAATAACTGAAGCCGATGTATGGTGAAGCAGATGAGTATTCCGAAGTATACCAAGCAGCACAGAGAGGTGACTGGGACGCTGCAACAGGTTTCTTCAAAGATATAAATGAACTAAGCACAACGATTATCAGTTCAGACTTGGAAACAGCTCTCCACGTAGCTGTAGCCGTTTCAACAGGAGAAGCAAACAATTTCGTGAAGAAGTTGGTGCAGTTTACGCCAAGTGAGGCGCTGGCCGCCAGGGATCATTTTGGGGATACCGCCCTACACAAAGCTGCCATTGTTGGAAACATAGATGCAGCTGCTGCTCTGGTTAATAAAAATTCCACTTTGCTATATAGAGTCAATAATAAGAACAGAATTCCAGTCCAAGAAGCGGCAGAGAATCTCCGAAAGGACACTCTCAGGTACCTGATATCAAAGCACGACGAGGAGGACCCCAAGAACACCCCGTTTAAAGGCCAGTTGGGCATCCGCCTCTTGGTTGCAATAATAGCTTCCGGATACCCCGGTCAGTCCATCTTACCTACTTACTTATAGTAACTTTAGATGATCGATCACTACTTTATTTCCATTTTCCATACTAGCTATCCATAATTCTCTCTCTCTCTCTCTCTCTCTCTCAGATATTGCATTACATTTGGTTCGTAAGTTTCCAGATTTGGCTATATTAACAGAGTCGAGCTACGGTAGATCCGCGCTATCAACAATTGCTGAAACGGAAGACTTATTCCCAAGGACAGAAACTTTCAGCTGGTGGCAAAGGTTTATCTACCACCGTAAGTAGATATTCTGTATTTTCCGAATATTACTAATTTATTTGTATGTTTGTTTCCGTTGATTGTCTAAACTGGCACTGATCGATCTCCTATACATAGGTATTCCTTTGAATATTTCTAGGTCCAAAGCTCCCGATGACATTGAAAATATACGTCCCTGCAGCGAATCGTGCATCTATTACTCCCAAAACCCGTAGCGGATTTTCAGTCCAGGAAAGTACCTTAATAGTACTAGTTCATAGCACAATACATATTAATTAAATTTCAAGTGCATAAAGTCTTTTAGAAGATTTTATCATTTTTTATTAGCATTTTTTGTAGCAAAAGTCAGCGAGATCTTAAATAGTATTAGTATGTAGTATTGGAATTTGTTAATCTAATATGAGAATGTCGGAATGATATTGTACAGCAGGGAAGAAGGTGGAGTGCATGATTTGGCGTGTCATCCAACATTTTGGTAAGAAGATTCATAAAATTGATCTCACAATGTTTTTGTGGTGCAATTATCGAACAGTATATATTTATATTATGAGAGTTGAGTAAATGTTTAATCATCATCGTCGTCGTCATGATCATTCCAGTGCCTAAAGTGAAGGAGATGAGGAAGAAGAAAGAAACGCATCAATCAACACCACAACTTGTGAAATACTTGTGCAACGAAGTAGATCGTTTAACTGAAAATGAAGCTTCGTCTATATTTCAGACATCGATGATCAAGGCCGCGGAGCATGGCATCAGTGACGTCGTGGAAATGATCATACACAAGTATCCTGCGGTTACTCTTCATCAAGATGACAACGGTCGGAATCTGTTCCTCTTGGCCGCCAGTTATCGCTTGGAGAATGTTGTGAACGTCATTAAGCATATGGGTCACAAATATATATCCCTAGACTCCAAGGATAACGACGACAACAATTTGATGCATATGTGTGGAAAACTAGCCCCTCCTCACCGGCTCAATCTTGTTGCCGGTGCGCTTCTGCAGATGCAGCGGGAATTACAATGGTTTAAGGTACTAAACACCATTGTCTTTCAATGCAAAACTGCATATAGCTGCATCCATATTATTTATTTTGTGATAGCACAAATAAAAGTTTATCATTCTAAAGGGTTATAAAAGTCAAAAAATGTTACTACTAATTTTTTTTTTTATGATTGGTGCTAGAATATAACTTTACTATTTTAGATGTGCTACAATAACTTTTACCCCATAAATTAACCGTACAGGAGATGGAACGCTTCGTCCATCCTTCACAAAGAACAATGCCAAACAGTGTTAAACAAACTCCACAGGAGTTATTCAGACAGGAACACAAGCAGTTGAAGGAGGAAGGAGAGAGGTGGATGAAGGATACGGCCACTGCGTGTAACATCGCAGCAGCACTGATCGCAACGGTCGTGTTTGCTGCAGCATTCACCGTTCCTGGTGGCGTGGAATCTTCGACGGGCATTCCAGTGTTCTCGGGGAAACCTGCATTCGTGTTGTTTGCTTTTGCGGATGCAGTCTCGTTGTTCACTTCCGTATCTTCTGTGCTAATGTTCATATCCATCCTGACTTCACGATATTCGGAAGAAGACTTTCTGCACGTGCTGCCGAAGAGGTTGAGCATCAGCCTGCTTTGCCTCTTCGTCTCCGTTATATCAATGACGGTGGCGTTTAGTGCAGGACTGTATCTCGTATTGCAAAGAGACGTCGGCGTTGCATTGTTTCTGGTAATAGTGGCGGTATTTGCTAGCTTGCCGGTAACATCTTTTGTGCTATCGCTATATCCGATTCTTGCCGACGTCATCTATTCAACTTATGGCCCTGGTATTTTCGGAAAAGAAGTGGTTGTTGATCATAGTATGTATAGTTTGAATTGATTTGCTAATTTAATAAATCAGAGTAAAATTACCATGATTTTTTTTTTTGCCATCTAGCTGATCGGGTGTGAAACACACTAGAATTATATCCTAACAAGAATCTGATATGACTAGATGGTATATTTAGAAAAATATGTGCATTATTGTAGTATGTTTTATCGACTTTAAGAACCAAATGTAACTTGGTGTTTTCATCAACAAAATTACATTCAAAATATAGATATGTGATTTTTCTTTTTTCACTAGATTAGTTGAAAACCAATTTTTTACTTTCGTTACGCATATAAATTATTATAATTGAGCATTTATTTCAAACCTTAATAAATAAATGAGAAAAGAGTAATGATATTCGGACACACTGTGCCTAGCCACACGCGCTAAAAATGGTAATATAGGTTTTGAAAATGAAAATATACCCCAATTGGGAAGCTTAAATCCTATGGAGGAAATGTAATTATTTTCATTTTTACAGTCAACTTCATAGCTGGCCACAGTGTGTCCAAAATGTTAGTAATCGATTCGTATTAAGAAAGCAAGCAAATTGTAAATGAAATGAGTTTCTTCTCACCATGCCTAAACCTGCTCAATCCTGTTGGGTGGTGAGGAAAATACTACAAGCTCGAGCTACTGTCATGGCAACTGCTGAGGGTATGTCCATATTTTATCTAAACCAAAATTTTCCATCAAGCAGCTGTATTGTGAGCTAAGAGGGCCATCAGGAAGAGTGGATTGGTATCGTAGTGTTTGGAATAATGCAGCTCCTCCTAAGAATGTTTTTATCTTGTGGCCGACTCTCCTAGGCCGACTAGTTACAAGTGATCATCTGCTGAGAATAAGGATCTCAGTTGACCCTTTTTGTTGTTTATGTGAGAAGGAGCTTGAAACTATCAACAATCTTTTCTTTTCTTGTGAGTTCTCTGCTCAAGTTTGGAGCCAAGTTTCTGCATGGCGCAGAATTCCTAGACAACCAGTAGAGTGGGAGGAGGAAGTGCATTACCTAGTATCTCAAAGTCGATCTAAAACACGTAAACAAAGGATGTATCGTTTGCTTGTTGCTGTGGTGATTTATAAGTTTGGAAGGAAAGGAATAGGAAGGAAGTTCCAAGAAGATTCAACAAGTGTGGAGTTCGTGGTGAAGCAATGTCAGTTGGTCGCAGCAGTGAGATGTCAACTTGTCCTCAGCTAGCTCGAATGCTTCGTAGTTAATTTTGCTGAGGGTTAGAAGGGGTTTGTGTAATAGTTGAGTTTGGTTGTGAGTTTGTTGTGCCTCTGTTTGGTGAAATAATAAAGCTTTTTATCCCAAAAAGAAAACATTAAATTTATGTCATGGGATTTGTGAGTTTGTTGTGCCTCTATGTTGCTTTGCTTGCCCAACGTGATTAATGGTAGAGCCCCCGCCACTCGCCGCTCGCCGCCCGCTGCACGCCGGTATTTTCCGTCGCAGATTTCTGGGTTTTTTGTAGTGGTAGTTTTAGACGCTATAATTTGATTTAAATATGTATTAATTAGCTTTGAAATAAATGTCCCAATGCTATAAATTTCAGTAGTGCAGATAATAATTTGAAATAGGTCATTCTTTATTTTTTCTATTTTATTTTACGAATTAAATAGTTATTATTATCTACGAACGAATTATTCTTTACTTTATATCGATATTATCATAACAACGATAATAATAGGACCTTGTTTTTTACCTCTTTCATTTCATGCACCATCGTCATAGTTTTGATTGAATAATAAATGCATGTTAATTGAAGGATTCTTCATACTAATTTGTTTTTCAATACCTAAGTCCAACTCGTATTCAAGTACTTTTTCTACTGCTCAAAATTAAAAGAATATATTTATCAATATTTTATACTTGCTACAAGCTACTATAAATATTTATGATATTTGTAACGTTATATATACCTACAAGGTTTGACACAAAAAAAAAAAAAAAAAAAAAAAAAAAAAAAAAACCTTCTATGAATGGTAAAGTAACATTTTGATTTAAAACAAAAAAAAAAAAACCATGCCATATTATGTCAAGCATTTAATAAAAATTCACATAAAAACTATTGATATTTCAATTTCAGTTTTAACTTTTTTAAAGACTTTAGAATAATTATATTTATTTATTTTATTTAATGATAATCTATTAGCATTTTTAAAATGACACTGAAGGTGAAGGAATAATCGAAAATTAAAATATAAATATTAGTTACTTAATTTTGACATTATCTTACTTAAAGTATTTTTGTAATTATTTGAAGATGAGTAATACAAGAAAAAACGAGGACATTATTTACAACTAAATAATTTTATTAAGTATAAAATTTTGAAAAATTCAATTGTAAAAAATAATAATAATTATAAATATTACTAAAATATAAATTTATTCATTAATATTTATTTAGTATAGTTATATTTTTACGTGCAATCAATTCGTATTGAGGAAGCAAGCAAATTGTAAATGAATTGAGTTTCTTCTTAACCCTTTTTGTTGTTCTGTTTAATACTCTATAATGAAGTTTGTCGTTATCGTATCCGGGTAGGAAAAGATTTTGGTGCTTGAATACGACCTTATTTATAGAGAACAAATTAATTATAATACTTACATGCGTAACCTCTCTATTTACATGTGATCCCAAATTAAAACCTAGTTGAATCTCTCCTTGTTTCTTTCTTCGCCTGAGCCCAATCAATTTCCGGCGGAACTAACTGATTTGTGTTGACATATAAAAGTAGTTGCTTCTGGAGATCATGATGACATTGATGAGTCAAGCGGAAGAAAGTCAAAGTCAAGGTCAAAGTCGGCGCCTATCATATATATTATAATGGCATCAATTGAATTCATGTTTGAATGAATCGTATAATTAATAAGTAAATAGAAATATGAATTGATGATTTATTTTTGTATATTTATTTATAGTGAAAACAATGGAAAAGGAGTCTCATGAGTGAGTCCGTTTGAGGTGGGATCAGAAGGCGAGTCTCCCAAAGCCGCTCAACTTGTCTGCGATCTCGACATATATACTCAATCGTTCTGCCAACATGAACTTTGGCTATTCTTCATTTGATTGCAGGGATACATTTATTTCATCGAGTTTATAATATTGAACCTGGACAAATATTTATATTTGGGAGTTCTCATTTGCGGGACCCACCGCTGTATAATTTTTCAAGTGGGGGAGAAATTCTTCTTTGAAAAAGAGTCGGTCATAACAACACAATGTCCAACCACGCTGTCGTCATTTCAGATAATAACGCCAAATTCATTAACTTAGTAAACCTTACTTTTGTACACTAAGCTAGACAATAGTCGTAGTAGAATTGTCTAGCTACCTATTTGTTCCATTATACTATATCTATCTTACCCTTTCAATATAACTGATTTTCTGAATTCCATTTCTGCAATGCAGGCTGTGCTCTTTTTCTTATATAAAAAATCGATTGACCAAAAAGATACAACAGCTCTTGCAAATCCCAATGGTTTGTTTGCTCTCAAGATGCTTGCAGCAGCTGATAAGTTTAACCTCAAGGATCTTAGAACACAAATAATATGTCAATCATTACTACTCTCTCGCAATTTACAGGTAGGAACCATTATCAATTTATTTGTTCGATTGATTATTAATTTATTTGTTTTTCAATGCATTTTGTTAGAACCTAACAGTATATTATTATATGCTATAACTATTTACTGTTTGTTTGAGGTATGATAGTAGTATATACCTATATATGGAAATATGCATCAAACTTATTTTGATGGAATTAGCTAAACTAGCTAGTATTGTATTATTAATATGGTTAATTAACTTAACACTGCATGCATGCATTTGTTTGTAGGTACTTTGTCGTTACTTTGAAATTGAACCTACTGTTAAGGAATTATGGAGGAAGCTATCCAGCTGGCTGCCGCAAAACTTAAAGACGAAGGAGGCATACTTGATGATTTACGATCGACTATACGAATGTTGCTTGCTTGTCTAATTAATCGTTGCTTCTTCATGTCAGCAGGATTGATTCTGAAAAGGATGACCAAACTTGGGAGTTTGATAGCATTCAAAATAGTCAGCTAGATTATGTTATCATTCTCAGACCTGTTTGTTCGTTTGTCTTTTCTTTTTCCCTTTAGTGAAGTTTAATTTCAACTCTTTAATCTACTAGAGGATCAAATCGATTCTTTCAAAGCCATGTTCTTCACATCACGCTTACAATTTGCATGCAAGCAGCTTATTTATTTATGGATACATATATATAAATATATATGGATCGATGGATCAGAAAAGTACAAGACGGAGGATATCAGCCCCATAATATAATGATTTCTCAATCTCATCTAAGCACCGATCCTTCTCCTCCCTACTCCATCCCTGCATAAATCAATTAATTAATTAGTTAAATTTCATATTTTGCATGTGGTGAAAACGTGAAATTTACTCTACGTTAAGATAGATCCAATTCATTAAGTCCATATATACTTACTTCACCAAGTTTGTTGAGCTTATCTCTAACATTTTGCAGTAGTTGTGGCAGCTCTCCTTCATATTTGTAGAACTCCAATTCCTTGCCCTTCAGAATCTTCTCCTCCACCTAATCACATAATTCATTTTTCATTTTTCACATGTTTAGCCGTTTGGCGTATACTTTGTAAACTTTTTGATCATCTAATGCAATTTATCTACCGATTAAAAAAAATTAACAATACTTCATTTTTCATTCCTTTACTACAAATTATTTTGATTAATGTGGTTCAATCAGTACCTTTCTCCCAATGATCCTACCACCAGCAGAGTGGCCGAAGTAAGTCATGTAGAAATGGCAAACGAAGGCGTGTGGATCTTTTTCAGACAACTCATTAAGGTAGCAAGCATAATCAATTCCAAGATTTGAGGTTTTGGGATGGAATAACCTTGTTCCTCAAACCACTCCAAATCTTTTGCCAGTCTTTCCGATCTCTCCAGCCCCGTCTTCCTCAGTTCAGCATCTGCAACGTCCTCGCTCAACCAGTATATATGTATTGTCATCTTATCTATACTTACATAAAAAGAGTCTTGTTTTACAAAATTTGAATCGCCTAAAATATTCTTACTATAAAACAAAATTAAAGACAATAGCATAATATAATAACATTAATATAATACATATTATTAATTACAAGAAATACAAATTTACCTTATTGATGATTTATTATTTACCTTATATATAATTTAAAAAAATATATTTATTTATTGAAAATCAAATTTATCTTATATATAATTTAAAAGAAATATATTTGTTTATTGAAAACTAGATTTACCTTATTAATATTTAAATGATATAATTAACTATCTTGTAGTTTACCTTATCAATATTTGATACCAATATTGTTAAAGTTCATATGTGATTCCCTCAAAAAAGTTCATATGTATGTGGTTCACATTATTTTGCTATCTTTCTTTCTTTATTTTTGCAACTCAAAGTTGTTTTCTGTTTCAAGAGATTCCTCTTAATAATTTTACATATTTTTTATTCAACTATTCATGTTTAACTCATTTAATTTTTCTGAGGCATTTTTTATCCTTCTCACCCGCACTTATTATCAGTTATTGGCGCTGAATTTTTCCTATATTCTCATTCATTGTTCATCAAAAGGTATACAACACATTTCAAAACGTATATTGTATATTCGTGATGAACTATATCAAAGTTATTTCTCTATGCATATACTTGTGCATTATACTTATCTTTTTTTTCAAGTTAAGAAATATCATTGTCCATTATTATTACTCTTTAATATGAGTAAGATTTATAGAATTCTTTGTTCTTTTTATTCTCGGCAGAAGCAACAGAAGCAACAAGAAGTCACCTTCTTAATGCAAAGGGAGCAGCGACACATGTTGATAAAAGAGTTCAATTTTTTTCGGTAGTGCATATTATTCTACAAGATTACATTCGACAAGAAGCCACCATATTTCTTAACGTGATTTTTTAATGCAAAGAGAACAATAAATTGTTCAAGTTTCATTTATTATGATAAGTTGATTTTTTTTTCTTTTCTTGATTTGGTTTGCTTTGATAACTCTTTTCTTTTGGAGTTTCGGATGAACGGGATATTCACAATTTGATTTTTAATGAGTTGAGTTTTAAAAGTGAAAAAAAGTGAAATAATTTGATTTGATAACTTTTTCTCTTTATAGTCTATCTTGTGCCATAGTTTAAGCACTAGCTAGAGCGACTGAAAAAATGATTTTTTTTTTTTTTTTGAAGTGACTGAAAGAATGATTCAATTAAAATGTAAATAATATATAGTATATTTGGACATACACAGAACTTTATCACTTACACTACTTCTGTAATTTCTGAAAGGTCAATAATACAAGAAATAACGAGAGTGTTCGCTCTTTACAATAAATTTCTTTTTTCTTTTTTCTTTTTCAATAGAATATAAAAATTTGAGAAATTGCAAAAAAAATCAATAAGAAATAAAGTAAGTATAAATTAATTCGTCAATATTTATTTAGTAGGATCATTTTTTTAACGTGCGAGTGCACATTACTTATACTAGTATATCAAAAAAGTACTAAAATTATAGAGATAAGATCGATCTGCTTACATTCGGGGAATGCAGCTCTGTCCACAATCCTCTCGAGGGCTTCATAAACCAAATTAGTGTCGGCCAAGAAGTTGAGGAATCCCTCTAGAGTAGGCTCCCACTTAGCAATGGCGAGGCCGGCCGGCATCTTCTCCCCTGGCTTAGCTTCGCGGGTCTTGTGCAGCTTCATTGCCGCCATTCTCATCTCCTCCGCGAACTGCTTCTTCTTGGGCACCGCAGCTGAAACCACCACCACCATCCTAGATCTCTTCATGGAAAATCTTGATAGAGGCGGCGCCGGAAAATGAGGTTCGAATTTGTGGAACATGGAGATCATGGTTGTTGTGGAAGCCATAGAAAATAAGCAACTAGGAGAACTAGGAATGGAATCTATAGCAACTAGGAACACTTTCTTATATAGGAACGTTATGTATTCTTATCGTTGGATAAAGTATAAATTACACTAACTTAATGCATAAAACTGTTGTAATGTAATACGCGTCAAATATGGACTATAGATCAACACACTAGATGTATTCCTATTTCATACCTAAGAAATGTTTTAATCTCTAGATATATACTCCCTCAAATATGTTTAAGTGTGTCATGCCATCGAAGTACACATATCAAAGAAATAGAAAAGTTTTTATCTTTGAAACCATATGGATATACAATTTATATGTTTACATAAAACTAATACCAAATTAGAAAAAGTTAAGAAGGATAAGATAAGAAGAATGTCAGAATTTATTCTCAAATTTGAATTAAAACACTTATTAGAAAGAAAAAAAATCAAAATAAGACACTTGGTGTTGTTTGATTTGCTTGATAAGATTGATAAAATAATCCAACCTAATCACATGTTTGGTTTGAATGATTAAATCTATGAAGAAAAACATGGCTAGTCTTCTAATACACCAATTGAGTAATAGTATGGTATCAAATTCGGTTGGATTATTAATTACTCATATAGTCATATAATCATATCAATCTATTAATCGTATCCTACAAATCAAACACAACATCAAAGAAAACTGGTGGGAGTATATATACTAAGATTTTTTTAGAAAAGATATATATCTAGAAACTAGATTAATCAATACTACAGTTGAAGCCCATACTACATATAGTAGTACGTATTTAGTTCTATATATACAGCATTTAATTTCTTGAATTCTTCACCTGCCTAAGTTTTCTCAATGGAGATTAGAGAAAAGAGATCCGAATTCATTCCGCAATATTAATTGTAGCAGTTGGTTGGTCTCTCTCCCTCTAAACGAATTTTCATGATTCATGTATATATTATTAATTTATCTAATTAAAATTAAACTATATCTAATTGATCTAAAATGTTGACTGATTTCCACCACATCATAATAAAAAAACAGAGAGAGAGAGAGAGAACAGATCAGCATGTGAGTCTTCACCCACTATACACCAACGGATGAAATCGTCTCTCCCACAACACTGTCTTGAAAATGCTGAGCGCTAGTGTTTATTAGAAGGCCAAATAGTCTGTAAATTACTCTTTTTCCAAATTTCGGTTTACCGACCGTAAGTTCAATTTTGTCCAATTAAATATTATACTTTCAATTTTTTTCCATGTACAACTGAAATAGGGTTCCGACGACGTCAATGATGACATGGAGGTCGAAAAATCCACCGTGGACATGTCGGACCTTTAACCAAAACGACGTCGTTTATGTCTTGAATCAATTAAGGTTATTGGCCTATAATTACCAAACTTTTTCCATATTCCCGAAGTGCAACCGATAGATCAATTGTGTCCAATTAAATACCATACTTTCAATTTGTTTCAATGTGCAAAAAATGACCAGACTGGCGCTTATGTGGCATCTCTCTGGCCAAATAAAGTAAAAGACGTCGTTTTATGGAGCAAAATGTCGTTGTTTCACTAATTGAACAAAAACGTCGTCGTTTCACTATAGCGAGTGAACTAATCCTATTATTTTATTTGTCTAGACACTTGATGCTAAATCGAACCAAATTACACCATCACGAGCACCATGATCATCTTTGTCCAGTGAAACCAATTCTAAGCAATTGAGTTAAAACTCAGAGCAATGCGTGGAAGCCTATTAATATAATGCCCTTATTAATTAGAAGATCTAACTCGAGCTCCAATTTTGATGCTAAACCAAACCAAATAGCACAAGTCAAGGCACTGTATAGTTTGTACAAAAACAGATATAATTCAACTCAAGAAAACAAATCTCAATTTTTTACAAAATATCGTAATGTCTCAACAAAGCCAAAATAAGACCATAAAATCAATGAATCAGCAGCAGTGAACCAACGTTAGTCAAGGCCGCCTCCACCGAACGGCGGCCTCATGAGAGCAAAAGGCGGCGGTTTTCAACAAGTATGTAGTTGCAACGTGATTTAATGATTCTCAAGTTGTGAGATTCGCAAAAGGTCTCTTGATTTTGCAACCCATTTGCCTGTGACTGCTTCGTTGCCGTTTCCGAATCGCCACGGTGGAAAAATCCTCAATTTGAGGTCGCTGGAACCCTATTTCAGTTGCACATTGAAACAAATTGAAAGTATAGTATTTTGGACAAAATTAATCTGTTTGTTGCATTTCGAAAATTTGGAAAAAGTTTGATAATTTATAGGCCAATAACCCTTTACTTTATTTGTCCAGAGGGATGCCACGTAAACGCCAGTCTGGTCATTTTTCGCCACGGTGGAAAAATCCCCAATCTGACGTCGCCGGAACCCTATTTCGATTGCACATTGAAACAAATTGAAAGTATGGTATTTAATTGAATAAAATTGAACTTACGGTTGCTAAACCGGAATTTGGGAAAGGTTGAGTAATTCAGGCTATTTGGCCTTATTAGGAACAAAGATGGAGCTAGGATTTTTAAGAACTTAAACTATAACTCATAGTTATGTACAGAAAATGCATTTGAAATTTATTTCGATAGAGCATGATAAAAGGCTATTTCAACAAAGCATAATGATAAAAAGTCTAGGAAGAGGTTACAACATAGGTGACATCCAATTTGGGACATCTAAAATGATAGATGGAGAAATGATTTGTACAGAAGACAGACTTCATCTTAGATCTTAGATTTAAAATGTGGAAGGTTTTCGAGGTTATGCCTTAATTACACGTCGAAATAACAAGTTGGCCGATCAGATTCAGGACAAAACCAGACGTAGGATTTCCCCAGAAAACTTGAACGATTTCTCAGTTTCTTCGAGGCAATGATCTTTTTCCTCCCTACTCCAATTCTACAAACCATTACTTATAATGTTAGTCACCATATCATCAAATTCAGCCAACAATGATTAGAGAGAGAGAGAGAGAGAGAGAGAGGGTGCCAAGTTCATACTTCAGCAACTCGGTTTAGCTTATCTCGAACATTCTGCAGCAGTTGGGACAGCTCGCCTTCCCATTTGTAGAACTCCAATTCCTTGCCGTTGAGGATCTTCTCAGCCACCTAATGACAACGGATTAGCTAGAGTGAGAGAGTGAATGAGTATTTGTCTATTCACTTTTTTGACATCTTTTTCTCGAGTTGAAGTATATGAACATACATGCATAATTTAGAACTTAACACATGCATGCACTTATCACCTTGGGAAGAATAAAGTGAAAATGAATAAAAAGTACCTACTCATGGAAAGGAAGAACCTAATACTTGTAATCTATTTAAATCAAATTTGGGGGTATTCCCAAGGTAAAGAGAAGCACAGACTATGTTGCTAGAAGATCCAGGTCATTTTCACTATCGTTTATGGTCATTTTCACAAGTGTAATTGCAGATATAAGACGAGAGCCATAAACTGGTTATAGAATCGTAATAATGTAGAAGAATCATATATTCAAACAAAAATTAAGTTAGAAGTAATTCTTTTTGTAAACAAAAAATTAGCACTTAATGCAATAAGTAATAACAGAACTTCATATTATAGATTTCGACCTCACATGATAATAGTACAACAACAGATAATCTCATCAGTACTTCCATGATTATGTACACATTTTGAGCACACAACAAAATTTATAGATACACCTTCAGTTGTATTGTGTCTGTCACTTCTTTTTAGTGCTATCAGCCTATCACCTAGAATGCACGGTTATCCCATATTAACATTAGCATTTTCTTTATCGATTAGAAGACATAGATTTCTGATTAATCACTAGTCATTAGTCATGCAACAAACTATCCAATTCACCTCTAGAAATATCTAGATGAACTGAGCTCAGTGAAACCATCAACTCGTATTATCATATCTATTAAGACACCAGAGTGTGTATAATGAAGAAACCGTAAAGCATATCATCACTATTTAGGTGCCAAGCATTATTCAGGAAGGCTGAAAACGAATTTTAGTACAGCTAACCTTCCTCCCGATCATCCTGCCACCAGCTGAGTGAGCAAAGTATGTGTTGTAGAAATGGCAAATGAACGCAGGAGGATCTTTTTCAGATAATTCTTCAAGGTACTGAGAATAGTTAGTGCCAGGTGAAGATGGTTCGGGGATGACATGACCCTGCTCCTTAAACCATTCAAGATCCTTTGCAAGATTTTCTGATCTCTCGAGCCCTGTATTCTTGAATTCTGCATCTGACAGCACAAAAACAAACTTTAACTCAATAAACTGGATTTGATTTATTACGACAGGCCTCAACTTGAACCAAAATTTTTAGAAAACAGAGTTCATCTCAATTTTTATAACTCAAGATTGGTTGACATACATGGAACTCGTTTTGGCTACACAGTACACTAGACATATTTATGAAAGTAATCATTTTTACACATGGCAGGAAAGCAAATATTCATAAAATCAACTAGGCTGCAACAATTGCCTGCCACGGAACAGCTAATGTGTCAAAGTGTCCAAAGAAAAAAGGAACGCCAACAATATCCAAGCCAAGGAAAAAAAAAATTGAATAACATCACAAACATAATTTAAATCAAAATAATATCAGAATTTTCCTTTCCCATCATCACGACACAATAAAGATTATTCATATCAATAATATCAGCACGCTATGTCCAGTTTCCTATTTATTTATACAAATATCATGTACTCAAGACAAACAATCTTTCTTTTATAAAACTCATCTATGCAATTCAAAAAGAAACACATCAAGTATCAAGATTTTTCAGAACAAATGAATCATTAAGTGCGCTTCCAAATTAAAAAAGAAAACCCAAGCCGAAGAGGGCAATGATCAGACTACAAAAAACAATAGAACAACATAAATAGATGTAAGAGAAACCTTTTGAAGCTAAACGAATCCTAAGCCCCAGATAAACCAAAGTCTAAAACAAAATCTTTTACTTCCTCTAAACAAATCCAATACAGACAATGAATTCGTAAGTCTTATATTATCTAGAATTCTAGATAAACCATAAACAAACAATCAATTGGATTATC
Organism: Schizonepeta tenuifolia; assembly: GCA_029490685.1. NCBI lineage: Eukaryota > Viridiplantae > Streptophyta > Magnoliopsida > Lamiales > Lamiaceae > Schizonepeta > Schizonepeta tenuifolia. The sequence goes on from CM055957.1 coordinate 83,638,030, forward strand.
CTAAGTTTCTGAACTCAAAATCCAAACCCCAGACAACTTACCATCTTCCACACAAGTAGTATCTAAAAGACTAAAACAAAATACGGCAGCCCCTAAACAAAAGCAAAAATCATCCTGCAAGAGCAAAAACAAATTTCACAGAATTATAGTACATGAGTATTTACGGCAGTAAATCACTTAAAACACAACCAGCAACCATAGAAAAACAATCATGTGCATCACAAAATCCATGAAGACTAAAGGAAAAGATAAACATTTCATCTCAGTTCCAGACATCAAAACAAGTATCATTAGCAAATGGAAACAGTAAAATCACACTCAAAAATCATCATAAAACCAAAATCAAACATACTCACATTCAGGGAATGCAGCTTTATCCACAATCCTCTCAAGAGTATCATAAACCAACTTGCTATCAACCAAGAATTTCAAGTAACCTTCAACACTAGGCTCCCATTTAGCAACCGACTTCTCCTGCGGCTCCGTCACCTCCTTCTCTCCCTCCTTAGCTTGATCTTTTGTATGCAGTTTCATAGCCACAAATCTCATCTCCTCCACAAACCCCTTCGCCTCGCCGGGGTACCTCTTCTTGGACTTCTCCGCCGCCGTCGTAGCAGCAACCACCACCATCCTCGACTTCTTCGGCGAAAAATTCGATATGGGCATCGACAAAAAGTGAGCTTGGGGCTTTTTCAAGACTCCCAATTGAGGTTTCTTGAAGAGGGGTTGAGAGTGGGAGATGGGTGTTATAGAAGCCATCGAAAGAGTGCTCAAATTCTTATCCAAGAATGCAGTCAAGGTTGATGGAGACGGATTATTTAATCTTTGCTGTTGAGTGCAAACAAGATAAGAGTATGATGAAGAAAAATAACAAGAAATATTATTGAATACGCAGCTCCAATAATGGCGGTTTGAAGAATTGCACCCCAAAGTAAACTAGAGATTATTATATGAATATGAGTGTGTTAGTGTATCTATATGTGTTCTTGATTTAGGGGGTAGAGTGTTATGGCAGTGCTGCTGATGTCTGTATAGAATAAAAGTAGCGGTTTAATCCTTCATGGAAATTCAATTAAATTTCCCAAATGGATAGGTCTCTCTCTCTCTCTCTCTCTCTCTCTCTCTCTCTTCTCTCTCTCCTTTTTTTAATGAAGAAGAAGAGGCGAGAATCGTCACGCTAGGGGCTGTTGGGGTATGGATGGGTTGTGGGTAACACGACGTCGTAGAATGCTCTCGGTTGTCGTTTTGGGGAATTGATTAAAAAAGATGTTTTTATTAATTTAGGTTTCTTGTGGAGTGTAAACCGTGACATGGTATTCTTGTTGCCATCAATTTTTCTTTTTTCAAGGATTTTTTGTGCTCCCAAATTGCACAAGAAAACTAGTAGAATTTTTCTAAACAAAAACATCGATAAGAACCCATTTTTTATGTTCATAACTTTTCTTTTTATTATATATATTGCTAAATATAGTTCAAGTAAAAAAATATACTATACTTCATTGATACTAAATTAAAATCAATTAAAATTTATTAATCTTAATTAGAATTTCAATGGACTACTAATTAATTAATTAATATAACAGAATGACAAAATATTATAGGTGTTTGGCGGTGTGGCCACACCAAGGGGGTATACCTTTTAAATATGAGGGGTAAAATTTGGTAAATACTCTCATTTTGCTGGTATTGTTGATCAGTAAATCAGTATTGTTGTATAAATATTTTATGACCTACTTGGAGTTGAGTATATTCGGACTTTGTACATCTTTTCATTTCCTTTTATAAAGATATCTCATTTGTGTGGAGTTGAGTATATTCGGAACTATAATAATTATTCACATAAAAAAGTCTAAAAATCGGAATTTACGTTTTCTTGCAAACTATTTAAAACTCTTCATTTTTTTTTTATTTTTTTTTGGTGCTTCTTAGTCCATAAATTCCAATGTCTTGTGTTTTCTTGGAACCTTAAGTTGACGCCTGCCGATTTTAGCTAAGTTGATGAGTGTTTGTTCCATAAATAGCCATACTATTTTGAGACTCGTCTCTTTGTATCACTGTATCATCCGCGTGTTTCCAAGTTCCAACAATCGAAACATTTCTTTACAAACAAAAACAAAAGCAAAAACAAAAACAAAAAAAAAAAAAAAAAAAAAGGAGGCACGGTAGGAAAGGAATGTTGGTATATTTGGTCGGAAACGCAGCGATTTTTTTTTTTTGGAGATTGAATCTTGCATACCTGGACGAAGTAATATTTTTGTGTGTATAATAATAAAAGGACCAGCGGGTATATTCTCTTTTCCTTGGTTATATGATTGTTTTGTTAGAATAAATCCTACGTACCATATTTAATTATCAAATTTGTTACATACCGTTAGATTATTAATCTAAGAAGGAATAAATGTGAAACCCAAATAAGGATTGAGAATCCAAATTGATTAGGGTATTTAAAGTTCTCCCTCGCTTACTTGGCCCATTATTAGCGATGACAACGGGTCGAATTTTCGCGGGTATTCGCCTCTACCAAATTTTAATTGGACAGATTTGAAAATTATTAAATAATTTTGGGACTGGTTTGAGAAAAATATTCAAATTCATGACAGGTTTGGGTCGGGGTTTGGGAAAAAAACCTACGGGTACCCGCTATTCAAACTCATTAACATAACCCGTTTATATATATAGGATATAAAAAATATTTTATATTTAATTTATAGTAAAATAATTATATATATTAGTATAAATATTAATTATTTTTGGATTTAATTGTAATTATATATGTTAGTATAATATTAATTATTTTGTTGTTTCAAGATCTCATTCAACTGGAAATTTTTAGTAGTTTCGATAAAGGGAGATGATCATTGATTTATCATAATTTTGTTAGTATACTTGTTTTAGATTTATAATTTTTTGAAATTTCTATTGATATTTATGCTTTCATTATATTTATAGAATTTATGATTTCCATTATTTAATATTGATATTTATATTTTTTTTTAGCTGGTCATTAGCGGGTATTAACCAACGGGTATGGGGCGGGTACGGATTTTAAAAATACTACTTTTTAATCGGATTTGGAACGGATTTGGGTAAAGAGAAATTTAACGGGTTTGGAAAATACCTAACGGGTGGGCACCCGATCCATTGCCATGATTTTTTTTTTCATCCAGAATTAGAAAGTATGCAAATAAATATATAAAATATATTGATTTACAATTATATAAAAAATTAATCAAGTTAACTTTATATCCGAATTTCATTTAGAATTAGACTTGGTAATCTAATAATATTTCAACTAAATGAATTCAGTTGAATATCTAATTCAACTAATTAAATTAGATCAAGTCTCAAGCCTCAATAAAACAATTTCAATCGTTTAATTAGATTCAATTATTGAATCAATTCAATCAACACATTCTACAATCTGTGTGCGTCCCTCTTAGAATCACAATCGGTGTACTAGCAGTAGGCTTATATCATCTACATAATCTACATATTTAATTACAAAATAAGAAATAATATAGAAGATCAAAACAGCATACTACTATATTAATAACCAGTCCCATTTCATATAATTAATGCAGACTACTGCACAGGGAAAAGGGGGTTTATCCAGTGCGCACCAAAGATAGCGACGGCGGGTTCCCACGACATCCAAAAAAAAAAAAAAAAAGCATCCACAATATATTAATGAGTCAATTGAACTTAGAACATATCTTTCTAATCTCCCCTTGTGTACCACTCTTCACATCAATGCTGCTCATTTTGATCATAGCTTTTGGGAACTCATAACTGAACCTAACACCAAACAAGCCCTTCACATTCCCAGCATAATTCTCGACGACTCGTCGTGTAGACGAGTCGCCCCAGAGCCTCTGGTCCGACTCAAGAACACCGTACCCATCCCGTACATTCTTAAAAAAGCTCACGTCGAATTTAAGCTGACTATCTTTGTCCAAACCCACTCTTTGCGAACCATCTCCATCTTTGGGGCAGAGTGTTTGCAGCTGCTGCAAGAATGCTTGGCTTATGCTCGGATCCGCATTCCCCATTGTCGTGAAGTTGTACAGCCGGTAACGGAAGAAGAGACACTTTATCTGCCCTATCGTGTGTGCTCCTGCACAAACACGATCGTACATGTATGATAGAATTTCCCGTCTTAGTACTTACTAGCTAGTATGTTGTAAGAAGCCTCATTAATTAGGATAATTATATATAGTGGCTCATTTTTAACTATACAAATATAGGGGATGTTATGTAAATTTAATTACCAACTAGTGTGACAAGATCATGGTCATCTAGGCCTTTGGCTGCAAACTTCTGCCTCTGGACGGTAACGGAGTCCGTGGGGCCAGGTAAGTTGAAGGTGTCGGACAACGAAGAAACACGGCCATCTCTCCTTCCGGTCGGCACGCCCCAACTTGGCCCGCCGCTCTGAAATAATGAGCACATGCAACAATCGTGTTAGATTGTTTGACTGGTCAAATTTTCATTAGATGCTGCTCATACTTAGACATGGGTGGAAAATAGAAAGTTTGAGATTTTGAAATGACTTTTTTTTGCGATTCAATTTAGCGACAAGGGTTTTTGTAATGCGATTCTCAAAAAATTACCAATAATTTGATGATTCTATAAGATAAAAAATATATATGTGATTGGGTCCCTAAGAGGACATCAAAACGCTACGGTTTCAGTCTGTTTACAATGAGGTCTCGTGTTCGAACATCACCGCTCCTCCTTGCCCATGTGAAAAAAATTATATATATGATTGGTGGAAGCGTAATTAAGCTAACCCTTCTTACTAGCTCCACTAGTACTCGTAGCCAAACACCATCGAATTCAAAATATGCCACTAGATGTGGCCCGGTTTCTATATCCATGAGACAATCTGACATAAATTTTTGTGATATGTCAAAAAGCTAACCAAATCGACGGCATCACGAGCAGCCAATGCTAATATATCAGCGCACGAGACGACGCCAGGGCAGGCCGCCTCGAGCTGAGATTTAGCATCATCAATCACTTGAAAACCTCTCAAGCCCAAATTAGGTAGTGCTTTCCTCTCTAAGGAAGGCGACTCTATTAGAACCGAACCGTCACAACCCTGAAACACATAATCAAGCCATCAATTAGTAGCTCGAAACAATCCACACTCAAAAAAACAAAAGAAAATTGTTACTAAGGTTTACATACTTGAACAAAACAATCATGAAAATGGAGCCTAAGCAAGCCAGCAGCCAGAGTTGGATCTTTGTTGAAATAATTCTCCACCGTAGATCGTACGATCGACTCGGCTTTCGGACACGAAGAAGAGTAGAAGCCAGTATTTAAATCCCCCTGTCCTAAAACAGGAAATATTATCACAACCTGCATCGCCATTGCCACCATCATTGCTACAAGAGAAACTAAGTATGGAGACTGCATTTTAACTAAGCATGAGTTACATTTGTGTGACCATATATATATATATATATATTGTTGGTTCAATTATTGATCGATATATTGGAATTAATAGTGGAGCTTAGACCTGTGGGACATGGGAATTTTATAATTGGATTTTTTGCATTGCATGGTTTTAGTGGAGTGATTTATCAATTTGTGGCTTTATGCCTCTTTAGAACCTCCTTAGCTTTATGCTTTTTTGGCTCATTTGCTTTTATGGATGATAAATTTGTCAAATAGTTGTCACATTTCACATTTGCTTTTATGTTTCATGAGCTTATGTGGAGTATGTCCTTATTTTATTTTTATTTTGTCTCTATTTAAGTATGTACTTATTTTAGTTTGTAAGGCTTTCATCTTTTATTGTATTTCACATGTAAAAAAAAGTGTCATTAACATCCACTGAGTCAATGTCTACATATGAAATTAATTTTCCATTCCACTTAATATTACTCGTATATCTTAATAGTTGGTTCCACATAGGCTACACTGTTACATGACTAATGCACTTTATCATTAGGGGATTGTATATGTGACAATCCATCATAGCTACCCTTAACCAAATAAAAAAAAATGGAAAAAGAAGAAAAAGGACAACCCATCATAGCTAAATAAATCCTAACTGAAAATAAATATATAAAAATCTGAGCAATAGCTTGTAAGCTTGGTGTCCATTTTAGATTCCACATCTTCAATAATTTGAGACTTTCAATGATGGAATCTAAATTTACTAAATGTGAACAGTTTGTAACCCCTTTTCGTTTATAGAGAAACTAGCGTGTGACCCATCGAAATTCGATGGGATATCACTTTATAATTTTCTATTTATATGTATAAATTTAAAATAAAAGACATTAGAATAATACATAAATTTGGGTAGTAGGTTTTGGGGTAATCTTTACCCGTTCCTTAATTTATCAAGTATTACCTGTTATCCGAAGTTTTTGAGCTCATGACAGATCAGAGATAGATAATTTAATTGTTCGGAGTAACCGGTTACTCGTTCCGTCCCGTAAAGCTGATCAACTACTGATCAAATAATTTATACATTTTATTATTTTTTATATTATTCTTATTTATATGATAATTAATTTTACAAAATAAAAAATAGTGTAACACCAACACCATACACCATGTGTTTAGTCGTGAGCGTGATCGACTCACTCACACTCTTGATTCTCCCCGAACCCACTTGTTTCTCATGTTCCTCTCTCTCTCTCTCTCTCTCTCTCTCTCTCTCCCTCTCTCTCTCTCCCTCCCCCCCTGCCCCCCCCCCCCACCACTCTCGGCCTTCGCGGTCGTGACAGTGCCACTTCTCTCTTGTTGTTGCCAAAAACATGTCGCATTTTTTTTTTCCTACAAACGGGTACATATGGATACTCGTACCCGATCCATAAAAACTCGATCGGATATTGGGTACCCGTTTTATTAAATGTGAACAAATTTGGTCGTAGATTTACAGAAAATTTGTGTACGGGTACACACAATTTTTGTGTTGAGTACCCCATCATTCTCGGATTTACCCCTCTAAGCATCCCATGCCCCCAGAATTTAGCACCTGTCCCCGTGCCCATTCTAATTTAAATCAAGGCGGGGCAGGATGTGGCGGGGCAGGGATTATCTGAAGGGGAAAGAATACACGTCGGTTACTTGTTACAATTATTTTACTTTCAATAATTTTTATTAAGAAAAAAATAAAAAATAGCACCATCTAGTTAATTCATAAAAATTTAAAAAATAGCACCATCTAGTTAATTCATAGTTAATTCATATTGACATGTCTTTTCGAAATGTGCAATTCCATCTAGTGTGTAACCCTTTGAATTTTCGAAAATCGTGTTATATTGTACTTTAAAAATAATGCAATAATCATTGCTAATAAGTGTTACATGAAAAATTATCTCGTTGCAAATAAGTGTTACATGAGAGATAGCCTTATTGTGAATAAGTGTTACATGAGGGATCATCTTGTGTAGAATTTATTGAAAGAATATCATTTTATTTGATAAAAAAATATAATATTTTTTTACATAATTTACTACTTTATTTTAATGAGATGTAATTCACAAATCATTGTACTTTCAAAGTGATATAATTTGGCAAACTATTTTCAATCATTCTATAAAATTATGCAGTCATTTCAATTCCTTTCTTATTTCATCCTCCAACCAACAAATCAATGATTAGTGCTGCAAATCATTCAATATCACACGTTGCAAATATTTCACCCAATGCCGATGTCGTAACCCACCTTCTAGTTTTCAGAAAATTGGCATTCATAGGGAAAATTTAGAAAAATGTTGATTATAGTACATTTTTAAAAACGCATAAATGTTTTCATTCAATTGGAAAGGTTATTAATAGACCCCATCAATAAAATTTTAAAACATTTCTAACACATTCTAAGATTATTGTCTTGCATAAGAAAAACAAACAACAATATTTGAAAAACTAATGTAATTATAATTAAAAAATGCACGACATGACCAAAATACATGTTGAATATAAAAAAAAATGTAAAATTGACTAATAAATTAGAAAAAAAGAACAATACATGGAATTAGTTATCATGCAAAATAAAGAAGTACATAAAATAAAATATACAACTATTTATACATACACGACTCATCAAAAAATGAATTTTTTTCACAAGAGAAAATATACATCTCAAGCATTGGCAAATTTACACATTTGAGTATTTCAAACCACTAAAAACTATTATCTACTCAATTAAAATTATAGACAAAGCACCAATTTCATTGCCAGATGTGTTCTTCACTTTACTTTCCCACATACTTAATTCTCATTAGCTCTGGCTGCTGCAAACAATTTTTTCATGTTTCACATTTTGAGCTCAAGGCATTAAAATATGATATATTTATAATCAAGCGAGTATTCAATACAAATTAAAAAGATAAATGCAAATTATATATAATTATGATAAATTGCGGATTTAATGCAATCATATAATTAGGATTTTTCTTTGTTTTTTTGAAGGAAGTCATAATTAAGAAAATTGTTATTTTGTTTTCTTGATAAATTCTAGTTCATGTATTATATGTATAATGCTAAATTTGTATAGAGGAAAATTCTACTAATTTATACTCTGGCATACTAATGGGAGCTTTACACATGCAAATTATAATCAATTTGTGAATTCAAATCAGCCAAAAACATGTTGTATTAATTACACGTTAATTTGTCAACCCAAAATTTGAGCTTTCAAAATGCTTGAAATCAGAAACGACTTTATGTTAATGTTCTTTAACAAATTTAAAATTAAAACTGCCAAAAACTTACTTGTTATTATAGTACTTAAAATTGAGATTTTAGATAAATGTTAAAAAATAATCCTAAAAATGCCACCTAAGCATAAGGATAAATGTGGTGCTTTCAGTATTACTATTATAAAGAAGATGAATTTCCAAGGCAACATAAGTCTTTTGCTTGAAAGATCAGTAATTTATTTTGTATCATGAAATAAGAAAAACATAAAATTATTTTGTATTTAGCAGTTTCCTAATTAAAACCCACATGCATCGATAATTCTGTTACTATAGCACATGTAATATTTTTACTGCAACATATAATTATTTCCTAAAATATCATTACAGAAAAAAGACTACAAAAATCGCAAGGGTGTTGCGATCTCCAATACACAAACAAATAAAAAATTACAATAATCATAAACAAAGGTGATCATTATTTTACCCTCTAAAAAATGCATTACATTCGAAATTATGGAAGATACATAAGTTGGAAGATGTTTAGTGTGGCCCAATTCTTTCTGCCATCAAATAGTATCGACCCCTATATCGCTTATAATCAGAAATCACAAGCACCAGAGGATCCAACATATAATCTGAACGACATCTGAATCTGCTAGCCGGGTCAAATCACCACGATTCTAAGAGTTCTGTTAGAGCTCCCGTTTCCTGCATTACGAATTCATCATCTTAGATATAAGCAGTCAAAGACTGTTCCAATGTTAGGCCTTAGGAAACTAAGCCTGAGGTGAATGTCGTATACTATAATTAGCTTCCATTACTTGAGAACTGCAAAATTATCTCTTCAAGCATAAGGTTTTGAGTAAATTCTAGATTTATCATTCATTCAATTTTGCCTTAATTGTTTATGTGATCTAAGCAAAGCAAATAAGTACGGGCAGAGAATGTAGAATCATAATGGTTGGTTAAACATGAGGATACTGATAAATATTTGATGTCAGGTACCTCAAATCATATCAACCGGCCCTCCCATTTGTGACTATCACATCACCAACACCTCCTCCTTCATTTTCCAACTCGGTAACAGTTGAGTCTACAAGCCACTGCAAGGAAATAGTTTGGGTAACTTTTGTTCGGAGAGGACGGGAGTATGTTAGGTACTGATTAGATCTTTCATTAGAGACTAATCAAAAAGGTCGAACACATAGAAAGACAACCTCAGCAATGATAATACGTTCATTGGGAAAAAATAATGTCGGGGAAACTGCCTGACAAGCTAGTTTTTTGGTCTAATCAAGATTGGTGAAAACCCATGAAAACAATTATACTTCTTATGGTTATAAATAGTTGCTTTTGGCTTTCATAGGCAACAAGAAAGAATAGCTGTGTAAACCTTTCTTATCTTTGTTATAACAAACATGCATAATCAATTAATAAACCTCTCTTATCTTCTTTATGACTAAACCTTTCTTGAATGTTAATGCTATCACAGTTTCCTAAACTTTTACTTCTGCAATTTCCAGCCAGTAGATCCTGTACAAGCGAAAAAGAACCTTATTTCACATGGTTAATCAAGCGAAAAAGAACCTTATTTCACATGGTTAATTACACTGATCTTCTACTGAGAATTTATCATAAAAGTTATGCATTGCTGAAATTAATCAATGTTAATTTCCTAGCAACAGGTAAATCATTTAAACAAAGGCGCAGTACAAACTTTAAGTAATCTACTGAGGCTAAATTTTTTATGCGAACAATAAGATAGCGGGAGAAGCTCAATAAAATGGAACAGCTAATATGATTAACTAAAACTCAGGTTGAACTTCATATAAAACCATAAAGGAGTATAAGCAGGCTAACCTGGAGTTCTTGTTCCGATTGTTTAAATCTCTCATTATAGTCTCTCATTTGCAGATAACATTTATGCAACTGCACCAATCACAAACTATAATTGAATTTCTACCTTGATAAAAAAAAAAATTAGTGACTAATGCCATATCACACTACCTTGGTTAGTTGTGTGTGACGACGTGAAGTTAGCTTCTTTGCAGCAATTACTGAATCCTCCAATGTCTACGGTCAAAGAAATAATTGTCATGGAAAGCATACAAAACTAATGCCAATGAATGATGTACTATAAAGTATAAACAGAACACAAATCCACATCAAAACGAATTATTTACCTGGTACTTCTCTTGTAACTGGGAAACAACTTCTTGTTTTTCTGCAATTAATTCTACCATTTCAGATCTCTGATCAAGAAAGACATAATGTTAGTTTGAATATCACCTGAATGGTGACTGACATTTCACAAGAATAGATGATGACAACCAAGTTGCAAAGTTACTATTTCATGAAGTTCTCTCACTAACCAATTAGACATATTTAATAGCTGCATACAACTATGAGAGAAGTGACAGGCATTATCTATTGTTTATAATTCCTCACAAAACATGCAGAATAATTAATGGTGTATGGATGTACCATTTCTAATGTTTACTCATAATGCAAAGTTTTGAAAGCATGTAAGAATATGATGTCAATCTAAATGATGCTGGAAAAACTCATTTATGCAACCAGAATGCAATATATCTATCATCAGGACATGCAGATGGTACAGTAGTGTCAAAAAGTTTATACTGAACCATCAAGTAGACCAAACCCAGATTTTACAAATAAGTTCTAAAATCCACCCAATAACAAAATCCAGCATTTATAATTCATCTAAATAAGTAAATGTTACATTATTGTATTTTAAATAGAAAAATTATTCATTAAGGTTCAGAAGCAATTCCAACCAATCCATTAATTACCACTATTTTGTATTTATTGCAAACTTCGACCCAAATTCATGAAAATCACCTTAGAGATATGAGATTTAACATGACAGTACTAGATGTCGTAGAGGTGTCAGCATTTAACTTTGACCCAAACTTTGACCCAATTCATGAAAATCACCTTCGACCCCAAGAACATTGCTGACAGCATTTACCCCTCACCATCTCATCACTTCATCTTTATTTTTATCGTAGAGGTGTCACCAATAAATGTGAAGAACATGTTTAAATTATAAGATGAAAATTTAACTAGATGTCAACTTAGTTTTAAATAAGTAGGTGGAGGTCTTGAGGTGAACCAAAGCAAACTGAGATCAGACATCAGTACAACCGAATTGGGGTCAGCCCAGCTGAATTGAGGTTAAACAGGGGCATTCTTGTGCATCTTTCCCATGTTCAAACTCATTGACTTAGAGAGGCCAAGCTACAGAATAAATGAATAATAAGAATGCTACGAGTATTGGTTGGTCTAAATCTACATTTACAATGAATACCTCTTTACGAAGTTCTTCAAGCTTCAGATTTGTAACCGCTAATTGGTCTTCACCCTATTAATGCAAAAAAGAAAGTCACCTTAGCCAACTGGATTTCTTCTTGAATAAGATCTACACATATATTAGTAAAAAGTATGAAGAGTTCAACCCGATCCAACTCATCATTGAAAGAATCCAACGAAAGCTCTCTACTCCCATGATCATCAAATCTGGACCTGGCAGGGGCATACACGATAAACAACTTCTATAGCAGTATTCCATCAGAAAAACTAAAAATAAATTAACTACATTCCCATCGCAGCAGCTATGAGTTGAAGAACTGGTATTGTTTGACAACATTAAATCCCATGGTTCTCAAGCTGACTCTGAACTATAATCAATCCTTAAGATAAGTTAAACAAAACATGTAATTATTGCAAATTTGACTGCACGAATGTTGCCAGAAATAAAGCCCGTGATAATGATGAGTAATGCAAAGCAAATATGCAGGTTGCCCCCAGAACATTTTTACCTCTTCAGATAATGAAGTTGTTGCTCTTTATCATTGTCCCCACTTCTATGACGAATGGTGTTCCTCTGTTGCTCGATATTCTTTTCATCATCTCTTTCCCAGTCACGCTCATGCTTTCTCCCATGATCCTGCTCAACATCATCTACATGCCTGATATAGTCCCGAAACCTCTCTTCATCCACATAACGGTCCCTCATGCGATCATGACTGCGTGTCCGGTCGTGGCCTCTCTCCCTGTGATCATCATGGTCCTGATACCTGTCCCCGTGTCCCTCCTGCCGACGGTGCCGATCATAACTGTCCTCTCTTCCGCGATCTCTACCTCTATCATTATCAATACTTCGATCCAAGTCATGCCGAGGGTCACGATTAAACTGTGGTTTCCCATTCCTGGTTCTAACGTCATTGACTTTAACAACTCGCCCGTGGATGGTCTGAATCAAAACTTATTTACATCAATTTCTTGAGGAGTTCAAAACTCAAAGTCATACAACAAGATATATGGAAAGAAATCTACCTACACATCAGCTGAAATTAATTGTCAGTTTAATCTTGCAAATCAATTACAGTTGAGAGAAGGGGGAACATAATAGCACCTTGCCATCCATCTCCCTGATGGCTTGCGTTGACGACCTTGGATTAGCGAAAGTAACAAATCCATAGCATTTTCCCCCAACGGTTCGGTCGTTGATAATCTGGAAATAAGTTAACAGCTAACTCTTAATGTCTGCAGAACAAAGTTACTTTGTGGGAGAATAGGGATTGGCAAGCCAAACGAAATACAAATAGATTCTGAAAAGGCACTTTTCAGATGCTCTTTAGAGGCTTGCGATTAGCCTTTGTGCGTCAATGAATGCATTGAAAAACTTTGCTTTCAAATCATTAGTTTGATGTACTTAGACACTCTTCAGAAACACAGAATCATAAATTATTTCCCAGAAAGAAGCTTCGAAATTCAGAATCCTGAGTAAAGTTTCTATTTTTATACGAATCAACACTAAAAAAGTTTCTAACTGTATAGACAAATCTCCACCCACCCCCCCCCCCCCACCTTCTCTCTCCGCGAATTTCCGCTCAAATTGAAATTACGATTGATGAAAACTAACTTGCACCTTAAACTCATAAACGTAAGAGCAGCGCCTTGAATCAATAGGACGAAATTCTACATGGTCTAGCTAGAGAAATACTCAACAATTTGGCAGCGGATATACAAAAACATCAAACTTCAAATTAGAAAAATCCAATAAAAATATGGAATTAAAATGGCATAAGATTTTAAAAATCGTTTCACCAAAGGAGACATCCGTAAAAATGATGAGCAGAAGCGAAATAGTTGGAAAGTAGAGAAGGAGGAAGAGACCTTGACGGCGATGACGGCGCCGTACGGTTTGAATTCGCGGCGGAGGCCTTCCTCCGTGATGTCGTAGGGGAGACCGCCGACGTATATGGAGCTGTTGTCGTCGAGTGTCATGCTGCTTTATCTGTCGCCGGAAAAAAACAGCAATTGCGCCAAAATTGGAGAGGACGATCTGTGCCCTAGACCGCTCCGGACTATAATAAATTCAAATTCTAGTTGCTAATGACTAACATAATTAATTTGGTTATATTTTCCATAGACAAGTTAAGTTTATTATTATATATGTTTTATATTACTAATTTTTTATTTTTTTTGAAGGAGTTTTTTTAGCGCAAAAAGTCAAAATAGTTATTTCTAAAAATATTAGATAAATTTTGTAACTTTGAAAAAAAAGTTGTTCAAATAGTCTTTTGTTTTCTTTTATGACTTTTCTACCTTTATAGATATACAAGAAGGCTAACATTAATTTGAATCATACATGAAGACTAAACTTTATGTATAAATTTCCGGCAAAAAAATTTCGGCGGTCGACTTTTCCGGCGAAAAGTTTCCGACGGTCGTCTTCTCCGGCGACGACGGTCTTCTTCTTGTATGCATTTTTTTTCTTGTATGAGATTGTTCTTGTATGTTTGTGTGCATTCGTGTATGAAATCGTTCTTCTATGCGTTTTTTTCTTGTATGAGATATGCATTCGTGTATATTTTTTTCTTCGTGTATGATGCATACACGAAAACTAATCTTCATGTATGATTTAAATTTGAACGAAAAATTTCCGGCGGTCGTCTTCTCCAGCGACGACGGTCTTTTTCTTGTATGCATTTTTTTCTTGTATGAGATTGTTCTTGTATGTGTGTGTGCATCCGTGTATTCGTGTATGCATTCGTGTATGAGATCGTTCTTCTATGCGAATCTTTCTTGTATGAGATATGCATTCGTGTATGTTTTTTTCTTCGTGTATGATGCATACACGAAAACTAATCTTCATGTATGATTTAAATTTGAACGAAAAATTTTCGGCGGTCGTCTTCTCCGGCGAAAATTTTCCGACGGTCATCTTCTCCGGCGATGACGGTCTTCTTCTTGTATGCAATTTTTTTCTTGTATGAGATTGTTCTTGTATGTGTGTGTGCATTCGTGTATACGTGTGTGCATTCGTGTAGATCGTTCTTCTATGCGTTCTTTTCTTGTATGAGATATGCATTCGTGTATTTTTTTTTTCGTGTATGATGCATACATGAAAATTAATCATCATGTATGATTTAAATTTGAAATTTTTTGCGGCGAAAATTTTCGTGTATGATGCATACATGAATGTTAGTCTTCGTGTACGATGCATACACGAAGATTAGTTTTCATGTATGATGCATACATGAAGTTAAGTTTCGTGTATGATTTAAATTTTTGTCGAAATTTTTTGCCGGAAAACTTTTGTCGAAATTTTTTGGCCGGAAATTTCCGGCGGAAATTCATACAAGAAACTAGTCTTCTTATATGATTCAAATTAAAGTTAGCCTTCTTGTATACTCATTAAGGGTATTTATGTCATTTCATAAACTAAAAGGCTATTCTACAACTTTTAAAATGTGTGTGACATTTTAACACTTTTTGCTAGAAAAAAGGGCTATTTTGTACTATTACCTCTTTTTTTATCATTTTTGTAAGGAGTTTGATATTACTAATTTTAAGCAAGAATTGTTGGCACCAATTTGAATTTTTTATGATTGAAAAATAGAATATATATTGATGGTCCCGAAACGAGTTACTGGTGTATGGGGAGGGGAATACACCAGTTAGGATTTAAAAACTTTACCCTGAACAATCACTTCAATTGAGTAAAAAGGACTCAGTTGGAATCTCACAGCTGAGTAAACAACCTCAGCTGGAAGAGTGAGGCTGTGCGGAATGTGGTGGAAAAATAAACTCGTTAAAACAACTCACGCAAAACAGCTCGGTTGGTCAAAAACCAAAACAGCTCGGTTGGAAATGTGCAAATGAGGTTTGTATGCCGGTTAGTTCGGTCAGTTAAAAATGCAATATGTAACAGAATAAGAATAAACACAGACACACAGGAATTAACGTGGTTCGGAGATAACCCTCCTACGTCCACGGGGAGATGTGAATCCTCACACCTCAGTCCAAGTTCTTCTGGACATAACCACTCAGCTTACGCGGGTTGAGCAACCGTTAAGGATAAGTTTGCGGGTACTTATCGACCTTACAGTTTAGTTTCCGGGCACTAAACAGCCTATGTCAAGTTTGCGGGTACTTGACGACCTGACTACTCAATTACAGGAAGAGTAAGGTCCTAGCACACTTTTTAGGGTGTGAGTGTGGGTGGGATTTCCAACTACAGCTCAATCACGAATGAGAGCTGGATCTAAGGTTTGAACGAATAAACACTCAAACTAAGATCTAAGATTGAATTACACTCTATGAACCCTCAGCTACTAATGTTCTATCACTCTTAAACTCTCAGCTGCTGATGTTCTTAGAATAGGATTTTTGCAGATTTTCTTTTGTTTGATTCTCTTGTGATTGCACTTCTCTATCTCTTGTCTCGCATATCATTCATGCCTCTTGAATGAGACAAAGCCTCTATTTATAGGCGGAGAGTATCAACTAGCCGTTGGAGGAGCTGTTGATCTCTGATCGTTGAAAGCGATGGCTTGTCTCTTGTTTCTGCAGACTTTCCCGATATGGCATCTGTGCTCTTCTGCTTTCCATCTGAGACAGCCTTGTGTTGGGCCAAATGGGGTAATGACTGAACGGTCAAACCCTCATGTGACTTCCTTTTGAAATTCAAATCTTAACCTTCCTGACAGTCAACCTCGGTCAATTGGTTGAAAGTCTTGATCTTCATCTGAGTGATCTTCAGCTGATGTTCCGAGCTGTTGAACTCTCAGCTGACTTTGAACTTCAAGTAGTTGGACTTCTTGGTTGGATTCTACAACTGAGGTTCTGAAACTGAACACTCAGTTGTCTTCCTTGTATTTACTCAGTTGGGTTTGAACCCTCAGATGACTTCCTTTTCATCTGATGTTCTCTTCCTCTCTACTGCTTCTCATCTTATGAACCCTCAGTTGGTTTTCTTCACAAGTTGGTTTTCTTCACAACTGATGTTCTGAAGACTTCCCCCTTTTTGTATCGGAACAATGAGCTCTCAGTTGTGTTTTGTGACAACTGATGTTCTGTCTGAGTGATGCCTTGTTGCCATCTTCAGCTGGAGACCTGAAAAGATAAAATCTTAACTTTGCTCAAACAGCGAGCCTAAATTCTAACATTAGGTTCTGTCAACATCTACTCGGTTGGGGTCAGTCGGTTTTGGAATTCATCAAAACTTATACTAATAAATTTCCCAACATATATATTAATACTATGTATTAATATAGTATTAGAAAATAGTAACTTATGGGACAATATTCCCCGTATCATTTTCAAATGAGATCGATGGAGTAATAAAAAGTTACTATATTTTAATAGGTGTGCTTGGTTATCAAGATTAAATTAGCTCTAGATTAGATAAGATTGAATTGCTTCAAGATGACCAGAGATTGATTTTTTCATCGGGAGAGGAAGCCAAGACTCATAATCCAAAACTAATCTTACGTGGTATTTGCCAAGTTTAAGTAACGGGTCGAATCTTGTCAATGTAACAACATACCATGAGACTAAATCTTATTTGGTAATGTCTAGTCCTATCAACCGAACACCCCAATAAACTAATGTCAACCTTGTCAATCGAACAACATACCATGAGACAGCAAACAGGTGATAGATGAATTGAAAGAACACAAAAGTTATTGCAGAGACAAGGAGACATTTCCTTTTATTCAGAACCTTGTGGATCCAAGGCAGTGAGGCTTTAATCGCTAAGCTAACTAGTAAGGCTATCCGCAACCGATCTTCAAGCCAGCGTCTCGAAGGGGGCTCGAGACCCCTGCGTTGCGGCCCGGTGCGCCTCGAGGCCGGCTCAAGCAGCAAGCGGCCAACATGCGCGGGGCCGAAAATAAAATAAAAAATTGAATGGCACATGCAATGCACGCGCCTAACGGTTGGATTTCAACGGCTGGATTCAATTTTTTTTTCTTTATTCCATAATTTTGCCTATAAATACAAGTTTTTCTCCCCCATTTTCACACCTCATTCCTTCCTTTCATAATTTTTGCTATGATTTTGCTGATTTCTTGTTATTTGAGGTGAATTTAATGAGTGGTTGTCTGTAGTTGTTTGATTAATGGTTTGTGTATTTGATTTGTTGCAAAATCAGCTTTGCATTCATGGGTAATTAAATGAAATTAATCATAGGCTGAAATGAGTTATAGAATGAAATAAAATCAAAGCAATTGAACTCTGTTTTGTCTCCAGTGCTACACCCGCAAGGGTTAGAATCGTACTGGCAAGATGACGCCGCCAGCTCTTGTGCCTCCTCGGATCCATTCAACTGGAGTCACAATCCATTCTACTGAATGAATGTATTCCGACAACTAATCGGAGGGAGGCCTGAATTTTCATAATTCCTGTTTTTATTTTTCTGTTTTGTGATGCTCTATTGTCTAACGAATTTCAATGTTTTGTACCGTGCTTTCGGTGTATCGATGTCCCTCGCGTGTTTGAATTTATTGTTTATCGTTTTCCAGTGAATCTATAGTTTTATGTATTCATCATGTATTTTCCGCTCTTGTATCAATGTATTCATGTATTTTTAGCTCTTGCCATCCATATTTAACCATCATCGTTATTTAATACTAGTATGTTATTTTATAATGAGGAAAAATAATATCTGCAGCAACTAGCATTTTGGATAACTTCGTTGACTCAATCTCACCTCCTCATCTCATGGTATCGTCGTCGGCGTTTATAAGATGGCTATCTACGTAATTATAAAAGTAGGTCAGGGTTAAGAATGGAAACTCCTATTTTAGTATGGAGTATAGGAGTTGTTAACAAACAACAAAACAAAACAATACAGATTTTTATGTAACTTACCAAACATTCAATTAACATAAAATAAGGTGGTCCATTTATACTATTTTATCCTAACATTATTTATACCCACTATTTTATATAAGCTACCAAACGCGGCCTTAATACTCCATCTGTCCTATGAAAGATGAGCTTTTTCTTTTCGGCACGAAGACTAAGAAGAAATAGTAGTGGATATATTTAGTGGAGTATTTTATTGATAAAGAATGTAAAAGTAATATGAATAAATAATAAAAAATATAAAAGCAGTGTGAATGCAAATGTAATACTCCCTGTGACCACAAAGAGAATGCATAGTTTTCCATTTTTAGTTGTCCACGAAGAGAATGCATAGTCCATTTATGGAAACTATTCTCTCACTTACTACCCTTAATGTGGGACCCCATCTCCACTAACATTTACTTTTTCTCCACTCACATTTTACTTTCCAAAATTTTCTTAAAACTCGTGCCGCCATAAAGTATACATTCTCTTTGTGGTCGGAGTGAGTATAGTAGACTATATTAATACTATGTATTAATATAGTATAAGAAAATAGTAACTTATGGAACAACATCCCACATATCATTTTCAAATGAGACCGATGGAGTAATAAAAAGTTACTAGTATATTTCAACAGGGTGTGTTTGGTGAGATAATTGTCAAAAGAGGACCGTAACTTTGAATGTTTTTAAAAAGAAGATCATATCTTACGGAATTTGAAAAAGATGACTATATCTTTCGTTTTTTGTATTTATACTCCTATTCGGGCCCAAAATTAATAATTTGGGCTTTTGGTGACACCTCAAGCCCGTTGATGACGTGGTGGTGTCCTGTCAATTTTTTTTTAATTATTGATTTTTTTTTCTTTTTACAGTCTTAATTTAAAAATAAATGTTGAGCATCAATGCCTTAAACCGCCACATCATCAACGGGCTTGAGGTGTCACCAAAAGCCCAAATTATTAATTTTAGGCCCGAAATAGGAGTATAAATATAAAAAACGAAAGATATAGTCCTCTTTTTTCAAATTTTGTAAGATATAGTCCTCTTTTTGAAAACATTCAAAGTTACGGTCCTCTTTTGATAATTAGCTCTGTGTTCGGTTATCAAGATTAAATTGGCTCTAGATTAGATAAGATTGAATTGCTTCAAGATGACCCAAGATTGATTTTTTCATCGCGGGAGGAAGCCAAGACTCATAATCCAAAACTAATCTTCCGTGGTACTATGCCAAGTTTAAGTAATAGGCCGAATCTTGCCAATCAAACAGCATACCATGAGACTAAATGTATATGGTAATGTAGTCCTATCAACCGAACACCCCAATAAACTAATGTCAATCTTGCCAATCGAACAGCATACCATGAGACAGCAAACATTTGATAGATGAATTGAAAGAACACAAAAGTTATTGTAGAGACAAGGAGACGTTTCCTCTTATTCAGAACCTTGTGGATCCAAGGCAGTGAGGCTTTAATCGCTAAGCTAACTAGTAAGATTTACATGCTTTCTCCAGTTTTGATATATATTCGTATGTGAGAATGCAGGTCAAATCAGACCCGATTTAGTTATGTATCACATAATGTACTTGTCAAACAACACTATCATGATTGAAATTGAACTTAGTAAGTGAAAACAATAGTGAACATCAAATAAAGGTTCAATCTCCCCCCCCCCCCAAAAAAAAAAACAAACAAACAAACAAATGAAGGTTCAATTCTGATCTCAATACAGAATACGATGATCGCCTTTCTTCTTTCCGAAAATACCAGGGCCATAGGTCGAAGAGACGACGTCTACGAGTAATGGAAATTGTAGCAGCACGAATGATGTGACCGGCAAGCAAGTGAAAGCTCCCACCAGAACTACAAACCACGTGATTTCCCTTTGGAGTAGGAGATAAAGTGTGGAACTAAAGGCAACCAGCATAAATGTAATGGACATAAAAAGGCTAATCAAACCAATGCTTAACCTCTTGGGCAGAACGTGCAAGAAATCTTCCTCCGCATATCGTGAAGTTAGGATGGAGAGGAACATGAGCAGAGAAGTGATGGAAGTGAACAAGGATATGGCATCTGAAACCGCAAATAATTCAAATCCCCGTTTATTTGAGAATAACGGGGTGCCCGTATCAGAATTAAGCCCACCGGGGATAGTGAATGCTGCAGCAAACATGACCGTTGCAATTAGTGCTGCTGCGATGGTACATGCGTTGGCCGTGTCTTTCATCCACCTCTCTCCATCTGCTTTCAACTTCTCGTGTTCCTCTGTGAATACCATCTGTGGAGTTTTCCCTTCCTCATTCGTCCATGTTCTTCGTGAAGGATGGACAAAATTTTCCAGCTCCTATAAACAACAACAACAACAACCACAACGACAACAGTCAAATTCAATTAATGCATTCTCCTTTTCTTTAACCATATAAGTAAATATTATTAATGTACCTTGAACCACTGTAATTCACGTTGCATCTGTAGAGCCGCGCCAGCAACGAGATTGAGTCTGTGAGGATGGGCGAGTTTTGCACATACGTGCATTAAATTGTTATTGTCATTGTCTGTGGCGGTGAAAAACAAAAATCTGCGGTCACTCATGCTATAGATGAGGTTGATAACATTCTGAAAGCGATAACGTGCCGCCACCATAAATACATTCCTGCCAGTGCTGGCATCTCTGTATAAAATAACGTCGGGATATTTGTCAATTATCATTTCCAGAATCTCACTGATACCATACTTTGCGGCCATCTCGATCGATCGTTGAAATATGGATGAAGCTTCCTTTTCTGGTGCAGATGCTATTTGGTCGCATAAGAATTCCACAAGTTGTAATGCTTGTTGATGCCTTGCTTTCTTCTCTCTCAGTTCCTTCACTTTAGGCACTGATCATGAATTCATGCATGATGAGGATTACATTTTAACTAATACTACTCAAAAACAAGGATAGTTGGAAGTAACCTTAATCACCCGCGTTTACCTAGTTTTTGGATGGCGTACCAAATCCTGGATTCTAGCTTTTGTCCTACTGTAAATCAACCCAACAATGATAATATGAATTAGATTCCTTATGTTACCTAGCTAATAATAAATAAATCAAAATTTCCAAAATGACTAGCTACTTTCTGGAGGTGAATTAATTAACATACATACATTGGAATCGAGGGAACTTTCCTCTGAAGATAATGTGAAACGAGGTGGAGTTGCCAAGGCTACTTAAATTTTCAACATCACCGGCAACACATGTACTCGTACTCATGTGATCATCAGCAGCTTTGCATTTAGAACTTTTTAAAGGAATACCTGCAGAGGAGAAATTAGTTAAAATGGTTTGAACTGAAGAAGGAAGATTGGTAACTATAGATATATTTACTTTACTTACGACGGTAAATTAAGTTTTGCCACCAGCTGAAAGTCTCTGTCCTTGGGAACAGCGTCTCCGTTTCAGCAATTGTTGATAGTATGGAACTACCGTTATCCTTGCGTGCTAGTAGAGCCAAATGTGGGTATTTGCGAGCCAATTCAAATGCAACATCTAAGAGAAGAGAGGAAGGCAACAAATTTATAATTAACTATGTTCATGTTTAACTAAGTAAACAGTAGTAACTAAGCAATTAACTTACCAACAAATTCAGAAGCTATCATTGTAGTCAACAACCTGAGGCCCAGTTGGCCCTCAAATAATACGTTACTATAATTGTCCCATTGGGGTTGCAGGTGCTGAGAAATCAAGTACTCAAATGTTTCCTTGTGGGAATTTGCGGCTGCTTCTTGGACTGCCAACCGATGCAAACGACTGAAAATATAGAGCAAATCTGGGTCTTTGCTAACCAAAGCAATGGCTGCTGCTTTGTTTCCGACCATGGCAGCATTGTGCAAGGCAGTATCCCCATCAGAATTCCCGAGGGCCAACGCGTCGTGAGGCATCATTTCCACCAACTTGTTCACGAAATCGATGTTTGCTTTTCCTGTCAAGACGGCTATATGTAGAGCTGTTTCTGAGCCCGAACTGATAATGGTTGTGCTGAGTTCATTAATATCCTCGAAGAAATTCTTTGCGGTGTCCCAGTCTCCTCTCATGGCTGCTTGGCGTAGTGGCAAATACCTGCTAAAATCCCCACCTGCCAAGCATCATTCATTAATTTGACAACAAGCTATCAAAAAAGCTAGAACGAAATTAATTAATACTAAAACTTACTACTGCCATTGTTGTCAGAAATATTCCTTTCTTCTTTTTCTTCTTCTTCTTCTTCTTCTTCTTCTTGAGGATTAACTTGTTCAGAAGAATCTTCATCATCTTCCTGTTGTTGATTGAAGATGTTTTCCATCTCTAGCCAGGAGTCCCTGGCAGTTTGCTTCTCCCGTAAGCCGGCATTAAGCACGTCTATCCCAACCGATCCTAAAATCCATCCTTTGACAAGACTGTCCGTTCTTCTCCACAGCTTATGCTCATGCTCAGTCTCATCTTCCTCCGGAGGTAGAATTTCTCCGTTGACGAAGCCCAGCACATCTTGGCTCTCCAGCAGACAAACCATCTGTGCTTTCCAGTTCTTGAAATTGCTAATTGTTTCATCTCCCTCCACACATGGCTTCACCGTTACAAAGTTGGCTACATTCACAGTAGACGGCCATGCGTATTTCACATCTGATAATGAAGAAGCCATTTTGAAAAATTAAAGGTGCAGCTAACTTCTTTAAGTGCCTTGGCAACTAATCCATATGCATTACTACTTGGTTGCGTGTATGTATAGACATATATGTGCTCTACCTTTAGGTTAATTTCCCTTATAACTAATTCATAGTAAGATATTAATTACTGTAGACCGTGAACTTCGCCTCCAATTGGGAAATACTAGTAGTAAATTCCAGTTGGAGAGAAAAAAACACTAGAAAAACACGTGCAAATTATGGGGTTGTTACAGATAGTTGTTACAAAATTATTCTATTTACTTATTATAGAAGAGATGGTATTCACTTTTCTTATAAAGTTAATTTTGTTTAATGTATTTCTATTACAAATCTGTTTCACATAATTTCAAGAGCATAAATCAAAGATGACATTTTCTACAGAGAACTTCATTAAGTTACAATATGAATGTTTGGCTACTTAAATGTGACGTGTTTAAATTAGAGCAGATAAATATATTAAGGCTAAAATTAAAAAATATACACTTTGAACTTGCAAATAATAAATTTTGGAAAAAGGGTTGGTCATTAGCTAGCCGATATATGATAATCAATACATAAATCAGAGGAGATAATATATACAAGTACTCACATACACACTCAGAGCGTCGGAGAAGCTCTCCATGGCACTGCGAGAGCCCGCCGCCACAGATTCCGTCGTCATCGAGAAGCGAGGCGACTGCTCCGCCCTCTGCAAATGGACAGTCGCCAATTTCGCCAGAAAAAATCGCAAATTCTCAATTCCATAATCTAACGAAATTTTGCAGAATCAAATCGCAATTTCCGCAGATCCCGCCGTCTTTCAGCGGCGCCGCGACTACGTCAATGGGATGGTGTTGACTGGCTGAGACGAAAGGCTGAGAATTAGGGGATGTTCTGGCCGTGGATTGCTGGCGGCGTTACGGCAGCGATGAAGCAGGCGACCTAGAGAGGGAACCATCGAACGACATTGACGAACTTAGTCGGAGTTGCGAAGAAAAGTTGAAGAGCAGAGGCGAGCTTTAGGAACGCCGCCCCGGCCCGGCAAAGGAAATAGCAGTACTAGTTTTTTGGTTGAAGAGAGAGAATTATTATTGGTCCATGTCGGTTGCCACCTCACCAATTTTATTTTTTTAACTTTTTTGAGTCATGATTGCCACGTTGACAATCTCCAATGCCATTATAAGTCAAATTCGCCCAAATTTATACTCCCTCCGTCCACGAAATGGATGTCACATTGTGGACGGCACGGATTTTAAAAAAAGGTATATAATAGTGGATAATAATGAGTATTATTGTGAGTGGAATATAGGTCCCACAATAGATGTGAGTGAAGGAATGAGAAATATAAGGTTAAATATAATATATTATGTGGGTCCTATTACTATAAATGGAAGTGGCAACCATTTCGTGGACGGACTTAAATGGCAAAAGTGGCAACCATTTCGTGGACGGACTTAAATGGCAAAAGTGACAACCATTTAGTGGACAGATGGAGTATCATCAATACCTTATTTGGTAGAGCATTCCCATCAAATCGATTAAAATCAATTTTAACTTCAAATTTAGGCTAAAATGAAAGTATGTTAATTTATGCAGATCTCTCGATTAGGTAAGTCCCACAAAAATATTAAAATTTCACCATAATTCTTCTTAAATTTATACCTCTTCGAATCTTTTTTTAGCTCGCAAATTTAATAGAACCCACAATTTTATAAGATAATTAGTATACAAAATATGTATCCATTCGTAAAATAGGTTTAAGAGCAAATATTTGAAATTTCTGTTGTGGGTGACTCTTAGTATATGAGCATCAAATTGATATCTTTGATGTACCCGATATATTAATTTTCAACATTTTCATATATCAATTTTTTCTAATATATGACATCTCTATACTCTTCGCCACTTGATATCAATCGATATATTGAGCATACTAAACATGATAGTATCATTCATCAATTTCATACTCATATCAAATATACTACTCCCTCCTTCCCCAATTTAGTGCCCTACTTGGTCTTAAAAAATTGTCCCTAATTTAGTGCCCTACTCTACTTTTTGGACACCCTTACCCTTATTTTGACTGTTAAATTACTATCCCTTGCCACTGGTGGACCCACCCCACTCTTTAATTAGCAGCCTTATTAAAGCCTAATTAAATTAGTACTCCCACCCACCTAACCCCACCCCACTAGCCAAAAAACCCTAGCCACCCACTACACCTCATTTCTTCTCGATTTACTCTCTCTGCAATCCTCATTTCCCTCTTCTGCAAACCCTAATTCTCCGCCGCTCCTCTTCCTACCTCTCTCATCTGCTCTCTCGTCTTTGCATCTCTCTCAATATGGAAACCCTGAACTCGAGCTCCATCGAATGTGTGCCTGAAACCCTTGTCGATTCTCCACTCCCTTTTGTCTCCTCTGTGACGCCGACCACTAGATCTGGAGAGTGTGGTTCGTTGGTGCCGGAGAAAGTTGTGGGAGGCTCTGCGGCGAAGATTTCTCCACCTTCGCCGGAGAAACCTGCTGATTCTATGATGATGGTGCCCGATACTCCACCTTCGCCTGAGAATTTTGTTAATTCTTTGATGACGGTGCCCGATACTCCACCTTCGCCAGAGAAATCTGTTGATTTACGCCCTGATGTGCCCGATACTCCATGGAAGCCGGAGAAATCTGTTGATTTGCTCGCTGTTGTGGCTAATACTCCACCTTCGCCGGCTGCTTCTGTTGATGAGCTGCCTGCTGTGGCCGATGATCCACCTTCGTCGGGGGAGAATTTAGAGCAGATTGTGGCTGATTTGAGTCCTACGGACCCTGCCTATTGGCTGTTGAACGATGTCTTACAATTTCGCAGAAAGAGGAAGGCATTGGAAGTTGAGATGCATCGCGCTAAAATACGGTGATTCACTTCTACTCTCTTCCTTTTAGTGGGTGGGCTAGTGATGCCATTTGTGATTTCTGTGATAGTTTGAACCAGTTTATGATTTCTGCTTTCTGTTTGGCTGTCCCTGTGATTGAGTTATGAGTATTTACATGATGATGATGTTCTACTGTGATTCATTTCAGTTGGTGGGGTGGCTGGTGATGCCATTTGTGAATCCTGTGAATGTGATTGAGTTCATGATGCATGATTTCTGAATTGAGTTCATGATTCCTGATCCTTATATGTGAATGTGATCGAGTTCATGATTCTTGTGAATGTGATTCAACCCCTAAATCAGCCTAACAAATGCCTATTTACATGATGATGCATTTGTGTGTTGATGAATTTGGTGTCCCTGTCCCTGTGATAACAATTAAGCTATGTTGTTTGGGGGATGTCCCTGTGAATTTTTGTGAATGTGATTGAGTTATATGCTTGCCATATGATGCCATCACTAGAGCTACCATTGAGTTCTAGTTTAGGAGGTTGA
This sequence comes from Schizonepeta tenuifolia, assembly GCA_029490685.1. Lineage (NCBI taxonomy): Eukaryota > Viridiplantae > Streptophyta > Magnoliopsida > Lamiales > Lamiaceae > Schizonepeta > Schizonepeta tenuifolia. Next base: position 83,664,938 of record CM055957.1, read on the forward strand.
CTTATGCAGCTTAGGAGTCAAATGTGATTGAGTCAATGATGCAAAAGTTCCTGCTGAGACTACAAAAGCCCCTAAATCAGTCACAAAATACAGTTTACATTCCAAACATGAAACTTGTTCTAGCACCACAATGTTTGTTCCTGTAAACTTGTCCAAAAAACTGTCCCTGCTGTGGCTTTAATCAAGGATTGCCACCTGTTGCAGCTCTTGCACTAGATCATTCATTTGAATTGCATGCTCTCCATCACTTCTTTGGCTGTTTATGAAGTCTAAGTTGTCCTCTACAAGCTCATACTCCACTTCAATGCATTGTGGGAGAAGTCCTTCCCTTTCTAGTTGTTCATTTCCCATGTGAGGGATTTTGTACTTGTTGTCTCCATTAACCTTGATGATCTCTCTTAGGCAGCCTTGTAGAGTTAGAAACACATGATTTAACTTGTGTGGTGAGTATTCTTCATAGGCTGTCTTGACATTGTTGAGTAACTCTGTTACATTCTTTGCTGGTTTCTGATCCTTAAGGGTTTAAATTGCTCTAAAAAACCCTAGATCATTTACATTGGTGTCTGGAGAGTTAGGAGGTTGACACACTAGCTGGAAATGAAAGTCATCAGATTTTGCAATTGCTAGGAAATCAGGATCATCAGCTTTGATGTGTGGTTTGGCATTGTCTTGTTGAAACAATATGTGTTTGCTTAAAAATGGAGGCCACTTAGCCTTAAAAACTGGAATCATCTGCATGAATTGAATGATGGATGCTAAGTGATGAATCTGATAATGTTTCTGATAGCAAAAACTGGTCAGAAAACTGACCTGGTTGAGTAGACCGTCCGTTGTGATTGGTTTTGTCACTGCTGCAATTGGCTTCACTTCCATGGTCCCTTTTGCTCTGTTCTTTGAACTCCTCTGAGCAGGTTCCTCTGTTATGAATGGGAAGATCCCAAACTTCCCATCAAACAGAACATTGCCCTCTTCATCTATTATGGTATTGCTACTGCACAATTAAACATGATTTTTGGTATGAATCTCTTTGATTTACAGCTCCTGTGTGGCTCTGTTTCACCTGGGACCAGATAGTATCAGTCTGAATTCTTTGATAAGTAGAACCATTTCTCATCTATGTGTATGGTGTTGTACATGTTTTGGAACTTGAAAATGCCATTCACAGGCTCTGGACAGAGCTAACAAAGACTCCATTTGAGTCTGCACATCTTGTTGAAAGGGGTTAAATATGGTTTGATAGCATTTGTGTGTGGTTTGAGCTTCTTCTCTTGCACCCACCTATGAATAACAGATTTGGAAATGCCCAGATTTCCTGCCATGACTCTCAATGATGTTCTTTGTTGCAAGGGGAGACTCTTAACCTTTTCCTCATCCATTTGTTTTTTGTTTTTGTAACTGATTCCTAACCTTTTTTATTGCAGCAACACAGGAACTCCAAGAGCTTGTTGAGCTGTTACATCTTGCCAAATCCTCCACACGGTCTTGGGATCAAGCTGAAATTTTTCTGCTGCTTCTCTCTTTGCACCGTACAAAAGCTTCCCATCCGAGCTATGTTGGAGTAACCACTGTGTGATCAGATTTTTTGCTTCCATACTCAGTTTCCTCTTGGATTTACGAGCTGTCATTTTGTTGTGTATTGAATTTGCTAAAGCTGTGTAGTTGAGAATGAATTGAATGCAGTTTACAGACCTATTTATTGTAGTAATGGTTGTGTTAGGTGCTGTTTGAAATTCCCTCCATTGGTTTTTAATCACATCAATATTCTTGTTCTCATTATTTAATCAATAAAGCAGATTTTTGGCTCCAACTTGCACAGATTTTTGCCTCCAAAAATTTAACTTTGCTTTTCTGTTTCCTGTTTCTGTGAATGTGATTGAGTTGGTTACTAAAATCAGTTTTAATTCCTGTAATGTTGCTTTTTAATTTCCGGTTTTAGTTCCAACATTAATTTAGGTAACACGATTTAATGCTCGCGTATTTCATTTCGTTATTCCAATTCGCAAATTAATGCGTGCGTATAAATTTAAGTCGGCACAATGAAAAAAAAGTGTCGAAAATACCTTTCGCGATTTAATGCGCCCGTATCAATTTACGTCGGCACACCAAAACAAAAGAAATGTCAAAAATACCTAAAAACAAAAAAAAATTGGAAATAATGAACCAACTTGATGTGGGCTCCACTGTTTTTATTTTAATGTAAAATACTCTATCTAATTAGCAGAAGTAATCCTACATCATTAATACTACCCTTTTCTCTCACCCACTACATCATTAACACTATCATTTTCTCTCACCTACTACAACTTTTTCAACTTTCTTAATCTCCGTGCCCCACCCAAAGTAGGTACAATTTTTTCAACTTTCTTAATCTCCGTGCCCCACCCAAAGTAGGGCACTAAATTGGGGACGGAGGGAGTAACATATAACGGGAGGCCAAAATCCAAACCGTTACCAATTTTGAAACAAAAATAGAAACACACTCACTAAGCAAAGTTGCCTTGCCTTGTTTTAAAACGGGATATCATATAACTTCATATGATAACTAAGTTGGTCCAAACCTGGATTACTGGATATAGTACTAAAGCAAGTATTTACATCTTTGTTTGTATGGATTACAATCAAATGCAGTAGTAGGTTAACACCCAAAAAGAAAAGATACTCCATATATATCAAGCTACATTAACTAGCACTACTTAGCAACTTGTTCCAGAACAGGGATTTTGTTCCAAGGATCCTCTAATCCACTCATCTGAAGTGGTGGCAATGAAAAAGCACTAACGGTAGAACTCCCGCTACGAATCTCTTTTAAAACTCGTAATGCAGCTAACGTACTCTTCATATACAGGCTCTTCATGTATTCTATCTCTGCAAGCTCCTTAGATTCTTTGATCAGACCCTCGTCGGTTGCACAACTTGTAGAGGGTTCGCTCACCTTCGCAGCCTCGGTGGCTGATGGGGTCTCAAGCACTGGGAACATTTGATCAAGCATATTCTCACACTCTTTCACAAGTTTGTACAGCAAGTCAGTTGTAAAGAATGGCTGTTGCAGGACATTCTGAATGAAGGGTAAGCGAAGGAGAGCGCCGGTTCTTTTGTCATACTTCTTCAAAATTTTAACCAATCCTGTTCAATGAAATTGGAAACATCAGGTATTGGCAATGATGCTAAAGATTGTACTCGAAACTACTGGAATATCCATAGTTCAAAGATCAACAGAGACAACAGGCAAGTTTGAGCGTAAAATTCCATTTACAGAGAGGAACATCAAGAAGGCTAAAAGTCGGAGGTTAACACTACATTAAACTTGTCCTACAATGTTCCCCGCTGCAGTTTAGATACAAGACGATGTGGAAAAAATTGGGTATTCACAGAAATTTGAGTGTAGTCTAGCAGGCAGCAGCTGAGAATTCTAACTAGCAATGTGACATAGTTCAAATAACCATCTACTATCTTGACGGGTATAGATCCTACAAGAACAAGATAAATACATGCATAAAGCAACAACAGATAAATACGCAGAGCACAGACAAAAAAGAGAAGAATATGATTATCAAACTAATGGAAGAAAAAGGTCCAAGATTTTACCAGTATAGTTAAGAGCACTATAATTCTCCAGCAAAACCATCTCTCCATGGAAGTCCACAATTTCTTTCCGGATCTTAATCATCTCATCTTTCCTATCCTTAGCCTTTGCTGCTCTATCGCGAAGTTCCTGTACACCCAAATTTACAAATCAATGTTATCACTAGTTTCATAATATCCAGTCCTCGTACTTGTAAGTGGCACATGTTGTTTCTTTTTTTAGTAGAAGTGGCATATGTTGTTATCAATCCACAAATAGTTAATGCAGTTAAGAAACACCAGAACTAAAGAACTTTTGGTTTGCCTCAATTTAGGTAGAACAATTAAAAGTTATAACAGAGGTATTATATAACTAAGGATGCAATCAGCTCGTTAACTGATGATTTCCGGCTCGTTAACTGATTTGAATTAAAATTAATTAGAATAGATTGTATAATCACATAATTCTCTTTCACCGGAAAATTTAAGAAAAATGTTCACTAATTTGATTGGAGACATTAATCGTTATCAAACAAAAACCTAAATTGCCGACAAAATTGAGAAGGGAGGAAATGCAGAAGATCGAGACAAACAAAAAGCATATGGAAAAAAGGCAACGTGATAGGCCAAAGCGCCAAACCAATTCAACTATATACGATAATTCGCAGAAGCAAAGTGAGAAAAATTACCTTTAATGTGATGATGTACTCCTCCTCTTTCTCAACGAAGAAGGCATTAAATTTCTCGAGCTCATCTTCCAAAAGCTTGAGGAAATCCGCCTCCTCCTCTGAAATGGAATCCCCCTCTCCGCCGCTCTCATCCATCCTCCGCCTCTTCTGAGCCCTCTCCCCGGCTTCGACTCGAGGCTTCGGCTCGATCAGCTTGAGCCGCTTCTTCAGCTCCTTGTACGACAAAAATTTGTCCCTCCACTCCGGCAACGTCTCCTCAATCTGATTGCTCAAACTCTTCCCGAACTTCATCTTCCAAAAATCTCGCAGAAATCACAATCAATAATATTTCCAATTTTTCCCAATTGGTAAATCTATGTGTATGCAGGTATAAATGGTGTGATATATTTTGTGTGAAGAAGAGGAAATAGGAGAAAAGGAGAAATTGGAGAGGCTGATATATAACGCTACTAAAGGAGGAAGAGAGAGAATATGCGGGGGTAAGTTGGGAATATTCTTTTGTCCGAAGAGGATATCTTGGTTTTATTCCCCCAAAGACGGCGACGTTTTATGTTTCTTATTCCCGCTTTTTTCTTATGGGGGCCACGTGGCCACCTAGCATGTAGAGTGAAAACTACGGAGTGAAAGATTGAGCTGAGATTGAATATTTAAATATAGCTCATAATTGGACCGCTTTAACTACCTTCACAAAGAAATAGTACTATAATTGACCTTTCGCTATTTTTATTAATATTACTTTGGTTCTTAATAAAAATCACGTGTAATTCTGTCACATTCTCACTCACATTATCTTTGTCTCTGACTGGAGTGGAGTGCCTTTCGCAACTGTACTGAACCCTCATTTTACAACATATCAATTAAATTGAAAATTTCAATTACTTATAATAGGGCATTATGTTTCAATAAAATTACTTTAAGGTTTAAAAGTCCTTACACGTCAATTAGATATATAGGATAAATTATTACTATAAAATTCTTTGAGCAGGACTTGGGTGCATACGTCTGCACCCAATCTGCACGGAACCCAACCCGCCCATGCGCCTGTTTCGACCCGTGCGTGGGTCTTAAGCGCCCCTATTTTGTTTTTTCGGCTCCGATTTTACGGTTCTATCTTTGCTCCGATTACTAAAATTAGGATAATCGGCGGACAACAATTGGGATTTTTTCGGCTCGCTCTGAGGCCTTCAGTTCCCCCCGCTTGAATCTTAACCAAAGAAGAAGCGACAAACAAAAAAAAATAAAAAATTTAAAAAAATGGAAAAAAAAATCCTAGTCAAAGGGGGTTGACCCGGGTCAAACGGGTCGGGTCGGCGGGTGTTGCACGTTGCAAATGTTGCACCCGAATTTTCATCAAATTCTTTCTATGTCCCACTTATAATGGTCACTTTCTTTTTAGAGCGGGTATTATAGAAAAAGAGAATTAGGAATAAAATGTGTGTTTGGTAGACTTTTTATTGAATATTTTATTATTGTAACAGTGTAATAAAGTTATTTATTTTTTAGATGTGATAGTGTAAAGTATAATAGTGTAATAAGAAAATTTTGTTTAATCTAAACAAAACTGGTCAATTTATATGGAACGTGCCGGAAAATAATATAGGAAGGGAGTAAATTTTAATAATATGATTAGGGGTGTTCAAAGTTTGGTTTAAACCGTAAATCAAATCGAACCAAACCGTAATTTATGGTTTGGTTCGGTTTTGTGATTTCAAATATATGGTTTGGTTTAAATTTTTCAAAAATTATGGTTTATGGTTTAGGTTTGGTTTTTAAGAAAATTCAAACCAAACCAAACCGTAAACCGAAAAAACCGTATTTAATACAATGATATTAATATTATTATTTTATTTATTATGTTAGGAAATATGAATTTTCTCGATTGCATGTCATATATGAGTGTTAAACAAATTTAATTAATGAAATCGTACAATTTAAATCATTCAACCATACAATCTACTGTACATTTCCAATTAATTGTTTCAGTGACTTGTTTTCACTTTTGAACACAATGTACAAATTTCTATTTGTTTTCTTTTCTTCTATATTCTATTCAAATTCAAGTTGTTTTCGATAAATAAGTAGAGAATGTGAAAATATTTTATTATAATTTATTATTTAACTAAATTATATTATCTTAGACTCCTAGTATATTTATTTAAAGCAAAAGAGAAAAACGTACATGGTTATAACAACAATCACTCTTTTTAATTTGTTTTATTTCTATTACGAAGAAAATGAAAAAAATTGATAAACCGCAAACTAAACCGCACCAAACCGTATTATTACAGTTTGATTTTATTTGGTTTTACTACTTAATCAGTTCGGTTTAGTTCCAAAAATTTATGAAACCGTATTTTACGATTTGGTTCGAGTTTAGTATTAAACCGTACCAAATCAGACCGCGATCACCCCTATATGATCAAATTTGAGCTTGTCAACTTCGGCTGAAGCCGAGCCAGCTACACGGCTTTAATGTGCTTAACTGTCCTCTAATCTCTTTCTAAATTCAAGAGATTATGTAAAAAAATAAAATGGAATAAAGGCACATGCTGTGGAATATGCGAATGTTATCACTTATCATCAGTTTTTATAAGAGGCTTTGAAATGACCAATATGGACAATTCAATATCCCAAATTCCGCATTAAGCCATGACATGGGTAAATATTTAATACTATAGCGAAGTGAGAAGAGTGAGTCCGGAAAAATAGAAGATTCGAATATGAAAGTGGGATATGCCCAAAAATGGAAGTCAAAAACATTTGCAGACCGTTGGGAAGAGAAACTGTAGAGTAGATGCTTCTAAATATTCCTTTCTCCACTTGTAAATATTTGAGTATTGCTATAAAATAATTTTGTTGACAAATATATGATTGAGCTACATATGGGTGGGTAGATATGTAACAATTTTATAAAGTTTGTCGGTACTATAAGATAAGATAAGATGTACTAGCTTCTATGATATAATCGAAAATTTTAAGTTTTATACGTGAAAATGTGACTCTTGTAATATGATATTGTTATGTTATTAGTATGTCGGTTATTATATACAGTACACTTTATTAACATATATTATACGTGTACTGGTTCTTTGACCAATAGGTACAGTCATACTGAATATGAGATTATAAATAAACAAATTAAGGGTAGGTCGAGTCTGTCAAGTATTATTATGGAAATTGAGCTAGTCAAGTACTACTATTATTTTGTTAAAACGAGTAATAGTATATGTTATCCAATCGTAACAATTTATGAGACATATCTAGCTTTTTATAATTAACATTGAGTTTTCATCAAATAAATCATATTGAAAATAAAGAAAGCTAACTTTTGCAAATGACCATGTCAGCAGTGATTCTTTATATTCTATTCCTTTACAAATTATAGATGGGATCGACATGCTTGTTCAAAAACAATATTCAAATGAAGAATCTATACTTTGAAATTTATGTAGCGTGTTCTTCATTGATCAAAAGTGTCTGAAAGTTCACCTTATGCAGCAAACAATGTTAAACAATATTGAAATCTCACCGATACAATGTGATACTGACATATATAACATAACAAACATGAAATAATATACATGTTTCAATATCAAAATCCAACAAATTAACATTATCACGTCAAAATGAAAAACATATAACGTTAGACTTACAAAATTTTCTTCATATTTTTTGCACGATCATAACCAGCAACAACTATTCTTCACCTCTTGAATATTCGACAAATCGAGTTGGGTCCAATTATCTTTAGCTAAATTAGTAAATACATGGAAAATAGAGAGCAACTTTGTCTTTCTGGTGGCTTAGGAACAGTGGCGAAGTTAGGCCCCCAAAGATAGATTTGATAAATTTGTGCATAATTTTAATGATCTAATAGCTAATTAAGGGTGAATTGCAACAATTTGAGGGGGCAATTGCCCCACCACCCTAACACGTAGCTCCACCACTGCTTAGGGTGCATTTACAAAATAAAATGTGATAATTGGTGATATATTTTGATTATTAGCCTTAACCTTTGGCATATCAGTGAGAATCTGTTGCAATCAGGTATAATTTCTCTCTAATCATCGTCTTCAACTGTTTTGCTATTTTCAGTAAAAATCCAAATCGATTTATGTATTGTAGCAAACAATTCGAATTTCAGAAGTCTATTTGTTTCTTTTTTATTATATATCGATAACCGCACTTAGTTTTGATTACTAATCTTTTTCATCCGCTACAAAATGTATATACTAGTATTATTTTTTGAGAGTTTTTCCATGTACATATATAGTCATGTTTATATAAATATAAATTTCATTTATACCTTATGTATCCTGGGAATTTGAGATGTTATACACCAACATCATTACTGTATACTCAATATTCCGATTAAATTGGAACGTGTCAGTTTAATTGTACAATTAGATTTTTTCAGTGACACTATTGTTTTTAGTTTATGCATTTTAATGTTTTACCAATATATAAAATTAATTAATTTAGTTGTAACGAGTTGGTAGCCTGACAATTAGGCCCAAACTAAAAGTACTATGGGCTGATGAGGTAAACATAGTTAGCCCAATTTGATGACCCAAATGGTTTCGGGTCAAATATCAACCGACTTCTTTACTTAGCCCTAAACGCGTAACGGCTCTTATTTGCATGTACATCTCCAAAAATAAAACTAATAAAAAAATAAAATAAAAAACCCCAACAAGAACAACAACAATAACTTGCACAATTTGGATGTTCTGTTTTCATATCCGATTCACAGTCATTTCCAACATCTCATCAATCAATTGGGAAATTTAATTTTTTTCGCACAATTTATTGGAAATTTGCTCATTTGTTTTATATGGTATACATAATTTAATATTTTAACGAGGATGTCTCCCATGCGACCCGCTGCTGTGCATGCGATCGGGTCCAGATCGAGTTGACCCGGTCAACCCGAATTTGACCCGTTGACCCGATCAGTTTTTTTTTTCGGCTTTGCCTTCGCCTCTGATTTTACGGCTCCGTCTTTGCTCCGATTACTAATATAAAGATAATCGGCGGACAACAATTTGGACTTTTGCGGCTCGCTCCGAGGTCTTCGGCTCCCCTCGCTCGAATCTTGACCGAAGAAGAAGCGGCAAACAAAAAAAACGAAACGGTAAACAAAAAAGCGAAGAGACAAAAAAAAAAAAAAATTACAATTGAAAAAAAAAATGAAATAAAAGCTGGAAAAAAACACAGAAAAAGAGGAAATTGGAAAACAGAAAGGAAAAAGGAAAAAGAAAAAAAAAAGAAACGCGTGCACCCCACACACGGTCGCATGGGTGCGACTCGTCGCATTCAAGTTTTTGTGTATTTTAATTTATCCATAAAACTACATAGATTAATTAGGTAATAGAAGTAAATAGGACACTCTTTTATGTGATTGTTGGACATATGCGTTCTTATAAATACTTATGGCTCGTTTGGTATTTAAATACGTATATCAGATATGTGTATATAAGTATATGGATATTAAATTGATATACTTGATATATTATATGCTAATTTTCAATATTTTCATATACCAATTTTTGCTAGTATAAGGCCCATATCTCTACTTTTCTTTCCATCTGATATCAATCGATATTTTTAACAAATGAACTACGAATATCAAATACCAATCTTATATCCATACCTAATATCCGATACTCATATTCATACCTGATATCTGATATACAAGTATATAAATACCAAATGAGCACTTAATAATATGGGCTCGGTTATTGGCGGTTACAGATCTATTATGGAGTCCATAACTTCAATTTTTGTTAAGCATATTAGTTGGGAGTTTAATTTTATAGCGTATCGACTTGCTAAATTAGCTAGGGAATTTTCGGTCTGGGGTGAACCCAAACAAGTGATGTGGGTGGTCTTCTCTCAATAATTCCGTGCATGCTTATCAAAAATAAACCTAATTATGTTTTATGGTCAGCTATAATTTGGGTCCACTAGTCGTTCCAATATGGTAGAACATAGTAATTTCAATAAATAGAAATATCTAACTAATTCAATATTTTATAACAACTTCATTAATTTTAGAATTTTAACAATAGTTCGGCAGGTTGAGTTCAAAATTTTAGGTATATATAAAGAAAATATAATCCCTAAAATCTAAACTTATAATCACACTGTGTGTCATTCGCTTATTAATATAATAGGAGATGCAACCCGAAATATAATAGAGAATTCAATTTGGCTATAGATGGATAATTTCGGCCCATCTAATATGGTCCAGTCCAGATAACTAAAGCCTAATTTTTCTCTTCCTGTGGCTTCGAAGCCCATTCTTTATAATGCAACTGTACGAAAATATTGAAAGAGTTGGAGAATCAATCAAGCTTAAAAATATTATTGACGGAATATTGCTCTTTTTCCCTCTCAAAGAAAAAGTCAATTTTATATATCATGATAGTCCCAGGCAACAAATTTTGAATTTGTATTTCCGTACGAATTTAGTTGATTTATAACTTTGTCCAGACTTATTCCAAATAAGGTTTAAAGAAAAAAAAAGGTTGACAAAAAAAGGGTCCATACAAAAAGAAAAAAAAAAACCTAAAAAAATGAAGAGTTTTTTATATATACACACTTATTTAGTTGTACTCCTATACGAAGAATTGGGGCAGAGATAAGAAAAGCAATGCTACTCTATTGCACTACACTCGTCCCCAAGTTTCTTCAAGAGAAAGTGATAGGGGTATTAAGAAAAATGTTATTGAGTTGATTATTAGTGGATGAAGGAGAGTCTCACATTGGATGAAGGAGAGTCTCACATTGAGGGTAGTGATATATTAATTAATTGAGATAGTGATCGATCATATATGAAAATTTAGGTAAATAAATTGATAAAATAAGGTTGTAGGGTAAGAGAGAGTAATTTGTTGTGGAATAGTGTCCAAAATTAGTTAGGAATAAACTTGAGAATCGCTCCAAAAAGAAAATTTAGGAATAAACTTGGGGACCGGAGGTAATATTCATTAATTTTTGAGACACTCTCCCATGCAGCAGGTCGCAAGTCGTACGACTGCGCGTAGTGCACGCGCCCGTATATATATATATATATATATATATATATATATATATATATATATATATATTTTTTTTTTCAGATTTTTTTGTCGGCAATCTTAATGACAACAATATGGATCGTTCAGCTCGCGCCGAGGCCTTCGGTTCCTCTCCATTGATCTTTTAACCAAAGTAAAAGAGCAAACAAAAAAAAGACAAAAAAATCTGAAAATTTTACAAAAGTATATTAAAATAAAAATATATACGGATGCGTGTGCGCGTGCACCCTATGCGCCGTGTGCGCGTGCATCCCACGCACGGTCGCATGAGTTGCGACTCTGCCATACAAGAGTTTTTGTCTTAATTTTTTTTTTTTAAATAGTCGCCGTAAAAGTTCAGATTAGTCGCCAATACTTTGAAATTTGAATAGACTTATTCTTCAATTTGAATCTGCCCCTCCAAACAATATGAATTTTCTATACGCTACTTCTTTACTCCAACTTCCATATTCTTATTCAATCTCCTAATTGAAATAATTTGATTCTCTCTCCAAAATCCTGATTGACATAATTTTCGCCCCATTTACTCCATCTTCCATCTGTCGCAATCTTCTCCCACTGCCGTCGATCTTCCATCTTCTCCGTCACTCTCCGTTAATCACGGAGGCTACCGGGCCGGCTAGATCCTCAATGTATTGTCATAGTTTTTGTTTGTTGTGGATAAAATCAACTATCACAATTTTTACGCTTTAACAAATTTATACCACAACAATTCTATAATTTTCGGTGATTATTATTTATTGACAAAACTTCCATGCGGCAGCGTCGCACACCATGGTTTAGAATTTGAGTTATTCAACCATGCAACAGCATGTGCACGCGCCAGCTCACCATGCACCGCGTGTGTTGTGCACGCGTTCGTATATCTTTTTTTAATTCTAATTTTTTTTCTTTCTTTTTTTTGTTTGCTTCTTCGTTTTTTTGTTTGTCGCTTCTTCTTTGGTCAAAATTTGAGCGGAAGGAACCGAAGGCCTCGAATCGAGCCAAATAATCCAAATTGTTGCCCGATGATTATCTTTATATTAATAATCGGATCGAATACGGAGCCATAAAATCGAAGTCGAAAGCTTCGTCGGAGGAGGAGGAATCTGGAAATAAAAATAAAATTAAAAAAAGGAGCGCATGATGTGCATGAGTCAGGCACGGTGGTATGACTTGCAGCAAGTCTCATGGGAGAGCTACTCTTATTTATTTTATACTCCTTCCGTCCACGAATCAAATCTCTACTTACCCATATTTTTTTGTTCATGAATCAAATCCCTACTTATCTTTTTATACAATCATACCCTTTTACTTTTACTTTATTTACTATCATTTGACATTGATGGTCCACCTCACAACAACTTTATTCTTACTTTCTAGTCATTACAATAACTTTATTCCCACTTTTTGGTTAATACCACATCTTTTTTGTCATTATCCTACTATCCCTACATTCTAATTTTTACCCCACTCAAAACAACTTTATCAACTTTCTTATTTTCTGTGTCGGAACCTAAATGGGGATATGATTCATGGACGGAGAGAGTAATCTACTTGAACGACTTTTAAATTAAGACGTTGTACGTCAAAAGTTGTGGACAGACATTCCAGACTAAATAAGGCTTCAATCCTTCACAAAAAAAAAAGGCTTCAAAAGTCTTTAATTAATTATTAGATGTTTAAAAAAGGATTCCAACTTCCGGCGATACTGAAAATGTGTGAAGAAAATTGATAAGTTTTAAAAATTCGAAACACCAAATACAGTATATAGATTATTCATTATATTAACCTTAATTTTGTTTATAATACCATTGATACAATAAATAATACTTATAATAATAATATAAAGTATAACCCGAATAATAACAAAATCTCCATTTGAAAAGAACAATATGTGTCGCAGTCATAGACGATTTGAATATCTCACACAAAATAGGCATGGAATTTCACGTAACGATCAATTAAATAAAAGGAAAAGGAGAATAAGTCAATCAACAGATTAAAGGCAGTCTTATGTTTTGCATGAATTTCTGTCTTATTTTTTAAAAATTATTATAATGAATGGACGTCGACGTAAAATTGGAAATCTAATTGTGAAAAACAGATAGGTTGACTGTTGACAGAGTTGGCAAGCAAATTCCAGAAATAATAATATTATTATTAATCATAATTATAATAATAATGAATTTATATTAATAGTAATAGCAATATTACTAGTATTATTTATAATATTATCTATTTATTTATTTATTTATTAATTTTATGTATAACTAGTTTAACCACCAAACCCATGTGAGCCTCATAATAATAGCGCCGCGTAAAGCAGTTAAATTAGAATAATCCATCAGGTTTATTCCTGTGTGAATAGATAAAATACAATAAATCAAATAATGTATACTACATAGTAAAATAAAATAACCCTGCTTACGACAGCTAATTAGCTGTTAAGAAAAGAAAATGTGGTGACGCTTTTGATGATGAAAAGATATGGCCAACTTTAATTTATCCACTATGGATAGTGAGACTTTAATAGTTATGTTGTAAGCAGCGGCAATCGTGGTGATCGCGCTCGCTCACATGCTACGTTATAGTGAGCTTGCGAGTTCGCTAAAGTTGCAACGATGAGATAACTATTTTTTCTTCCTATTTTATTTTTATTTCTACATTTTTTTTTTGCACAATAAAATAAATTATATTAACTTGCATAAATAAATTAAAACAAACACAATTAATTATAAAAAATCTTAATATAATGACATAATTAAAAAAAATGCTAAAGAAATACATTGACATAATTTAAAAAAAAAACCATAAGAACTAAAAAGCCGGGCACGTCCTTCACGAGGTTCCAAATCGCCAAATGTCTGAACGCTCGCCGTGCATGGCCGCCCATTCATTGAGCGTCAAGTTCACCAACATCTCCTTAGTGACTCCGGTTGACGCTTGATTCCGGGTAGTCCGATACATCGCGTGGAATAACCCGCAATTGGTCTTGACTCGAGACCAGTGGTGACGCAACTGCGTGGAGTTGCGCTCCGCCGAGTATTGTGGGCGATTCGCATTGTAGCAAGTCTCCACTCTCGTCCAAAGGGCTCAGTTGCCGCCGCGCCATTGTGAACGTACAACCACGCCCGTGCCAATTTCAAGGTTTCGCCGTCGGTGTAGGATGAGGAGGCACCGTCTCTCTTGCCACTCGTCGCATTCTCATTTTTTTACTTTTTTTTTTAATTCCGAAAATATATACATATATTTTTTTGAAAAAAGCATCCCCGGACATTGGAATTTCTTATACTTTTTTATCTTATTAATTAATTACAATTTGATAATTTAATTATAATTATTCTTACATTCAAATTTATATATACTCCCTCTATCCCGCTACACTTGTCTTACTTTTCTTTTTGGTGTCCTTCAACTCCCGTTACACTTGTTCTAATTCCTTTTTGGGAAATAATATGAAAATTTTGGCTCAATTAGTTTGGCTAATTAGGCCCACTTTACACCTTTTAACTTACATTTTTTCTCATTTTCTGTGTCATTCACTATTCACTATTTTTACACACTTTTATTTTAGGGATAATTGTCTGTAAAACTCAAATCAAATTCAGGAATCGTACACGAGCCTTTGTTTTGCACAGATAACCTAACGTGTCATTTTCTTCTGATTTTGCACCTCCGGTCGATTTCCCCCAATTTTTTTCCGACGTGGCTTCTCGAAACTCCATGCTGGACACATCGGGCCGGCAAGCAAAACGACGTCGTCCCCCTTAACTTAAAACGACGTCATTTACATCCAATTACACCAATTTCTCTCCAATAAAATAAATTGAAAATAAATATATTTCTTCTTTTCTATGGCAGCAACCGCCACCACCATTGGGCACCACAAACCTTAACTTCTGCCACCTCCATCACCACAGATTCCCTCCTCCCCCCTTCCTTCTTCTCTCTCTCTCCCTCTCGATGACCACCGGCGCCGCCTCTCCTCTCACCCCTCTTTCACTCGCCCCCTCCGCCATCTCCGACTCCAACAACAAGTACTACAACCTCTCAACACTCTATCTAAATCAAAAAGCAAGAACTCCATCGAATTAATTAATTCGCATTTCTCGAGATTCTCTACATAATCTGTCAATAGATTACATGCATAGACGAAAGGGGCCGTTACAGAAGCCAGAAGCGACGACCCCTTTATCGATTATAACGGAGCTGGAGAGGAAAGACGTTGAATAGGCGACGGCGAAAAGGGGAGGAGAAGTTGTTGGGGGCGGAGAAGGAAGTGGCCGTGTTGGATTTCGATATGTCCGGTCGGAGATGGCGGAGTAGGTAAGAGAGGGGTGGGGGAGGAGAGGCGGTGAAGTGTTGGTAGTCGGTGGAATCTGTGAAGAAAATCTGAAATACGTGCGAGATCCAAGCTCATGAATAACAATCTTCAAACCCAAAGAACAAAGATACGTGAGAGAGATGAAAGTTTGAGGAAGAGTGAAGGAATGAGTAAACGGTGGACACTGCTGCCGCCGCCGCCGAACAAGGTGGTGGCGATTGGAGATGAGGGTTGAAAGAGAGATATACGAGAGAGAGAGAGTTGGGTAAGAGAGTAAAACTTTTTTTTAATTTGTAAGTTTTAATTTTGACAAAAAATGAGATGGCATGAGGTTTATTTTCTTTTTCTTTTTATAAACTTTTTTCGACACAAAACGATGTCGTTTATGATTAATTGAAACGATTTGTTTTTATTTCGCCACCGATATGTCCACGGTGTACTTCCGGGATCCAGCGAGGTGCCACGTCAATTATAATTTGGGGAAAATCGACCGGAGGTGCAAAATCAGAAGAAATGACAGGTTTGATTATCTGTGTGAAAAAAGAAGAAGCTCGCGTACAATTCCCGAATTTGAATAAAGGTTTGGATTTTATAGACAATTATCCCTTTATTTTACTATTTGTACTCACTTTATTTCAGTATTATCTCTCTTTACTCACTTAATTTCACTTTAATAGCTACAATAAATATAAATTTTCTCTGTAATTGTTTTCTGCTTAATTTTCGTACTAAAAAAATTTAAGACAAATATAGCGGGACGGAAGAAATAATTAAATAATAGTAATAGAGTGGAGTTCAAGACCTTACTATTAGAAATGGTTTGAAAAGTGGGGTCTCAAAAATTGAGGCTCCAAAATGGAGTAAAATATTGATAGACCTACTAAATTTAGGAATACCATGCTCTTAGGTAGATGACATGTTCTTCATTATAATGTACTATTATTAATTTTGTTAACTAAATATTACTAGTAAATTACTATTCACATATACCATTCTAAAAAAATACCTCCTACGACTCTCAAAGTCATGTATAATTTTATTTTTTCGTCTGTTTCTCATATGTATAGTTTATTTTAGGAAATAACTCTTCTACTTATTACCCTTATAATATGAGAACCCTATCTCTACTTACATTTTTTTTTTCTCTACTTACCTTTCAGTTTTCATAATTTTCATCATATGGTACCTTCCAAAACTATGGATAATTTTGGTGGAGAGGATATTGCATTTGAATAAAATTTGAGTGAATTATTGAGCATCCAAAATATCAAATTGCTATTGGACGGCAAAACGGACTGACTATTCCTTAACTTTTTTTTGTAAGGGGACTGACTATCCTTAAATTTTCAATAACATACAAAACCATTTAACACGCTTTAAATGTCGACAGAGATATTTCGATGGAAGGAATTTGAAATAAATTCGGACAGAAAATAAAAAAGGCTAATTGTCAAAAAAAATTCCATCTTTTTCGAAGGAGGGATGCTATTTAGCCATAATATGGCTAGTCATAATTCAGTCAATTATGTGAAAATAAATTGATTTAAATAATTTTTTAATTTATTTTAAGAAGTATAAATATATATTTTATGTTATTATCATATTCTCGACTTAAATTTGGTCATAAGTGGTGTAAATATATAACTCTTTAATTCTTTCAATAAAAAGCTTTGTATTCACTCTATTATCTATATCGAGATTTTTGTTGCCTCAAAATTCAAATACTATCAACATAAATTTGTATAAACTGAATATTTAAACTATTAGAAGTCATTTAGAACTTAAAATTATAAATAAATCAATTTTTTCACTATATTATGGCTAGTCATATATGGCTACATAAATTTATTCTTTTCAAATTCTGGTTTTAATCTCACTTTTTAAATCTGCCTCCAAATTCTTAAACTTTTAATTTATCTGGTTTTTCCCACAACGATAATTTTCCCCCAAATTAATGATGAGATGGAAATCGGAAATGTCTAAGTGGCAAATCGTTGGGACAAATGAAACGACATCGTTTATTAGGTAAATCATCTTGAATATCAATATGCATTATTTGAATGCAATAACTTGTTAATCAGTGATTTTTCCGTATTTAGACACTCCCTAATCCCAATCCCCAACCTAATCCAACATCGGGTTCGCAACTTTAAGAGCATGTACTACGGGGATCGATCACCGGTATTTAAGTCAGTGTCGATCCCCTTTCGATACTCCCTCCCTCGATATCGAGGTATCGAGCGCCGTAGTGGGTGCGGCGGACGACAGTAGCGATGGTGGTATCGTTTTTGCGATGCCTTCGATACCGGTGGGCATCAGTTTGGGGACATGCCACATTGGTCCATTTTTTTTTTTTATGAAAAAAAATTAATTAAATTCCAAGGACAACATCCCACAAAATTCACTATAAATACACCTTCATCCCATTTATTCTCCACACCAAAATCCAATCTTTATCCCAATCTATAAATACACCTTCAAATATCTTTCCACACCTTAATTATTGTAATTTTATTTTCTTAATTATTATATTTTTATTTTATTAATTAATGTATGTTTTATTTTTTAATTGAATAAAATTGTGATTTCATAATTTTTGAATTTAATTAAGTATTTTTATGTTATTTATTACAAATAAAAGAAATAATAAAATAAAATTTACTCAATTATTGCCAATAATTTTAAATCCCGGAATCTAACTCAATAGTAAAAAAAATTACCGAAATTTTACTCAACACCATCAATCATTGAAATTACGCATTCTGACGATAAACCCGAATTCTAACTCAATATCCGTAGTGATGCTCTAAATCGTATGATCCTCTAAAAAAAAGTTTAAAGCATATGATGTGATTTTTTATACACGTTTTTCTTTTTTTTTTTGAGCCCAGGGATTTTTTATACACTTCAATTAGGAGAGTTGAGTAGAGAAACCAAACATGACTGAGGAAAGCCACCTAACGAGAGAGAGAGAGAGAGAGAGAGAGAGAGATCCCCTGAAGAGTAAAAGCCGGAGAAATTCCGCGGCCCACTCGTGTGGGTCCGGCTCCTTCCAGCCTGCTTTGCGTTCACCACGCGCAACACTCTCCACGCGCTCTTCTGCTCACGCGCACCTCGTCTTTAATATTCTTCGATTAATCGTTGCAAATAGAGTAGGTTTTTATTCGAATCTGCTAATTTTCACGAGATTTAATATTTAAAAGGAGTTTTGACGAATTAATTCACGAATTTTAGAATTTTTTTGTAATATTTACTCGAATTTTCAATTTTCGTAAATTAACTTACGAATTTTTTATTTTTTTTTATTTTATCCTAAACTTTCAACTTTGGCAAATTAAATCACGAAGTTTTCATTTTTTACAATTTTATCTCAAACTTTTAATTTTAAATCACAAACTTTTCAATTTTTACAATTAAAATCTAATCAAATTTTATTAATACAAAATAATAAAAATATAATAAATAGTACAAAATTGATTAGGTAAAGTTGCTACATGTAACCAAATAAAAATAATATTATACTATTTAATGTGAGATATCTTATGCTACTATATGAGAGATTTATCCAATATTAAAAATGGCTTTCATCAGAATAATAATGCCTACCGATTCCCTCTAAAACCTTTTATATATTAAAAAAAGAATTAAGTAATATTTTTTTTATATTGGAACATATCCTGAATGTTTGTGTATGATTCATGAAGTTATATTTTTATTTCGGTAATATATGTTGCTTAAATGTGATTTTATTTACATATCTCTTAACTGGCTTGGAGAATCCTTTTTTTTGGGCATGATTTATGTTTTCTGCACATCTATTTTATTTGTTGTGATTTGAAACTTGGTATTATTTAGTAAATTTTAGAACTAAATAATATTGTACTATTTATTATATTTTTATTATTTTAAATCAATAAAGTTTGATTAGATCTTAATTGCAAAAATTGAAAAGTTCGTAATTTAATTTGCCAAAGTTGAAAGTTTGGGATAAAATTACAAAAAATAAAAAGTTCGTGATTTAATTTGTCAAAATTAAAAGTTCAAGTTAAAATTACAAAAGACCCTAAAGTTCGTGATTTAATTCGCCAAAACCTCGTATTTAAAATGTTGTAATTATAACTTTCTTTTTACTTTTGCAATGTTAATAACATTATCAGATGATGCCTAATTTTAACCATATAATAACCCGTCATTTCATTTCATCGGTGAAATAACATAATTTGATACCTAACACACTAAACTGGTACTTATCGAATTTGATGTGAATTTTTTAATCAACGTTAAAAATTTTAATAGAAAATTAACGACGACGTGTTTTATTTAAATTTGATGCATACTTTGAGAAGAAAATTTGACCACAATTGTGAACATGTATACCATTTTTAAATGATAAAATAAAATTACAGCAAATCATTTCTACATTAAAAGGGAAGAGATAAAAGTAAAAGATACAATAAAGTTTACAAAATACTAGTATTACTAGAGCATAGCATAAAAATTTTGTCACTAAATTGAGATTTTGTTCTCCAAAAACGCTGGCTTGCGAGAAAAATTTTTACTCCCTCTATCCCGTTGAATTTGTTTCATTTGGGATCAACATAGAGACTATGAAGAAAATTATTAGACTACTTGCAGTGGTAGTATTTTCAAAGAGTATCTCTAAGAATTTTTTGGAGATAGAGGCAGTGAGTTGCACCGAGGGTGTATCTCTCTAATTTCTGAATTTGTATTTTACATTAATTTTAGAGTAATGATGTTCGGCCACACTGTGGTCGACCACACAAGCTAAAAATGGTAATATAGGTTTTGAAAATGGAAATATATCCTAATTGGGAAGCATAAACCCTAAGAGGGAAATGTGATTATTTCTATTTTTACAGTCAACTTTCTATTTTTTACGCGTGTGGCTGGCCACAGTGTGACCGAATATCATTACCCTTAATTTTAATAAGAAAATTCTAATTTCATTAATTTAAATAAAAATAATATATACTAGAAATAAAAAAAAATTATATTACTAGAAATAAAAAATTATATTACTAGAAATAAAAGAAAAACATTTTTAGAAATAAAAAAAAAATAGTCGTTGATAAGGGAAAAAAATAATTACGCCCATCCTCGACGTCGCTTGACATCGGCAACCATCATCATATGCAGTTGGTATTGCTCCGGCGTTATGTGCGATGCATCCATGCTGATGATCTTTGCATCGGAGGCGTCTTGCTTCGCCCGAGCACGCTCCCTCATTGCCTCAGCGAGAATGTTCTTTGACTCGATGATGCCGCTTAGCTGGGCATTTATTGAGTCGACCATCGACCCGAACTCTTTGCGAGGGTGAGATCGGCCCGTGCCTTGCCCTTTCCTTTGGCCCGTGCCTTCCCCTTTGCTTTGGCCTGTACCGCCTCAGACGAGGGACTGGTTTCGTTGCCCATTATAGTGTGGAAGGACTCGCCGACAGACGAGTTGAGATTGATAGAATCAAGCTCCGTCGGGATATATCTTATGTATGCACCGTCGTCCGCCATTTCACGGGGACACCACAACGATTACCATGGATTATTTGGATTTATTTTATGAGAAATGATTGTGTGAAAGAGATGTGGAAAAAAAGAGAGAATTGTGTGAGATAAATAGAGTGAAATGGTATGAATGTGATGTGAATTAAGGTGGTATTTATAGGTAAAAAATGAAAAAAAAATTAAAATCGGCTAAATAGCCGTTTATACACATTGGAGGTCAATATACCTATTGCCTAATTTTTTTTTTTTTTTTTTCTGGTCAGGCGCGTGCAATGCACGGGCCGGATCGAGACGGTCTCGAGCTGGCGAGACGGGCTTGAGACGATGGGAGCTGCAGCGACCGTCTCGTCGTCGGCGGTTTCTCGAGTCGGTGGAACCGTGGAATGAGTCCACCGCTGCAAGCAGTATTAGATGATAAAAAGTGTGTTTAGTGTAGTGAATAAAGTGATACTATAAAATAATTTTTAATTGATAGAGTGATATAAAATGTTTTTGAAGTGATATAAAATGATTTTGAAGTGATATAGAGTGAATAAAGTGATTTTCTTAATTATTTCCTTAAAAGAGTATGAGACAAGTTGAATGGATACCAAAAATGACAAAATAAGACAAGTTAAACGGAACATGCGAGTATTTGAAAGCCCCCAAACCCAAGGAAACAACTTTTCCTCCAATTAAGGAGAGGTAAAATTAATATAAGAGGTAAAAGTGAAATGCATGTAATTACAATGAAACTGAATTCAAAATATTGCTAAGATTATGATACAGGTAATTATTTAAGATTTAATGCATTATACTTCATCTAAAATTATTTTGGACTAAGGATTTGAAATTTAATAACAAATCTATTGATTAGTTCGAATTTATTTTGCCCTATTTATAATCATAAAATATTTCGAATTGACATTTTTTCAAAATTCAATCTGTGCATGTCTCTATTGAACTATAGCGGTGCTTTTCGAATTAAGCATATTTTGCGTGATGTCAATATTGTGATACTGAATTTACTCGTTTTCTTAACAACTTTTCTAATACAATATGCATGATTGGGATGAATATCCACATTTTTAATAGAGGGTCTTTTTTATACTCATGCATTATCATGAATAAATTTCATATTTGTTAAAAAAAAAGTAAAAAAAATGATATATATAAAGATGATGTCATGAAATTAAGTTTAATTAAATATTCCTAGATAATTGACGTAACAATAATCTCAATAATTTATTATTGAAATTTGGAGCACCTACTGTTGAGCCAATTGCGGATGAATTAGTAAATAAAGAAATGAGAAAAAATTTGAGGCGCGTTAAATATAATCATTAGCTGTATCTTCACACTGCAAAAAAAGGAAAATAACATTTCATTTTTGTTGTAAACAGATAAATCAAAATAAAATAAATCCTCAGCGCTTCAGCATTCTTCTTGACTTGAAGCTTTCAAATTTACCCCAAAAAGAGATACCACCGAAAAAGCAAAATCAAACCCACTTTCTTCATCCCTTCATAATCTCCAACGACTACATCACACTCTACTCTCTCTCTCTCTCTAGATTTTGGTCAGAGAGAGGGAACCTATACATGTTGCTAGCACTATCAAAAACATAAACTCTGCCCACAGGTTTATCATTTTTTCAATTTTCACTGAATTTAGACTGATTATTCTTTCATTCGATTCGTTTTCGGACGTTAATTTGGTAAAGGGTTTCGAAGAATGTCGTCGCCGGCGCCGGGGTCCGCGCCCCCTCCCTCTACGCCTCC
Source organism: Schizonepeta tenuifolia (assembly GCA_029490685.1). Taxonomy (NCBI): domain Eukaryota; kingdom Viridiplantae; phylum Streptophyta; class Magnoliopsida; order Lamiales; family Lamiaceae; genus Schizonepeta; species Schizonepeta tenuifolia. Next base: position 83,687,855 of record CM055957.1, read on the forward strand.
TACTAACACCACCGCCCCACCACCCGCCGCCACCTCAACTCCGCCGCCTATTCCTACGACCTCTCCGCCGCCTACTCCTACGACGGCTCCACCGCCTTCGACTCCCGTTCCTCCAACTACTGCGCCGCCGCCGACCACCTCCTCTCCACCACCTCCGGTTCCGGTAGCTCCTCCTCCTTCTACGCCTTCTACTCCGGGAACGCCGCCTCCGACCACCAGTCCATCTCCGCCGGCCCCAAGCGTCCCATCTGGATCCCCATCTCCTCCGTCCCCGCCGGCACCCGCCGGCGGTGGCTCTCCTTCGCCGCCTTCGAATAGGGGTTCCCCGCCTACGCCGCCGACCAGGAGTTCTCCTCCTGGATCATCCGGGTCATCTCCGTCGCCGCCGTCTTCTAATGACTCGGGAATTTCGACGGGGATGGTTGTTGGGATTGCTGTGGGAGGCGTTGCATTGCTAGTGATTCTGAGTTTGATGTTTATATGCTGCAAGAAGAAGAAGAGAAGAGCCGAACCCGAGTACTATGTGCCTCCACCACCTCCCGGATTTAAAGGTGATAAATATTTGCATCAATTCTGCCCAATTTCGCAGATTGTTTATTTTCGAGGTTCTTCGTTTTCTTAATTCAGAATTTGTTATGGTCGCTCTGTTGATGAGTATGCGTGTATGTGTGCGTCACACACACAGAGAGAGAGAGAGAGAGAGAGAGAGAGAGAGAGAGAGAGAGAGAGAGAGAGAGAGAGAGAGGTCTCACGGAATGATGACATTAACGGTACTTTTTGCGTGGCGTGTTTTAAATTTCATCATTTCCTGAATGGTGATGAAAACATTTTATCCGTGAAAGAGATGGAGAGTTTACCTGCTTTTAATTTTGTTTTATTATTTTCCATTGGATTGGTGTCGCCAATGACGATAGAACTCAAGAGGGAATAATATTACAGGGAAGAGCGATTCTTTCAAGATTTTTATGAATGGTGATGGCTAATGTTGACAAAGATATTCAGGAATTAGATATGCTGTTCATGGCGGAATTCTGTAAATACAGTGTTAAAAGTTGGATTTTGTTGCCCGTTGCAATTCCGGGTCAATTTGGCACTTCATGGTGCCAATTATAAACTTAAAATTGGATCTTTTTATCTGAAAGAAAGTAGTTGGTGTCTGTTTATATCCACCATGTTGCTACTGCTTTAGCTGTTGACATTTTGTATCTTTACATCCTTTTTACAGCTGATCAGTATGGCGGGCCAGTACAGAATTGGCAACATAATGCTCCACCACCTGCCCATCATGTCGTTGCAATGCCTCCGAAGCCTCTTCCTCCACCAGGTGGTGCTTCGAGACCTCCACACTCTCCCGTGCGTGCTCCTTCACCTCAACCTCCGCCTCCTCCACCTTACTTGAGTAGCAGTGGAGGTTCTGGTTCCAATTTTTCAGGCCCCGAGACTCCTCTCCCACCTCCGTCACCTGGCATGTCGTTAGGGTTTTCGAAGAGCACATTCTCATATGAAGAACTGGCAATGGCAACAGATGGATTCTCAGATGCTAACTTGCTTGGACAAGGTGGTTTCGGTTACGTACATAGGGGAGTCCTTCCAAATGGTAAAGAGGTTGCAGTTAAGCAGCTCAAAGCTGGAAGTGGACAAGGCGAGCGTGAATTCCAGGCTGAGGTTGACATCATTAGCAGAGTGCATCACAAGCATCTTGTGTCGTTAGTGGGATACTGCAGTACTGGAATTCAGAGAATGCTTGTTTACGAGTTTGTTCCAAACAATACCTTGGAATTTCACCTTCACGGTTAGTTGCTTTGATATTTGAACTATGTTGAAAAACAAACTGAAAGTGGGGAGTCAACCCACTGCCTCCTTTAGATGTAATTGCTTTTCTGAAATCTAATAACTTGGCATATAAACAGGTAAGGGAAGACCGGTGATGGATTGGCCAACGAGGCTGAGGATCGCTCTAGGTTCAGCAAAAGGACTTGCATATCTGCATGAGGATTGTAAGTATATTGTTATGCATAAATTGTGGTCATCCTGTTTCAATAAGGAAAAAGTTGAAGAGTGGTTATGCTATTTCTCCTCTATTTCGATTTAATATATATATATATATTTTTTTTTCATCAGGTCATCCAAAGATCATCCATAGGGATATCAAGGCTTCTAATATTCTTCTGGACTTTAACTTTGAAGCAAAGGTAATATCTTCAAGCTCGACTGGGATTTTCTAAAGACTGCTCAATTGTTTTCCTTCTCTTTTTTAAACGAAGGTTTGGAAGTCAATGAAAATATTAAAATGTGTCTTCCACTAGTTGCTAACATGGGATCTTTCCTAGTTTTGCTAACTTCAAGTGAGATGGGTTTTATGCTGTCGAAATGTGTGCTGATATATGCAATTTTATCTCCCAGGTTGCAGATTTTGGTCTTGCAAAGTTTACTAATGATGCCAATACTCATGTCTCTACGAGAGTGATGGGAACCTTTGGGTATGAAATACTTGTCTTTAGTTCTTCTTTGTACGGTAAAGTTGAATCATATGTATGGAAAATTAGTGCATGACATGCTAATATTTCCGTGTAACAGGTATCTAGCTCCAGAATACGCCGCCTCAGGAAAGCTTAGTGACAAGTCTGATGTATTCTCCTATGGTGTTATGCTTCTGGAGTTGATTACTGGACGTCGGCCTGTGGACTCAAATCAGACCTACATGGATGACAGTCTAGTCGACTGGGTGAGTAGGAATTAAACGGCAATCACTTTTTTCTTTTAGTGACCCCCATATATTTACAATCAATGCATGAGCATTGGTAAGTTATGTATCCATAAGAAAGATGCTAAGATTAAGCAATTGTGATACAGGCAAGGCCATTACTGACTCGCGCCCTTGATGATGGAAACTTCGATTCTCTCATTGATAAAAGACTGGGAACTGATTATAATCAGAATGAGATGTCTCGCTTGGTGGCCTGTGCTGCTGCTTGTGTCCGTCATTCTGCAAGGCGCCGCCCAAGAATGAGCCAGGTACACTAATTTTGTTCTATTACTTGACATCCATATTGATTCCCATGCAAACTTAAATTTCTTGATGGTTGATTAGCTTCATAGACAGTGACGAAAGATAACGGCTTAATTCTGCACTTTTAATTTAGTTTTGGTGCAACTGGATTATATTCTTACCTAGTTTGTAAACCGGGCAGGTGGTAAGGGCCTTAGAAGGAGACGTATCACTCTCCGATCTGAATGAAGGAATCAGACCTGGACACAGCACCGTGTACAGCTCGCATGGAAGCTCAGACTACGACACGTCACAATACAATGAGGACATGATAAAGTTCAGGAAAATGGCTCTGGCCAGCCAAGAATATGGAAGCACTGGACAATTCAGCAACCCAACGAGTGAATACGGGTTGAATCCGTCGGGATCGAGCAGTGAAGGCCAACAAACGAGAGAAATGGAGATGGGAAGGGTGAAAAAAGACAGTCAAGGTTTCAGCAGTGGTGGTGCTTGACGCCATTTCCTCATCCTGACCAATTAATTTTCTTAACATCAACTGTATGTTCATGCTAAATTTCAAGGATGGCATGCCTTTATTTTATTTTTTTTTCATTTCTTTTCTGTTTCCAATTCTTAATTTTAAGATTCTTTTTTTATTTTGGGTATTAAAATTGTATTTATTATGAGTTATATATTGTTCATACATACAACTCAATTCTTTTGTATTTGATTTTTATAATGCTGATTAGCCGTTGGCTTGTTTAAAGTCTACTTCTCAAAGTTTTGAATGTGGAAATTGGAAATTGTTGCTTGTGTATATTTGAATGGATATAGTTGACAGTTGGGTTGGAAATTTGGAATCTGACAATGGCTAAATGACAAAGGTTATATTCATTACAAGTTGTTTGTTCATATAATAAAATACATATTATATATAGTATATAATATTTATGTATATTATCCCATTTGAATTTTTGTGGAGGATCTACCACTAGTCTAGGGCCAAAATATGATTTATTACAGATTTGCTGTGAGACAGCTGGAATTATTATTGAAGAATGGGATATAATTCTTCTTGAATTGGGATGGCTAGAGATATTTGTCTTTTCAATTTTTAATTTAGAAAGAAAAAGTCATCCAGAAGTTGAGCAGGCTTGGATTGAGATTTGGTCAAATTTTGATTAAGAAGAAATATTATTTTAGAGTATTGGTAGATTTTGGCTGTCACATTCTAAGGTGCTGGTCACATGGAACAAATTTGGAGGTTTCCTAACCAGCAAATGACTAATAAGCATTCTCTCACATGCAACACCAACTTTTGGTGGATAAAAAAGCATGTTCCACCAAATTGAATAATTCTTGCACATGGTTTCTTCAATTTCTTTTTATTATTATTCCTTGTGTTTTCTTGATTTGAATTTTCTATTGCATAATATAAAAAAGTACTATTTGTTATGTTTTTTTAAACAAATCAGGAAGTATATACCAATTTAGTAATGATTATTGTTAGAGTAGTATTGGAAACATTTGTCTACATTAGAATAACTAGAATAATATGGCAACATTTGTCTAGATTAGCTGTAACAAAGAAAATGAACCAAGTTAAAATCATGATATTCTAGCAGTTATGGAAACATATGACATGGGTAATTTGACATTTTCTTATATGATATCATAGATAAAAATGTTACTTCAAAACAAAATCATAGATAAAAATGTCTTAATTATTTATAAAAAATTAGCATGCTGGATAAATGGGTCACTTAAAAATTTTGTTTTATTTCAACTTTGCACTAGAGATATAAAATCATAAGCAATATATATAATGTCCATATTTAATTAATTTGGTCACACTGTGGTCAACCACGCAAGTTAAAAATGATAGTAACAAAGATTTTGAAAATGAAAATATAACCTAATTATGAAAGTATAAATCTTAGGAGAAATGTAATTATTTTTATTTTTATAGTTAATTTTTTTTTATTAAGAGTGTGACTGTTACAGTGTGACCGAATACACTTATTGTTTAATTAATTAAGCCAAACATTTTAAGCCAATTGTAAGGACCCCAATTTCTAAGTCAAAGCCGCTGTATTTAAAGATCTAGAAGCTACGCTATCATCAATTACAACAATATTTTTAACCATATCGAGAAAGGAAAGAGAAGCTGGAATTTCCAATCAATCTCATCTAAAACCTTTTTTTTAATAAGTTGAGAAGTAAGTAGAGATTTGCGCGGTGGCGCGTGAGAGAGCAATGCGTGTGTATGAAGAGGAATGCGCGTATTGGTGGAATTAGTGTAAATTATTTAATGAGTGGGGGCCGAATTGCAATATTCGTATTTCATCAGAATTATGGATACGACCTTTTCTTATTTTAGGGTTTAGCCCCTCAAATTAGACAAAACCTGCCCCATCCCCCCCCCCCCCCCCCCCCCCACCCACCACCAACCAGCTCTTCTACACACTTTACCGTAGGCGTCAATTTTCTCACACACACATGATAGAGAAGAATTAAAAAAAGAAAAATGGAAAAATATAGTGATTTCATCACACGTCATCTTCCGATAAATGTTAGTACTCCGTCCCATCCATCCCGTTTGTAATGATCCTCTTTCATTTTCCGTTAGTCTTATTTGTGACGTATTATTATTATAAATAGAAATATTTAACCTTTAAAAATGATAAAGTCTACTATTTTTTAGTATAGTATTTTTATCCTTGCTCCTATGAGACATATCAACAAAACGGAGGAGGTAAAATATTTTATTTTATTTTAGATAGGGTGTGAATTTGATAGAAATTCATTTTTATATGAGTTTGTAAGAGCCAACATAAATATTATTTCTGTTAATGTACAAACGTATTAATGCACAAATTATTTAGCATATTTTTAATGCACAAACTATAGTAATCTAATGTATCAATTAATCTAGACCGTGATTAACAGTCCATATTAGTTCTTAGTTCCTACCTGAGGATGAATTTCTATATGATCCTCTCCCATTTTAGATATCTCTATCAATAATTTTATTCGGATATACTATATCTGGACACATGTGCTTGAAATAGTTAAAAAATTGTCCAAATATCTTAAAAATTTATTTTCTAATTAGACTCCCTTCCGAAATATCGATCTCACGCACATTCGCTCCTAAATTCTACTCTCATCTACACCCAACTTCTAAACTTGTGAATTTAAATTGGGATGAAATTTTATAATTAAAATTTAAAAAGTGTATGTTTATTAATAACCAAACTGTCAAAACTATAAACTTAAATTATTAATTAAAAAAATCCGTCAAATCTCTATTTTTACCATCGTATATCTGGACATAGTATGTCCAAATAACACTACTCTATGTCTATATTTGCTTTTAGTTATTTTTAAAATTACATTTCATTACTATTATTTCTAGAAGCTATTCTTTCTTATTTTTATTTTGGTTTAAATGAGATGAGTTGAGAAATTTGTAACAAATTATGATAAAAAGTTAAGGGTTGGATAAAATTCATCCATGTGTAATATGTTAGTGAAAATATGGTTACTTTTGAAATCTACCTTACATAAACCATGGCTGTCGATATTATTGATCATGTCACAAAATCAAAATTGTCCACTCTTGCTGTGATAATGACCTCTTTTAAAACTTGTTTCAACTAATCTCCACGACATTATTTTAATTATTTTAAATTATTACAGAAGTGTATAGCAAAAACTTATATAGTCAGCACTTAGCTAGCTACTAACTCTACTCATTAATTTGTAAAAAGTGAATCTTGAAACAATAATGCTGTTTAGTCTTCAGTTTCTTCAATATATAATTATATACATATAGTACACTAAATTACGTGTAGTTGGGCCTAGTTACTTTTAAAGATAATGATTTAAAAAATGAGATTTTTTCTTATACATGATGCAAAATGAGATAAATATGCGGATATGGATGAATTCATTATCATATCTTATATTTACATTTTGGTAATAGTCAAATCAATCATTATATTATATTACTAAAAGGAAAACGATTCTTGCTTTGAAAATTTTTTATGTGGCATCCCTTATATTCCTAAATTCATATTTATCTAAATTCTCAAATTTTTGAAATTTTAAATGTAAAATAATAGATTTTAAATATCTATACTAAAATCTTGTGTCCCACATCGGTTTCTCAATAAAACTTCACCTATTGAAAGCCTATAAATACCTAGAATTAATGTGTATTTTCTCATCTTTTGTTCCACCAGTTTTATTTGGTCAATTTATTTATTAATCGGTCAAATAAATAACTATATTTTATAGTTTAATTTAATTTAATTTGATCAATTTATTAATTGGCCGAATAAATAATTATTTTTTGTAGAAGTTTTATTTGACCAATTTATTTATTGATCGGCCGAATAAATAACTGCTATATTTTTATAGTTTAAATTATTTTATTTTGGTCAATCTATTAATTGGCCGAATAGATAATTATTTTTATTAGTGAGCCAATTTATTAGTTAACAGAATAAATGGTTCCAAAATAGTTTGGATAATTTATTGGTTGACCGAATTAAATTTAAAAATAGTTTAATATTTTTTTATTTTATTTGATAAAAAAATAAGTAATTTCTAATTTGTCAATTAATTAGGTAGACGAACCAATTCCCAACTGACACATTTTCATTCTTTATTCTTATTAATTTAAAATTTTCATTTTATTCATTTTTTTCATATATTTTCTAAAATCTATCGTCATAAATTGTGCATTTATAAATCAAAATTGTGGTCAACGGGTCAATTCTGACCTGGAACCGTGGCGGTAGACGAGCCAATTCTCAACCAACACTCGTGAAAGTTTTCATTTTTTGCTTTTTTCCCCATGTATTTTCTAAAATTTATAATCGTCATCCATGAAATAATTTTTACGTTATTTGTAGTTGGGTTTCCAACTTTGCATAATTTATAATTTTAATTAACGAATATTACTATACGATTAAGGACGATTAATGAATAGTACAATCATTATTTTTATTAAATTTTTGGATCTATATAAATTCTAAATAAATTTTATAAATTACGCACTTATAAATCACAGTCGTGTCAACGGGCCAGTTCCGATGCAGAATTGTGGCGGTAGACTAATATACGGATTTTTTTCAGAAAGGAACACAAATGACTAATTTTTTAATCGGATTTTAAACAAGTACGAGTATATAAATTTCAAATAAGTTTGAATAATCCTAAACACATCATCTCAAATTGTTTTATTAATCGTCTCCGTTGGAAAACGTAGAATATGTAGAAAAATTAGCAGAAAAAGTACTAACGATTTATCAACGAGTCAATTCCGACCAATAATCAACAATCGTGCGCGTAAATGGGCAAATTCAGTACTTGCGGGACAACTTATTTTTTTTTAATATATATAATTTTGAACTCATAAAATTAAAGATATTCATGGTCAACTTTTATCTTATATCATTGACTAAATAATTTTATGAATCACAATCATTCCACATAAAGTTTTGTAAAAAGGAAAAACTACCAAGTACATAGTGAAACAATTCTTGAAGTTCTATTCTCAGTTAAAAAAGTTATTCTCGAAACTGGTAAAAAAGAAAACGAATGTCATTATTTATTTTTCTATTAATATATTTGGAAGATGATTATTTATATAATCCTACAATTTATAATTAAATTTTTATTTATTAAATCTTGTGTGAATATTTTTGGAATATAGTTATGTATATAATTAAATATTAATTTCAGGTAAAAAGATAACAAATGTCATCATTAATTTTTTTGTGAATATATTTGGAAGATGATTATGTATATAATTTAAAATCAGTATTGTAGTCAATAGGCCGGTTCCAGGTCGGAACCGTCGGGGTAGACGGGATGATTTGAAGCGGTAGTTTAACTTATTTTTTTATCTTAATCTTGTGTTGAATTCACAATGTGAGTATTTAAGGTCACTTTAATCTTATAAACAATCTTAACATCTATAGTATTATTCGCTATATATATATCTCTTCTTTCTCTCTCACTACCCGCTCCTCTCCTTCTCTTGCCTCTTTTTCTTAATAAAAAGCTAAAAAATTCAGCTTAAGAGTCACTTTCTTTTGAGAGAGAAATATATTTTTGCCCACATCGATTTTGTAGAAGAATAGAGCTTTAACAATCATCGAAAGTAATGAGAATATATTAGTTATAATTTTTAACAAACATAACTATATGGGTTTGAGACGTAAACATGTGGTAAAATTACTTTTTAATTAAATTTGAGATGTGTTCAAGGGATATAAATTATAAGCGAGTTTACTAGATTGCATAATCGAATTATTTAATGCTAAAATAATTAATAAATAATATTTATTTTAATCTATCACATATTAATACTATTTAATATTTTTATTAATTTTTATAATTTTCCGTCGATTTTCGACGGGTTGTACGCTAGTTCAAGTAAAAGAAAAATGGAAATAAATCATGAAGAGAATCTCAACCACTGTCGAGCCTAGTGTTATCCCATTGGAATAGTTAAAAAAAAAAAAGTGAACAATTATTTTTTTTTTTTTTGAGAACAAAATCATTAGATTATATTGAATCGGATAAGTTCTAACAATCATATCATGTCAATCAAAATAAATACTTATCATAATGAACTTATTTATGTATACAATTTGCAGATTTATATCATTTTCTTAACCTTATTGACTTCTCACTTCTCTATTACTTGGCCGTTACCCCACTTCAGTTAAACCAAAATCTGGAGATTTTTTTTTAGGAAAATAAATTCGGAAGAGTATTTATATTTGGACAACAGTTGTCCGGACAACGGTGACATATTTATAATTAAATATTCTTTCAATTTTTATCAATAATTAATATAATTAGTGTTTTATCTATAACACCCTTTTCCACTTAATTGTATGTTAATTTCTAATATTAATTAAAATAAAATTAATATCATGCACAAATTTTTGAAAAATCGAAATATTAATTAAATTTAAAGATTAACATATAATTAGGTGAGAAAGGGTATTATAGACAAAATACTAATTATATTAATTATTAAAAAAATGAAGGACTATTTAATTATGAATATTACACCGTTATCCGAACAACTGTTGTCCACATATCTTTATTCAATTCGGAATTACTATGGGAAGCCTCTTACTTGTGACAGTTAAGATCGTGACTTAGAGTCTAAACTATAAAATAAGATGAAATATTGTTATTACATCGTTCATTGTTTAAACTTAACTCAACCTTAATTACCACATGTTACTGTTTATCAACGTATTAGTTTAGCCTAATAATATGACTTCATGAGAGCTTAAGCAGAATACAAATGTGTTGAGATGCACAAATTAAAATTCAACGACCGAGTTACATCATAATTGTGACTATCTTTGAAGATTTAAACAATTAGATACTTAATTATGATTTCTAAATAATATATTTTCTATTAATTCATGATATCAAATCTAACTGCTACTCTATAGTTTTTATTCAAATTTCAAATTGTTCTTCGCTTAAACCGGTAGAGGAAAAGAATAATCAATAGGAGATTTCACGTTTGATTTAATGATTGCACTTTAAAGTTCCAATTCTAATTTAACATATGAATTTGAGTACAAACTGATCAATGTGAGCCCAAAGTTTTTGTATCCTTGTCAAAATCGACCGGTTCAAAGTTGGACCGGTATAACTGTAAAAATTGTTAAGTCCAACGGGCTTAACCGATCTCACTATTTTAACACTAAAATTTTATTTTAAAAAAACAACACTAAACTCTCATTTTTGATTGGACCATTCGATTTAGTGGCCCATTTATTAATTGCATCCCCGTCAAATCCAATCCAAAAATTATAAATCCCATTCACACTAATATTTGTATAATCAGCTATAATATGAGCTGGCAAAACTCTGAGCTGGGCCGAGCCGATCAGGCTTTGAGAAAAGTTTGGGCCGAGTTAGATTAGCTCAAAATTCTGTCGGGCATATAAGGATAATTCAAAATACAGCCTCCGATTTATTCTTTATAATCTCCATTTAAATAAAAAAAAATTAAATTATTGTAAGTGTACTATTTTACCCCTTATAATCCCAAATTAAATTAACTGAAACCTACCAAAATAAATCCTAAATAATGATAATCCATCGAGTACGCTATAGCCCCATTTCCAACTCATAACCCTAGTAAAGGCAAACCAGTTTGCATATGTTGTTCTTCATTGCAAAAAAGAGATCAACTGAAAATGTGTTGTAATCCGTTTCAAAAAAAATATTGTGCGGTAATATTCTTTATGGGAATGAATCGCATGTGTCGGTTGAGAATTGCTTTGGAATTCATTGATTTTATTGATAATAATTTACATTTGATTGAGTTTGAATGAAATGCAAAAGAAAAATAATTCAAAAATAACAATCCCAGAATTTGGTGATGGAATTGAGGGACGGTGGTGCCCAGTCTATCCAAGCCGCCATCTTTGCCTGGCGAGGGCACGAGATCCGACAATCGGCTTCCGGATGTTTGATGCAGATGATGAGATTATGGCCTGAATTGTAGTGATGAAGGTGAACGAAGTAGAAGAAGACGTGATCAATCTAACTCCTTCACCGTGTCTTTGTCTTGGAATTTGGATATTGGTTCCAAGTGTTGCAATTCAAGTTAATTGGCGACGCTCGCCATCAGCGTTCAAATGTAAGTGTAATTAATTTTGAGGGCTATGGGGTACAATTGTACTCTTAAAATTTTTTATTTAATTTTGCTACAAAGAATAATTTGGTGTATATGTTTAGAATTACCCGGCATATAAATATGCAGCTCAAGCCCGTCGAAAAATTATTTTAAGTCTAAAATTTTCAGTTTAGATCAGGCCTGACCATCGGGTTTTTATTCTTTTCGAACTAGCTTGGCTTGACCCGAAATCACTCCAGCGTAAAATTCTTGCACCCAAGCCCGGCATAAAGCGGGCCAGCCCGTCAGCCCGTCGGGCCGGGCCCATTGTTACTATTAATTAGAAGCACAAATTTAAGTAGAAAGATAAATTAATTAAAAGAATCTTGGTCCGTTTGTTTGTATATTCTGGGCATACTTTATTTCAGAGTTCTGTATTTTCTCCTTCAAAAAAAAGAGCTCCACAAATTCTCTCATTTCCATCTCAATTTGCCGGTTGCAGAATCGCAATCTGAAAATGGCGTCTCGTCGCCGTGTCCTTCTCAAGGTCATCATTCTCGGCGACAGCGGGTCTCTCTCTCTCTCTCACTCTCTCTCTCAACAAATACGAACCAACACGAATTCGTGCAAAAAATGTGTATATATTATTTTCGAAATACTGATCAAAATGCTTTCGTGTTGATTGATTGATGCATTTGCAGGGTTGGTAAGACGTCTTTGATGAATCAGTATCCTTTTCTTTGCAGATCTTATAAATGAATAGTAAATTCCAAACACACACACACACACACACATATACTCGCAGTTATGGTGCAAATTTTAGCTGTGTGGAATAACGGTAAGGTAGGTCGTTGAGACTAATTGTTTGGCCTTGATTAAGCTAAAACAGATATGTGAATAGGAAATTCAGTAATCAGTATAAAGCTACAATTGGGGCTGATTTCTTAACAAAAGAGGTCCAGTTTGAGGACAGGATTTTCACATTGCAGGTCAGCCTTCACAGATTTCTAGTTATTCATGTGTCATCTAATTTTTGTGGTCATTTATATGAAGTTTCTCTGTATCTCTTGCTTTAATGTTCATCTGCTGACTTAAGTTGAAATAAATAGTCCATATACCTTTGTGGTGTTATAATTCTATCTCAAATTGGAGACGCGCAGTTGATTTTCCAGTTGCATAAGCATGGAATCTTGCCAATGGTACTTTGCCTTATAATTTGTTAAATAGAGTGGTTTAAAAAATTAGTGCTTACATGATGAAGGGAATGACAAATGCTCATGTTCTTTTTTATAGAAAATCTTACAGTTGTTCAAGTGCTGTTAGCATATTTGTTGATGTAGCTGAAGCCTTCAAGAAAGGTTTATTCTTATTTGGTTGGTTAGGCATTAGGTGATTTACACATTGTATTTATCAGGAAGGCAACATAAAATTCTGAGTTTTATAAGTTTAATGTGTACAGTGGAATGCTAGTTTGGTCCCTTAGAGTTTTACTTGTAGTAAACATGAAAATTCATTCTGTCATTTCCAGCACTTACTATAGGCTTGTAGATAAGTCACGATATTTGTTTCGTGTTATATTTTCATTTTGGTGACTGGCAATATACCAATTGGCTATTCTGTCGGTGCAACCTTTGAATTCAAAATTGTTGATTGATCATGCCATAGTTATTTATTGATCAAAAGATCGTTGTCTTCTTTTGTGTTCTAAACAAAATATAAGCTTTCCTTTTCCTTTCTCCTCTTATCCATCTTTATTCAAATTCACTAGGAAAACAATAGAATGATACGAACTTAATAGTTGCGTGCAGATTTACGATTCGCTCTGTTAACAAATTATGGGAAATTGGAGTGTAAATATGTATTACAACATTTATGTATATTAATATGATTATCAATATATTATGTTGCTCTTATTCAGATCCTACAGATGTAAGGTGTATATGTAGTTACTTGAATCCATTGGTTAGGATGTTGTATCTATGCAAAGACGAAGCACATATCCGGACCTTCAGGAATTAACATGCCTCCATTAGACTTGATAGTTTTCCACCCCTGCTTCCGATGGACTAAACCATCAATATCTGTTCTTGTTTTAGTTATTTTTCTCCCACTTATGAATGTGCTTATATGAACTGGCACAAGGCATTTCAACAGTTTATTTTCTTAGAGTAGTTTCTTATACTAGTATATCTTAAGAAAATCCTAGAAAGTAGGATGTTAATGGACAAAAAGTAGAAGTGGAGAAAAAGTAGATTTGAGTGGAGAAAAAGTAGAATTAAGGATAAAAAGTTATAGAAAGTGGTGGTCAATGTGGTAGAAAGTGTAAATATATGGAAGTTACAAGGGTAATAAGTGAGTTATTTCGTAAAATGGACAGTGCATAAACTTGGGGGATGGACGAAAAAGGAAAACTTTGCATAAACTTGGGGGACGGAGGGAGTATGTCCTAAAGCACAAGAACTTTGGAAATATAATAAAATTAATTCCTTCTGTAAGTACATATTGTACGACATAAAGGAAACATAAAGATGTTCAACAATTACAATTTATTTTGAAGATGTATCCTTGTTTAATGACCCCCATTCCTTTCCCAAATAGCGTATAAATTTTAATATCTTTTGTCAAATAGCAAAGACATTTTTCCTAAAGGCCCAGTCCTATCTATAAATTTATGAATCAATACATGTTCCAGATATGGGATACTGCTGGTCAAGAGAGGTTTCAAAGCCTTGGTGTGGCTTTCTATCGAGGTGCAGATTGCTGTGTGCTTGTCTATGATGTTAACGTCACAAAGTCATTTGATAACCTCAGCAACTGGCGAGAGGAGTTTCTGATTCAGGTTATAGGTTCAGCCTGCTAATTCTTGCTGCCGGATTTTCCTGCTCATCCACTAATGTTCACTAGTTTAATTTTAATATGCAGGCTAGCCCTCCTGACCCTGAAAATTTCCCATTTGTCGTCTTAGGGAACAAAATTGATGTGGATGGCGGCAACAGCAGAGTGGTATTTTTTTTGTAGCCTCTTAGTGTTTATTACAACTTTATATATGCTTGTAATGCTGAAGGTGTAAACCTTGAGTACTTGTATAGACAAACATATGATCGTAGGATTTGCAATTAGTATTACTATCTAGGGGTTAAATAATTGTGTAGGGCTGTTCACGGTGCAGTACTTGTAGTAATCACATTTGTGATTTTTCAATGGGTTTTTGATGCTGCTTGCTAAATTTTATTTAATCTCGCACGCCTCCAATTTTAGGTCTCTGAGAAGAAAGCAAAAACATGGTGTGCCTCTAAAGGGAATGTTCCTTACTTTGAGACTTCTGCAAAAGAAGGGTTCAATGTGGATGCTGCTTTTGAATGCATTGCCAAAAATGCTTTAAAAAATGAACCAGAGGAAGAATTGTAAGTAATTCTCCTCTTTGGGGTTTAATGTGTCTTCACTGTCTTAAAGAATTTTGAGTATTTCACCTACTTCAGTTTTATATGTTCTGTTTCTATCAATTTTTAATTAAACGCAACTTAATTATAAGAACATCCTCAACCATAGATTAGACCATTCAGATTTATTGGCACTAATCTTGTTAAATTGCTTGGATTAGATAATATAAGTTCATCCAGTATCCTTGGTGAACTTTAGGAGTGCTCTTGCAGATAAATTTGCGATTTTTGTAAGGTCTACATTTTTTAGACGTAACCTTTATGAAGGAATTATGATGTTTGTCGAATCTGTACTTCATGATTTGTATGCTGAGGATCCTGTACCTGTGCATTCTTGAAAAATTATCTTGTAATAGCATTTTGTCCTAACTCTTTAATCTTATTTGTTCGAAATTTCAAGATATCTTCCCGACACCATTGATATGGCGGGTGGGCAGCAGCAAAGATCCTCCGGTTGTGAATGTTAGTTTGTTGTGAGAACAGCAAAGATCCTCCAGTTGTGAATGTTAGTTTGTTCTGAGGTTAGAGCAGCGTCGAAATGGGAATACAGTGCTTGTTATCTACTTTTGTTGTAAGGTTTCTTAAACATTGTGGCACCAATTATCAAAATCTTTTGCAGTCTGTTTGTATTCATGTAGAAAGTTAGTATTCTGGAAGATCTTTCTCTACAACTATGTTTGTTTTGACAACAAAATCAAGGAACCAAAACATAAATATAAATCTCTAGCTCGTATAGTCGAATTATGATATAACAGTATTTATCTTTGAGCACACTTTTTTATTTTCATTTCATTCTTGCATAAAAAAATTGAGTCTTTCATGAAATTTTACTTATAAGTAGTTGTATTTGAAAATTTCTGTTAGATATGAAGCTTAAAATTCTAAATAACAGAAAAAGTAGAAATAGTGAATGATAGTATATCACTTCATTGGAAATAAACATTTCTTCTTTCTATTTAATTTTTTCCTTCTAGAAGAAAAATGTCAAACAAATTAGTGGTTAGAGAGAGCATGTCGAGCCCTTGAGGTTTTATTAAACAACACTTACAATAATGATCATTTTAATGAATAATGATGCAGCCAGAAATCTGATTACAACACATGATATGTTACTGTATTATGTTTGTAATAGTATATAATAAGGATATTTTAGGCAAAGCAAATTTTATAAACAAGATTCTTTTTATATTAGTATAGATAGATTAGTGTGGGGTAAATGAACCTAAGGTCTACTATCATAATAAGCGATATTTCATTGTGAGATTTCAGACACTAGAAGAAAGGGATGTTGTGCTTTGCTCTGGGCCTCATACAATTGCTAGTAGGCCACTCATAGTAAAATCCTGGACTGCAGATTTTTGGTTTGAAAAAGAGGTGTTAAAAGTTGTTCCTCTTTGGGTTCAATCGCCAGATCTCCCATAGAGCTGTTGATTTCATAATTAAAATTAAAATATTACACCAATAAGATAAAAAAAAAATTAAACGACATAATGAAAAAATACTACAAATTACATAATGTCATTTATGTAGTATTTTTGTCATTAAACGATAATTTGTAGTATTTGTAGTATTTTTTTCAAGACATCAATCGATTGATTGCCAGAGAAAATATTACAAGAAAAACAATTGATTGCCAAAGAAAAAAAGTTCCTAAGGACACTCAAAAAAAATTGACATTGAAGAGCAACTCATGGTTCTTGCTTGGGCTTGAGTTCTGGTAGTTTGTTCAGCATGGGATTGATGAGCGCATCAGTTAAAACTGTTCTGGATGTAAGAGAAGTCTTCAGTATACTCAATGCCTGCACCAACAAAATGAAGCTTTTTAAACAAATAATTAACATAACAGGTATAAAAAAACTTATTTAGATGGCCCTTTTGACAGCTAGCTAGCTACCTTGTAATTCAAAAAACAAAAGAAAAAAGAAATTTAAACGAAATTTTACCTCGTCAAGTCCAATGTGAAACTCCATTTCTTTGACATCTGAGTAAGAGATTTGAAGACTGTTGAGAATCAAAATGCTTGTAGCTAAACTTGGAGAGACGGTTAAATCATCGGTTACAATGAACTTTGAATGTTCCTTGACATATAATCCTCGGCTCGACTTGAATGAATAAATTGAAGAATCTCCAGATTTGCGATCAGAAAAAGAAGTGTTTTTAATCGCTAGTTTGTAATAATCTGTTGATGTGTAAAATAATTTGGGAGGAGGACCTTCGCTGAATGGTAGAAACTGGCTTTTAGAAATACAACAGTAAGGTAGGTTTGGATTAATGAGGATAGTTTTAGTTTCTGGAGACCTAAAACACTTATCATCGATGCCATTTGAAACACTTGTGGATAAATTGTCAAGGTTTCTGAAACATGTGTTTCCGCCAAAAAGGAACTCAACTCCACCTATAGGAACATTCAGGAAACTAAAAAGCAGGTCCACAAATTCATCTGTTGCTTCCGCATACAAAAATTTACTAGTTGATTTCTGCAAGAACACTTTCAAAACCATTTTTCTAGAGAGTAATTTCTCCTTGGGGATATCATGCAACTTAACACCCAGTTCAGCTTTTACAGAAGTGGGACTAATAGTCAAAGTTTTGTTGAACATCATGTCGGTTAAAGGGGTTGGAGAACTTACAGCCAACCTCAGCAAATCCCTGATCTAAAAAAAACTTGGTTAACGAAACTTAGACTAACCATTATAAGAAAAGTATAAAAATGATAAAATGACGAATTCAAAAGCTAACCTTAGAAATATCAAAAGTCAAACTCTTCATCTCTGCCCCTTGAGTGTCCGTAATGCCAATATTGCAGAGAGTTTGAAATAATCCTGTGAGAAGAGGCACAACAAATAGGTCGTCGGTGACAATGAAAGATGAGGGATTGGTTATGAAACCTCCACCTTCTCGACATTCTGCAACACGTATCTCTCTGTTCAATGATTTCCCACAATCACATGTAGCTATATCAGAGTATATGCTGACATTACATGTGGAATCTTCAGTACACTCCTCGTCTTCACAACAATAGTATTTCTTGGGAGGGCTATAAGTAATATCAAGCGCTAGTTTACGGCACTCATCTCCCAACGAACTTCGTGGATTAACCAGCATTTCCTTACAGCCTCGTACACAGAAATAGGACTCATCCATCTCATTTAAACCTCTATACAAAGTGTTTATGCTTCCAAGTGCAATGAAGTTCTTCTGGGCTTTCCCCAACGGCAACGCCAGGAAGCTTAACAAGACGTTCACGAAATCGCTGTTGGCTTCCGCAAATAGTACCTTGTTTTTCTCTTTGTTGATCATGACTTTCAGAGGCAATCTAGTACCAGAAGAGTAAGACATTGTTTCAGTTTTAATAAAGAAGAAGACAGAATAGGGTTTCTTGAATCTTGATGACTTGTTTTCATGCAGATAGTCCGGTTTTATAAGGGCGAGAGGATTTACCAAGAGTCTCTTCTCATGTCCCAACACATTCCGCTGATCCTTCAACTACTTCTATCAAAATCTGTTATTACTAAACTGAAATGGCATCCGTGGTGATCAATGCAACTTTTGATGAGATTTTGTATTAATTACAAGATGAACCTTTGTCATTCCAATATGAATGATTGGGAAATGGAACCGACGATAGGACCTGATTCACAAATAAGAATGTCTCGACTTCCCAAAGGAAGGGAAGAATGAGATTTTCGATTCAATTCGAATGAAGATGCGTTAAAGTCGAGAACGAGAAATTGAGAGAATAATAAATCTATGTAGCTATATTATGACTAGCCATAATTTAATTTAAATAAGAGAAAAAGTTGATTTATTTATAATTTTAACTTCTAAATGATTTCTAATAGTTTAAATATTCAGTTTATATAAATTTATGTTGATAGTATTTGAATTTTGAGGCAATAAATATTTTGATATAGATAATAGAGTGAATATAAAACTTTTTTGTTGAAAGAATGAAAGAGTTATATTACACCACTTATGACAAAATTTAAGTAAAGAATATGATAATAACATAAAATATAGTATGTTTAAACTTTTTAAAACAAATCAAAAAATTATCTAAATCAATTTATTTTTACATAACTGACTGAATTATGATTAGTTATATTATAACTAAATAGCATCACTCTTTAGTGAAACAAAGTTGGTCAAATGGCCGGGACAGGTGTCATTCATATGAGGCAAGAGGTTGTAGGCCTTTCTTGGGATCCTATCCTCAAATCTAGCGTCCCAATATGTTCCATAATATTATATTTAATTAATCTTTTGTTAATTTGTTTCTTCAATTTGATTTATATATAATGTGTAGATTAATTTTACAAATATTGATTAAGGTTCTTCCATCCAGTTAGGATATTTATATATATTTTATTTAATTTACATTTTTCTGAATTTGTAAATAATTATTACGGTTCATTATTTCAAAAATAGGGTAGTATATAAATTTTTTAAATTCTAATTTTTTTATAATAAGTAATTAATGTTCATTATATATTACTAAAATTTTATTTTTAAATAAATACTTTTAAAATGGTGAAATTAATAGTGGAATACGAAAGATGGAACACATATCGGGGAAAAGGATCTTATCAGTGTGTTGTACTTGTACCTATTGGTCAATGTTTGGACTTACAATAGGAAAATATTTATTTTTATGTATTTTCTTCTTACTGAATTGTGTTTGGTTTTTAATTGTGCTCAATTCGCATTATATATATACACTTTTAGTTCTCTTTTGATTTTTATTTTTTTTAGTGGTGTATCCATGATTTTGATTTTGGGGATGTCAAATGTTAAGAATATGAAATTTAAAGAATTGAATGAGGGGTTGTAGGGGGGCGAGCCCCCATGCCTCCGAGTCGAATTTTTTGAGCTGTCATTTTTTAGGCCCAAACGTATTTCCTAGTGTGATTAAGATTACGCCTTAATTAATTACTATATATTAACTCTAGTTCCCAAGTTTTTTCATATCTTTTTTCTTAGGATGGTCCCTAAGTTTCTTCCTACCTACTTTTGGATGCTACCCCACAACAATTATTACTACTACATTTTACCCTTACTTTATCAACTTATTTATCTAAAATATCACATATGGCCCGCCACCTTTTCAATTAATTAATATATCACTACCCTCAATGTGGGACTCTTTCTCTACTCACACCAAATTCAATTACTTTTTCTCCACTCACAACTAAGACTATCTGCAACCGGTCTCGAGCAAGGGTGCTCGAGCCGGCATCGAGCAGGGGGTGGCTCGAGACTTTTGCGTGGCGGAGGGGAAGAGCTCGAGCCATGCTCGAGCATGGCGCGTGTATCCACGCGCTGGACAAATTTAAAAAAATAAAAATAAAAAACGTTCGGCGCGTGTGATACAGGCGCCAACGTTAAAATTTTTAAATGCAACGGGCATTTTTCGCCGGCAACGGTAATTTTGCTTTTTTCTTTTTTATTTTATTTTATTTTACCTATAAATACCTATTTCATCTCCCTCATTTTCACACCTCTCATTCCTTTCATCTCTCAATTTCTTTTCATCTCCTTCATTTCTCCAACAAATTCATCCCAAAAAAAAATTATGGATCCCAACAATCCATACAACTGGTTCGGCGACAATTCCGACGACCTGAACTATTTCACGGGGGCGGGGCTTGATTCAATCAACCTCAACACTCCGGCCTCCGCCGAATCCTACCCGTCGTTCTCCCCCGACGCCGACAGTCCGGCGACAAACACCGAGAATCGCCTCATTGTGGCACCGCTGCCGTCCCAGCCCGCTGCCGGAGGAAGAAAAAAGAAGGGGAATGGCAAAGTCATCGCCATCTCTGCCGCCGCTGCCGCCGAAGATGACTCGGAACCCGTCCGGGCGAAGCGGCATAACTACACCGACGAACAAGCCAGCTACATGGCACAGATTTGGGTGGAGGAGACCTGCAACTCCATCGTCGGATGCGACCAGTCCGGCGAGAGATATTGGGGCGCTATCCAAGAGCGCTTCAACAAGAAGTTCAACTTGGAGCTCAACAAGAAAGCCGTTAGGAGCTTCTTCGGCCGCATCCAGACTGCCATTAAAGCCTGGATTAGCGCTTTCCAGAAAGCCCAATCTCGCTTGCCAAGCGGCGCCGATGACGGGTATGTGATTGCCCAGACCCAAGCCATTTACCAGGCTAATACCCAGGCACCTTCTTTCCGCTATTTCACAGCTTGGGAGCCGATGACAGGTATGTGATTGCCCAGGCCCAAGCCATTTACCAGGCTAATACCCAGGCACCTTCTTTCCGCTATTTCACAGCTTGGGACATTCTCAAAGACAACCCCAAGTTCGTCCTCGCCAATTTCCCAGACGTACCATCCATGAAGAGGACGAAGACTACGGCGGAGGGCAACTACACTTCTTCTCAGTCCCAGCCGTCTGCGGAGGAGGCCCAGTCCACCGAAGGAGAAAGCGCGCCTCCCCGACCGGAGGGTCGAGATGCGGCAAGGGCCAGGGCAAGGTCCAAAGGAAAGAAGTCGGTAGAGGGCTCGTCCCAGTTCGAATCCGTCATGGATCGATATGGCGACCGACTTACCCAGTTCGCCGAGGCCAAGCATGAGATTGCGGTGGCGTTGCGTGAATCAGCTCGAGCGAAGCTAAAAAATGCACGCATCCGAGCCGAATATGTTCAGCAGAGACGTGATGCCACCGACTTGGAAGTTGTCTCTAGGGACACGAGATTTATGACGCCGGAGCAGCACGAAGTTCACAAGAAGATGGTGAAGGAGGTGAAGCAACGTCGGGGGTGGGCGTAGTTTTTTTTCGTATTTTTTAGTTTTATTCCAGCATGTAGTGTTTTTTTTATTAATTAGTGTATTTTAATTTATTTAAAATTTTCTAATTTTCAAATATTAATGAAAAATTCGTATTATTTATTAATTAGTGTATTTTAATTTATTTATAAATAGATAAATTAATTTAATAAATGAAAATGGAGAATTGTTTAATATTAAAGATAGAGCACCCTTAGAGTGTCCTTGGGATGCAGAGGTAAAGTGCTCTAAGGGTGCTCTAGCACCCCTCAGAGCACCCTGAGGGTGCTCTAAGGGTTGCAGATAGCCTAATACAACAACTTTTTTTTTTAATACCCGTGTCACGTCCTCCTAGGAAGAGTCTTGAGTACCGGAGGTAGTAGGTTACATGACTTTGGTTAGTCAAATGAATAAATGATAAATCTTAGGAGTATGTAGATATTGATGAAAAACATGTTTGCAGCTTCGACAAAATGTTTTCTTCTAAAAATTATGATATTTAATTTGAAGTATATATTATGAATCACTATACATTTAGTGATACGATTGAAAGTCGGAGAAAAGGGTCTTCTTAATTATATGTATTTGCAAGAGTTGTGGGGAAATAAGATAGGTTTGGTAAGCTTAGTACTGATAACTGGGAAACATGAAAAATGGATTGTGTGTCTCGTCTTCACCAACTTGCCAAGATGACATCCTCTTGACTGAATCTTGAACTCCAGTTTGAATCGAATCCCTCCTTCCTCGTCGGAGACGGCCAACGCCGCCCCCGCCCCATACAGTGGAACCTCTTGCCCCACCAGGTCCACCCTCATCATCCTTGTGCTCTTTCTTGGTTGGTAATATTTCTTCAGCTGCAACCATTCAACCTTTGCTTCAGCATTTTTCTTGCATTTTCTATAATATTGTGGAAAAACCCAAACTTTCTTGAGATAATTTTGTATGATCATAAGATTAATGATAATATTCATGCAAATTACTAGGCTTTATTTGGTTTAATTTGAAATTATGAATGTTAAGAGGTGTGACCTTGCCAGTTGCAACAGTGACCTCTAAGAATTTGAGATGAGCAGTGTGGGAAGTGACATCAATTCCAAAAAATGTAGCAGGATTGTAAATCACCAATTTGGCTGAACAATTCACTGATATAAACTTTGTTGGAACTCCAGTGTGATCTGACCCTTCTCCCAAATCAAATTTTTCAATGTTTAAGCTCTGTAACCAATCACAACAAAATCAAGAAAATTTTCAACTTTTAGTGCCATGTTAAATGTGTCCAAACTTAATTACTAAGACAAATTTAATTGAAGAAAATATTAGATGAATATTGAATTATGATGAAGGTTGAAGGTTACCTTGATGGTGACTTGAGCTTTAAAACTCCTGCCAATACCAAAGACAACCAACCAAATCACAGAAAAAAACAACAAAAATGTGATGCCAAGAATCAAACAGTTGCATTGTCTTGCATAGGCTTTCTCCCCATAGTAATCATCATAATAGCCGCCGCCGCCCTCCTCCTCCACGACGTTGCAGTAGTGCTTGTTCCACCTCCTCCGGTTGCCAGAGATGCGGCTGGCGGCCGTGATGGAGGACGAGGATGTGAGGGAGTGCCTCGGAGCAGTAGGCGAGTCCAACGTGCTCCGGTCATTGGAGGAAGAGCACTTATCGATGTCGTCGTGAGAGTCCCTCGAGGGGCTCTGCACGTAGTAGCCCCTCGGAGAGGCCGACGATGGCCTAATGCTCGTCACGTCGGACTCCGACGTGGCGTGCATCATCTTTCCTTCCTTCCTTGATCAAGACTGTTCAAGATCTGCCACAAAAAGAAACAGTCAATTTGCATGCAATTTTTTTTGAGGTGGATCACCGGGTCAGTAAATGCTATACCTGATGAAATATGTCGCCATTATTATTTATTTACCTATGAATGTGGGTCCCGTACAAGTAGTGGTGGATGCTGCATTGAGTATATTATGAGTTTGTTTGTTTGTTTGTTTAAAGCACAAGGAGGGTTTATTGTTAGAAAGTGGAATCTATTGAAGAAAATGTGGAAAAGGAAGTGTTGATTGAAGAAATTTGGGCTAAGAGAGGTGCTTTATGATTCAAGAGTGATGTGCTTTTTAGATTATGAGATGGTGGTGTGGATATTGTGTGGTTTGAATGAATTTGATTTAGGTGAATCAAGAAATGTGGTGAAAAATTTGGATTCGATATAATCAGGAAGAGATTTTAGATGTTTAAGTTAGTTATTTTGTGACACAGATGCAACAGCACAATGAGAAACAGAAAGGAGAAAATTACGTCTGCTGCCACCGTTGAATTGTTCCACATAACGACCAAATACGAGAGAGAGAGAGAGAGAGAGAGAGAACAGCAGTTAAAGTAATTAATTAAGAGTTTGCATATTTTGATGACGGTTTCAGTTTGATTTAACCACAAAATGAATGACACAATGGAAGCTATATAAGTTCAGCCCAAGTTCGTATGTTTCTCCAAAACTTTAGTCCAAATTGTACAATATGGCGGTCCAGCAACCCAATAAATTTGACAGAGTTTTATGTTTTTTGGGTTTTAGCTAATTGTAATTATAAAATTAGTCATTTCTTCAAGTTAAGCAAATTATGAGTTATGAATATTATTTTGGTCAAAATTAATTGAAATGCACAAAATGTCTGTATAGACTTTTGAAATCACCCAGCAATGTATTCTTCAATATTGTATTTTTTAGATTATTACATTTACATGCATTATTTTTTGAGTTACATGCACACATAACTTAACCCTCAACCTTAAGGTTGGAAATGAAGCGTCTCATTGAACGATCCAAAGTTTGTGTAAATGGACAAAATTATCATTCAAATTGACATTAATGAATGGCCTGAGGTGACCAAACAATGAAACCTTTATATATTTGTATTTTTTTTTTTTTTAATTGTATTGTGTGTGATAACTAAAACCACAATAATGTTGTATCAGCTGGTTGAATAAAATGAGTATAAAATTATGGAACAATTTTGATCTGAATCACACCATAGCCTTAAGTCGAGCTCTTCAACATGATTTTCCAAGAAATGTAAATGCAGGTGCCCATCAACATAAAAAAACTAGAATAGCTACAAACCCTAGAACTGTTTAAAACCTTTATGCAAATTTAGGAAACTGTAAACATATGTGATTACAAGAACATTAATATAAATTTCAGGAACTTATAACTCTCACGCCTCCCGCCGCCGTCCTGTGTCCATCCCCTTATTTGTATTTTAGCTTTACGATGGGTGCAGATTCATATTACAGTCATTAACTAGGGTATTTTCAAATTGAACAATCAAATTCCTTATAAATTGAACATTTCTTTCTTTTTTAATAAAAATGTACTAGGAACTTTGCTAGATTACATCGAGCGGGATGAGGATTACAATCATGTTTTCATCTTAGATGTCGATCGTGCAATCTACGATTATGTCCATATTCATGACACACACTGCATTTCCTACGTGTTCGGCTTTCTATGGGAGCTCGACGCCTGCTTAGTCTCGGCGACCCGATAAAGGCGTGATCTTTGGAGGTAAGACCAATATGTTATCCACTTCTATTGAAATAATCCAATCTTCTTTGTAAGCAGGATTAATAGGATATTGATATACTTCGCTCCAACCTTCTCGTGTGTAGTACCACTGAACATAATCGTATATCTGCTCACCATTTTTCCTGCAATTTATACAATTCAAAAAGTATGAAAATATAAATATTTTGAAATAAAGGAATATGAAAAACGTTACAAGTTAACTTATAGCATTTTGCAGCAATGGCATGAAAACAAGGCAGTCCATCAGCTTGAAATTCACAGCAAGTGCATGTCTTCGTGTTGAGGTTAACTTGGTAAGATCTTTTAGTATCACTGACATTGAAAATGGATCTCATTTCACGAGTTGCATTACACCTCAAAGCTTTATGCATTTCTGCCGTCAGTTTTGCGGACGCTTCACTGATCAATACTTGGTCACCGCAGTGAGCTTCCTCACGTCTCTCTTCTAACCACTTCTCGATGACATGTCTGATTGCATCAAGCATTGAGCATATTGGAAGCCGTTGTGCCCAGTCCAACCGTCCATTCCAATTCTCGACTGCATTTGACTGTAACGGGCAACGGATCGTGAACTCGAGACCACTTCGCCGTCCGACACTGAACAACTTTTGGTAAGCAGGTTCGCTCTCTCGACGGATGATAGTCATTACCCGATCAAAAACTGCTCTACGATATGCAAATGCAGCTTTTTTAAAACAGGTCGTTATCGTTTTTCCGTACCGTGTGATCTTCTTAAGCAAGTGATAATAGCATAAAACATGAACTGAATTCGAAAAAATTCACTGACAGCGTTATCTCTCGAGGGATGGACATCAAATACAATTAATGTATTATTCAATTTCCCATATGCCATTTTAAACCGGCTGAGGAACCACTTCTAGGAGATATCATTTTCGATAGGGTCGATGCCTATCGCCAGAGGAAAGGTATGCTCATTGGCATCCTTAGTTACAACGACAAACAAGATACCTCTATTCTTACCCTTCAGATGAATATCATCAATTGCAATCACATGCCTTATATTCAATGGATAAGCAAGCCTACAAGCGCCAAAAGCTACAAACAAGCGTTCGAACTTCCCATCAATCCCAACTTGCAAATCAGTAATTGTACCTGAATTCCATTCCATAAGTATGTGAAGATAGGCCGGCAACATCCGGAAGAAATCAACATATCCCCTCCGTCCCATGTAATACGGCTTGTTTTCCTTTTTGGGACGTCCCATGCAACTTGACCTATTTCATTTTAAGGAAAGAAATACGTATATTTATACTGTCATTAGTAACACCCTAATTACTATGGCCCATTTGTAATTTCATTAACTGGCTTGGCCCACCACTTAACCCTAAAAACACTATTCGTCCCTCTCACACACTATCTCTCTCATTCTCACTCCCACTTCGCCGCATCGTCTCTGTAATCTCTCCCTATACTCGTCCCTCTCTATCGCCCTCACGCCCACTCCGCCATCTTTGCCATGATGAACACGCCTGGGCCTGAAACCCCTCCTGATTTCGATTGGGATTATTCATCCTCCCTCACCGATACGGTGATTCCAGAAACCCCACCACTTTCTCCACTCTATGAGCCGATTCCGGCAACGATTCCCTCTGATCTGAGCTTGATGGTGGTTCCCGACACCGAAGAACCAATCGATTCTGCAAATTTGTGGATCGGTGCGATGGAGGTGCATGATAGGTATAGGGTAACGAGAACGAGTCCATATCGGCAAATATTTGGCACCCCTCAAGCCGCCGTGATGAAGGGAAAGAAGCTTCGGCGTCGATCCGATAATCTGAGCGGTGGAGGTGCTGCTGCTATCACCACTGGACTTGGTGTAGATCCGACGATGTTAGGAGTTCTTCTACCACGCTTATTTATGGTGAGATCTTTCCTTATGGCTGCCGATTACACCTGTTTGTGTTTCCTGCTGATTACACCTCTGTTATGGGTCTATGCCTGGAATTGATTGCTGCTCAAGAGTACTGTGTGGGCTGGGTCTAATTGTGGTTGAAATGATGTGCATTTTCTCACTGATGAACTGATTTATGTGTGATTGATTCACTCTATGCATCTGTGATTCAATTTTCAAACTGTATGAGATGTGAATCCTATTGTACAGCTTCAAATAATGAAGGCACATGCATATGTTTGCACTTTACTGGTGTTATTATGACTTTGCTCAGCCTGTGTGAATCCTAGACCTCATTGCATTTGTTCTGAAATGAAATGCATACTACTGGAATGCAATTACTGTGTGGCATTGTGCCCTCATTCCAGCTGAACTGAAATGAAATGCATATTAATCATCTTATAATCATATAAGTTCACTGAATAAGCTGCCTTAGTACAAAAGAGAAGCATATTGCTACTGATTACACCTAAAACATGATCAAAATGTACACAAAAGCATGTTTTTGAAGGCATAATCACAAAAACAAAACAAAAAAAGACATGATTCATTCACTAGAATCTTCATTAAGTTGTTGCATTGTTCAGTCCAATCTGCTGCATTAGCTCATCAATTCCTTCCATTTCTCCTTGATCAATGAGATGATCTATGCACTCTTTCACAAGATCTGCATCAACATCCAATGTTAGTGGCAACATGTCATCTCTAGCTAGAGCATCATTTCCCAAATGTGTAATTTTGTACTGATTATGCCCTTTCAATCTCATCACTTCCAGCATGCAGCTCTGCAGGGTTAAAAACACCTTGTTCAGCTTATAATCATCTTGTTTTTCAAATGATGCTTTCACTGCATTCACTAGATCATCTGTGCTGGTACAAACTGTTTGATGTTGTATGCTTTGAATGGCTCTAAACCAGCCCAAATCTAGTATGTTCATGTATGGGGAATTGGGTGGTTGTTGAACTATTCTGATATCCCAACCATCTGAGCTAGCTGCAGCTCTGAAATTTGGGTCAGAATCTTTGATGTGAGGCCTTGCATTATCTTGTTGAAAGTATATTTGTTTACTTGCACCTACACGCCATGATGATTTTACTGCTGGTACAAGTTGTTTTCATTGAATGCACAAGCTGATTAGTTTTCCTCAATGAATGAATATGTTGCTGTTTTAATTGAATGCACTACTGATTACATTTCCTCAATGAATGCATGTGCTGCTGTTTTCCTCATGCAGAGGAATGTGCTGTTGTTTTCATTGAATGCATATTGCTGCATTAGCTCATCCTACCTTTTCCTGAATTAATGCACATGCCACTGTTTTCATTGAATGCATAATTCTGGTGCCTTGTCATTGAATGCATATTGCTCAATGAATGCACATGATTCACTGAGCATGAATGCATATTGTTGATACCTGATTGATGAAAGCATTTTTCATGACTGTCATATTGATGTTTTGAATTGGTTTCTGCTGCAAAGTTCCTGCAATTCTATTTTTGCTATTTCTCTGTGCTGGTAGCATTTCTGTTCCCATCAAAAAGAAGGCTGCCATCTACATTGTAAATAGGCCTTCCAACTGCTGCTATAAACATTACCTTGCCTATGTAATGTTTTGATTTGCAAGTTCTGTGGGGTTCTTCCTCCTCAGGGGTTAAGTAGTACCTCTGTGATGCTTTTGTAATATAGAACCAATTCTCATCTACGTGGACAACATTGAACATGGTCTTGAATTGCACTTTGTTGAGCATTGCATCATACTTTAATGCCTGTAACCTGAGCAACATATTTGAAGCTGTAAGGGCAGGTTTTATTGCATTTGTGTGAGATCTGATCAATCCTCTAGTGATCCATCTTCCCACTGTACTCTTGGATTGATCAATTCCAAATGCTAGACTTCTAATAATTGATCTTTTTGATAATGGCAGCCCTCGGATCCTGTCCAAATCCACTTGAATAAGTGTTACGGGTGCTCTGTTTAGCTTCTTGCTTATTGACTGCATTGGCTGATTTTCTTTTCTTTGCTTTGATGCCTCAGCCCACAACCTTGAGCTGCTGAACTTGGTGATTGCCTCCTCCATTTTGCCATAAGTTGGCTTCCCATTGGTGCTGCCTTCAAGAAGAAACTAAACAATGGAATTTCGAGTGGCTGTGGACATGTCTTTCTTTTTTTGTGGAGGCATTTTGATGAAGTGGCTATGGAGAGAAACTGCTGTAAATGATCTTTTGGTGTGTGTATTCTGCTGTTTTATAGACATGGTTTAGTGTAGTTTAGAGGGAAATTTAAATTTGTATGAAACTTGAATTTTGATGTCCAATGTTGTATTGAAACCGCCATTTTTCTGAAGTGAATAGCAGGTATTAATTTTCACCATTTATTTATTCGATGTGTAGATGTGGCTTGAATTAATTTACAGCATTTGTTTATTCAATTGTAGGCACAGGTATCTTTCTTGCAACAGTGAAACACACTTTATTACCCATATTAATTATTATATAATTTACACACTAAACACTCACTTTATACACAATACCGTACCATTACGAACTAGGCCGTATTACATGGGACGGAGGAAGTACTATTATTCATACAAAAAGGTCATTTCATAAAAAAATTGTTGTTTTTTTTCTAAGAACAAAAATATTTGAATTGTTATTGGCATCTGATGCCCAAGAACAATAGAAGAAGAGTTAGTAAAAAGCTCAGTCCCTTAGATGTTCAAAAACAATTGCGATCATATCCGCAATCATTACAGGTCTGTTGGGCTCATCATTGTAAAAAATCGATAATATTTTCTAGAAAATAAATTGGAAAATATTTATAGCTGCCTCAGATAAAAATCCCCAAATGCAAAGAGAGCAAAATAGAGTAGGAAATACAAAGCAGCACAATTAGTGTTGCTTCTAGGGAGCGAGTCGAAAGGAGACTAAATTAATCCTGTCAACCAGATAGCGAACCTGAAATTGTGTTTTAACAACTACTATCTATTTAACTGAAAATTTTTCCAAAAAAAAAATTCAACAAACTAGATTGATCTCAGAAAGTTGCATAATCTGCTCATAGAAGAACCAAGGCTCTTCTCATACAAGAGGTGTCAGAATAAAGCAATGATCATCATCGGTAAACTAATTAAACAAATAATATGCCACTGAATTAAAGTAAAATGTTATATGAATCGAGTCTAAATTAAATAGAAAGAGTCATCAGATAGGAGCGAAAGACTCTGAAGTTTTATAATCATAAATCAATCATTTGAACTATGCTTATAATCAAAAGTAATTAATAAAATTTGACTGGAAACAAACAAAAACATTACAACAATCAACAATTGAAATCAAATTGCATTACTAATCACTACAAATCAAAAACAGAGACGACACGATCTGAGAAAATTCAAACAAATTTTTTTTTAAATGAAGGAATTCAGCCTCATAGAGAAGATTAGAAGGATCCACATGCAGTAATTCAGACATATGCTTGTCTTAATTTAATTTAATCATCGGCCAAAAAATAAGAAAGCAAAATACCTTCGAAAAATGAAAAAAAAAAAAAGAGGCTCAGTTTATGGGTGGTGATATAACAGTATGGTCGGCAAGGCACTGTAAGATGCCATTACGACGAACGAGACCTTATCACAATCTTCATAGCCAATTGAATTCGTAAGCAAATTTAGACAAATAAATTGAATCGAAATTGAAATGAATTTCAAAAGGGGATTTTCTATTTCTTCTGTATGAATGTTTTTGGTGTGTGCGGTGCGTGCTGCTGCTTTTATAAAGAAACGCTGCAGAAGCGTGAAGTTGCTAGGGTTTTTAGGGTTTCATATGTGCTGGCGTGGCGGCGTATGGATTTAAGATTAAGCCCTCTTCTTTTTCTTTCTCTCCTTTTGTTTTTTCTTTTTTTTTACATATAAGGGAAGGAATGATTTTAAATGCTACTAGTAATATTCAAGTAATACTCAGTGTAATCTTTTTTCCAATATCGTTTGAAGCCGCACTACTTGAGAGTTTATTAGGAGACGATGTCGGTTTTATTTAAAAAATTAAGATTTTCTAGTCCATAAACTACTCTATTATTTTGATTGAGTAAAATTTAATTATTGATTTTATTAAAAATAAATTAAGTTAACAATAGTTCGTTTTCACTTACTTGTATCAACAATTTCGCATAAGCTCGAATAAAGTTTTGTGATAGTCCATAAAACATAGTATTCTTTTTTTGCTTGCTTGCTTACACTTAAAATAACAATTTGATCATTTTTGAGCTAATTCACCCGGCCCACTTTCTTACATTGATCTAGTGGGTTGGGCCTGTCTTGGTCTGTCCATTTTGAGATTTTTATGTCGTTTTCTTTTAAAAAAAAGCAGCCGACTAACTTTTTTTTAAGAAACATTATAAAAAAATTTAAATACCGCATGGTGGGAGACTCGAATTTGTGCTCTTAGCCTAAAAATCAACCGTACATACACTCACAAGTAGGACTGTTTTTTATAACCTAAAAAGAAATGGTAAGTAGGACTAACTTTTTTTTTTTTTTTTTGAACAACATTACAAGAAAATTTAAATACCGAGTGACGGAGGACTCGAACCCGTGACCTTTAACCCGGGCATTAACCTAGGACTAACTTCTTTTCTCTTCTACACAATGTCCCTCTGTCTACGAAAATTTTGATATAAGTATTACTAAAGTGAACCGTCCTTGAAAGTTAAATTATTTACAAAAAAAAAAAAAAGAGAAAAACCTTACATACGAAAGTAGTGTGATCTTTCTTCACATAAAATACATATTTCGGGATGAAGGGAGTGCTGCTAATTATCAAAATTCATTTCACATGCAAACTATGCGGCGTTATTCCATAAATTATAAGGTTCATTCGCATTTGGTTTAAACAAATGGTTTTTGTTTTGGAACACATGCCTAATTTATACGAACATGATGCCACTCCAAATAAATCTATTTCACATGATTTTCAACTATACTTGAGAATTTTCAAATCTTACTCGTTTCCTGTGTCTTTGACGTATACATTTTTCACGCTTAAGACAAATAAATTCGATTATTCGGTCTAGTGTTAAAAAGCCAAAAAAATGAACTCTACTAAATTGATTATAGAAGTTATCGTATCCACACATATCATATAGGTGTTTTATTTGATTTCGTAACGAGTACTAAAGTTGCTTATGATTCACTCGTAGACTATAATGTTATATGTATGTACTCCTCGATCATGTCTTGAAGATTAATTGCTTGCAAAGTTGAGACCTAGGCCACTACAAAACTCTATGCTACACAATGTAATTATATATGCTTCAAAACTTATGACATACACTTGGTTTTCATCTACTAAATCATGACAAATAAACCCACGCTTACTTAATACTAGCTATAGCCTAATTCAAATGTCAAATTATGAATTAACTAGCATATAACCCGTCGAAAATCGACGAAAAATTATATTTAAGAATAATAATAAAATTATTAGATAGTAATATGTGATAAATTTAAAAAATATTACTTGTTAATTATTTTTGTGTTATCATTTGATTATGCATTCTACTAAATTCGTTTAGAATTTATATGTACTTAAACATTTCTCAAATTCAATTAAAAAAAATTATCAGATGTTTACGTCTCAAACTCATATAGTAATGTTTGTTAAAAATTCTAATCTAATCTACTCTCATTTCTTTGATAATTTTCAAAACTTTATTTTTCTTCAAAATCGATGTGGGCAAAAACATAGTTGACTCTCAAAGAGATTGTTACACGTCGACCTTCTATAAAATTGAGATAGATCATTTTCATTGCAAATACTCCTTGTCTTACATTGATTTAGAAAAGAAAATAATTTTGAAGATTGTCTACAGGAATGAAACCGATCATAAATACCCTACATTATGAGTTCAACATAAGATAAACAAAAATTTAAAAAGTTGAATCGCCACTTCGCAATCATCCCGTCTACCCCACGGTTCCAACACGAAAACGTACAATATTGATTTTTTAGAAAATAATAGTAAAAGATAATAAGTTTAATTTCAACTATAAATTTGAAATTGCATAATTTATTAAACTCATTTAAAATTTATATAGATCCATATTTACTTTAAAATGACTATAATATTCGTTCTCGTCCTTAATTTGTATATAGAATAATATTCGCTAATTATTTGAACTATTTGAATTTATAAATTATGTAAAGATTCAAATACTATGATAAAATTTTTCACAATAAAAAATCAAATACTTGCCACACAATATTTAATAAATAGAAATTCATATTATAAATTGAACCGTCGGTTTGGAATCAGTCTGTCTACCCTCAAGGTTCCAAGTCAGAATCCTTCCGTTATGTTTTTTCGTAACTGAATCGGCCCCCGTTATGTTGAACTATCATAACTAAATCGATCTATTTACCTCCACGGTTCCAATCAAAATCAGCCCGTAGATCATGATCTTGATTTTTGTGCACAATAGAATAAATGAATAATTATTCTCTTTATTCTTATTTGTATTAGGTTTTTCATATTTTATGATTTTTTACATGTATTTTCTATCAAATCGAATATTCGCTTATATCATTATGAATCGAATACGAATAAAAAAAATATTCGAATATGCGAATAATGTCACAAATCCAAATTTGGAACCATTTATTCTCTTTATTCTTATTTGTATTACGTTTTTCATATTTTATGCATTTTTTTTTATGTATTTTCTATCAAATCGAATATTCGCGAATATCATTATGAATCGAATACGAATCAAATAAATATTTGAAATCGATTCGAATACTAATTCGAATATGCGAATAATATCACAAATCCGAATTTGAAACCATTTATTCGGCCAACTAATTGATTGGTTTCCTACAATAAATACTTATTCATTTCGGCCAATTAATAAATTGGTCAAATTAAATTAAATTAAACTATAAAGATATAGTTATTTTTTCGGCTGACTAATAAATAAATGGGCCAAATAAAACTTTTGGTGCAAAAGATAAGAAAATATATATTGATTATAAGTATTTATAGATTTTTCAATATGTGATGTTGCAATGAATAACCGATGTGGGACACAACATTTTAGTAGAAATTTAAAATCTACTACTCCTTCCGTTCATGAAAAAGTGCCCTACTTACCCATTTATATTTGTCCACAAAGAAGTGCTCTACTTCATTTTTTCCAATCACATCAAGTCACATTCATAACAACTTTCACTCACATTTTACTCCTTCCACTCAAAATAAGTGGAACTCATATTCCACTCACAATAACTTTAACTTTATTTCACCTTTTTTACTCACAACAAGTGGACCCTTATTCCACTAACAACAATTTTAACTTTCATTCAACTTCTTCCACTCTCAATAAGTGGGTCCCTAACTCCACTCACAACAATATTCTATATATATGGTTACATTCTTCATTAATTAATGTGTTTAATATATTAAAATATGATATATATGATTTTGAAGATTTGATCTTATTAAGATTTTGTTTCCATATAAATATGAATATATTGATTTTAAATTCAGAAAATTTGAGAATTTAGATAAATAGGAACGGAAGAATATGAGGGGTGCCACATAGAATATTTTTTACGAGGAGTTGTTTTGGTTTATACTCCCTCCGTCCACGAAACAAAGTCCTACTTGCCCATAAAAATTTGTCCACAGTACAAAATCCTATCTACCTTTTTCCATTCAAATCAAGTGGGACCTACAACAACTTTCACTCTCATTTAATTTCTTGCACTCATAATATGTAGGACCCTTATTCCACTAATAACAACTTTAACTCTATTTTATCTTTTCCATTCACAACAAGTGGGACCCTTATTCCACTCACAATAATTTTAACTTTCAATCTACTTCTTCCATTCTTAATAGGTGGGACCTTAACTCCATTCACAATAACTTTACCAACTTTCTTAATCTGTGTGCCGATACCTAAATAAGACTTTGTTTCGTGGACGTAGGGAGTTATAATATATAGATTCATCTTGTTATTCGTAACACAAGAATCGCGACACATATACAAGTACGTATGTATTTTAATTCCTATCATTTTCGAAACAAGTTATACGGAAAGTACAAAAACCAAACGTGAATTGAAAAGATATATACTCAAATTAGAGATTAGTACACGCACGATACCTACAAATTGTGAAATAGTGATTGATGATTGCGACAATGGAAAATTGTGGCATATATAGAAAAGAGGGAGTATCGGTTGTACCTAATATGCCCACTTTTGGCTTTTCTGCACACCTATTCAACACGGGCGCATGCACCCCACGTGTTCTTATTTTTATTTTTATTTATTTATTTATTTTTGCAATTTTTTTTCTTTCGGCTCCGTATTCGCTCCAATCACTAATATAAGGATAATCGTCGGACAATAATTTGGATTTATTCGGCTCGCTTCGAGGCCTTAGGCTCCCCTCGCTTGAATCTTGATCAAAGAAGAAGCGTCAAACAAAAAAACGAAAAAATAATTTGAAAATTAAAAATAATTAAAAAATATGAAAATTAAAATAAAAAGATATGGAAAAAAAATAAAAACACTAAACGACACAAGAAGATAAAAAGCACTAAAGACTAAACACAAAATGATAAAAGGGTTAATTGCACCTAAATTCATAACGTTTCACAAAAATCTCAAATTGTACACAAATTTAAAATTATGTTTCTAAAATACACAACATTTCAATTTTCATCAATTTTACTTCGGTGCACATTTTCGCTCAAATTAAATCCCTCATGGAACTCGCACTTGCCACGCTAGACTCGCTGGACTCCAATGTGATGACGACATTTTAGCGCATGAAGGAAACGTATGCTCTTTCACAATGGAGAACACAATGTTCCTTTCTCTAAAACGACATCGTTTCCTTTGTGTACTAAAACGATGTTGTCGCGTTGGCCGTCCAGCGAGTCCAGCGTGCAAGTCCGGGTGCCACGCGGGATTTAATTTGGCCGAAAACGAGCACATGAGTAAAATTACTAAAAATTGATACGTTGTGTAGTTTAGAAACAATATTTTAAATTTGTGTTCAATCTTTGAAGAAAATATACTAGAAATCCTTGTTTTTATGTCTGAAATAATATAATTATAGTCGGAAAAAATGTTGGAAGGCAAAGAGGAAGGATAAAGGAAACAGACATGACAATGGAGATTGATGCAGATTAAAGCTATGGATTGTGCTTCGAAAGCCCTCGACGTTTATGATGTTCTTGATTGCTCTTCCATGGCAGCTCACATCACGTCCATCACTAATTAATTCATATTTTTAATTTTTAGGGCAAATATATAAATTCATAAACTTTACTCGGATTTTCAGAGCTTGTTTTATGTTGGAATTCCACCTGGGTCAACTAAATTACTTGGGAAGTAAATCTGGCATGGAAAGTTGACTGGAGCGAAATTTTAATAAAAACTAAAAAAATTAGGTTAAATTGATAGTTTGGATGCAAAATCAAAATCTGATAAAGTTTATGAATGTTTAGGGGCAATTTGTCCTTTTTATTATATATTAGTCTGAAAATACGCACGGAATCATTGGAACCGAATTTGTGCAGAAATTTGAAAGGGCATATGGTTGAGCTCGATCGTCTACTCCTTATGGTGTTTTATCCTTTATTTCATTTATCGGATTTTTATCATTTAG
This sequence comes from Schizonepeta tenuifolia, assembly GCA_029490685.1. Lineage (NCBI taxonomy): Eukaryota > Viridiplantae > Streptophyta > Magnoliopsida > Lamiales > Lamiaceae > Schizonepeta > Schizonepeta tenuifolia. Next base: position 83,724,909 of record CM055957.1, read on the forward strand.
CAATAATTATCTATTCAATTTGGATGGAATAAGCCATAGTCAATGTCACATGTCGTTCAACCAATGTAAGAAGTAGAGAATGAAACACAAAATAAGAGTAGAAAATCCGATTTGTATATGGTTGAAATGACAATATGTGGTTGGGTCAAATTTTGGATGTTCGTTCAACTACACAAAAGGCACATATGTTTATTTTGCATTAGAAACCTTAAATTTTACTATCATATTCAAGCGTGCAACTTCTCATTTGCCTATTTGACGTTTGTTTCATTTGTAAGTGATTGATATTGTAACCAGGAATATAATTTGAGTTTTTTTTTACAAGATATTCTTTTATTTATGTGTATATAAAATATAGAGAAAATAAATCTCTTTTTTATCCGTCTCTTGTAATAATTAAGGATTTAGTAGAGTATTGTATATTGCCAAATTTTGATTTGTGGGGATAAGAAGGATGTGCAAAATGGAAAATTCTATGAAGGGTGTATACGTACTATTTGATTATTTTAATAATATAATTTATATTATTAAAATATTCATATGTAAAATGGGACTGTACAGTGCACATGAAAATAGTATAAATAGTGCGGTAGTCTGGTTTACGCTCGGGCCAAAGGTTATAGGTTCGAGTCCACCGTCACACTCCATTTAAATTTCATTGTAATGTTGTTAAAAAAAAAAGAGTATAAATAGATGATAGAATTAGAGATGCAGAGTATAAAAATCCTACCCGAGTCCAGCTATACGTGTAATGAGCCTTTATTCTATAATTTAATGTTTTCATAAATGGACCAACACATTTAATTCGTAGCTCTTAACTATCAATTATTCGTTATCCAACCAACCCAGTACAAAATATTTACACTTTGTTGTTTTTTATGTGATACAAATACAAATAAAAGGAATAATATACTTACCAAATATAGAATATGAACAGTCAAAGTATAGTTATAAATCACCGGAAAATTAGTAAAAATTCCTAAACTTGATTTTTATAGATGTAGGTACATAATTCAATGGAGCATGACACCTACATCATTATTGTTTTGCATAATGTTCCACCAATTTGAACTTCATTGTTGGGCTAAATACAAAATTAGATGTAAATACTACATACACAACCACTATAATTAAGTCAATGTATACGAGTTTGGATTCGTCTTCTTACAAAAATTTCAACGTAAAAGAATCAATGTTAATTAAAACTCCAACTCTCACATAAAAATCATTCGGCATATGTGTTTAGAGTATGAAATAAACTCCTAAAGACAAAAAGTATTCAAACTGTTTTTGAAACTTTTAATTGATAACTCATAATCTAAAAGAGGTAGTCTCATGTGAGACCGGTCTCTAGTAAGAGACCGTGTTTGACCCGTTAACCATTTTTTTTTCCGCATTCGGCTCCGATTACTAATATAAAGATAATCTTAGCGGCAACAATTTGGATTCTTCGGCTCGCTCCGGGATCCTCGGCTCCCCTCGCTCGAATCCTGACCAAAGAAGAAGCCACAAACAAAAAAACGAAGAGCCATACAAAAAAAGAAGGGAAAAAAAATCTGGAATTTTTTTAAAAAAAATCTGGAATTTTTTTAAAAAAAATCTGGAATTTTTTTAAAAAAAATCTGAAGAAAAAAAGTAGCGCGTGAGGTGCTGACGCAAGAGACCAGTCTCATGCAAGAATTTGCCAATCTAAAAAGGTACAATAAAATCTAATCAAATAGTATGAAACTAAAACCAATATATAATATGATACCTCAAATAATTTTCCTTTGAGATTCCAATTTCAAATCCCAAAATCATCTTTAACTTGTGTACTACGTACTATAACAGGAAAAATTTAGGGAGAGAGAGAGAAAGTAACCAATGCATGCATGCATAGATGTCCTAGAAGTGTCGGTTGGTTGACCATGTCTGCTTTCCCGGGCTTCTTGGCCATGCTTCAAAAGTGCAGCCATTCATTCTTCTCTCTCTTTCTCTCTCCATTTCACAAACCTGCTGCTAATCCCATCATCCATTTCCATCCATTACACCTCTCAACTTCCTAAACAAAAACAAAAAATCTAAAAAAAACTTACAAAAAAGACAACAAGTTAGAAAAAACAACCCTTTTTTCCTCTGTTTTTCATCCCTCCTGCACTTCCCCTGTTTTTGAATAACAAAATATTGATGAACACAATCTTTTCATTCCGATCCACCGTTTAATGATCGGTTTAAGAGAGACAACGAGGCGCAGAATGTCGGTAGGTAGCCGGAATTGATGAGATTGAAGAGGAGAGAGAGATAGAGAGAGAGTGGAAAAATTAAGAAACAGTTGAGGAAAATTAAAGATGCAAGCTTATAACAGTGAAGAAGATCATGGAGAAACTGTTGAATCTTTGGAAGGTGAGCAAACAGAAAATGTTTGTGAAAAGGAGAGCGATAAGGGCGCCGACATTAGTAATGGCGGAAGCCAAGCAACAGCAGCAGCAGCAGCTCCTGCAAAGAAGAAGCAAGTTTCAGGTGTTCCTCACATTCTGTTGTGATTGCATACATCGATTTATTACTAATGGCCAAAAAGTAAAAGACGAAACAAAGAAAGATAGTGAGGATGATCCTTCTCTGAATCTGATATTTCCATTTTGTGGTCTAGAAATGGACATGATGAAGGAGAGGTTTGCAAAGCTGCTGCTGGGAGAGGACATGTCGGGCGGTGGAAAGGGCGTCTCCTCCGCCCTCGCCCTCTCCAATGCCCTCACCAATCTTGCCGGTAACCATCATTCATTTTTACAATTTTTTTTTTCAAATATAATGAAATTTTGAATATTTAATTGAATTTTGATCAATAAAATGCATGCAGCTTCTGTTTTTGGAGAACAATGGAAGCTAGAGCCAATGTCTGAAGAGAGAAAGACTAGGTGGAGGAGAGAAGTAGGATGGTTGGTTTCTGTTACAGATTATATTGTTGAATTTGTTGCTTCTGAACAGAAAGGAAAAGATGGATCAAACATGGAGGTAATAATTAAAAAAAAAAAAAAAAAGACAAAATTTCAATTTGATGATAATTTTGTAGCATTACATATCCATATACCTTTTTTGTTTTCATTCTTTGCAAGATAATGGTGACACAACAAAGAAAAGATCTCCTGATGAACATTCCCGCCTTGCACAAGCTTGACGCGATGCTCCTTGTAAGAAGCATTCCAACGAGCATAGACGGATTAAGAATATTGGAGGCGTGAGGCAAGATTCTAATGCACAATGCTTTATGTGTAGGACACTTTGGACAACTTCAAGAATGAGCAAGAATATTGGTATGTTTCAAGAGATGCTCAAGAGTCTGAAAAAGGGGTCCAAAGAGGAGACAAATGGTGGCTGCCTACTATCAAGGTTCCACCAAACGGTCTATCAGAAGAATCGCGGTTGTTCTTGCAGAAGCAGAAGGACGCGGTGATTCAAGTGCTCAAAGCGTCCATGGCGATCAATGCTCAAATATTATCGGACATGGATGTCCCGGAAAGCTACATGGAAACTCTTCCAAAGGTTTGAAAAAAAATAACTAATTGTGTAAGAAGAGTTGATAACAAAATATTGGACTTGAAATGTTTAAGTTTTGTGTTTTTGTAGAATGGGAAATCAAGCCTAGGTGAAGCAATATACAGAAACATTACTGATGAGGTCTTTGATCCTCAACAGTTCCTCTCGACACTGGACTTATCATCGGAGCTCAAAGTTGTTGACCTCAAGAACAGAATTGAGGCATCTATTGTTATATGGAAAAGGAAAATGAATCACAAGGATGCCAAGTCTTCGTGGGGGTTGGCTGTGAGCACGGAGAAGAGGGAGCTATTCGAGGAACGAGCAGAGACAATCTTGCTCCTCTTGAAAAATCAGTTCCCCGGTCTTCCTCAGTCTTCACTTGACATAACCAAAATTCAATACAACAAGGTAGTACAAAATTTCCCTATCTTTAGGTTTTATGGGATTTTTTCAAACTTGTAACAGACTTAGCTAAGGCTTTTTTTATTGTGTTGTGGTAGGATGTAGGCCTAGCAATCTTGGAGAGCTATTCAAGAGTGCTGGAAAGCTTGGCCAACACAGTGATGTCGCGTATAGAGGATGTTTTATATGCTGACTCGATGGCAGGGGCTAAAACCCCCACCACGACGACTCCAAGCACTGGAGAAGAGCCAGACAAGTTGAGTTGTGCTGCAAACACTCCTACATCAAGGACACTTTTGGATTTCATGGGGTGGGGAGTTGATCCTCATGAGGCACAAGTTAAGTAGTAAAAGTTGTTTTATTACTTCAAAAATGTTTTGTACACAAGATTGTTGTAAAAATGTTTGATACCCTAGATAGGATGGTGTTGTAGAAATAGAGTTGTGTGAGCAAAAACTAAGGCTGAATTAGGATGATTGTGAACTTCTCTCTGGAGGGGCTGTTTCATGATTGCATATATACCATTTATGTGATCAAATACATTTTTGACAACATATGGACTAAATTTTCAACGCATTAAAATGTAATGCCCCCAAACATTGTTTTATAGGGGGAAACGTGGCTTAATTTAGTCATTTGAAAGTTAGAATAATATTTTTTCACCATAATTCTCAAACCAAATTATTTGCAATTACATCTATATAATCATCACCATAATTCATGTTCCATACAAATTTAGAAGAGATTGTTTAAAGAAACTCATGTCAAAGATATGAAAATGAGAAATGCTATTAAGGTGGAAACCGAACAGAACCCTAGTTTACAATTCTAGTGATATGGTTCGTGGTCTTGTATCTCCAAAACGCATTTCAGCTTATTTAACAAACACTAAAATATGTAGCCCGTGCACAAAATCGCTTGGTAGGAGCTCTTCAACCATTTGTTTTAGGCAGCTTTGGTAACAGCAGCATGTATGGCATCTGCAAGATGAGGAACTGTTCTGGAGCTCAGACCTGCCATGCTAATTCTCCTGCAAACAGAAACAAGGGAGAGAGAAGGAAAAAGAGCTTAGGACCACACATCATAAATATTGATATAGGATAATGCATGACAATCATACTAACTTTTTTTAATCAAGATGAGTATTGTGCAAACACTTTAGGAATGATAAGTCTTTTTAGTGCTCTAAAGCTTTTAATATTTACTCCACATCACTGTCATTATACCAGCTTAAACACAAAAAGTTAAAATGATAAAACAAGAAATCAGCTAGTTGGCCTCTTGAACACGGACCATGTAGAATTCGAGACAATTAAATGTTAATTTGAGGAATTAGAGATGCAAAATATGGTGACTGCAGTTTCCAGAGTAAATTTGGGTGCAAGTTAGGATGTTGAGACAGTTAAAATATAACATACCATGATGCATTGTCACGGGTTCCTTCCTACTAACATAACATACCTAAAGGCTAAAATCTACGATACATATTTCAAACTAATTAATGATGCTAACATCACTTCTGGCATTTCCTACTTGCACCATACTAGCTATCATTATCACACAATTTGCCTCAGCCCAGCCCCAAAATTTTAGAAATGATATTCCTTACCCATCAGATGTCATGTAAACATGGTACTCCTTAGTCATGAAAGCCACTTGATCACTATTCAATCCTGTAAATGTGAACATCCCTATTTGTTTGATGATATGGCTCCAGTCACCGGGTGTCCCTGCCATGACAATATAACACCACTTGAATTAGCCTAATAACCACCATCGGCTGTACCTAAAATTAGCAACCAACTTCACTACTGTTTAGTATTGAGAGCAAAATACAAAATGCGGTCAAGTTATTGAAAGCGAATTGCATGATAACACTATATTTGGTATGATGTTAATATGAACCAATCAAAAAAGAAAGGACCCAGGATGTACTGTTCAATACAAACGAACATACTTTCTAATCTCTCTCTATCTACCGTTAATTTCCTGTAAGTGAAGAGAATACAAAAGTAAGATTATCAGAATCTATTACCATTCTACTAGACATAAAAATTTGAGATGGTAATTGCTATAAAAGGAAAAGCGGAGATAGATGCATAGACATAAGGTCAACACACAGCAAAATTCATGGCTGCAAGTGTAAGTGTGTAAGTGTAACATATAATCATATAAACTTAAAGGTTAGCAAAAGTACCCTTGTGTAAGTCAACAGATATCGTGTTTATCCGTGTGAACAAATGCAAATAATTATACATAAGCAAAATAAACAATGTATATTATGTTACCTTTGGCTTGCAAAGCCTCAAAAAGCTGATGACGCATGCTGATAATCCTATCAGCCATGGCTTTCAGCTCAACTGTCCATTCAGTATACATGTCCCTGCATGTATATTCATGAAAATTAAAATGTCAGGAGCTCAAGTTACAACTTCAGTAATTAGCAAAGGACTTTAAAGTTATCATGTGATTAATATAAAGATACTAAAGCAATTTCCTTCTAATACTATGAATGAATAAGAAATATACCCATCCTTCAGTATAGTCGCCACAATTGATGCACCATGAATAGGAGGATTCGAATACATTGGCCTGATGACCATTTTTAACTGGCTTTCAACCCTAGATGCAACATCTGCTTTTTTACATACCTGTAGACCAAAATGAGGCTTCTTCATCAATTGAATAATGAGGTAAGTGAATCTAAGTTAATTTAGTTGAAACTGCAAACCCTCAGTGTCTCCACTCATAGATTTCTTTATAACTTTGGTATAGATCTCTAGAGCTGGGCTGACCATATGTACCCAGATCTATGGATAGTTAGGTGATATAAGCACACAAAAACTAATGTGAATTACAAGTGATTAGCAAATTACTACTGGTCCATCCTACTTGTTTTATTCCGCTTATGAACTCCACACTCTCTCACTAAATAAACATCCCAAGTACTCTCTCACTCAGCAACCCTATTTCCTACTCATAATTTCTTTATTCAAGGTTTCATCAGGTTGCTAATTTTTGTAAACAAAATAGGCTAGTAGTATAACCAAATGCATGATAAATCATTGTACTTGCAACTTTTGGTGTGGGACTCACAATGCTAAGTGCACCAACTCTTTCACCATACAGTCCCATGTTTTTAGCATAACTCTGAGCTGCAAGACATTCACCCCCATCAGCAACAAACATCCGAACGGAAGCCGCATCTGCATCAAGGCTCCCACTAGCAAATCCCTATAAAAAAGATTAATTTACATTAATGGCATGCACAACTGAAATGATATTTGATCAGAAGACAGCAATTTATTCGGAGTTCCAAGGATCAACACCCACCTGATATGCACTGTCGAAAAAAGGTAGCAGTTCTTTTGATCGCATCAGATGCCTGATTTGCTCCCACTGTTCAGAGGTTGGATCTACACCTGTTGGGTTGTGAGCACACGCATGAAGAAGAACAATTGCTCCAGATGGTGCATTCCCTAGGTCTTCCAACAATCCTGTATAATGAGATTGGTGTCAAATAGATATACAATTTTATAACTACCATCTTGAAAATGTACAAGAAATAAATTATGAATATCCCGAGTTTACAAATTTAGAATCTCATACTTCCATAATGTCCAAATATCGAATTAAATGTAAATGCATAGCACTAGCTGTCTACAATGAAACAATATCATAGACCCCATGGTGAGAAGAGTCGGAACCTGAGAAGTCAAGGCCTCGTGTATTTGGATCATAGTATCGATAAGTTTTCACTGACAATCCTGCTAAAGTGAAAACCTTAGGATGATTTCCCCATGTTGGCAATGGAATGTATATGGTTTTCTGGCAACAAAATCATAAACAATTTTATCAATATGCCATCATTTTGGAATATTTGACATAAGAATAAGGTTAAAAGGATGTCACTTACCTCATGATAATGTCTCGCCAAAAACTCTCCCCCAACCCTCAATGAGCCAGTTCCAGACAAACATTGGACAGTAGTCACCCTATTCTCCTTAATGGCAGGACTACAATCACAATTGAAAAGATAACTAATCAATCTAAAGCTAGAAAACTAACTTCAGAAGGTTTCTACATAAATAAGTTCAAACAGGTAATAATTCGAGCGTAGCAGATGTTTGATCATTATATTAAATAGAAATGACATTAGATAGAGAAGCCACAAGTTCTTAAAAGTAAATAATTAGAACAGAAAAACTTTGGTGTATTCTTCAAGAAAAGGATTAACTTAAGAAACTTGAAATTGGAACTCAAGGATTTAAAATCTTTCATGAGTTACCTTACCAGTCCAATGCATTCGTTATAATTGCATTCTTTATAATAGATTTGAATCAAAGAAATTATACAATCCATTGAGTATCTTTATGCATGCTATGCTAAGACAACGTCAAAAGTGTTTAACAACAATCTTTTAGCATCTCAACAACAAACATAATTCCTCTTGACATGAAAACTTTTAACAATATATCAAGGTCCAACAAAATCTAAACATGCTAGAATCAAATATGATATGCAATCCACATATACTTAAAATATATTTCAACTAAATTCCCGATACCTGTCAGCTCCAAAAATGAGCTTGGCACTCAATTTGTTAAAATCTGCCACTCCAGTAATTGGAAGATATTCTTTCACACGAGATCTGTATAACACGAAAACGAAACATTACACAATTGCTTATCTCAGCATATAAAAATATATAAGCATCAATAAACTTACTGATCATTCACAAGCAGTTGTTCCGCCTTCCTCACTACATTGAGAACAAGAGGTTTTCCTTCCTGTCATTTACCAATTATAAAGCCAAAAATACACCTCCGAATCAGACACAGTCAAGTATTAATCAGTAATTTTCGCATAAACTTACTTTCAAACAAAATATTTGATATCTTGTAGCAGAAAGAAGAACATACCTCGGTTCGATAAGCTCCGACGCCTAAATTAACCTTAACCGGGCTCTGATCTTTGTTAAAAGCAACAGTTACCTGTTTCATTCATGATCAGAGATCCAAACACATCAGTCACGAATAAACCACAATAAAATAAAATCAAGCATCATATAAGCTTGTAACGCTCAATTAACTGCATGATAATGATAGAATGGATCAAAAAACGACAAAAAGTCATTCAATCCGACTCGGATCATTCCGAAGTAAATAAAACAAAAAATAAGGTACGCCGAAATTGATTGCAAAAAGTAAGAGACTAGTAGCGTTACCCCTAAAATTGGATCTTCAGGAGCTTGGACGATGCTGGCAAAAACGGAGTCGGACATTTTCGTCGGAATTTGTGAGAGTTGAGAGAAAAGATATTGTGTAATAGCGACAGAGTTTGTGGATTTTCGTTTATGGTTTTAACTTTTAAATTGGTCGACGAAATGAAGCGTGGGGGTGGGGACTGGGGAAGTGGGAAGCGTGATGAAGGGGAAAGTAAACCGTGGGCGATGACGGACGGAATTAAATGTTACTAAAACTGGGGGTTACTTTTCCACTAACATAACATAAATCACTTCACCTATATTTTACCGTCGTACGGTAAAATTTATTTATATTTTCTTGCGTCGAAGGTTTTACAATTTACTATGTTTTTTGGTGGATGTACATTAAATCGCATTATGTCACACTATAACATTATTTTCCCGTATTTGGAAAACTATTACTACATGATTGGATAAAGAATTTTATAAATAATTAAATAAATGGTAAATTGAACTCAACGAAACACGTATAAATCGAAGATGGGAAATTTGGACATGCAGTGTAAACAATTTGGCATGATGTATATAGCCATGAGCTTTAATACATTATACATGCTTGACTTTTACAGCTCTATTTATGCCAAATTGCCAAGATATGGAATAAATATTTGATATTTCAGGCCAAAACATATTTGGGCATGTTTAGACCAAAATTGAATTCAAACTTATGTTTTAATGGTTAAAACCCACCCAATTTCGGACAGGATCTATTTTTCACAATTATAGTTTCTAAGTGGAGTTTTTGTAATGAATCGAACATCCAATTTTGGAAGAGTATATGTGTAGAGGCTAAATCTACAATTGAGGGTGATGTCATGCACGTCGGGTTGATCGGGCACTAGCAACCTATCAACACAACACGAATAGAACGTGAGAGTCCTTGGGTGAACACCGGCGGGGGGTGTCTACCGAAGAGCCTCTGACGCTCAAGTAAGTAACGGTATTATGAGAAAATTAATGAAGAAAGCGAGTAGAAAATGATGAAGATAGATCCGTGTAGCAGGGAGCCTCTGGAGGGTGGAAACGGTGACAAGTGAGTTATTTGGTGGCAGCCTGACTTCAGAGGTAGCATAAGTTGCTATGTCAGGCCGATGAGAGTGAGAAGATAAGGCGGCGGAGAGTAGAGAAGAGATGGAGAGAGATCGTGTGATAATGCGAGTATCAGTCAATGTATGTATCTCGTGGCCTAGTGAGGCCGTATATATAGAAATGACCAACCCTTAGGGTTTAGTGGCTCCGGCCAACCCGCTAGGGTTTGGTACGTCGACCTTATCCATCCGTTCTACCACTCTCATTTGTTGCTATTTCCGTGGAACCATCAAGGCATATCTTGACCACGTCAGTCGGGCTGACTAGGTAGGATATACTTAACCATGTCATCCGGGCTATTTTGTTGGACCCTTAATAGTTTTAAGCTTGACTGCTTGAAGGATGATTTTGGGCCTATTATACCATTTATTGGGCCGGCTCATCGGTCTCATCTAACTCGCCAGGTTGACAAGTTAAGTCCAATGATCCTAAAATGAAAATACGAAATTTGCCCACTACAATATGCACAAATTGATAGGGATATAAAAATTGATAGGGATATCAATCAAGCTAACCTTTTAGGTTTCAGGTCATATCTATCGACTATCGTGTTGTTAAGCTAATATAAAAAAATTTAACAAAAACAACCATACAAGTGGCCCGCAAACTTGAACCGGGAACGCCGGTCCGCAATATGCTATTCCATGATTTCTATCTAGAGAGGAGATGCCGCATACAACTACTAGTATTATGTATTATTTATTTATTTTAAATACTTTAGGGTTATTCCAACTAACCCTAATTTGGATCGGGCTAGTCCGGATAACCCTTCAATCCTAGCGGCCAGCCATAATAACCCGATTATGTATTCGGATTGTAAAAATTCAACTCTAACCTTTTATTTTTTTTCGGTTTATTCTGGTCGACCAGTCAAATTCAAACTCAATTGGCATCCCTACGAATTAGTATGGGCATATCTAAGCATAAGCACAATTATTTTGGGTACTTGGCGTCTATCCTAAGTAACTTGACCATTTTTGAAGAATTCTAAATTTGATTGAAAGAAAAAAAAAATAGAAAAAAAATTGGAACAAATTCAGAATAAATTACGGTGAAATTGCCACTTGGCCTAGGCTTACATGGTTTCAAGGTTTCAAAACTATGGGGCAAAAGGAAAGTACATTCCTTTGCTCTATTACAATCACACTTATGATCAATCTTTCTCCACGTGATTCTCGTGTCTCCCCGTTATGCCTTCATGCTAGAATTCTTCTGCCACGCTTAATGATCGATGCCATTTCTCTGTTGCTGAGCGCTTTCCAATTTATCGCGCTGCGTTTTAGCTTTAGAGCTTCCTGAACACGAGAGCCAAAAATAAGAAAGAAAGATTATTTTTGCTTAAACTGAACGGAATGGGAAGGATATATACACAGCAATCACACCTTAAACTGGAAAACTGGTTGCTCGGAATTTGGTAATACTGATAGGCCATCACCACGCACCGGCAGCACTGCCAACAAATTGGAATTAAATTGATTAAGATCATACAGAGATAGATGGATGTGATATTTATGGATGTTGTTCTAAATTCTTGATGATTTTGATTAGCATAATTTCAATTTGAATATAAATTTCATATTATACATTATTACCATTACCTTGAGATGAAAATACATTATTTCCCTTTGAACTCTCAACCAAAGTTGGCTTGCAGTTATATGTATGCAGAAATAGTGGCTCGTCTGTCTCAAATTCATGTCCCATTTCAGTCTTAGCCTCAAATCCATCACTGGAATCCCTGCGTCGGTGCAGTAAAAGTTACAACCTCTTCATCTCATATGTACGAATATAAGCATACAATTTTTGACAATATATTGCGTATTCCACTTTATTTTTTCTTGATTTTTCAACATATGAATTGAAAATTACTTGATCTAACTACCTGGAAACAGCATTCATCATCGGCGAGGAATCTGTTGAAGCTGATGGAGAAAAGAATGTACTTATTAGATAACATGGATTTCATGAAACAAAATAAAATTGTAGTATTATATTAGAGTAAATGAACTTTACGTGGTAAAATATAGCGGCGGTGATGCTTGGAGAAATCAGCAGTCAAGTAAAATCGCTCGAGAGCAAGATGGTGCGAGCGTTGCTGGCATGTCATAATTCTCTGTTCACATTCAAACAATTAACTGGATAGATTTCAGATGCAACATTGATATTTAAAGTGTTGGTGAGGTGAGGTGAGGCTGACCGTTTTGAGCGACTCTATTTTACGGTTTGTTTGAGAGATGGAAGTGGTCTGACTCTCAAAGAGACAGGATTCAAGATTAGCTGAGAGGCTGCTTAAATGTTCTACAGTTGCAACAACGGCCATCGATATATATTGCTTCGTGTTTTCCAAAATACTGCATCCACAAACAACTTATATTTTCTAATCATTTTCATCATATATTCAATATGTTGATGAAGCTGAACAAGTTTATAGGCTCACAGCAACTAAATCAAACACGAGAGAGAGAGAGAGAGAGAGAGATCACATACATTGTCTTATCTTCAGCTGCCAAGAAAGTTGCTTCAGAATATTTCGCAGTCTGGTAAAGCTGAGAGCTGAAGTCCCTGAGCTCCTGCGAGTTATCCGCATTCCCAGATTTAAGCAACAAATTAGCAAGCAATCAATCCAAGCAGAATCATGTAAAAATATATGTGAGCAACCTGCAGAGACTTGTCGAAGTGAGTTGCATCAGCATCGACCAAACAGACATCAACAGAATCATCTTTCTGCATTGATGATGAATCTAATTAAGACAAATCGAAACGAGAATGATTTTTCTCTGCTTTACCTTTTCTGAACAAAGAGGCCAAACTAATTATATCTTTTTTCCAAAAAGAAACTAATAATTTCTTAGTTTTCGTGCATGGTAATAGTATATGTTTGTAGGAGGAGAAGTCGGTGCATGGTTGGAGCCCGTGAACAATTTAACCATTTTCTGCGTCTGTTCCAGTCAAGTAAATATGTGATGAGAGAGAGATGCATAAAGCCAATAAACATATTTAGCAAAGATTCTCTTTGTAGTTTGCAATTTCGTCGTCTATACAAGATACAAACATCATTAGCATAATATTTCACGTGATCATTCTTTCACTAGCATTGATTTAATCATATTAAATTCTTCAGGTGTGTGTGTGTGTGGGTAATATGCATGCTAATGCTGATTATTTATTATCATTTGTAAATTATTTTTCTGGCAACAAGATTGTAAATAAAATTTTATCACTATGCCATCATTTAGGGATATTTGACAGAAGAATAAGGTAAAAAGAATGTCATTTACCTCATGATAATGTCCGGCAAGAAACTCTGCTCCAAATCTCAATTAAGTGTAACTAATATAGAAACAACTCATATTTAATCGAAGCCAAGATATTCATCGAAAACAGCTTAGTTCTTGCCACCAAACGTCGTCGTATGATCACCAAAAGTCACAACACGAGCACTTACCATCCTTGAAATGATGGAATCTATTGGCATCTCTAACAATGATTTCCCTACAAACAATGCTGCAGATGAACTTGAAGACGGTGTGGCAATCACCACAAACACGAAGATTCTTAAGAATACGTATTGGTGACCCAGGCACAGATTTAAGCAGCCCGTAAGCAACAGCTGTTCTCTCACTATGCCAAAACAGTAGCCTTTCCTTCTCTTGTAGTTGCATATCATGCAACACCAAAGAAGTGTCGGGTACGTAGCCTCTCTTCCTCATCTCTGCATCCAGCTCTTTCAAAACACCAAAAATCTCATCTTTCATGGGATGTGTCGTCTCACCCGCGTGGAATACTTCAATCTCCTTCCCTAGATCAACAGAGCTGTACCCAGGCTTCTTTTTCAATTCCATTGCACCCATCAGTTTTCTCACTCTAGATACTTGCTCCCACATTGCAGCACGGGCATAGATGTTCGACATCATTATACATGTCGATGATGTCTCCGGTCCTAACTGAAGCAAATGATTTGCAATTCGAACCCCTATTTCCTTTTTACCACCTTGACAACAAAAATTCAATAAAGCCGCCCAAGCAGCTTCATCGGGTTTAAATGGCATGGTATTAAGCACGTCCTCTGCCTCTTCAATCAATCCAGATCGACTATAAAGATCTACTAAGCACGTATAATGCTGGAGCGATGGTCTCAATCTGTAATCCTCAACCATAGATTTGAAAAGCTGACGACCTTTGTCAACCAAGCCAGCATGACTACAGGCATATATGACCCCGACAAATGTCACTTCATTCGGCTTCACACCAGCCAAAGTCATTTGATCATACAATGATAGTGCTTCAACAGCTCTCCCATGCTGTGCCATCCCAATGATAATCGAGGTCCAAGAAACAATATTCCTCTTTCTCATATCACCAAAAATCTTCTCTGCAGCTGATACATCGCTGCATTTAGCATACATATCAATCAACGCGTTACTAACATACAAGTCAGATTCGTACCCAAAACCAATGACTAGCCGATGAACTTGCCTACCGAGCTCCAACATAGCTAAAGTAGTCGAACCAGCAATCAAGCTCGAAAGAACAAATGGTACATTAATATCAACTCCTTCACTCCACAACTCCTTATAAAGCTTAAACGAGTCGAGGCATAAGCCAGCCTGCACGAAACCGGAGATTACAGCACTCCAACTCTGTACACTTTTGTAAGGCATGTCACGTAAAAGATCAAGTACTTCGCTTTTCCTTCCGGCCCTCGCATACCCGTACATCAAGCTAGTACAAGAAACGACATTCCTCGACACAATCGAATCAAAAACGCCACGAGCTTTGTCGGGGAGTCCACATTTTGCGTAGAAATTAACTAACGACGACTTGACTACATCATCGTCTGAAAACATAGATACAACAAACTGTGCATGCAATTGTTCACCAACTTTCAAAGCCTTCAAGCTAGCACAGGCATTGATCAGAGTTGAGTAGATGAAATCGTCGGGGCGGAGACCGTGCTTCGACACGGCATCGGAAAAAAAGAAAAGGGTATTTTTGTGGAGGTTGGCTCGGTTGAATGCGGTGAAAATGGATACCCAAGAAGCTAAGTCTCTCTGGGGCATTTCGTCGAGCAATTGGAGGGCGTCTTGGAGATGGCCGCATTTGCCGTACATGTCGAGTAGCGTGTTGTTGAAAAGGGGGCCGCCAAGGTCGAAGCCGGATTTGATGACATGGGCGTGGAGTTTCTTGCCTTGAATTGGAAGATAACATTTCCTTATTTGATGCAAAATCTCAAGGTGGCTCATGCCTCTGGAGTTTAGAGGTAATTCTAAGATTCCAACTTAAAGCACTTGCAAGCCGTTTGACTGAACTTTTAAACTTCTTAAAACAGCTTATAAACTGTTCACTATTAAGGATTTAGGTATTTATAAGCTGTTTTTAAAAGCTTTTAAGCTCAATCAAATATTATCTTAATGTACCCGTATAATTACAGATTACCAATAATTTAAAATAAAATTGACATGAAGAGGGAAAGGGTGTGTTTTAAATATGAGACCTCACTTCTGATATACTAAAGTCGTGACGCTTAAATGTGTTCTCAAGAATACACTCAAATAGTGCAGCGCAACTAGGTTTCGAGTTCGAATCTCAC